>JAQISU010000108.1:19112500-19770000 GCA_029339505.1 Unio delphinus
AAAATATATTTATATATACAGACTGAATTTTTAAAATATTAACGGCTCTTTTATTTTTGAAAAATGAATTAGAAATATGTATTATCATATATGAATTCTGAAATTATGAATAGCATCATAGTTGAAATTGGAAAATTGAAAAATCAGAATATTAAATTGTCAGATGGGTTAAATCCTGATCAAATCAAGTCGGATTTTCAGGATATAGAATACGGAGTTAGCACTAACAAGTATATGTTACCAAAGAAATATGCACTCATCAAAAAAATTCAAAATTCTATTCGAGACTCTCTTGCATTTTCCAGTGAAGTAGATGTGTTTGTTCCGTTATATACTATCGTGGAAGGAATACGAAAAGAATTGGGTAACGAATATGAATTGAAAAAGGAAGTTAATTCTAAAATTAGAAACTTACGAGCGTTAATTCAAGAAAATGAACTATTTTGATTGACCAACCCTCAAAAGATTTTGTCAGACAGTAAAATCTCCTTGAGATTTTCATTTTTTTTTTTGTCATTTTTTGATTGAATCAGTGAAAATATTTCACACTGCGAAAATAAAATAGAATCCTAACAGCTTTTCTCTATGGAAATCGACTACTTGACCCTACGAGGTTTTTTGATGAAAATCGATGAAAAATGACCAAACATCACTGAAAACAGGCAAAAATTGATGAAAAATGGCTAAAAATCATCAAAAATGAGTTTTAACAGCTTTTCCTTATGGAAAATCCCATGTAAAATCGACTACTTGACTGTAAAATCTCTTTGAGATTTTCAACTGAAAACCACCAAAACTGTCAAAAACAGGCAAAATCAATGGATAAAAAATAAAAATATTTCACAGCAATAAAAAATTGGACCGTTAAGGATGGAATCATCGATGGGGAAAATTGTTTCGAAATTGAAAAATGGTTTCTGATTTCAAATAATGGTCAATGAAGCATTAACGACCCGATTGGCTCGTGAGCGACTAGATGCAATTAAGAAATTTATACCAATTCGCGACTCTGTCAGGAATAAACTGCAAGAACGACAGAGTCTTCAGACTGATTTTGCTGCAGGATCTGAAGAGTTGTTTAAACCAATAACTACAACAACGAAACAGATAGTGTCAACAATCTCTGAGCAAGGAAAAAAACAAGAAGAGACTTTTCTCCCTGTGTTAGAAAAAATAGCAAAAAGAACTAAACAAACAAAAAAATCATTAAAAACACTTCCAGTGGATATAGTAGCTACTTCACGGCAACAACAAAAAAAAGAGCAAGTACTAGAAGAACTAGGTGCTATTGCAAGAAAGCAAGAAGAGGAAGAAGACATTACTATAGCAAAAATGTATTCACCGCAAAGTATATTTAAAAACTTTGCATACAACATAATTAAAAGTTTTAAAGATGACAATGATTTAATTAACTTTACCGCGCGGAATTTTTCACCCGATCAAAGAGAAATAACTGTAAACAAAGAGTATAAAGAGTATATAAAAAACGACAAGAATTGGATAAAAAAAATATACTTGGCAAACCGTGGTAGATCTAGAATCACAGAAGGTAACCGCAATGATTTTGAGAGTTTTAAAGACAAAGTATTGAGTAAAATAAATCAAATGAATATAGTAGTTAAAGAGGATGAAGAGGAGTCAACTGAAGATAAGTATTTAGGTAGCGGAATAGTTGAAAACACTAGCGTTACTTGTCCTGGTAACATTCTCAGTGATATATCACGGTTAGAAGTCCTCATCGGAGGGAAACGAGCCGGAAATAACTCTCCAGAAATAATTAATGAGGCAGCTGATATCTGTAGACGATTATTTGCCGGTGGTATCATGGACATTAATGTATATCGAGAACTCATTGCTGAGTTAGTTGAAAATCACAAAGATGCCCATGGTTATTACAGCGATTGATCACTAATTAAAAAACTAATAGTTTTATAACAAGATGATTATACACTACAATCATGATAAACCAACCCTCGTCTATGTAGTTAATTCACGGTTTCCAGTTTATAGAGCATACTACGGAGATGGCCTCGGCAAGACCATTTTAGGATTCTTTTCAAGAACGGCCCCAAAAGTGATGCCATTAGCTAAACAACTAGGAATGAAAGCCATTGATGTTATTCGTGATAAGGGTATTAGTACTGTTGGAGATCTTGCCGGGAAAGCGTTTTCAACTGCGAAGGATAAAATAACATCATTAGTGAGACGAAAAGAGAAACAGGTACCATTGCCATCTACAGCAGAGATGCCTGCAAGTGTTAGTAAAATTATAAATAACGCAGTAGATGAAAAACTAGCGTCGATGGTAAATCAAGAGGACCAAAATAACATGACAGCAAACATGATAGCAGGAAGTGGCTTTAAAAAACCACGGCGAAAACGCTAGCGTTTTTCACGATGAAATGGAAAATCCGATTTAGACTCTGATAAATAGAATAAAATGTTCAAAAGGTCATCTGATCCAGCATTTGATATGGATGCCCCAGTGCGTAAAGATGATTCAGTCCGCGATTTTCAATTTTATTCTTATCACGCAGTACAACCAGATCTCCGATCACGAATTGAACTTCAAGTTCATGATACCAGTAAATACTTTTTGCCTTGTGAAGCGTTTATTGAAGTAGAAGGAGAACTTGTAACAAATGATGCTGCTCATAATGATCCTCCATATGACATTAGCCCAACTACCCGAGTTGGTTTTGTTAATAACGGTATCATGGCGTTATTTGAAAGCGCTAGATATCTCATTGATGGAAAAGAAATTGAATCCATTGACCGTGAAGTTGATGTGGCTACAACAATCATAGGGTTAGCAAGATATTCTGATGATTATTCAAGATCAGCGGGTCCATCTATGATGTTTGCAAAGGATATTACTGATAACGCTGAACACAACCAGTATTCTAGAGTCAAGGCAACACAAGTCACTGCAGTTAATCCAGCACCAGCCGGATATACAAGACCACCTGGTGATTTTGATGTCATAAATACTATTACTACTTACAATCTAGGATTTGCAACACGTGTATCAACATTACAAGGACAGCGTCGACAATTTTCATGTGCAATTCCACTGCATCATATATTCGGATTCTGTAGAAACGTCCGAAAAGTTATTTATGGAGCCAAACACACAATCGCGCTTGTACGAAAGGGTACTGATAATGATGCAATATGGCGTGATGCTGCTGTTCCTGATGGTAAAGTCGTTTTAACAAAACTATCATTGTGGATGCCAGTGTTAACTCCATCAATCACAGCAGAAGGAAAATTGTTATCATTTATGGACCAAGGAGGAAAGTCGTTATTGAGTTGGTTATCAGTGACTACGGATACTAAACAAGACAATGTTAATGGTACATTCACATGGCACCTGGCATCAAAACAAGGGGTTTCAGCTCCACGTCATATATTTATTGCATTACAGAATAATGAGCGAGTTGGTAATCAACAACGAAGTCATATGATATTTGATCAGTTAGGTGTTAATGAAGTCTCGCTGAGAATAAACGGACAACAGGAACCATCTGAAGATGTGCAACTTGATTACGCTCAAAATCATATTGCACGTGTCTATCATAACCTGTTGTCATTTATGGCACGTGATCAAAATGTGGATACCGGTTTGCAAATATCACAATATGATTTCAAAAGCCTCTATCCGATTTATTACTTTTCGCTGGAACATCTCGACTTGGTGAGACAATCTGTCGTTGATATACACTTCAGAGCCCGTGTAACCCGTCCTGGTGGTATTATTAATTATAGAGCGGTTGCTGTCATTCTCAGTGATAAATCAATGCTACTTGAAGGTGTTGGTGGAAGAATGAGAGTGGTAGATGCACCAGTGGAAAATATGTAATTGAAAATCCGAAGGATATTTCCATTGAATGGTTTTACGATTTAGAATCAATCAATTATGTATAACATGTCATATAGTGTTATTAGTGTTGCGTTAACTCCTGGTCAAATCAAAAAATTGCAATCAGAATCGGCTAAAAAATGTGGAACCACAATCACGTTGAAACCTAATCAAATGACTGGTGGTGCAAATAAATTATCGCTGACAACTCGTCAAGTGAAACATTTCAATGATGCTTTCAAGGATAAAAAAGGAGTTCAGATCACACTCTCTTCCGCTGCTATCAAAAATATGATAAAAACAGGTGGTATATTTCCGTTGTTTGCTGCAATACCAGCATTGGTTGCGGCAGCAGCCCCAGCAGTAGCAAAAGCGGCCGCATTGGGGGTAGTTGGAGGCTTGGGAACAAAAGCGGTACAGAGCATTGCTGAATCATATGAACCGAAGAAAGGTCAAGGGTATAAAAAAAAGGGAAAGGGTCTAAGACTACCAGGAACCCCGTATTCATGGTACAGCGGAAAGGGTCTAAGACTACCAGGAACCCCGTATTCATGGTACAGCGGAAAGGGTCTAAGACTACCAGGAACCCCGTATTCATGGTACAGCGGAAGATCCGTTCACGGATCAGGCCTGAGACTACCAGGAACGGTTTATTAATTCAGAAATCTATGGTTCCAATGTCCAACTTTGATTTAATGGATGCTGCTAAAAAATTAGTGATTAAAAATTTCAGAGGTGTTTTTATGAAAGATCAATTACCACATCAACCAAACAAAACTGAAACCGGTATTATTAATCTCGATAACAGCACCGGACCTGGAACTCACTGGGTTGCATACGCTATTGATCCACGTGGGATTGTCTATTTTGATTCATATGGATTAGCCCCACCAAAAGAGTTTATGCGTTATATAAAAACCCTTCCAATGAAGACTTGGTATTCTACGCTACCAACACAACAAATCAATGACCCACCAATATGCGGCAGTGAAGTATTAAATGTCCTTGACGCTATTTCAGCATCTAGAAAATCACCACACATTGTCGTAAATGACTACACTAGTAATCGCTTTTTAGAGAGAGATATATAAAATATCATGATTGATATTTGGGGGAGACCTCTGAAACCCAAACCCGATGACACTGCAACTCCTGATTCTATCAAGGATATAAAAAAAAAAATTAAAGATGAAATCGCTGAGACGTTGAACTTAACAAGTGTTGACCCGAATGAAATAGTTGTATTTCAAGACAAACAGGGTAAATTGAAATCTAGTAATATTTCTCTGGATGATATTTTAGTTAAACAACAAAACGCAATCGAGAACACCGTTGCGTTATTTTCCGATCAGGGTAAATTGAAATCTAGTAATATTTCTCTGGATGATATTTTAGTTAAACAACAAAACGCAATCGAGAACACCGTTGCGTTATTTTCCGATCAGGGTAAATTGAAATCTAGTAATATTTCTCTGGATGATATTTTAGTTAAACAACAAAACGCAATCGAGAACACCGTTGCGTTATTTTCCGATCAGGGTAAATTGAAATCTAGTAATATTTCTCTGGATGATATTTTAGTTAAACAACAAAACGCAATCGAGAACACCGTTGCTTTATTTTCCGATCAGGGTAAATTGAAATCTAGTAATATTTCTCTGGATGATATTTTGATACGGCAGCGCGACGCCGCTGAAAACTCTATTGCGCTGTATTCCAACGACGGACGACTTAAACCAGGCGCACTTGTGTCTACGATCACAGACGCGATTGCCACCCACAACAAGATGATTATCACCAACAACCGCATGATTGCCGACAACGACAACAAGATTACCACCCAAGACAACAAGATTACCACCCACAGCCGTGAGCTGGATGATCATATACGAAGTTATAATGCTTTTCGTAGAAATATCATTGATAAATTTATTGGAACCCCGTTAGATAAAATTGAACTAAAACTCCCTGATATTAAAAAATCCATCGATGAGACGAAAACTTTCATCGAAGGCATCAAAGGGGATGCAACGAGGATGATAACAGCCATTGAAAAAACAAAAATTCCTCATGAGAAAACCAACAACGTAGTATACACGATCCAACACGGATCATTTGCGTGGACACCTACAAACAACACATTAGATATCACTGCAACCGTTAAGGGTATTTATCGATTAACACTGGTGACACCATGGCCTCAATTTAATATATCATCGTCGAGTTCATCCGGGGTCAACAATACGATTTCAACGATCATCGACAAGGGTACAACTGAAAAGTTCACTATAACAACTACTGATAGAACTTTGATTGGGGTTTCAACAACGTGGTATGTGGAATTCGTAGCGGATTTAAGTAAATCGTAATTGAAAACGATAGCGTATTTAAAATAAAAATGATTTCATCATCGCAATATCGCTATGATCAGGTCAGAGAGTATCAAACTAGACTCAAAACCTTGTCTGAGGAGTATGAATTGAAAATTAAAAAATACCGCAGGAGAATTACCGCAATTGATGTTACTGTGTACGCTGTGAGTGGTGTAATCACCGGAGCTGGTATTATACTGTCTTCAGTGACAATGATGGCTCCGATAGCTGTTCCAATTTGCATTTCTGCGGCAACAACAATCGCTGGAATAATTTCAATAATCACAAAAAAAATATCCTCATGCAGCCAACGGAAACTACAAGACTACATAATTCAATTTCATGTTGTGTCTACTGCATACTCGCAATTATCCTCATTGATATCGTCATCTCTCGATGATACAATTATATCAGAGAGTGAGTTTTCAGCGATGGTAGATATATATGATTCTGCGATGTCAAAATTAGAAATACATCATGAATATAATAACAATGACAACACAGATGGAATTACTTCAACAAATAGTGGAGAACACAAACCCAGTACAAACAAGCATGATCTCAATAACCTCAACGAATCCAGAATTCAGTGTGAATTTCCCCTCTCCAGTCCCAGTGAAGGAGATAGCGCTAGCAAAATTACGAGTATACCACAGTTGGCCAAATATTAGGTCAAAATCATTTGGTGGTCAACAACCCAATAATTCACTGGTATTTGCAAATAAGAATAAACCCGACGGTACCCCAGACTGGAACGTTGTTTCCATACCAACCGGATCATATCAAATTGAACAAATCAATGATGAATTCGCGCGTAGAATAAAATCGATTACTGGAAAAGAATCAAAAATAGCTATAACAGTTCATGTGCCGACACTATCATCTGCCATTGAAATAAGCACAGAGGGTTATGTCGTAGATATCTATCAAAGTTCTATTAGAACCGTACTGGGATGGCCTGAAATCCCACCCGGGGGAAAAACCGTTAAATTACCAGAACCACAAAAAACCGATTATATCACAGACAGGATAAAATCTGATAATCCAATAAAGAGTTATAGATATTATGATAAGTCGTATTTTTTCATTAGAGTAGAATATGATGAAAAAATAAAACTTATTCATCATCTTGCTAACCGGGATAAAATCACTGAAAATTTCACAGCTTTCAATAACGATATTTCGTTGTTGTTTATATTACTTAGATCCGGCACTCTCACCCGAGGTGAATTTATCAGTGTCGTAGAAACATGTAACAAAATCATCAATGACATGGAAACATTTCATTCACAAATTATTCAAGAGGTATTAGGTGACAGTAGTCCTAAAACAAGAGATTTATTTGCAATAGACTATAAGATCCGCATAAGAGATATTCCAACATTCAAACTACCAGGATATAATCTCTTAGAACTACAAAAATCTCTCGATGATGCCATCGATGAAGGTTTCAAAAAAATCCATGATACGTGGAAAAAAACACCATCACAACCACAAACAACTATCCTCAAACATAATAATGACCCAGATGGTGGTGGCAGGCATATTGCTCCGTTCAACGTGAATATTTCATCGGTGATTGCGCTCAATTTAGTATGTGATGTGATCGAAGGAAGCTATCAAATAAATTTAGAACGATCAAATCAAGCTCAGCAAGGATATATTTTGTATTCATTTGCACCAACAGCCCCTCCAGGATTTTTAATAATTGAGTCCCCGGTGAATCCAGTCTATATGCGATGTCATAATAATTCATTAACCAGAATTAATTTCAAACTCACAGATCAGTCTAATAATCTGATTGATTTACAAGAGGAGGTTTTACAAATTAGTCTATTTGTGAAATCATAAATGATTTTCGTCCTAAGGACTGGATCAAATATTCGGTTAAAATCACCGTAAACCTAGAACTGAAAGTTCTAGCAGCAGAGGGGGTGAGTGACAACGACGTTGCGACGCGAATGTTTTCAGACAAGGGTCGGAGACTTATTTTTTCGCGAGAAGGGTCTAGTGTTATTTTGGAGGGGGTATAATCAAAAATAAAAACAAAAAAAAGTTGTCTGATTCGCCCCCTCTGCTGCTTGTTTATCTAATAATGTTCGTGAAATACTCCAACAAATAAAAAATATGATCAACTCAAGCTCGTACTCACAGACACATGGAATGGGATATACAACTAAACTCTAAATTAAGATATGAAAACAATACAAGGCTATGGTCCCTTCGTGTAATACGTTGCTTCAGAACAGACTGCTTGCCGTTCAAATAATAAGGCCTATTCCAAGTCTTAGACGAAACAATAAAAAAACAAGCTAAGATGTCCGACGTTACCGTCTGTACCATCTCAGGTGTCCTCTTCTCAGGCGGCATCTGAAGAGCATTTTTCACCTCGGTGCTCAATGATATCTGGGAATTATGAAGAAAACAATCATTAGGACAGAAAGCTGGAAACAGTAGCCTACATAGCGTGTGACATACTAGTTTGGCTCTTGTAGCTTAATAAACTCGGATGATAATATTAAAATTACTTAAAAGGAAGTAATAGCACTATCTCACCCTTCTTTGACTCGATTGTTTCCATGTAAAATTTTGCACAACTATTTCACAGATTCTTTGATCGCTAATCGGTTTGTACCAAAGTATATAGATCAAAGCTTCCATCGTTTGAAAACTTCTCTATATAACAATTTGATCTATTTTACTTGATAGTATAGATGCAAACATCTTTCTTTTGCTCAATAATGTTTTCTTTATTTTTTAATTAAAACTTCTACCATTTGAAAACATTTCCACTTGATCTCTACTTGTTAGTATAATTTAATCGGCGCTCTTTTGTCGGCGCTCTTTTGGTATTGATCTCTTGTCTTGCACTAATTTGTCGGCGCGTATTCGTCGTGCGCTCTTTTGTCGGGTCACTCTAAAATATGTCTATACTAATTATGTCATATGTTTATGCATGAGTTCACAAGGATACGTGAACGTAAAGACATAATATGATGTGGGAAATGACTGCCCTAATAAATTGTTATACCAAAGAATTCCCATCTACTATAATATGTGAATTATATACGAATATATTTTTTTTTAAAATACGGTTTGTTTAAACTGACTTTAATCCCATTGGTGTATGATTTCCTGTCAAGTGATTGTATTTAATACCAGATAATTGTCCGAGAGACAGTATGACAACTTCCTTGGTGGAGATTATATTTTTAGGTTATTTGGCAATGCAAACTTTTCACGGAATGTAGTGTCCCTATTTTATATCATCATATCTGATTTTTGATGACTCGTACAAATCATAAGGATTTGCCTTGATAATTAATCCATCAAAAATTTATATATATATATATATATATATATATATATATATATATATATATATATATATATATATATATATATATATATATATATATATATGTATGTGTGTGTGTGTGTGTGTGTGTGTGTGTGTGTGTGTGTGTGTGTTGACACGAATGACCGATATATGGTACGATTATGCTAACGTGGTTATATGATTTTCTTGTCGTACGCCCATATCCAGCTCAGCGGCATTTTCTGTGCAGTTTACACGATGCCAACGCCTACTAAATTATGAATATTTACCTCTTTCTTGGCTTCGTAGTAGGAATATTTACCTCTTTCTTGGCTTTGTAGTAGGATGGGTCAAAGGACAGGCCCTGGTTCTTCATTTTCTCCATAGTCTTTTCACCTTCACTGGCTATATCCATAAACGTTCGAAAACCGCTCATATCTGCACCGGGTTCCCTGAAGTAAAGCAGCATATACTGTGAAATACATGTTGTAACAGAAAGATAAACAACGTTATTCTGAGTCAAGGAAACTAACTTTTAGCAGCAATTAATTATGGCGAGGTGCTATTTAATTCTTACTAATCAGACAACATAGGATTAATCAAGCTAATCAGACAAAAATGGATTAATCCAGCTACATCAGACAATATAGGATTAATCCAGCTATATGAGACAATAAAGGATTAATCTACCTAAGTCAGACAATAAAGAATTAATCCAGCTAAATCAGACAACAAAGGATTAATCCAGCTAAATCAGACATAATGGGAATAATCCAACTAAATCAGACGATATGGGATTAATCCAGCTAAATCAGACTTTCTAGGATTAATCCAGCTAGATCAGAAAATAAAGGATTAATCCAGCAAAATCATACAAAATAGGATTAAACAAGACAATATGGGATTAATCCAAGTAAATCAGACAATATGGGATTAATCCAGCTATAACAAACCTTATGGGATTAATCCACCTAGATCTGACAATAAAGGATTAATCTAGTTAAATCAGAAAAGATAGGACTAATCCAGCTAAATAAGACAATATAGGATTAATCCAGCTAAATCAGACAAAATAGAATTAAACAAGACAATATAGGATTAATCCAACTAAATCAGACAATATGAGATTAATACAACAAAATCAGACAATAATGGGATTAATCCTGCTATAACAGACCTTATGAGATTAACCCAGCTAGATCTGACAATAAAGGATTAATCCAGTTAAATCAGAAAAGATAGGACTAATCCAGTTAAATCAGAAAAGATAGGACTAATCCAGCTAAATTAGACAATATAGGATTAATCCAGCTAAATCAAACAAAATAGGATTAAACAAGACAATATGGGATTAATCCAACTAAATCAGAAAATAATGGAATTAATCCTGCTATAACAAACCTTATGAGATTAACCCAGCTAGGTCTGACAATAAAGGATTAATCCAGCTAAAATCAGACAATACAGGATTAATCCAGCTAAATCAGACATGGGATTAATCCAGCTAAATCAAATTATATGCGATGAATCCGGCTAAATCAGACAATATGGGAATAATCCCGCTAATACAAACCTTGTGAACTAAAACCAAATATTAGACAATATGGGATTAATCCCGCTAAATCAGACAAAATGGGATTAATCCAGCTAAATCAGACAATATGGGACTAATCCAGCTAAATCAGACAATATATGATCAATTCGTATTTACTTTCAAATTGTGAACTGTTGACCTTCAAATTGTTAAATATTTACTTTGAAATTGTTTTTGCTATATACCTTTTCTCCAAAATACATCGGATAAACATTAGCTTGGATAATACGGATGATAAATTATATATTTGTGTGTCTGTTGGGTTTGAATGTCAATGACCAATGGTCAGCTCTTAATAATCTTTCACACCGCTCCGGTCGTCTAGTGGATAGAATGTTCGCCCGGATGCAGGAGGTCGTGGGTTCGAACCACTGCCGTTAGTGTTAGGACTGTTCGCCCTGGTGTCAGGATAATATGATTGGGTGGGACATCATGCTACATATCTGAGTCATGATGACCCAGCGCTATTTAATACTATACAATACCTCGTTGCAGACATCGTAGCGATATGAGTGAAAAATTATTAAACCTACGTTCAAAATCCTAATCAAATGCTCAAAATAATCCTTATTTATTGGCTTTGAATTTCAGTGGCCAATGGTCAGCCAGATAGTTTGTAATCTTGAGACGTCGAATTTGCTGTACACATGGCGATTGAATGCAGCTTTATATTTTATGTCATAAAACTTCTAATACAGCATTTTTTTAAAAAAATTTCTACTCAATGATATAATCACACAAATACGCGCACGCACGCACACACAATGATCAAGGTCAGAACTGCCTCTATTAACCTGTTGCATAACATTACTCTATTGACCCATTGTATAACATTCCTCTTTTGATCAAGTGTATAACATTCCTCTATTAATCAAGTGTATAACATTCCTCTGTTGATCAAGTGTATAACATTCTTCTATTGATCAAGTCAATAACATCCCTCAATTGACCAGTTGTATAAATCCCTCAATTGATCAAGTGTATAACATTCCTCTATTGATCAAGTGTATAACATTCCTCTGTTGATCAAATGTATAACATTCCTCTTTTGATCAAGTCAATAACATCCCTCTATTGACCCGTTGTATAAATTCCTCAATTGATCAAGTGTATAACATTCCTCTATTGATCAAGTGTATAAAATTCCTCTGTTGATCAAGTGTATAACATTCTTCTTTTGATCAAGTCAATAATATTCCTCTATTGACCCGTTGTATAAATTCCTCAATTGATCAAGTGTATAACATTCCTCTATTGATCAAGTGTATAAAATTCCTCTGTTGATCAAGTGTATAACATTCTTCTATTGATCAAGTCAATAATATTCCTCTATTGACCCGTTGTATAAATTCCTCAATTGATCAAGTGTATAACATTCCTCTATTGATCAAGTGTATAAAATTCCTCTGTTGATCAAGTGTATAACATTCTTCTATTGATCAAGTCAATAACATCCCTCAATTGACCCGTTGTATAAATCCCTCAATTGATCAAGTGTATAACATTCCTCTATTGATCAAGTGTATAAAATTCCTCTGTTGATCAAGTGTATAACATTCTTCTATTGATCAAGTGCATAAAATTCCTCTGTTGATCAAGTGTATAAAATTCCTCTGTTGATCAACTGTATAACATTTTTCTATTGATCAAGTCAATAACATCCCTCAATTGACCCGTTGTATAAATCCCTCAATTGATCAAGTGTATAACATTCCTCTATTGATCAAGTGTATAAAATTCCTCTGTTGATCAAGTGTATAACATTCTTCTATTGATCAAGTGTATAAAATTCCTCTGTTGATCAAGTGTATAAAATTCCTCTGTTGATCAAGTGTATAATATTCCTCTATTGACCCGTTGTATAAATCAAGTGTATAATATTTCTCTATTGATCAAGTCAATAACATCCCTCTATTGACCCGTTGTATAAATCAGGTGTATAATATTCCTCTATTGACCCGTTGTATAAATCAAGTGTATAATATTCCTCAATTGACCCGTTGTATAAATCAAGTGTATAATATTCCTCTATTGACCCGTTGTATAAATCAAGTGTATAATATTCCTCTATTGACCCGTTGTATAAATCAAGTGTATAATATTCCTCTATTGACCCGTTGTATAAATCAAGTGTATAATATTCCTCTATTGACCCGTTGTATAAATCAAGTGTATAATATTCCTCTATTGACCCGTTGTATAAATCAAGTGTATAATATTCCTCTATTGACCCGTTGTATAAATCAAGTGTATAATATTCCTCTAATGACCCGTTGTATAAATCAAGTGTATAATATTCCTCTATTGACCCGTTGTATAAATCAAGTGTATAATATTCCTCTATTGACGCTTTGTATGACATTCCTTTACTACCCCATTGTTGTTGCTGTTGTTGTATGGTTTAACGCCATTTTTCAGCACAAGATAGGCTATACCTGGCGGCCAGTATTAATGGTGGAGGAAGAACATGGGAAAACTCCAGAAAGAACCACCGACCCACGAGAAGCTACTGGCAAGCTTTCTTACATATCCACAGTGGCCGAATCCGAGACTCGAACTCACGCAGACAGAAGTGAGATGGTAGTGATCCGTAACGGAGAGCGCTTTAGATCACTCGGCCACTTGGGGAATCCTGCTACCACATTGAAAGAGCTCGATTAATACCAACCCGAGCTTTCTTTTTTTCTTTCTTTCTAGTAAACCCTCGGTGTGTGACAATTTTGCGCCTATTGAATTTCAATTTTGCACAGTTTAATTTGTTCACATATTGTTTCGATAGTCTTTTACTGTAAACATATGTGATTTTCAAGAAAGAGAATCAATGTATATACAGTCATTGAATATGGTTACTACTTACTTATTTGAGGCGGACATCAGCCGAACCACCACCAGGATCATTCTTGCATATTTTTTGAACTTCAACCGCAGCTGTAGGGGATGAAAGTGTGGGAATATGTATAGATACAGATAATGTATGGATAATATAAAAGAGACAATACCATGCACATTGCATAAAACTATGAAACTGTCAAAGTGCATTCGATGTCGCTTGATCGATACTCATGTCAGGAGAGCTAAGCAAATAATGTATCTATCTATCTATCTATCTATCTATCTATCTATCTATCTATCTATCTATCTATCTATCTATCTATCTATCTATCTATCTATCTATATTCAACTGAGATTTCCTTGTCTCGGTTCGAAGCCCAACTTAGATTATTTTTCTCACTCCATATTTTCCTTCACGCCGGGACACCTTGACTGAGACGACTGGTCTGAGATGACTGGACTAATAATAAGAAAATAAACATTGCTAAAATCTCACACATGCATGCATGCATGCATACATACATACATACATACATACATACATACATACATACATACATACATACATACATACATACATACATACATACATGCTTAGGATACTAACCTGCTTTCTCTGGACATCTTTGGCTACTGAATTTATTTTTGCTTTCATTAAAGCCATGGTCTGTCTAGTTCCGCCTCCAGATTTAGCGGACATATCTGATTCCGATTCATTGCCAACCCCGGCAACCATCTGACCCTTCTCTGGGCTGTAAGCTCTGTCTGGACTCACAGAGCTGGATTCAGTACCTTTGGTGTCCTCCCCTGCTTTCTTTTCAGCTGTTTCATGGTATTCTTCCTCCTCTGGTATGTTCTTTAGAAACTGCTTAGGAGTGTTTAGTGTAGTAGGTGTGGCTTCCTCTCTTGATTCCATTGTTTCTCTCTCTTGTTTTCCTTTTTCCTCCTCCCCATCGTCTTCATCACTTTCTTCCTCCGGTTCCATAAGATCATCAATGAAGATGATCTCCTTCAAAATGTGTTTGTATCTATGAAAGAAATGATACTTTGCATCCTTAATTGTTTTCTTTTTCTCTTGAATTTTATTCGTATCTTCTTTCTGTGCCAAAAAGAACAGCTGCATGGCCTGAAGGTTGGAGCCAGTGTAGTTTTCTGGGCGGGAAAGATAATCCAGGTCTGCTTCCGATGGGTTCGCATTTCCAGATAATTGTTTTTCTGTTTCTGCCATTATGCAAACATTACCTCTTCAATCTTTTGTTCTCATAAAAAAGTCAGAGTATAATATATGTATGTGGCAATATTCTGTAAGTCCCTTTCCTCTAATTATTGCGTATTCCCTAGAATTTGCTTAATATCATAGATATTAACTGATGCTTGACGTTCTTGTGCATATCATTAGACGAGGCTGAGATGACTTCCTCGCCAGTGGGAATCATGGCTACATAACTTGACGTCATCCCATTAATCGAATGTACATGATGTGAACATGACGTCGACAGATTGTGTGACACCAACACTGCGCATGGCTTTATTGGCTAAATAATAATTTTACAAATTAGAGGCATTTGCTTGAATAAGTGATGTCAAACGCTGGTGCGATTCCACTAGAAGTCATAAGTTTACGCCAAATTTCCAAAGACTTCCATACAACCTCAGTTATTTAAAAAGACAGCCCAACGTATCGATTCTATACATAAAAATTTTACTTTAATAAATGCAAGACCACATATCTCACAACTTTCCAATCATCTATCAACCGCACATCAGCATGGTTTCTCTTCATTGATTTTATGTACCGTCAGAATTTCACGCCTTTAAACTGGACATAGAACACAATTATATTTATTATGTATTCTCTACATTTATTTTTCAGTACTGAGCTTTCCACTGTGTGACAATCAATACAAACCATATACATGTATTAATCTAAAATACCTCCAAAGATGACTTCACGGTGAAGTTCTTGTCAAAGGTGCACCTGCCTTTTTTTGAGAGGCTTGACTGTAAACAGAGCAGCATGTAAACACTTCCAGATAATCCCCAAGGCTTTATTACTCACTGTACACTGTCACCGAAATACACACGGGCAACCACACCCTGAGAACTCCAGACTGCTAAAAACAAAATAAACACCAAGAGGAACTCCAGACTGCTAAATACAAAATATAAACCGAGAGTAATTCCAGACTGCTAAATACAAAATATACACCGAGAGGAACTCTAGACTGCTAAATATAAAATATACACAGAGAGGAACTCCAGACTGCTGAATACAAAATATATACCGAGAGGAACTTCACACTGAAAAAACCAAAATGTACACCGAGAGGAACTCCAGACTGCTAAATATAAAATATACACCGAGAGGAACTCCAGACAGCTAAATATAAAATATAAACCGAGAGGAACTCCAGACTGCTAAATACAAAATATACACCGAGAGGAACTTCACACTGCTAAAATCAATATGTACACCGAGAGGAACTCCAGACTTCTAAAAGCAAAATATACACCGAGAGGAACTCCAGACTGCTAAATACAAAATACACACCGAGAGGAACTCCAGACTGCTAAATACAAAATATACACCGAGAGGAACTTCACACTGCTAAAATCAAAATGTACACCGAGAGGAACTCCAGACTTCTAAAAGCAAAATATACACCGAGCGGAACTCCAGACTGCTAAAAGCAAAATATGCACATATGAAGAACAGCTGCATACATACTAAGTACATTGTGAAAAAATACAGACAGCTATATACATACTAAGTACATTGTGAAAAAATACAGACAGCTACATACATACTAAGTACACTGTGAACAAATGCAGACCGCTTCATACATACTAAGCATATTGTGAAGAAAACCAGTCAGTTAAATACAAATATGCACATATGAAGAACTCCATTCAGGTAGATACAAAATATGTACATTGTGAAGAAATCTAGACAGCTATATACATACTAAGTACATTGTGAAGAAATACAGACAGCTTCCTACATACTAAGTACATTGCGAAGAAACACTGAGGTCTTTGTTTTAATATATTCATCTGTTTATTGTTATTTTCTTATGTTGACACGCACAAAAAGAGAATCAGATTTTTTGTTATTAACATCGTATTTTTTCTTTGCTTCTTGACATTAATTTAATCGCATTTCAATGTGGACATTCAAGGAAGACATTGCATTCTTTGTTTATGATTGTTGACCCATTACATGTGAACATTCAAGTAAGCTCTAATCGCTTTACATCGTCTATAATGATATAACTACAAAAAACAAAACAAACACCATTAAATTAAAAACCATTTAAAAAATGCTGAAAATATTTAAGTAGGAAACATTATTAGATCTTTAAGTTTGTTTTTGCAGTAGAAAAGGGTGAGTTTTAAGAGCACTCGTGAAAAGAATCACTGTGTCTTTGTGTCTAATTTCAATGGGCAATTCGTTCCATGTTGCTGGGCCCTGTTATGCGAAAGAACGTTGTTCATATGACTTCGTTTTCATAGTGGGAATAATGAGTTTACGTTTGCCAGAAGAGGAGCGTAAGTATCTTTGCTGGTGTGTACACATGGGTGAGGCCAGATAGGTATGTTTGACTTGAGCCCGTCAGTGAAAGGTAGCGCAGAGAACAGATAAGAGTGCTCTTAAATCTCACCCTTTTCGACTGCACGAACAAACTTAAAGACCTAATAATGTTTCCGACCTTATGTTTACTAATTTCATGGTGTTTGGTTTTGTTATTTGTTTTTTTGTAGTCAGATCATTATAGATGTTGCGAAGCGCTTAGAGCTCCTAAAGATTAGGCGCTATACAAACTCATTATTATTATTATTATTATTATTAGTAGTAGTAGTAGTAGTAGTAGTAGTAGTAGTAGTAGTAGTAGTAGTATCTATTTTGAAGAATTTCTCAGTGATTTTGTCAGACAAATGAATCAATCATTAACAATCTATTTGAAATAATTTCTCTGTGATTCGCCACATCTTACTCAAAACGATACAGAATTATGTATAGGATCCATCATTAATAACGTGCTATGGTAATAGATTAATGGCATGGAAATATGTTTGGGGACGAGCTTACCAAAAATTACAATATGATTTGAATAGCAGCAGAGAGGGTGAACAGACCACGATTTCAAGCAAAAATAAGGCTTCCAGATCACGTTTTCGAACAAAATATGGCCTATAGATAACGTTTTCGAACAAAATATCAGGTTTACAACAAATCTCATTTAACCAAAAAAAAGTCTCCATTTTTGCAAAAACGGAGATTTTACGATTTTTTAATCAATTTTGCTCGCAACGATGTGGTCATCCACCCTCTCTGCTGCTAAAGTTTTCAGTTCTGGGATAACAAAAAATAATAAATGATTTGATCAAGTCTTTAGGATGAAAATCATTTATGATTTTACAAACAAACTAATCGCTAACACCTCTTCTTGTAAATCAATCAGATTATTTGACTGGTCGGTGAGTTTGAAATTAATTCTCGTTAACGAATTATTATGGCATCGCATGTAGACAGGATTAATTGGGTTTTCAATAATTAGGAATCCTGGAGGAGCTGTTGGTGCAAACGAATAAAGAATATATCCTTGCTGAGCTTGATTTGATCGTTCGAGATTAATTTGATAGCTTCCTTCGATAACATCACATACTAAATTGAGCGCAATCACTGAGGATATATTCACGTTGAACGGAGCGATATGCCTGCCGCCACCGTCTGGGTCATTATTGTGTTTGAGGATAGTTGTTTGTTGCTCTGTTAATTTCTTCCATGCGTCATGGATTTTTTGGAAACCTTCATCGATGGCATCATTGAGAGATTTTTGTAGTTCTGAGATATTATATCCTGGTAGTTTAAACTCACGAATATCTTCTACGCGTATATTACCTTTCATCGCAAACTCGGTTCTCGTTTTAGGATTGTCGTCACCTAATATCTCTTGAATAATTAGCAAATGAAATATTTTCATGTCGAAGATGATTTTGTTACATGTTTCTACGACGCTGATAAATTCATCTCGGGTGAGAGTACCGGATTTAAGAGATATTAACAACAGCGAAAAATCGTTATTGAACGCTGTGAAATTTTCAGTAATTTTGTCTTGTCGGGGTACGAATTTGACAGCGTTATTTTCTACTATTCCATTGAAAAGATCCCACTTATTGTACTCTTTATAACTCTTTATTGGATTATCGGGTTTTATCACGTCGGTGATATAATCAGTTTTTTGTGGTTCTGGTAAATCAACGGTTTTTCCACCGGGTGGTAATTCAGGCCATCCTAGTACGGTTCTTATCGAGCTGTTATAGATATCTACGACGTATCCTTCTGTGCTTATCTCAATTGCGGATGATAGCGTCGGCTCATGAACTGTTATAGCGATTTTCGATTCTGTTCCAGTAATCGATTTTATTCTACGCGCGAATTCATTATTGATTTGTTCTATTTGGTATGACCCTGTTGGTATCGAAACAACTTTCCAGTCTGGGGTTCCGTCGGGTTTATTCTTTTTTGCAAACACTAAAGAATTATTGGGTTGTTGACCACCAAATGATTTTGATCTGATATTAGGCCAACTGTGATACATTCGTAGTTTTGCTAGCGCTATCTCCTTCACTGGGACCGGAGAGGGGAAATTCACACTGAATTCTGGATTCGTTGATGTTATTGATATCATGCTTGTTTGTACTGGGTTCGTGTTCTCCACTATTCGTTGAAGTAATTCCTTCGGTGTTGTCATTGTTATTATACTCATGATTTATTTCTAATTTTGGTATCGAGGAATCATAAATACTGACCATCACTGAGAACTCACAATCTGGTAATGTTGATATTATTGAGATCATTTTGTTTTTTGGGTTCGTGTTTTCTGATTCCATCGGTGTCGTCATTGTTATTATACTCATGTTGTCGCTCTAATTTCGATATCGCGGAATCAAAAATACTGACCATCGCTGAGAATTCACTATCTGATATAATCGTATTATCGAGTGACGACGATATCATCAGGGATAACTGCGAATATGCGGTTGATGCAATATGAAATTGAATTAAGTAATTCTGCAGTTTACTCTGGCTGCATGATGATATCTTTTTTGCTATCCCGGTTGATATACCCCCGATTGTAGCCACCGCAGAAATGCAAATTGGAACTACGACCGGGGCAATCATTGTAACCGATGCAAGTATTATTCCGGGGCCAGTGAGAACGCTTGACACCGAGTATATAATAACATCAATTGCGGTGATTCTTCGTCGGTATTTTTTTTATTTTTATTTGATACTCCTCAGTGAGGGTTTTGAGTCTATTTTGAAATTCTCTGACCTGATCATAGCGACATTGAGTTGATGAAATCATTGTTATTTTAAAAACACTAGCGTTTTCAATTGTGAAATCCGAACGATTTAGTTATTTACTTAAATCCGCTACGAATTCCACATACCATGATACCGAATTTCCAGCCAAATTTTTATCAGTAGCTGTTATAGTGAACTTTTCAGTTGTATCCTTGTCGATGATCGTTGAAATCGTATTATTGACCCCGGATGAACTCGACGATGATATATTAAATTGAGTTAATGGTGTTACTAGTGTTAATCGATAAATACCCTTAACGGTTGCAGTGATATCTAATTTGTTGTTTGTAGGTGTCCACACAAATGATCCGTGTTGGATTGTATATACTACGTTATTGGTTTTCTCATGAGGAATTTTTGTTTTTTCAATGATTGTTATCATCCTCGAAAAATCACCTTTGATGGCTTCGATGAAAGTTTTCGTCTCATCGATGGATTTTTTAATATCAGGGAGTTTTATTTCAATTTTATCTAACGGGGTTCCAATAAATTTATCAATGATATTTCTACGAAATGATGTAAACTGTTTTCCGTTTTCTTCAATTCTAGATTCAAGTGTTGTTAGTACAACCACAGAATTGTTTAACTCATCGTTGAGAGTTTTTAATCGATCTGTAATCGTCGAAACGAGTACACCCGGTTTGAGTTTACCCTGATCGGAAAATAACGCGATAGTATTTTCGATTGCGTTTTGTTGTTTAACCAAAATATCATCCAGAGAAATATTACTGGTTTTCAATTTACCCTGATCCGAAAATAACGCGATAGTATTCTCGATTGCGTTTCGTTGTTTAACTAAAATATCATCCAATGACACATCACTGGATTTTAATTTACCCTGTTTGTCTTGAAATACAACTATTTCATTAGGATCAACATTTGTTAAGTCCAACGTCTCAGCTATTTCATCTTTGATTAGTTTTTTTACATCCTTGACAGAATCAGGTGGTGCAGTGTCATCGGGTTTGGGTTTCAAAGATCTCCCCCAAATATCAATCATGTTATTGTAAAACTCTTTCTCTCTCTAAAATCGTTTTTGACGACTTCGTCGTTGCCAGTGATTACTAGTGTATTCATTAACGACAACATGTGGTGGTTTTCCGCTTGGGTTACTCAAGGAGTTAGAAATAGCGTCAAGGACATTTAATACTTCGCTGCCACATATTGGTGGGTCATTCATTTGTTGTGTTGGTAGCGTAGAATACCAAGTCTTCATTGGAAGGGTTTTTATATACCGCATAAACTCTTTTGGTGGGGCTAATCCATATGAATCAAAATAGACAATCCCACGTGGATCAATAGCGTATGCAACCCAGTGAGTTCCGGGTCCGGTGCTGTTATCTAAATTAATGATTCCGGTTTCAACGCTGTTTGGTTGATGTGGTAATTGATCTTTCATAAAGACACCTCTGAAGTTTTTAATCGCTAGTTTTTTAGCAGCATCCATTAAATCAAAATTGGACATGGGAACCATAGGTTCCTCAATTAATAAATCGTTCCTGGTAGTCTTAGACCCTTTCCGCTGTACCACGAATACGGGGTTCCTGGTAGTCTTAGACCCTTTCCGCTGTACCACGAATACGGGGTTCCTGGTAGTCTTAGACCCTTTCCCTTTTTTTATATCCTTTCCCAGTTGCCTTCTTTAGTGCCATTCCTGCTGCAGTACCAACGGCTCCTAACGCCGCCGCTTTAGCCACCGCTGGGGCTGCTGCTGCAATCAATGCTGGAATCGCAGCTAACAACGGAAATATACCGCCTGTTTTAATCATATTTTTGATAGCAGCCGCAGAAAGAGTAATCTGAACACCTTTTTTGGCTGCAAGTGCATCATTGAAATGTTTTATTTGACGAGTTGTCAGCGATAGTTTATTTGCACCACCAGTCATTTGGTTGGGTTTCAACGTGATTGTGGTTCCACATTTTTTAGCTGATTCCGATTGCAATTTTTTTAATTGACCGGGAGTTAACGCAACACTAATAACACTATATGACATTATATATAATTGATTGATTCTAATTCAATGAAAAATCAATCAAAGATTTTCTACTGGTGCATCTACCACTCTCATTCTTCCTCCAACACCTTCGAGTAGCATTGATTTATCACTGAGAATGACAGCAACCGCTCTATAATCAGCAATAGCACCACGAATCACATTAGCTCTAAAGTGTATATCAACAACAGATTGTCTCATCAAATCGAGATGTTCCAGTGAGAAGTAATAGATCGGATACAGATTTTTAAAATCATATTGTGATATTTGCAAACCAGTATCGACATTTTGATCGCGTGCCATAAATGACAACAGACGATGATAAACTCGTGCAATATGATTTTCTGTGTAATTAAGTTGTATATCCTCGGATGGTTCCTGTTGGCCGTTTATTCTCAGTGAGACGTCTTTCACACCTAATTGATTAAATATCATATGACTGGAGAGTTGATTGCCAACTCGTGTGTTATCCTGTAACGCTACAAATATATGACGTGGCGCAGAAACGCCTTGTTTTGATGCTAGATTCCAAGTGAATAACCCGTTGATATTTGATTGTTTAACATCTGTACTCACGGTTAGCCAACTCAACAACGACTTTCCTCCTTGGTCCATAAATGATAGTAATCGTTCTTCTGCGGTGATTGCTGGAGTCAACACTGGCATCCACAATGATATTTTTGTTAAATTGACTTTACCGGCATCAGCATTGGGATTTGCAGCATCTGCTGAAATCCTCCAGATTGCGTCATTATCATCACTCTTTCGTACAAGCGATACTGTATGCTTCGCCCCGTAGATAACTTTTCTGACGTTTCTACAGAATCCAAATATATGATGCAGTGGAATCGCGCATGAAAATGATTTACGCGCTCCTTGCAACATTGAGTTTCGTGTTGCAGCTCCTAGATTGAAATTAACATCATTGTTTATAATCATATTCTCGACATCAGCATCACTATTATCACGTTTTTTTGGTCGTCTTACAACAAATTGATTTCCACCAGCGGTATTCGTAACATCTTTTGCAAACATCATAGAGGGTCCTGCTGATCTTGTATAATCATCAGAATATCTCGCTAACCCGATTATTGTTGTAGCCACATCAACATCGCGATCTATCGACTCGATTTCTTTTCCATCAATGAGATATCTAGCACTCTCAAATAGCGCCATGATACCATTATTGACAAACCCGACTTGAGTACCAGCTGGATACGGTGCTGGTACAGCAGGAGTATCATCAGCTGTTACAAGTTCTCCTTCGATTTCGATAAACGCTTCACAGGGCAAAAAGTATTTACTGGTATCATGGACTTGAAGATCAATTCTTGCTCGACTATTTGAGTCTATGGCATGATAGGCGTAATATTGATAATCGCGAACAGAATCATCCTTGCGAACTGGGGCATCTATATCAAACGCTGGATCAGGTGACTGTTTGAACATTTTATTCTATTTATCAGAGTCTAAATAGTGAAATCGTAAACGATTTTTCCATTCTCATCGTCGTAGTTTTTTAAAGCCACTTCCTGCTATCATATTTGCAATATTGCTTTGGTCGGGGGTTAAAGCCATCGACGCTAATTTTTCGTCTACTGCGTTATTTATAATTCTACTAACACTTGCAGGCATTTCCGCTGTAGATGGCAATGGTACCGGTTTCTTTTTTCGTCTCACTAATGATGTTATTTTATTCTTCGCAGTTGAAAACGCTTTTCCAGCAAAATCTCCAACAGCACTAATACCCTTATCACGAATAACATCAATGGCTTTCATTCCTAGTTGTTTAGCTAACGGCATCACTTTTGGAGCCATTCTCGCAAATAACCCTGCAATGGTATTGCCTAAACCATCTCCGTAGTATGCTCTATAAACCGGAAACCGTGAATTAACTACGTAGACGGGGGTTGGTTTATCATGATTGTAGTGTATGATCATTATTTGAAATCAGAAACAATTTTTCAATTGGAAACGCTAGCGTTTTTATTCAATCACTGTGATAATCCTCCACTAACTCGCCAATGAAATCTCGATATGTGCTGATATCCATGATACCACCCTGAAATAATCGTCTACAGATATCAGCTGCTTCATTAATTATTTCCGGTGAGTTATTTCCAGCTCGGAACCCTCCTACAAGAACCTCTAATCGTGATATATCATTGATAACACTACCAGGACAGAAACCCGAAGAGTTTCCAACTAAACCACTGCCTGAAAATCCTTTGGTTTTATCAGTGATACCGGTTGCACCTTTTTCATGATCAGTTTCTCTCGTTATTTTCATCGGTTGGGGGGATTGTGTTATATCAATAAATTTTGATTGTTCTGGTAGTCTAAGAAATCCGGTTCCGATTGCTCCTCTATAGATGATTCAGCTTTTTTATTGCTGCCATATATTCCTGAAATGTTTTATCACCTCCCTTTGCTTGAGAGGAACCTGATAGTATACGATATAACCCCCTATACCAATCTTTTTTAGGGGGAAGATTATAATCATCGTAAATATATTTTCTTCTCTGATGAAAATTCCTAGTGACAAATTCGGCTAATTTTTCCATAGAATCAAATTTTTTTTTTCTCAATTCATCTAATTTACCGGGAAGAAGTTTTTCATTGAATACAACTCGTCCACTAGTAATAGTATCCTCCCCTTCTTCTTGAAATTCGGGTGGGGGGATATCTTCTTGAAGTTCTCGTTGTTGTTCTGAAGCGGTTGATATATCCTGAGGAAGTGTTTTCAATGATTTTTTTGTTTGTTTAGTTCTTTTTGCTATTTTTTCTAACACAGGAAGAAAAGACTCTTCTTGTTTTTTTCCTTCTTCAGAGATTGTTGACACTATCTGTTTCGTTGCTGTGGTTACTGGTTTAAACAATTCTTCAGATCCCGCAGCAAAATCAGTCTGAAGACTCTGTCGTTGTTGCAGTTTATTCCGTACAGAGTCACGAATTGGTACAAATCTCCTGATTGCATCCAGTCGTTCACGAGCCAATCGGGTTGTTAATGCTTCATTGACCATTATTTAAAATCAGAAACAATTTTTCAATTGTAAAACAATTTTTCAATCCGACCTAACACCATCGTGGAAGTGTTATTTCATCGTGATACACCTTCGTTCATCGATGGGGAAAGTGTCCAAATTGTATATAAAATAATAATAATGTCACTTTCCCCACTTTGAATTTTTTAGTGTATTTGATACCGGACCAACCAGCCATCAATTTTTTATTCACTGATTTTGACATTTTTAATCAAAAAATGCTAAAAAAAAAAAATTAAAATCTCTATGAGGGACGTTCACAATCAAATAATGATAAATGGTTGGTCAATCAAAATTGTTCATTTTCTTGAATTAACGCCCGTAGGTTTCTAACTTTAGAATTAACCTCCTTTTTCAATTCGTATTCGTACCCCAATTCTTTTCGTATTCGTTCTACGATGGTATACAACGGAGCAAACACACTTACGTCACTGGAAAATGCGAGAGAGTCCCGAATAGAATTCTGAATTCTTTTGATGAGCGCATACTTCTTTGGTAGCATATATTTATTGTTGTTAACTCCGTATTCTATATCCTGAAAATCAGACATGATTTGATCAGGATTTAACCCATCTGATAGTTCAATATCCCAACTTTTCAATTTTTAAATCTCGGATAAAATGCTATTCATGTTTTCAGAATTCATTATTCTATAATAATGATATATTTCTAAATGAAAAATATGACGCATTAGACGTAACTAAATCGAATTTTCTGTCCGCGATTTTTTGAAAACGCAGATCGATAAACCCCCTCTGCAACATATCGTACTGAGGGTGGACAAATATCGAAGTGCCTACCGGCTTCATATAATGATTGAAATATTTTTTCTTCGTTAGTTGTCGTATTCAAAGATTTTACGGGTCTCGCTTTTTTCGAGTATTTCCCAGTCCTTCCTCGTTTGGTATTCTCACTCTGTGTGATAGCTTGCAGATTTGATAAAGAATTGTTTTTCGGATTAGAATCCTTGTGATCAATGACAGAATCATCCTCGATCAATCCATGGAAACACTCGTACACGAAACGATGGCAGTAATATGTCTTCTTTCCAGCACCAAACATCAAATACCCTTGATTATTCACAACACCAACTGGTTTCTTCAGTCTGCGGTTTCTTACAACACCATCACTTGATGCTTCATAATTTGTGATCACAGGGTGGGGTCTGAATTCTTGGTTCATTTATATATTATACTATTGTTTGTCTAATTCATCGTTTGGTTCAATAATGAATCTTTCAATGTAGTCTTGAGGGGTTCTTATGATTTTATCCTTGATTTTGTCAGGGTCAAAATTTCTGATTGATTGTCCATTTTTTATTCTTTTATCATAATATCGCTTCAACTCCCTGTATCGCTTACCACCGCAATTTAGACACAACTGAGATTTTCCCCTGACCCCAACTGCACATAGAATACAAGGTAACGGACCAAGGCTTCCACGACGAAAGCTTTGCATATGATACCCACAAAACTCATTTCTGCATGATTTGTTACACGGGGTTACTGATCCAATCATAAGCCACTTGCAGTGATTCATTATATAAAAATCTTTCATTTAAATGCTTGTTTTAATTATAGCATGAGGGAATTAAGGAGAACGCCTTCGAAAAATGCTGATAAGGAGTTTAAGAGATTATTAAAAATCAATCCTAGATTTAATCTCGATAGACCCAAAAAACGTCCAATAGACGGAAACATGAAAGAGTTTAAGAGATTATTAAAAATCAATCCTAGATTTAATCTCGATAGACCCAAAAAACGTAACAAACGTCCAAGAGACGGAAACATGAAAGAGTTTAAGAGATTATTAAATATTAGTCCTAGATTTAATCTCGATAAACCAAAAAAACGTAACAAACGTCCAATAGACGGAAACATGAAAGAGTTTAAGAGATTATTAAAAATCAATCCTAGATTTAATCTCGATTAACCCAAAAAGCGTAACAAAATCAATCCTAGATTTAATCTCGATAAACCCAAAAAACGTCCAATAGACGGAAACATGAAAGAGTTTAAGAGATTATTAAAAATTAGTCCTAGATTTAATCTCGATAAACCAAAAAAAACGTCCAAGAGAGATTACCCTTGGAAAGATGCTCAATTCAATCTCGATATAGTTTCTAATACACCAAAGAATACAATTCTTGATAAAGCCATGATTAGTAAAATCAGAGACTGTTTTAATGAATTCAAGCGTGATGGAGCACCTTATTGTTGGTCAACATTTCGAATTGATGGTGTTGTTGACGCTACCATGAATGATGAAAAAGCAGCAGTGATAATTTCACGTGTTGGGGAAAAACGGCATTTTTTCCGAATCAAATTCATTATCGAAGTCGATGGCAAATGGATTATTAGGGATAAATTTGAACCAATCCTCAAGAATAAAAAAGCTGTCATTGTGAGTAGAGATTCCAAACCAGGAATTCTAACCGGAATCGATAAGCCATACTACGAAAGATCTTATCCCGTAACAGCAATGGTTTATGGGATATATCCGTTAAATGATAAACCCGATATCGCAAAACTAGCTCCTATGAAATATTCTAGTTCACTGAATTGTGTAGCAGAACGAATAATAGAACACTTCACAAATGCATCCCGGGGGAATAAACTAACTGATCTAAGACGAAAAAAAATAACCGAGTGGGAATTAACGGTAAAACAGCACGTTGCAAAGATTTCTGATATAGCTAAATTAGAAGCATCATTAAAATTCCCAATATCAGTAACAACAATAACCGGAGAAGTATTATACGAACCGAAATATCAATCGCGAGGAGCCCCAATACAGATTATTGATCATAACAAACACGCGTGGACACCTGCGGTAACAATATTTCCACGAGAACGAACCGTGAAATATATCCCTAAGGAGTTCGTCGGGGATGTTTTCTATGAAGAGAGATTATTCGATGCTATTCATGCGTTGTGTAAGGATGATCCTGTGTCAGTGTGGTTACTTAGAAGTGATGAAGAATTCGATCAATTTGTAAAACCAAATGGTGAATTATATCGCGTTGAAGAATTAGATAACAGAATGAGAAAAATCGCTAGTGATTTTTCACCGGAGAATTCCCATGAAAAACTACTCACGGATAGTTTTACTATTCCATCAGTGGTAGCTCACTTCGCAAGAGAAAAAAACTCATGGCGTCCAACACGAAGTGATTTTCTCGAGGATGTTAAATTGAGTTGCGTCAAATTTGGTCATGGAGGACTGTGGAATACGAAATACTCACGTGATGGTATGATTTCAATTGATATAGCCGCGTGTTATCCCGGAAGTTTTCTCGGATATGGGGAATGCGCTGAGTACTTCAAACGATTTGGACACCCCACGCATGAAATGACTCGTGTTGCGATTAATGGACCATTGCCTGATTTTGATTTAACCGGATTCGCTCGTGTGATATCATTTGAATTAGCTACAGGGTTACATCCGTGTAGTTATGTTTGATTGTTTCCGAGGCTATTATATGCTATCGAGCTCAGAAAGAAGTTTGGCTACCACAACCCGATCTAGATAGAATAATCAACGAACTACGAAAACAGTTTCCAGATTTCAGTGAAGAAGAAATCATAAATTGGTCTAAGAAGTTATTTGAAATTAAAAAAGAACAAGCAAAAGATCTCGGAAGAAGAATAATCGGTAAATTTACCCAGGGTGGACGATACGACAACGCAAAATACTCTTCGCGGTTGATCATAGATGTCGCTGAATACGATTTTATTGTAGCGGATTTAATGAAACAGGGAAAACTTGTATCCCGTAAGGATGCTTTTCTATCCAATGGTGAGAAATTAGGTACGGTTGTTACCTACTGTGATGGATATAATTCCCAGTACACACATTTGAGAAGTTCAATGTTAGCCTATGCTTCTATTAATCTATTTTCGATGATAAATAGATTTCCTAATACCGCGGTTAGAGTAGCCACTGATTCGATGTATATACATAATAAGTACAAATCAGCTGTAGCGGCATTCACAGATCCCGAAGAAAATTGGGGGCGTTGGCGATTTAAAAAGGAGATGCTACATGAGTATTGTGAATCCGCAGACGTTGCCATGGATGATAAATATCTTTGTTGTAACCGTATTGAAATTCAATCAGAATTTTCTAATGCACCACCGGTATCTGATCCAGTATGTAGATATAAGACAGTTTATTTAAACGGTTGTGGTGGGTCAGGAAAGACAACTCGTGCAATTGAATTATTTCGTCGTGGAAACGCTAGCGTTTCTAACATGATTGTGCTAACACCGACTCACAGACTCGCCAGAGAGATGATACAACGAGGGGTAAATGCTTGCACTTACCATAGTTTCTTTCGATGGAAGGGTGACAAATGGACTCCTGAGCGTATGGGTGATAAATTCATTCCTGAAATCATAATTTGGGATGAAATATGCACAGTGTCATTAGATGTATTAAAAACATTTCTTGAGTGGTTGTTAAACAAAAACACAAAAGTCGTCATGTGCGGTGATCAAGGCCAACCACCACCATTTGTCGGTGCATCTCTACATGAATGGCTAAAGGGTTTTGTAGACTACTATGAAGAAATCACCATTGATTAGAGATCACTTGATGAACGATTACGAGAATTTAAGAAACTAATTAGATTACAACCGGATAGAATCCAATGCGAAATAGCGCGTGAAGTGATTTCAGAAACTCCAATGAATGATTTCTGGGAAACATGGAGACCAAACGATTTGATCATTGCAAGTAGAAAAATAGTCAGGGATACACTTCAGATGAAGTTATTTGAATTGCATAAAGAAAAATTTGCAACGCTTCCAGTACCCCTTTGTTATAGGCCATCGGATACACGAAAACAAAACATTGAAGTTGATATTCCAGGACAGAGTGAAAAACAAATTCTCGTATTAAATGATATTGTGCTGGTTGATATCAATGTCGTTGAAGATGCATTGCGTGCTAATAAATTCCCGTGGACGCTAGGATACGCAGCAACAATACACTCTTCACAGGGATTGACTATATCGAATACAATTGTTTGGATGGTGGATAATCACATCGAATGGTCGAATTTAATCTATCTCGCAGTATCCAGAGTACGAAACATAAATCAACTTCGAAGAGTTGTTTTCGATGATAATGACACAACAATAAGTGATATTGATGTTAGCATCATTAATAAAAAAAAGTCTCCGGTTACAAACAACAGGACAAAAAAAAAACAACGAGAATTTGATATTGATGCTGAACTAATAATCACTTTGAAGAAACAACAGAATAATCACTGCGCGAGTTACAATTGTATAATGCGTTGGCAGTATTCGGATAAGGATCCTCGCCAATTCACCGTAGACAGAAAAAATAACAATCTCGGTCATGTCAGAAATAATGTGATGTTGACTTGTCTTGAGTGCAATAGACGCAAAGGCGCTAGTTAAGACCATGCGGTGGCAATTGAGTATCCTCGGGAATCACTTGTAGTTGTTGTCGAGTAAAACCCCGCTGAGGGGCAGTTGAATCCAGTTTATAGACTGGAGGTCTACCAGTTGATCGTGTTATACTAGATATCTTATGCGTAGTGACGCTCCAAATAGGATCAGTAGCCCTTTTTCTACCCCCTTCAAGCTCTCCTGGTTCGTATAAGTACCTCACAATGACACTACTACCAAGAATTGGTTCTTTGAAATCTTTTTTGTGGTTGTACAGGTATTGACTTCTTTTTAATCGCGTTGATAGGTTTCATGTTGATTGTTCTAGTAATAGTGCCTGTTTGGATAACCAATTAGCCGCAGTGTTTTTTTTCACTTTTGCAGCGCTAGCGAGTTTATTGATTGCAGCTTTACCCCTCCAGTATCCCCTCGGAGAATAATAAATTGATTCCATATTATTAATTACCGGCACCTAACATCAATTTACTTTTCATAGCCGATTTTATTAAAAATGAAGCCAATTTTTCTTTGAAGGATTTATCAGGAATAGCATTTAACGCATGAATTAATTTCACATCCGCGAGATGCCTGTGTTGCAGATTGCTGCTTTTATAAGCAACATCATGAAGGTGACAGGCCTTATCAATGGCGTTTATTGGTTCTTCACCGGGATGGGTTGATTTTGATTATTGAGTCTGATATCAAGTCTGGTTCCCGGTCCACAGTAGCTATATCCTGGGAGGTGCTTTTCTCCGGGGTACTTTGCCCATGGGGTTCCAGGGAGCTTTGCCAATTTGGCTGCGATATCACCTCCTCGTTTTTTTTTAAATCAGATCTCATAGACACAAATCTAAATTTCTTTGTACCACATTGCACGCATTTACCAGAAAGCGCTGATCGGTTATTTTTAGTTGTAACCGTCGTCACATCATCTGTGCCAGTACGCGTTTTACACTTCACACAATATAGATCCATAATTTATGTATAGAAATACGGATATAATTGATTTTTCAGCGACTAAAACAAGTGAACCAATTAAGCATCATGCAGCGCTACCAAACTCTATCCGGATGATTATAATCGGGCCATCTGGATCCGGTAAAACGCAATTGTTGCTCAATTTAATAATGAGATGGATGAAGTGGGATAAGTTGTATTTAATTGCCCCTAGCGTAGATGATCAACGATGTTATGAAGTGTTAAAGGATTTTAACGAGAATGCATCAGAAATTAAGGGTGAGAACGCCATTGATTTTATAACCGATATCGATGAAGCACCGAGCATTGATGATATTGATGGAGATATTAACAATTTAGTCGTATACGACGATATAATGTTGGATAAACAAAAAAATCCTGCTAGAATATTTTCCCGTGGGCGTCACAAAAACACTGACGTGATATATGTCACTCAACGCTACACTCAGGTTCCAAAAGTCATCAGAGATAACTGCAATATTCTTTCTGTATTCAACGGAGTTGATACTCATACTCTTAGAAATATTTGGCAGACATGGTGTTCTGATATGGACTTCAATCAATTTCGAGATTTCTTTAGTCATGCTCAGTCGACTCCGCACGGATTCGCAACAATAAATCTACATGATCCTCGGACACGATATCGTATCGGACTGGATCAAATATTCGGTTAAAATCGTAAAAGAATTATTAACCCAGAACTGAAAACTTTAGCAGCAGAGAGGGTGGATTACCACATCGTTGCGAGCAAAATTGATTAAAAAATCGTAAAATCTCCGTTTTTGCAAAAATGGAGACTTTTTTTTTGGTTAAATGAGATTTGTTGTAAACCTGATATTTTGTTCGAAAACGTTATCTATAGGCCATATTTTGTTCGAAAACGTGATCTGGAAGCCTTATTTTTGCTTGAAATCGTGGTCTGTTCACCCTCTCTGCTGCTTGAATACTTTGAATGATTTTCAAACTCGGTGATGTAATGTCACTAAATAATTTACATAGATCAAAAGTCGTTATATTGTTGACAACGGTCACATGATTAGAAACATGTGGTTGTATTGTCTTCCCAACTTTACAAAGAGTTAGACAATGTTGCGGTGTCTTCCCCGTCATATCGATACAAGTTTATGAATCTTTTGCTATCAAAATTCGGCCTGACAAAGAAATTGTAGGAATACAGTAACCAGTAACAGCATAGGCATGTATGATATAATCTTTATGTGGATGATAGTACGGGCTTTTTATATAGACAAATCCTTTGAAAAGCATTTATTCACGGCACAAACATAGTAAGAAATATTAGTAGCAAAACTTATCTATTATAAATCAAATATGGTGTCCATTGGAAAATGGCAAAATCGTAGTTTTTCATACTTTTGGCATATCTTAGGTTTGTAAACACAAAATACATGGTTTTCTTTTTGGTAATAATTCAACTCACGAAGATCACTGGCATATAAATTTTCTAAAAGTACAAAAGTACAAAATACTATTAAGCTTTTGTAACAGCAGAAAAGTATCAATAAGTGGAAATGCTCGGTTCAGTGCAAACGGCCAAGCCATATGACCCAATATCCTGGTCAGAATAAATAACAACAAAAAAAGAATATTGAGTGCGCTAAAATGTTCAGACCATCAGGGCCCACCACACAATTTGGTAAATAATTCGTCACACATCCACCAAGAAAAGGAAAATTATAATTAAGTATTAACAAATCAACAATAATATAGTCCCAATAAGGTGTCTAAAAAGTGTCTTCAACAAGCACAATCTATGCAATTTATTGCTGCGGGAGATATTGTAATCATAATTTATCTGACCCGCATTTTTAATCATAAATAATTGCATATATCAAACAAATGAGCAGCCGCTCCGGTGGCCTAGTTGTTAGAGCGTCTGCCGCGGAAGGTCGTGGGTTCGATCCCCGGCTGAGTCATACCAAAGACTTACAAAAATGGTACTAACAGCTGCCTCGCTTGACGCTCAGCATTAAGAGTTAGTGTTAGGACTGGTCGGCCTGGTGTCAGAATAATGTGACTGGGTGTGACATCGGGCTACATGTCTGCGGCATGATGCCCCAGTGCTAGACATAATATAAACTGCCTCAGTGCAAACATCGTAGCGATATGACTGAAAAATTGTTAAAGCAACGTCAAAAATCCTAATAAAAAAAATAAAACAGCAAAGCAATAAAAGGAGCAAAAATGAGCAAAGAATAGTTCTCTATCATAACAGATATTTGCATTCCATTGTGTGCCCTGAACAGCTTCTGAAGTTCTGCAAGCACTTTGGAGACTCAAAAATTTATGATTAAAATTTCTTCAAAATTTTTGCATTCTACCACCTACCCACCCCCATACACGTGTTGCCTCTCTTGATGTCTTTAGGTATATTTAAGCAAATGATCGAGTATTTGTGTATTTTTTAAATGGCTTCTTTGTTTTATTGCTTTGTGTCAGATAGAAACTTGTCTTCGTCACTCATGTCAACTTTGTCCTTGTTGTCAGAGTGATGTTGATGATATCTCAAACTACCTTATCTTCTTTAATCCTTCTCCTTTAATTTTTCTTTCAAGTTGTTATTATCATCAGCAGCAGCATTTCGAGTCATTTACCTTTTCTTCTTCTCCATCTTTAACATCTGACTTTACTTTCACCGATAGGAAACATCCTTTCATGTGTATTAGATTTTGACCGATTTTGACAGAAAATCAGCATTCAGGTGACAAGATTATTTTAGAAAATCAATATTCAGGCGACAAGACTTTTTTTTAGAAAATCAATATTCAGGTGACAAGACTCTTTTAGAAAATCAATATTCAGGCGACAAGACTATTTTAGAAATCAATATTCAGGCGACAAGGTTCTTTTATAAAATCAATATTCAGGCGACAAGACTCTTTTAGAAAATCAATATTCAGGCGACAAGACTCCTTTAGAAAATCAATATTCAGGCGACAAGACTCTTTTAGAAAATCAATATTCAGGTGACAAGACTATTTTAGAAAATCAATATTCAGGCGACAAGAATCTTTTAGAAATATTTATATTTATATATATATTGTTACGTGCTTAGGCTCGAATAAACAGTAACATAGAAAGAGTGAAAATAACAAGCTTGTAAAAACTTAATGAACAATTTATTGAGCACAAATATTTTCCAGAAAAGAAAAATAAACTTACTGTTTTAAGAATCAATTTCAAAATTAATGCAAAATTAATTCAAGATATAATCCACTAGTGTAATTGCAAAAGTCCTAGTAATAAAATGTTCTAATAATTCCCAATTCGAATCTTAGTGAAGCATCCAAGATGGAAGACGATGTCACTTGATGAAGTCAGTTCTGGTCTTATGACATTCAATGAGCACAATTGTTTTCCAGATAAATAACAAAATAAATCCTCTTGATCCAAACGAATTGAAATAATTTCCAGTACAAGGTAATTTAAAATAACTCAAAACGACACACAGCTTAGTATTCTAACAGCCCAACTTCTACTAAATAGTTTGCTCTAAAACATCATTTATATACCTGTTTTTACGTAAACAAGGAAGGGGTCACATGATCTTCTAGAATCTTTAGAACAAATTTACGTTCTAAAAATCTCGTGCACACCGTATGACCCAGATGAGAATCAGTTATTTTTACTCTCAAGAACTAAAAATAGAAAGATGTTTATAACAAAGCTCCATAATGTCCTTGGAATCAACCAATCATTTTAAAAGCTTGTTTACAACTCTGAATCCAGGTCAGAAATGAGGTCAACATACATCTGGTGTTTATTTGTATAGTACAGGTCATTTCCCAATGAATGAATCTTAAACTTAAAATGTCAAATTTGAATCTGACAAACAAACAATTACAACAAAAATAAATTGACTTATACTTATACGTAACACCTTCCCCCATAAAATAAAAATAAAGGTTTATATGATAAAACTTTCTTTTTACCACAAACCAATTTACACCTGAGGTTAAAAGAACTCGTATAAATTACACAGTGTATATGATATAATATTATGTTATACACGGGAAAGAGCGTCTGCTATTAAATTATCTTTTCCCTTGATGTTCCGTATGTCAAGATTATATTCCTGGAATAACAAACTCCACCTAAGTAATCTTTGATTTTTATTTTTCATCTTGCCGATGAAAGTGAGGGGGTTGTGGTCACTAAAAACTATAATCGAAGAAGGAGCTGAACTAAGATAAACTTCAAAATATTGTAAAGCCAAAATCAATGCCAAACATTCCTTCTCGATAGTTGAATAATTTCTCTGGTGCTTATTTAATTTCTTTGAAAAATAGCACACTGGATGTTCAATACCAATTTTGTCTTCTTGAATTAAAACTGCTCCAACACCAACGTCACTTGCATCGACAGATAATTTGAAAGACTGACTGAAATTTGGAGCTGCAAGAACTGGTGCTGTTTCAAGTATTGCTTTTAACTTGTCAAAAGCCTCCTGACATTTTTCAGTCCAAAAGAACTTGTTCTTCTTCTTTAATAATTTGTCAGGGGTTCTGTAATTATAGAAAAATTGGAAAAAATTTCCGATAGTATCCGGCCATACCTAAAAGTCGCATCAGTTGCTTTCTATTTTCAGGCACAGGGAATTTAGAAATAGCCCCAACCTTAGCATCTATTGGCTTAACTTGTCCATGTCCCACAATATGTCCTAAGAAAGGCACACTAGCATGGCAGAACTCACTTTTAGATAAATTAACTGTCAAACATGCATCAGTGAGTCTGTCAAAGAATTTTCGAATTGTTGCTGGATGTTCTATCCAAGTGTCATTGTAGATGATGACGTCATCTATATAGGCATCACAATTTTCTAGACCAGAGGTGATCATATTCATAAGACGTTAAAATGTACTTTGTGACCTTTCATCCCGAATGGCATTACTTTATATTGGTAAAGTCCATCTGGAGTCACAAACGCCGAGATTTCCTTTGCTCTTTCCGTTAGTGGAATCTGCCAAAATCCTTTCAGGTCAAATTTTGTGACATACTTGGCATTCCCGATTTTATCAATACAATCGTCAATTCTTGGTAATGGGAATGAATCTGATTTTGTCACACTGTTCACCTTCCTATAATCAGTGCACATAGGGAAAGTTTTATCTGGTTTTGGAACAGGTATGCATGGTGAACTCCAATCACTTTTACTGGGCTCGATAAAATCATTCTCCAGCAAATATTGACTTTCCTTTTAAAGTATTCCTGTTTGAGTGGATTCATCCTGTATGGATGTTGTTTGACAAGTTTGGAATTTACAATTTCGACGTCATAAAAATTTTGTTTGACCTTGTAGAACATCTGGAACTAAATGCTCATATTCAAATAATGACTGTTTCGGTTCAATTCTTTCTTGCACTTGTAAATGTGAAAGTTTCTGGTCTAGATCTTTCATAGTTTCTGAATTACAAAGATTCGTCATTTCAGTAGAATCTGATGATATTCCTTCACTGAGTGGGACAGGTACAACTAAATTAATTACATGTTTAACATGGCTATCTCTTTCAATATACTCTTTTAGCATGTTTATATGGCAGAGTTGTTTTTGTTTGCGCCTCTCAGGAGTATTTATGATGTAATTTAAGTCACTAATTTTCCTGTCAACTGTGTAGGGACCATAATGTTTGGCCTGAAGAGGATTTTGTGGCATTGGTAAGAGAGCCAGGACTCTTTCATCAGGCTAAAAACTCCTTTCCTTCGATTTTTTTTATCATATCTTGATTTCATTTTTGATTGAGCAGAGTGCGGATTTGATCTTGCGACCTCACAAGCCTTTGACAACTTGTATCTAAAATCGGAAACATAATCAAGAAGATTGATCTCAGGATTTTCATTAGAGAGAAGTTTCTCTTTCAATAACTTCAATGGTCCACGCACAGTGTGTCAAAAAACCAGTTCAAAGGGACTGAAGCCTAAAGATTCTTGAACTGATTCTCTAACAGCAAACAATAGTAAATGAATGAATTCATCCAAATCTTTCTCCGTATCAAAACAATATGCTCGGATCATATTTTTCAAAGTCTGATGGAATCTTTATAATGCCCCTGGGCTCTCAGGGTGATAGGCAGAATATTTGAATTACTGAATGCTCAATTCATACATAACTTGTTGGAAAATTGAACCTTGATCATACTGAACAGATTTGGGAAGGCCATACTGAGTAAAAAAACTTTATCAAAGCTTTTACTATTGTTTTAGATTTTATATTCCTCAATGGAATTGCCTCTGGAAACCTTGTTGACGCACACATATTGGTCAACAGGTATTGGTTACCTGACTTGGTCTTGGGTAAGGGACCTACACAATCTACCATAATTCTACTAAATGGTTCGTCAAAGGCAGGAATAGGTTCTAGATGAGCGTTAGGTATCTTCTTATTGGGTTTTCCTACCATTTGACAAGTATGACAAGATCTACAGTATTTGGCAACATCACTTTTGATTTTAAGCCAATAGAAATGAGTCAAGATCTTGGGATAAGTTTAATTAATCCAAAAATGACCAGCCAAAGGAGTTTCATGGGCCAGATTAAGTATTTCCTGTCTGTAAGGTTTTGGAACTACTATTTGATAGTTCACCGACCATTCATTACCAGCAGGTACCTCGGGAGGTCTCCATTTTCTCATAAGAATTCCATTTTTAATGAAATAACAGACAGGACCTTCAGTGGCTTCAGTCTCACTTATGGCCCTTTGAAACAAACAGGAGATCTCAGGATCCTTTTCCTATTCGACGACAAGTGACTGTTGTTTATCACCCTGATTAGAATAAAGAGAATGAGTTGTTAAAAGAGGATAACTATGATCAATACATTCTGATTGATGCAAAGAAGGAGTAAAAGTGACCTAATCAAAAGCCTGACCTATACATATGACAGCTAAAAGAATACTGCCTACATCAACATTATTCTCAAGAGCTTTCTTTGCCATAGCTCTGGTAACTACACAAGCTTGAAATATATCAGGGAATTCTTTTTAAATTGGATCAACTTTCTGATCCAAATCAGGCTTGTCAGTTACAAGTGGATTAACCACAACTTTGTCTCCAGTTATGTAGTTGCCTAGCAATAAATGAATGCCCTCAACGGGTAAAACCGAGACTGTTCCGACTGTCACAGGTCCTGACACTATGTCTGATGACAAATTTACACAATGGAGAGGAACATTAACAAAGCCGCACTCTACTCCCTGAATAAGAACACTTTCATTAGAAGAAGACTTCTCAGAAAAAGGCAAAATGCCTGACAATAAAAGACTCTGGGAAGCTCATGTGTCCCTTAAAATTTTAATAGTGGTTGGATTGGCTGAATCGCCCAAGAGTGATATAGAACCTTTCGATATGAATGGTTCATAATTCTCCATAATAAATTCAGATTGGGATTTATTATACACAACAAATGTATTGCTTTCAATACATGACCGTGACCTCGACCTCTTAGAAATAAGAGCATTTGGAACAGGTCTGTCTTGATTCTGATGCCTATTTTTCAGTTTGTAGCAATCAGAAATAACGTGTCCTTTTTTCTTGCAATAGTTACACGTCGGAAGAGACAAGGATCTAGAATCAAGCTTCTCTGAAGTTTGATTTTTGAAAGTTGTGCTAGTTTGAGTTTTAAAAGGACTAGTATTAAGCTGAAATACTTTTTTCTGCCAGAAGACTGTTGAGTAGAAGTCTTGTTAACAAAATTAACTTTATGTGTCAAAGAATATTCGTCAGCAGCTCTAGCAGCATTTTCTAAGGTTTCAATCCTATGCTCATCAAGATAAGATTTAATGTCACTATGGACACAGTTTTTGAACTCTTCAATTAATATAATTTGCTTGAGATTTTGATAATCTTGTTCGACTTTCTTAGCTAAGCACCATCTATCAAAAAACTGCTATTTTTCTCTAGCAAATTCGACATGAGTTTGTCCAGCTTCTTTTCTATAATTTCTGAATTTTTGCCGATAAGCTTCAGGGACTAACTCATAACCCTTTAGAATGCATTCTTTAACCACATCATAGTCACCACTTTGGTGAACAGACGGTGAAGTGTAAATCTCACTAGCCTTACCAGTGAGTACATATTGCAATAACTCCAATGCTCCCTTGGCCACTTTAAATTTTCTACAACTTTTTCAAAACGAATGAAGTATTTTATTTGTCTACTTCTTTTTCTCTGAAAGGGGGCACTAATTTAATATTCCTTGCTAAATCAAAACTTAAATTTGGATTTGAAGTATGAAGGTGTGTTTCACTTGCCAGCTCTAATTCTTTCATTTTACATTGGTATTCCCTTTCTTCCTTCTCTCTCTCTTTATCAATTTGTTTTTCTTGTAACCGAATGTGCATCTGCTCTTATTGTAATTCAAATTGTCTTTCTTTCTCCTCTTTTTCATATTGTAATTGTTTTTCTTTCTCCCTTTCATGAAATTCCAGCTTTTTCAACTCTAATTCCATCTTGAAATCTAATTCAAATTTCTTTATTTTAATGTCAGAGTCTGATGCAGACTTACTGACCGAAATCAAAGCACTTTTTTCCAAAACATTCGTTTCTACCAAATAATGGACCAAAATCTTTTTTATATCTTGTTTCGTTAAAGAAGCCTTGACTTCAGAAAGATCATATTTTTCTGGCAAGTTGAATCAACTCATCCTTTTTGAAATGATCTAATTTCTCCTGACTAGGATTAAAAATAAATATTTCTACTTTAGATGTCATTTTAATACAAGTCTGTCAATCTCACTAAAGATTTGTTAAAATAATCAAAAACTAGGGGAATTCAAATTTAAAACAAAAGTTTTCTGAAAAAAAATTCTAGCCGAATTCCAATTGATCCCAATCTCGGACGACAACACCAATTTCTATGTTACGTGCTGAGGATCGAATAAACAGTAACATAGAAAGAGTGAAAATAACAAGCTTGTAAAAACTTAATAAACAATTTATTGAGCACAAATATTTTCCAGAAAAGAAAAATAAACTTACGGTTTTAAGAATCAATTCCAAAATTAATCCAAATGTAATTCAAAATATAATCCACTAGTGAAATTGTAAACGTCCTGGTAATAAAATGTCTTAATAATTCCCAATTCGAATCTTAGTGAAGCATCCAAGATGGAAGACGATGTCACTTGATGAAGTCAGTTCTGGTCTTATGACATTCAATGAGCACAATTGTTTTCCAGATAAATAACAAGATAAATCCTCTTGATCCAAACGAATTGAAAAACTTGCCAGTACAAGGTAATTTAAAATAACTCAAAACGACACACGACTTAGTTTTCTAACAGCCCAACTTCTACTAAATAGTTCGCTCTAAAACATGATTTATATACCTGTTTTTACGTAAACAAGGAAGGGGTCACATGATCTTCTAGAATCTTTAGAACAAATTTACGTTAAAAAAATCTCGTGCACACCGTATGACCCAGATGAAAATCAGTTATTTTTACTCTCAAGAACTAAAAATAGAAAGATGCTTATAACAAAGCTCCATAATGTCCTTGGAATCAACCAATCATTTTAAAAGCTTGTTTACAACTCTGAAGCCAGGTCAGAAATGAGGTCAACATCTGATGTTTATTTGTATAGTACAGGTCATCTCCCAATGAATGAATCTTAAACTTAAAATGTCAAACTTGAATTTGACAAACAACCAATTAAAACAAAAATAAATGACTTAAATCAAATATACATTACAATTAAAACAAAATGTCAAACTTGAATTTGACAAACAACCAATTAAAACAAAAATAAATGACTTAAATCAAATATACATTACAATATATATATATATATATATATATATATATATATATATATATATATATATATATATATATATATATATATATATATATATATATATATATATACCACTAGAATTTAATTGGATTTTAATTGGAATTCCAATGAAATTGAATTGCAATACCACTGTAATTTAATTGGAATACCAATAGAATTTACTTGGAACGCTTTACATTTAGACATAACAGAAAAGTTTAGGACTATTAGGAACCTATGTCGCAATACTGTAAGTTCTTTTTTAATTTTCACTTTGTATTCTAGGGAAATAAATTATTTGTTGATTTTTAATATATACAAAATTATGATGGTTTTCGCTATTGTCTGTTACAATGTTATCATTTGGATATAAAATAATGCTGTGAATGAAAAGACAATCGACTTTAAAAAACTCCGAAAAGATAAATCTGACGGTTCAATTCATTTTTAAAAATGCAGATAATCAACAAAGTGTGTGTGTGTGTGTGTGGGGGGGGTCATTAGTAGGCCCTGAAATTCCAAGTGTATAAGTTACTTTGTGACACACACTTTGTATGATTGTTTTCTATAAGACAAAGATGCGTTGATTATTCGATAACAATGATAAGGCTATCTCATTAAACATATATTATTATTTTCAAGTTCTAAATGAAATTAGTGCCTGCAAGAAAAACCTAACCTAGTCAGTCTTCTCATCAGTTGTAATTCCATTTCAAATAAATTACTCGAATCTTGTAATCATTTGGAGTTCAGCTTATTCATCAATGAAAAGAGTGGTTCCATTGTTGACTGAAGTAGAAACTTTGTGAGCTAAAACCAAACTTAATGTCTGGATTTATTAAAATGTGTTACGACTCAAAGTCGTTAATATATAACCAAAAGAGCGAAACACAATAGTTTAGAAAATTAATAATTAAATTATTTCTATAAAAGAACCATGTGGATGTTTAGGAAATCAAAATAATCCAGAATGTCATATCACAAGTCAAAAAGTAAAGAATGTTCTGAATGATTTCCAATAGTATTGAATGTTTTGATGTAGCAATAGTCATGAATGTATTGATGTACCACTAGTCTTGAATGTAGTAAATTATTGCACTAAATAATTGCCACATTAACAATCTTCTCTTTACTGTATCCTAGAATTGTAAAAGCCTTGTGCAAAGAGTTAACTTATATTTCATTTTGCGTTTGACAAAGATAGACATTAAACAAACATTTGACCTCATAGTCACATTGCTATAATACAGTTTGTTAGGAATCGTAATAACGGTCTGTTTTTTTCCTGAGTAACCAACCATGGCCACGAAATGCACTTGGGCTATACATATATATCATTTTAATCCTAAGTGATACAAAATGCAGTTATGATCCTGTTTATCCAGAACCCCAAGTTTGTGATAATCGTGTCATCCAATAGTTGTTATATTCCCAAAATATATTTATTACACTGGATCAAGCATGCATCTTCTCAAAACACTAACCATAATCGATACATGGATGAATGCAATGTGTTACGTTATTTGATTTAAATCATTTAATTGTGTTTGTCAGATTCAAATTTAACATTTTGGGTTTAAAATTAGTTAGTTGGGAGAGATTTTCTAGAAATGGGTGACCTGTACTACAAAATAAACAACAGATGTTAACCTCATTTTCTGACCTTGCTTCTGAGTGTAAACAAGTTTCTAAAATGATTGGTTGATTCCAAGGACATTAGAGCTTTATTTTAAAAAATGATTGGTTGATTCCAAGGACAAACTGGAGTAAAGTATAAACATCTTTATAATTTAGTTGGGTCATACGATGTTTGCGTGATTTCTTGAACGTGAGATTGTTCTGAGAGATCCTGGAAGGTCGTGACCCCTTTCTTGTTTACGTAAACACAGGTATATAAGTGATGTTTTGGAGCGTGATATTTATTAGAAGTTGGGCTTTTATAATATTAAGTTGTGTCTTCTTTTTGAGTTATTTTTAATTACCGTGTACTGGAAATTGTGTCAATTCGTTTGGAGCAAGTGGAATTATTTTATTATTTATCTGGAAAAGAATACGTGCTCATAGATTTTCATTTGAATTATTATAAAACTAAAACTGACTTCATCACGTGACATCGTCGTCCATATTGGATTACATCGTCAAGATTCGAACCGGGAAATATTAGGACATTTATTTATCAGGACTCTTGCAATTACACAAATGGATTATTTTGTGAAGTATTTTTGGATTAATTTTTAGACTTTATTCTCTAAAACTGTAAGTTTTTTAATTTTCTTTTATGAAAATATTTTTATTTAATAAATTGTTTGTTAAATTTTGACATGCTTGTTATTTTCATTTCTTTCTATGTTGCTGCTTATTCGAGCCTAAGCACGTAACAAATGAGCACAATTTGGATCAAACATATTAGACTCCTGACCAAATAACTTTCTGTCCGTATGGCCTAAAGTGTGACTGTACAGCCCTCTAAACAAAGGTCACTACTAGCAATGGACACCTTGCCCAACACTAAAATGACTGAATCGAAAGCAAATCAAGAATTTTAGATAGCCCTTCATATCCAAATTGACTGACAGTAGCGTGTAATTAACCGTCAGTCCATTCAAAGCTGTCAGATATGATAAGATAAACTGTTACTGTATAAGACATGGGGAAAAAGATAATGATGAGATTAACTGTTGCTGGATGAGACAAGGTAACAGGTTGTTGAGATTAGGTTACTAGAGGAGACATGCTGCAAAGTTTGCGTTGAGATTAGGTTACCGGAGGAGACATTGAGAAACGTTTACGTTAAGATGAGGTACTGGAGGAGACACGAAAAATGTTTATGCTGAAATGAAGTTACTATATGAGACACGAAAACTACTTTTGATGAGATGAACCGTTACTGGATGAGACATGCTGTGTCTTTACTCCTTATCTGGATATATCCAGTATTCCCCGAAATTCATGTTACATGTACATGGGACGAGATATTTGATTCTATCGACTTCTACCCTGAGAGACAAAATATTTTCACTGTATCGACTTCTATCCTGTGAAACAAAAGTATTTTGACTGTATCGGCTTCTACGCTGAGAGACAGAATAATTTGATTTTATTGACTCTACCCTTAAACCATGAGAGTGGTGTTCAGTTTTAAAATACAAATGGGAAAGAAACGTCCACTCTTAATGAAGAAGCATAACTGTATTACTTACTATATAATAAGTAGGTATGATTGTTGAAGGAAATTGTTATATTACATTTTATAGATTTTTTTAAAAAATAATGTATTGCAATCCTGTCTATAAATAAAACTGATCTATTTCTATATTAAATGTTTAACATACCATACATACTCATTATATTTCTTTATTAAATGTTTAACATACCATACATACTCATTATATTTCTATCTTAAATGTTTAGCATACCGTATATACTCACACTATTTCTATCTTAAATGTTTAGCATACCGTATATACTCACTCTATTTCTATCGTAAATGTTTAGCATACCGTATATACTCACTCCATTTCTATCTTAAATGTTTAGCATACCGTATATACTCACACTATTTCTATCTTAAATGTTTAGCATACCGTATATACTCACTCTATTTCTATCTTAAATGTTTAGCATACCGTATATACTCACACTATTTCTATCTTAAATGTTTAGCATACCGTATATACTCACTCTAATTCTATCTTAAATGTTTAGCATACCGTATATACTCACTCTATTTCTATCTTAAATGTTTAGCATACCGTATATACTCACACTATTTCTATCTTAAATGTTTAGCATACCGTAGATACTCACACTATTTCTATCTTAAATGTTTAGCATACCGTATATACTCACTCTATTTCTATCTTAAATGTTTAGCATACCGTATATACTCACACTATTTCTATCTTAAATGTTTAGCATACCGTATATACTCACTCTAATTCTATCTTAAATGTTTAGCATACCGTATATACTCACTCTATTTCTATCTTAAATGTTTAGCATACCGTATATACTCACACTATTTCTATCTTAAATGTTTAGCATGCCGTATATACTCACACTATTTCTATCTTAAATGTTTAGCATACCGTATGTACTCACACTATTTCTATATCAAATATTTAACATTCCATATATATTGTAATACCATATTGGTACTGTGAATGGAGTTTTGCATGCACATTGTAAAGTTAATATTAATGTGTCAAGATTATTTGATGTTCAACGTTGAAATGTGAGATGATGATGAACTATGAGACTTTGGCTTATTTGATCATGTCATTTTTATCTGTCACTGAAAACAGTTATCGTGTGTGAATTACTTCTTCCGTTCCTGAATGTACGCCACCCACCCACCATTGTTTAGATCACCGTATGCATCTTTTATAAATATGTATCCTGCGTCTTATGCTAAATGTGAGTGTAAAACCTTGCCCTGGTCTGAAGTGTCATGCTGTTATCATTAATATTAACGAATTCGTCGAGGAAGTCATCTAAAGACGTCAACAGTTCTACAAACTGGGACATCATCATTAAGTATAAAGAAGTTCGCATGTTCGCAGTTATTGTGCCATAGTCATTCCATGTTGAACCATAGGTGTTTCGTGCTGGAATTTGACATGAATAGTTTAGGAAATGAATTATCTTACCTTCCGTGTTTTGGGAATATAAAAGCGAGAAAAATGATGTTAGCCCATAAACTTATGAATTCAGCCATCCGGTGGAGTTTTATTACTGGAACAGCAGACATACAGGATATTGACGGAATCAATGTGCCCAGCTGAAGAATCACAGCTTTCTTGTCAGACTTTTGTTGGACAATAAGTTAGAACTAATGTTACTGTCAATTATTGAAAGTTCTTGGTTATGTAGAAATTGTTGTGTTACATAGTGTGCAAAATACTTGTAGTATGCAGTCGATAGGGACTATTTCTAACCGTATCACGACTCATTGGATCATCAGTACACACTACTTTGACTCGATTCACATTGAAATTTACTTGTCCGTTTCTTTCAGTTATACGGAATCATAGGTATGAATATATTTATAATATTAACAGTAAAAACGCACACCACGGACATTGTGAGGACAACTTAACTCCGTCTAAATTGCATGTTCACAGGGATTTTTCTTACAGTTTGAACAGTTGACTTGGTTACCGCCATGGCTTGCCCTGAGAAGGACAAACATTGATTGGCTAACTAAGGTCATGTGACGTGAATAAGAGTCTATAAATAAGCGCGCAGACAGTGCAGGTAGTCTTAATCCAGGACTATCAGGACCTCGCAACACAATGTTGCAATAATAATGAAATACAATAAATAACATTAAAACAATTCACATCACAACATAGTATAGCACTTCCACTTTGGCACATGTCCTATGGGGTTGCAATTATTAACCTAGGGTGTGGCGCCTCGTGTTTCTTTGTTGGGGTCCGGGTGTATGTGCGGCGCTGCCTCTGCGTGTGGGACGACGATGGATTAATTTTCGGGATCCTTTCCGCCTTTGCCTCTTCCTGATGACCTGCCGATGAAGTTGATAGGGGTAGGTGTGGATGGGTCTTGCCTACCTACCCCAGGGCTTCCATTTATACGGATAGTTACTTTTTAGTAATTCGGTATAACGCCCAATTTGATAAGTGTACTACTGTGCACATAAAAAGGGTAAATAAATGTCCAGCGATATGCTGTATATAAAAGTTGCCCAAATGTTCCTAGTGAACGGTGGCAACTTTAAAACACCAACTAGTCAGTCAGTGCATTGGCAGATAGCTGTCAGAGCGGCAAAGTATGAACATCTAAGTAGAAACTAAGTAGAAAAGAATTTCGGTCTTGTATTCTAAAATTATCATTTACGTAATTTTCATAACCGATATTAACTTTGGTACTTTAAAATCCAAAACCTGAATCAAATTGTTATAAGAAATATTAAGTAGATTTATTACATGATTGCTATCGAACGTAAATGCCTATGTAGTGTAATAGTCTATAAAGCCGCTGCTATCTCCCACCACACTGCTCAAGTACACTAGTACAAAAATCATTATTTTATTTGAGATTACGCTACTGTGTCAGGACGTATTACAGCCAATCTAATAAATTAGGCTATTAATATACACATGAATTAAAGAACACCATTAATTTAACCTAACTATTGTATATTATAACGTTCTGGTCACATTTAAATAACCAAGTCTGCTATATATTCTCACAAGTTGGTAGTGTTGTGACGGACACTGTGTTTATGTAAAATCGATTTGTGATATTGAAAAGCATGTTATATCTCACATTTATTATTTATAAAAAAAACCGTTTTTATTCCTGAACTCTTGGTCTTTTCGAAATAACACACGGGGTGTTACAATATACTCACCATATTTCTATCTTAAATGTTTAACATACCGTATATACTCATTATATTTCTATCTTTAATGTTTAACATACCGTATATACTCACTCTATTTCTAAATGAAATGCTTAACATACCGTACATGCTCACTTGTAAGTAACGTACAGATTCTGGTCTGCTGTCGTATTATGAGACTATAGGTCTGGTTTTTTTTAATCCAATCCCCAATCTGTTTTATGTTACAATGTATAATGTCTGTTACAGGACCGGATGAAGGATGGGACAAGGGGGTGGAGGGTGGGGGCATGTGAGGTGGGGGGGGGGGGGGGGGAATATGAATGAATAAACATACATGTCTTTTAATTTTATAGTAATAATACTTTATTCAGTAATTTAGGCCACCGGCCCATACTTCAAAATATAATCCAAGTAAATATAATATACGACATTGTGTACAGAAGTAAAACATGGTGTTCTTGAGCAAATAAATTCATATAATCGGTGCATAATATAATAAACATGTCATTACCTCTAAACATATTATTCACCATTCGCTTGATTTATCAAAGAGTGTGTAAAATTAAAAGTCATACTGATATAGTAAGAAAGATTTCTTATAATGATTAATATATTTCTATGACCCATGTATTTTTTGTTCTTCTTCTACAGATTCATAAATAATAAACCTCATTACAGCATTTCTTTCTGAAATGGTCAGATGGACAAACACAAGAAAAATGGAATTCATTTTCAATCAAATAAACATTTTTAATTGCATAATTCATAAAATCTACTATTTCTCTCGATCGTGCTATGTCTACCTATCTCTATTTTCAGTATTTTCACTGCTCAACTAGATTTAGCAAGTAATTTCATAAGAAGATATGACAATCCGCTTGAGAGGTATTGCTTTAGTTCAGTTCTAATTTGGTTTTGCACGTCCTATAGCAAACATATTTGTATCACTTTGCCAGTTTTTAAATATTAAATCCTTAATTCTTTGCAAAATACTGAGAAAAATTGTTGTCGTCTCCATCATCTTGATTTAGCCAAACATAACCCGAACCGAGGCAAAATAACATGCCTTTAACTTTGATAGCCCAGGTTAGTTTCATCTAATCTTTACAACATTAAATAGCATATCTGTATGTAGTGAGTTGAATGCATTCTTACAATCCTCAAGTGTTATTTTTAATACATCGTAAAAATACGATGTACAGAGTGTGTATCTTCCGTACTCCTCTAACACAACTGCGTTATTGGTAGCATTAGGAACACCTAATTACTATATGCAAACGTTGTATTGCACAATTTCATCATGTCTACTAAATTCAAAACCCCAAATGTCTGAACCATAGCAAACAATTGGTCTATTGCAGAATCAAACATTTTGAAAGCATCTCCTATACTAAAACAGCCACATAGTTTATGATACTTCAAAATCCTTGAAGTTACATTCTTTTCCTGAGCTGCTAGTATTTGCTTTTGCCCAAACCAACTTTGATATATAAATACACCTCTATTGTAATCGAGTTTGAGCTGCGAAATCTAATCATTAATACAATGCAGAAACATGATAGGCCTTAAAAAGCAACCTTATAGTTTACCCAGTGTAGTAAGTAATTAATTCTATAGGTGTTCTACACGTGTTGAAAGTAATTACACGTAAACTGTCTCATACTTAGCCTAATACATGTATAATAATTATATACATATAAAGAACAGTGTCCCGACTGCTTCCAAAGTGTATTTCTCGATCTATAATGATCCCCCGCCTCCGTCCTAAGCCCCTCCCCCACGCCCAGTATCCTGCCCCCCCCCCCCAACAAAAATATCTGGCCCTGGTCTGTTGTAGATAATTTGTACAATTGCTTAACTGAACTGTGAAACACCTCTTTCAATAATGTCTGTAAGATTTCTTTAGAGCTTATCAGACATTCTAAATAAGAATTCTGGCGATTAATCATACTTTCTTATTTTGATAACTATCACGATATTAAAATTTCTTGTATATTTAGAGAGTTATTATTTTAACTAGCTGTTATTTGTTTTTCTCAGTGATGCTAAATCGTGTTCCATATCATTGTTTCCGGATTTTACATCTGTTATCGCTATTGACCGGAATGTTGAGCTTAGGTACTTGTTGGAGTTAAGTATAAGCATACAACCTGCCCGGAAGTCGAATATGTTGTTATTTGATTGGTCATAACATTTAGTCGCGCTGTTTTCAAATATACTGTGATAGTGCATTGTGAGTGCTTTTACCAGATGGTTTGTTATTTGAGATGAATTGTATTTAATGGTCATATCTTTTGTTAATAGCCATATATTACAGTGTATAATATATCACACAAAATTCAGACGTCAAAAATAATAACATTTCCTTTTGACATTCGAGTGCATTTCTTCGTAGGCTGGTGGCTTTTGTCGCCATTTTAATTTGTGCCCAATACAGATTAGTGACTGCAGAGCTATCTTTTCATATGTGACCCTTTTTTGTTGTTGAGATTTTGTCTTAGTTTCAATCAAGGGTCGTCATTAAATCAGTGTCAGTAAAATTAAGATTTATTCTTGTTTCAGATCCATGATCAGTCTAGCCCTTACAGTAGGGTTGTTGTTGTAGGGTTTAAGTTTAACGCCATTTTTCAGCACGGCTATACATGGAGGCCAGTATTACTGGTGGATGAATAATCCGGGAAACCCCCCGGAAAGAACCCCCGACCCACGAGAAGCAACTTGACAAGCTTTGTCACATATCCACATTGGCCGAATCTGAGACTCGAACCCACGCAGAGGTAAGACGGTAGTGTACCGTAACGAATATCGCGCTCGACCACTCGCCCCCCCCCCCCCCCCCCCCTTCACTGTAGGGATGCAAGACGAAGAGTAAAACATTTTTGTCAAAACTGAAGACCAGACTGAGTAAATAATAAACTTTGGTATCAAAACTGGGTGTCAGATTACAAATTTGGGTGTCTCTGAAGCACAATTGAAGGTAAAGGGAAGCACTGCATCACCGTAGATCGTAAATGAAAAAATAAATATTCCTCTCTTCTGTCCTACAATGTAAGACATAAACACTGATATTTGTTTTGGTGTCGTGATCTTGCTGTTACATTAACTGTGCTGTGTAGTGTGTTCTAAAGTAGAAAAACATCATAATGATAACGAGAAGTTAGATCTAGAGGAATATCATAAACTTGGCAGCCCAATCCCTACACGTAAGACCTCAAATTTGATATTTTTGTTTTGGCGTCTGGGTCTGACTTCCTAACTAATGGTGCTGTGTGCCGTGTTTTGATATAGACTAAACTCTTAATATTTTTCATCATTCTGTTGGTACAATATTGATGTATGTTGTGTTTTTATTGCAAGTAATAATAATAATAATCATGAGGACTTTGTATTGCCCCTAATCTTAGAAGTTCTAAGCGCTTTACAACATCGATAATGATATGACTACAGAAAACAAAAACAAACAAATTGGAATGCAAAAATAATGATGATAATATTTATGCTCATTTTTTTTAGAGCATTCTTTTAAAAGATTACTGTGTCTTGGTGTCTAATTAAAATGGGCAATTCATTCCACGTTGCTGAGCCCTGGTATGCAAAAGAATTTTGTCCATATGACTTTATTTTAATTGTGGGAATAATGAGCATACAATTATCAGAGGAGGAGCATAAGTATCTTGCTGGTGTATACACTTGGGTGAGGCCAGATAAGTATGCTGGACTGGAGTCCGTCAGCGAAACATAGCACAGAGAACAAATTTTGTATTTGATTTTGGATCGAATGGATAGCCAGTGTAGGTTACAGAACAGTGGTGAGGTGTGCTCTGATCGTGGTACTCTAAAGATGATCTGAGCAGCTATGTTTTGAAGTTTCTGGAGTAGATATTGAGATGAGCCAGACATAATTGAGTTACAATAGTCCAGTATTGAAAGTACTAATTAACACGCAAGTGTTTTAGTGGCACCATCTGAAAGATATTTGGAAATGGAACTGATGCATCTCAGCTCAAGATATGCAGCCTTGCATATGTTCATGACCTGTTGGTGCAATGTGAGAGTACTGTCTAGAGTAACACATAATGAACTCACTTCATAATAAACCGTATTGGTGTTTTTTTTTTCGTTTTTCTTGGTTGCTATCTTTGATCACATTTGAGAATGAATATCCTAATTAAAGTTGCTTTGAGGTTTTTAAGGTATTGCTTCCATAATCGGTGATCAATTAATGAATTTTAGAAAAAGTTGACCTCACATACACGTGACCGCTAGTTTTTAAGCAGTTGGATTTGTATTTGATTTATTGATTTTTTAATTATCAGAGATAAAGATCTCTAGACATATGCCCAGATGACCATACTGCTTGTTAAAAACAATTTTGCTTGAGAAAACTTGATCATGCTGATGAAATGCAGTGATATTGTTAAAATATTGACAGATTAGTAAATCATTAATGTTTATTCCCAATACCTTTATGAAGATTGTCTACTTCTTATACTTCTATCTGAAGCTGTACATTTTATGTACAGAGCAAACTATGAGAGATATGAATGGGAAAAAGATTGCGGGGGTTACTTATAATTAGTGCTTATGTGGCTTTTGTTACATATATTTGATATAACTTATAAGTCATTTATATTTTTAAATTTGTTTGTCAAATTCAGATTTGGCATTTTAAATTTAAGAATTCATTGAGAGATGACCTGTACTTTACAAAATAAACACCAGGTGCTGACCTCATTTCTGACCTGGCTTCAGTTGTAAACAAGCTTTTAAAATGATTGGTTGGTTCCAAGGACATTATGGAGCTTTGTATAAACATCTTTCTGTTTTTAGTTGGGTCATATGGTGTGTACGTGTCTTTTTTAACTTAAATTTGTTCTAAAAGATTCTAGAAAATCATGTGACCCCTTTCTTTACGTAAAAACAGGTATATAAATTATGTTTTGAGAGCGAACTATTTAGTAGAACTTGGGCTGTTAGAATATTAAGTTGTGTCGTTTTGGGTTACCTTGTATTGGAAATTTTTTAAATTCGTTTGGATTCAAGAGGATTTATTTTGTTATTTATCTGGAAAAGAATTGTGCTCATAGAATTTTGTTACCAAGAACTGACTTCATTAAGTGACAGTCTTTCATCTTGGATACTTTGCTGGGATTCAAACTTGGAATTATTTGGAAATTTTATTACCAGGACTTTTGCAATTTCTCTAGTGGATAATTGTTTGAATTATTTTTGGATTAATTTTGGAATTGATTCTTAAAACCGTAAGTTTATTTTTTTTTCTGGAAAATATTTGTGCTCAATAAATTGTTTATTAAGTTTTTACAAGCTTGTTATTCTCACTCTTTCTATGTTACTGTTTATTCGAGCCTAAGCACGTAACACGTTAATGTAGTCTAGTGGGTATTAGAACTGTTCCAATTAGTGCAATGATGAATGGCAAGCATATATACTGTATACATAACAAGGTGTTAATTGATTATTTTTATTGTTGTACTTGAGAATGTTTTTTCAGGCATTATAAGTAATGAAAGGTTTAAATATGGTCCTGACATCTTTTAAACTATCCTTTGTCAGAGGTTAAATATAAAGGAAAGACTGACAATAAATTATTTAGGCAGAAACACAAAGTATTTTTTAATTTTTGTATGGTCTTGTTTAATTGACCTATGGCCACTTGTCAATCATGCTGATCACATAACCAATCAAAGAGCGTAAATTAGACACATCCCCAGGCATTGCTTATGTCTGCTATTTTCCACCAATAAGCTACTTGTGGCAATAATGATTTATTATAAGTATTTGAAGTTTTTGAAATGCCTTGTTGATTTCTTGACATAACAATGAAAAGAATGCATTGGGCGCGTTGTAATTCGGACTATCGATATCCAGATTGTCATAATGGCATTTGGTTTATTTGCATAAAAGTATGTAGAAAAGCATGTGCTGTCGATGGCATCTAAACAGTAATTATTTATGATTATGTATTAATTTTTAATTGATTTTCTTCCAAGACATCATGAATTTAAGCCCGATAAAATTAATAAGGATAAGATTATATACTAAATACATCAGCATCTTTTGGAGCAAATTTCCTTGTACATGAACAAGTTCTCAAGCAGCTTTAAAATTGGTTTTTATTATTTACTGAAATAACACACATAGATTATTGCTTGAACAACAAATACAAATATCGTCTACTGCAATATAATTTCTGCAACTTTGAAATTTAACATTCTTAAGAATTAAACAAATCATTTTAAATAAACATTTTACTTAAGCTGAAACATATTTCTTTGCCAAATATTGTATGTTTTTTAGAAGTTAGCAGGGCATCATGTCACATGATTTGCTAGGTGGAGCAATCTATCATTGCATAGGGTCAATTGCCATTTACATTGTTTAGGAGGGTATTGAGTTTCAGCATAATGTATAACAATTGAGCTGTAAATCATAATATGGTTACTGTAAGGTCCTTCAAAATAACACTTCCTTCATAAAGCTGGCATAGTCATGGAAACTTTTTTATTATCAAGTTGTGAAATTGTATGGATAATGTACACAAGCATATTGGTGGTTTCGTTATGCATTGCTCCAGAATTCTGATGTCCAAGGCCAGAACCACTCTAATTAACCCCAACTATATTCCAAGTGAAGTGTCTATTGAAAAAAATTATAATTTGCCTGAGAAAACTTTAACCATGCTAGTGACATACAGAATTTTCTTTTAAAGTTTTTAAAAGACAAGTAATTATTTATATGCAGGCCCAGCCCTATGGCAAGGCGAACAAGCCAACTGCCTTGGGCCCCACGCTTTAAGGAAATCAATTTGGCAATGGAATTTTTTTTGGTGCAAAACCCATACCAAATTTAATTGATGAAAATCAAATTCTGCAATGCTTACTAATTGAAAAGCAGCAATTGTCACCAGAATATTCTATTCAAAATAATACTAATTTTGGACCAACTGGATACCACCCCTATGTTTTCACGACTCTATATATGGCAGATTATTCTGCACATGGCTTTGAAAAGATGTATTGTTTATGCATCAGACTATGGAAATGAAATACATTATTTTGGAGTCTTTGTCAGTATTTTAGCCAAGAATTGAATTTTCAACCAAAACGTAATCCAATGTTTACAGAAATGACATCGTTGTGCAGAATTACCAGACGTTCTAAATAGGCTGACGCGGTTGTACATGTAGTGTTATAAAGATTGAAAGTTAAACTCAATGGCAACCAACAGTTCTTCTAATCTGCCAAGTTCAACATTTTCTGGGAGGGGACTACAACATTGGCTTGCAAAACTCCTATTTTTACCAAAGTGGGAGTTCTGGACTCATAGTTTTAAAATTCTAGCAAGACCTTTGGTTTAGTGGCTGAGATTATGTTATGGCAAGTTTGATTATATGGCCCTGTTGAGTGTGTTCAGGGACTGTCATTCATGCATGCACAAAGATAGATGCCATAGGAATATGGCACACTGCTGACAGGCTGCATGCTTATAAAGTAAATTGCTTTGTGAATTAAAATAACATTTTAACATTCTTTTGTAAAAATACAAATGTGCTGCTTATTTGTTGCACTGTATGATGTAAGTAACATTTGTGCAAACAAGTGTTCTCTATTTGTTTTGCAAAACTTTTCTATCCATATTTTATGCATTGAACATTATATTGTTTTCTGACTTTTATATCAATTAGTGCAACAATAAATGGCTGTAGGTGAAATGGAATAAAAGTTAGTGCTGGCTTATTATTTTTTTATTTATCACAGAATAATGCCAGAAGACAAAGTGATTCCACTGCGTGTGGCTGTGAGAGCACGTCCCTTAATACCAAAAGAAATTGATGAAGGATGTCAAACGTGCATCACATTTGTACCCAATGAACCACAGTTAGTGCTTGGTAGAGACCGTGCCTTCAGCTATGATTATGTCTTCTCTATGAATGATGCACAGGAGACAGTCTATGAATTATCTGTCAAGCCTCTCGTGAAACACATTTTTAAAGGTAAAACCCATTTTTAAAGGTGTTGTTTATTTGCACAATCTGTTTGTTGAAAGAGATTTTCTTTTGTTTCTAAATGGGTCTAGATGCCCTTGGAATTGGGGAAAATTTCAATATACAAGCTAAATTGGGAATTTTTGGAATAAAAGAAAAACTATATGTATTTTGGTGAGTTGAGCAGGCCTGTTTAATAGCATAAGCTGTATATAAACATCCTGCAGAGTACATTGCTTTGTATTCTGGAATAATGAAAAAACATTCTCATTCCCGAGAACACTCATGCTTCAGCTTTGTTAGAAGACAAATGTGTATTATGCCTACATTTTTGACTAACATATTTAATAGTGGTACACTTTTCTGTTGGAAATTATAATTAATAAATCAAAGCTGACTTACATATCTTTGCTCTTAAGCTATGTAACAGAAAAAGGGTGCAAAAAAACATACTTTATTTCCTTGGAACACAAAGTGAAATTTTTAAAAATCTTTTAGTATTGTGAATTAAATCCCCCATAGTACTAACTATTTTATCACAAGTCCAAATGTGATGTTCCAATTGAATTACAGTGATATTCCAAATAAATTCCATTATTGAATGTGTTGATGTGCGTGTACTCATGAAAGTGCTTATGTACCAACAGCATGTATTCTGGTGATGTGCAAATAGATATTTTATGAATCACAGTAATATAATCCAAAATGTCCTTGACTGAATACACTACAACTCTAAAATAATATTTTAGATAGTCCTTATATTATTGGGCTCTTTAAAATTCCAGTGAATAATATATTGAGTAAATAAAATCTCGCTTTCGATGTTAAGGCAAGAATGAGTAATTTTTCAACTAAACAACATTAAAAACGCTAAGGCATATATGCACACATATACAAATTTTTACCTTATTTTTATTGGTTTATAGCTTTGTACTTAATGTTTACATTGGTTTTGATGGTGTTTATTTAGTAGGACTTAATTTTCACAAATAATTTTAAAGGTTTATGTTCTACTACTAATTTTTATATTTTTTTGGAAGGGTATATATTTTAGTACTTAACGTGTACACTTTTTTGGAAGGGTTTATGTTCTAGTAATTAATATTTATATATATTTGGAAGGATTTATCATCTTAGTGTTTTTTTTGCAGTTGTAGAAGTTCATGGTTTACTGTTATTGTGTTGACATCTTATTAAATTCATTTCATTGACATGCCATTAAATCCAAATTTATTGTGTTGAAATACCAGTAAATCCAAATTTATTGTGTTGACATACCAGTAAATCCAAATTCATTGCATTGACATGCCATTAAATCCAAATTCATTGCATTGACATGCCATTAAATCCAAATTCATTGCATTGACATGCCATTAAATCCAAATTCATTGCATTGACATGCCATTAAAAATCCAAATTCATTGTGTTTACATGCCATTAAATCCAAATTCATTGTGTTGATAAGCCATTAAATCCAAATTCATTGTGTTGACATGCCATGAAATTCATGCCTACTCTTTTTCAGGTTATAATGCCACTGTGCTTGCATATGGACAAACAGGAAGTGGCAAAACATTTACAATGGGAGGTGGTTATGAGGCATCCATTAAAGGAGACTCGGATGAAATGGGGGTTATTCCCCGGGTTCTGCATGAACTTTTCCAAGGAATGGCTCAGAGGGAAGAATATGAATTCCTCACCAAAGTCTCATACCTTGAAGTAAGTAAAGCTTAATTTTTTAAAACTATTATTTGTTTTGTAACAAATAGTCAAAATATCTTTTGTTAAATTTGATCATAATATAAAATCAGTGCTTGTGGTTGGGTAGTGACAGGGTCGTCTTTTTTTGTAGGTATTTGAGATACTTTTACTGATGAGACTTAGAATGTCATGGGAATAAAAGCTGACATAAACACATGCATACATGCATTTATAAATTAAACAAAAATGATATATATTTGAAATGTTTTTTAAGAAAACCTAATTTAGTTATTTTGGTAATCAGGAGAGTGTTGTGAGGGAGGTATTTCAGTAATCTTGAGAGTAATGTTGGATAGGGTGCATCAAACGCCCCATATTTTTTTTAACTTCAATGGATCATTTTGTCCCTTGTCTAGTTTTTTTTTATATAAAAAAAGAAAATGTATGGCAAAGTTTGGTGAAGTTTGAAGTACATTTAGGTGGTCCACAATTCAAATGAATGTTTTGTCAAAATATCGAAAACTCGCCATTTGGTGCATATTTCCAGTTTTTCCACTCATTTTAAACATGTCATTATGTTATATAATATTGCATGCAGAGTTGTATATAGATATTGCAATAGCACATGCTCAGTTTTTATCTGATTATATTCAATAGTATGATGCTAAATTTATACAACAGGTGTTAGAAGTATTTATTATATAACAAATTAACCATTCACTACATCTTTTAACATTTTTCAACTCATCGGAGACAATAGTTTCATCGCAATGAATTCAGACAGTATATGTTGTTTTCAACATTTTTCTAAATGATTTGTTAAATGTTTAAAATGTTAAATATAGTTAAATATATTCTACATTCAGCAATGTTTTAAAGTCAATGGTAGTCATTTGGTAGATTCTTCAGTTAGTCGCTATGTCCTTTGCGTTTTCGCAAGTTGGGCTGTTCTTTACGGTCCTTCTCAACAACTTGCAGCACGTTCTGGTAATGTTCTTCACCCCTTGCTGATGCCAAGAAATTTGAGCTGAGCTTAACACCTCTCTCAGCACAGTCATTGACAATGTTCAGCGATTGAAGGTTGCCAAGAGAAGCTTGGTACACAGCAGAATTTGGCCAGTTCGCAACTTCTTCAGTCATGAACTCAGCGTTCAGCTGAAGAAGAGTGAATGTGTACTAGGAATCAATACTAGCAAAATCAGCAAGAGTTGTGGTCAGAGTAACAGTTGCTGAAAACTTTGGCTTGCCAAAGCCTGTTGCAAACTGGTTCTGTGGTGCCAAGAGGGCCGTTTCTGGTTTAACAGCCAGCAGACTGTCTGCAAGGGCTCGCCGTTCAGCGTCAGGCACCTTACTGCTCCACAGAGCAAGAGGAATCATCTCTGCAGTCAGGTACCAGAGATGCAGTTTGAAGGCATGCAGTGCACTCTGAGAGACATCTGGATTCACGACCTTGTACTGCAATAAAGACTTGTACAACTACAGGTCGTTCCATGGCGCATCTACCGCTAAATTGCACGTCATCCACCAGCTGCTGTAGACCAGTGTTGCGAAGTTCACAAACGCCCTCACCTTTTGAACTTGATGCAGTGTAGTAATAGTGTTACGCGGTAGTTGTTGAATTTGCAGCTCAAACAGGCATATCTTAATCGAATAGATGAGTTTAGCCATCCATCTGGCTTTGTGTAAGGCTCGCGGTCGCTTGAAGGTGACAGGATGATCTTCAGTTTCTCCATCAAGGAACACTGTGCACAGCTCAGAAAATTCTTGATAATCATCTCGGCGTAGCGAACGCTCTGATTTGGCAAGCTGGAGAACACTGGTTCGACATGTATCTACAATCTGAAGTGCCTCGTGGTTGAATGATGTCAAGTTCAATCGAGATAGGTGTTCATCAGTGCTTTTAGATGGCACCATCAACATTTGGAAGCTCTTAAGAAATTGTGTAAACAAGGTGACGTCTGGAGACTTGGATGCCTCAATCTTCAGATCATCGAAAACATGAGACAGGATAATCTCACCAACATGGTGACGACAGGCTGACCAAAGGAGAGCTCGTCCAAGCTGCTTTTGGACTGTCACACAGGCTGCAGTTACGTGACCTGTATTCGATGATGTGGTATCAAATGTCATATTCACAACAGACTCGGTACATTGCCATGATGAGAGCAAACCCATTGTCAGATCAGCAATTATATCTCCGGACTTTCTGTCTGTTCCAGGTTGGTATGATGGGACTCCAAGAAGCTTCAATTCTGTGGCATTTCCGACGACGACAATGAGACGTTCTTCTGTGATATTCTGGTTTGACAGTGATGGCATCAGCTTTGAGTCCCAATGCAGGGATACCAATTTTGGTGGGATCCCTTTGTTCGAGATGCTGGACATTGGCTGCAAGGACTTTGTCACGTGGTCCGAATGTTGCCAGACGGTCGGTCTTCATTGACTGCAGGAAAGCGACATCTTCGAGGTTTTTGATGAGTTGTTCTGCATTTGCAGGCCACAATCGGAATGTCTGAGCTAGCATTTCTTCCATCTTTTTCAGCTTGTTCAGGGAGTTCGGGGCTGATCGGTGGTTGATTGGAATCGCTCTCACTTTAGCATTGTCATCAAGCAGTTTAATTAATCGTTCGCGTGCCCTGCCTTCTGTAATCATCGGAATATGGCTTTCTCATAGAACACATATACCTTTGACAGGACAATTTTAGCTGCTTCCCATCTGGTACAGTTTTCATGCGCACCATCAGCTAGATGATGCATCAAACACCACAAGACTTGCAGACATGTAGGCAGACGCGAACCAGTAATTGCTGAGCCTTCTGCCGTTATCTTGCTGCCAAGACTGAATATTGTAGATGACTGTCTTGTTGGAGGAGTTTTCTGGGACAGGGTAGCCGAACGAAGAGTTGATTGCAGACCTGGAACGGTACTCTTTTCACTGCCTTCCATTATTCAACTGGCGTCTGGCAACAACATGAATGTAACAATAGTGATTAACACTTAACAGTCAACATGTGCTAAATTTAACAGCCCTGTAATGACTAATAACAGTTTGCATAAAACATTTGTAAAACAGGCTATAGAATTGCGACAACATGAAAGTATAATATAATAAGTTCAATAAAAATAAAAAAGTAATACAAAATTAGATAAAATTGAAATATTATGTAAAAACTCACTTTCAAAGATTGCAGACTTCACAAACAACTTGAATAAACAAGCAAAGAATAGTTATTTAATCAAATTCAATACCATTGTAAAATATTAAATAAGTAAAGAGATCAACAGCAAATAACATTCAGCTAAATGAATATCGCAATATAATGCTTCATAATGCAAATCTTGCTAATTGAGGTGGACCCCCTAAACAATGTTCGAATTAGACAAAAATTGACAGAAATTCTTTTTATGACCAAAGGAATGTTCTAAAACTAGGGACATCATAATTGGTTGACATTGGGGCGTTTGATGCACCCTAATGTTGGAGTCTTATTTTTGTTGACTGAATTGTGAATTGTTGTGCTCAGGACAGTGGAGTAGGGGAGGTAATTTAGTAATTTGGAGAGTGAAGCGGGAAAGCCTTGAACAGGAGCAAACCTGTGTCTATCTTGCTAGCGATTTAAATTGAAATGGTATATAATTACTACAACTCTAAATTTGACCATTTTGTTCCATCAGATAGCCTTTTATAATAAACATTGCATTCTGGGATGTATGTGCACCATACTCAGATATTCTGTGATGTAATGGTAAAATGATGCATCTGACTCTGGCATGTGTCAGTTAATGATACACAGACTATAATATAATACATTATCAGGACACATTAACTTAATGGTCTGGCATGTCAGTATGATTAATGGTTCACAAACTATGATCTGTTACATTATCAATACGCATATTAACTTCATGGTCTGGCATCTGTCAATATGATTAACGATAATACACAGACTTTGATATGATACATTATCAATGCGCATACAGTCGACTCCGGTTAACTGCACACCCTCGGGCCCGTCACCGAGACTGCGCAGTTAACCGATATACGGTACAGTACAGCTTTAAATCAGCACGGCACGAATATATGTGAAAAATAAATTTAAACAATGATTAGAATCCACTCTTTCAACTTTTACTTAAATGTTAAGCTTGTTTTCCTTTCTCCGAATGCAGTTTCACTGATTCAACCAATGGATCAAGGTATTCTGGCGAATTTCAAGAAATTCTATAGATCGCTTATTATTCAAAAACTGCTGTCAGGCATCGTTGGGTCTACTCCCACAGAAAAAGCAAACCAGCTCCAAAGTCGTCTGCATCCTGTTTTTTGCCGTGTTGTCGTTTAAATTTAATTACGTTGCGCATTTTCCATCATTCCAAGAATCCATTTGTTGGTTTGAAAACATTCAAACCCGAACGGTTTAGAGCAATGTTTCCCATGCTGTACTATGATTTTTCCCACGCTATTGCTCTCAATTGGGCGCGGATATACATGTATATAGCACCTAGAGCGTCCTTTACATACCAATCATTTATTTACAAAGTCGCATTTAGCGGCTTAATTGTCTGCTTATTTGAAGCGCTACAGCAGTGGACTGGCAATAACTGATCATAACTATACAGTGTGCAGTTAACCAGAGTAAAATTGTATTGAATAATGTGCCACAGGCATAAAATCATCGTGCTGTTATCCAGAGTGTGCATTTAAGCGAAGTGCAGTTATCCGAAGTTTGTTCCCATTGAAATGCATTGGGGAAAAAACTGGACCGGCGTGATTACGTGCAGTTATCTGAAGTGTGCAGTTAACTTATGTGCAGTAAAGTGGAGTCGACTGTATTAACTTCATGGTCTGGCATCTGTCAATGTGATTAATGATAATACACAGACTATGAGATATGATACATTATCAATACACATATGAACTTCATGGTCTGGCATGTGTCAATATGATTAATGATACACAAACTATGATCTGCTACATTATGAACACGCATTTTAACTTCATAGTCTGTATAAGTTTAGTAGGTCTCTTGGAAGTAGTGTGTTGCCGCATTATATGTGTTGACATAATGGTTGTATGATTAGGGTTAGTATGTATATTAAAAAAAGTGTCATTAGCTCCAAATTATCATTTAACAAAGTCTACAGACAAGTTTATTGAGCTAATACATTTGTAAGATATTAAACAAAAATTTCCTATATGTAAGCATTTTAAACAAAATAGTATAACGATTGTAACTATATAATGTTATGGGCATTTGAAAACAAGATTATTGCATTTAATCTGTTGATATCATGATACATTAATTTTGTATGTACACTATTCAATGATGAGACTAAATTATTTATTCTTTTTTGTGTCTGATAGATTCACAATGAAGATCTAAATGACTTACTCTGTCCTCCTTCCAAAAGAGAACCCCTTACTATCAGAGAGGATAACACTGGTATTAAGGTAAGAGCTGGTATTAAGATGACAGATCGAGAAAGATTTTTTGAAACATTGCATTTGTACTGAAATCTAACTATGATGCAGTTTTAATTTTAGCACTCTACTCTATTTATACTCTTGCATCAGGCAGGTTACAGTTTTTCTAATAATAGAAATGAGTAATGGCAGTCATTTTGAATCAAACATTATTTTTTGCTATGCAGTGTTACACATGCATCTTCAGGCAGAACTGTTTAGGTCAGGGCTTGACAATGTTTTTAAATATGTATAACAAGCATTGTTTTTTTATAATTATGAATTTTATCGTAGCTTTAAAAAAATTCAGTAATATCGCTACGATGTGAAGCAGTTTATAGTGAAGTCCCACCCAGTTACATTATCCTACACTAGGCCAACCAGTTCTAACACTAACCTCTTAATGCTGAGCATCAATCGAGGCAGCTTTTAGTACCATTTTTGTAAGTCATTGGCATGACTCGGCTGGGGATCAAACCACAACCTCCCGCTTCCACGGCGGACACTCTTAACTAGTGGTTATAACTGGAGTGGTTATAACAAGCCTTGAAAATGTGTCTAGTTACTGCTTATCTTTCAGGGTATGAAATGGTCATTAGCTATAACATATTTGATTCAGTAATAGAATTGAGATTACAAGGTATTGTCAGATATCTTACTGTTTAAATTCACTTGTAAAGCCATTTCTTTAAACAACTTAAGGAGAGAAGAGATCTTTATCAATGGCCTTATTAATGTTAATTTCCATGTTAAAGTTTTTGTAGTAGAGTTGCATTGTAGGTGTAATCACATTGTAAACTCTGGTAATTTATATTTCAGATACCAGGTCAACGAGAGGTAGTTGTTGCAAATTACGAAGAGACACTGCGATGTCTAGAACTTGGCTCTCAAAGCAGAACAACTGGTGCCACAGCTATGAACAACACCTCTTCAAGATCTCATGCCATTTTCACAATCATCATTGAACAGAAGAAAAAGAATGATATGTATGCATTATTTATCTTTGTGGTTCTTGATTATTTATTTTTCCTCCTTAGAATGTTCCCAATGACATTACATTGGGAATATTAGACTGCTATGTCATGAATCCAACCCCAATAAAGATGAAAATCATCTTTTATGGTTAATAGACAAAGTTCAAAAAGCTCTTGCACATTACCTTTCTGCTCAACCCATACAGGCATTTGGATCCACTCGGCCCCTGCAATTGTGAAGGGAGATTAAGTGACTTCAGGACAGAGGATCCTCTCAGTGATATTTGCATCAACTTCGATTCCTTTCAGCCAAACTACAGTTTGAGCTCACTTGATCTCCCTATTCACTAAAAACTGAGGAAAGTCAGCCCTCCATCTATCCAAGTATTTTGTCCACCTGTCCTGCACCAATAATACTGGCTGCCATGTATGGTCAATTGTGTGATGAAAAATGGCATTAAGCCCTACATCAGCAACAATAACTTTTCAGTTCCCATTAAACAGTCAGGGTGATGCTTGAAATTTGATAATTCTTGCATCAGTGGTGCAACACAGGTTGCCTGACCATGGGAATGCCACTGGTGAAGACCCATTAAAAGATATGGTATGTACCGTATTTTCTGGTATAAGTCAATACTTTTTTACTTGAAATTTGGGTCTTCGTCTTATACTTTGAATCGACTTATATATGGATTGTGTCATTGAAAGTTTATATAAGTTATGTTCATAACTACAGGTAATAAAATGAACTACAACATGGATGTGCTTTCAATTATAGTAAAACAAGCATGGACTGTTTATTCAGCTGTGTCAATTAATAACAGAATATAGCAGTGATTTGTTCAGAAGTAAAATCACAAGCATGTTTGCATCGGTAATGCAATTTCACGATTGCCGGTAATATAAAATATACAACGATACCATTACTAGTGTAAAATATGAAGCCAAGATATTGACCTGGCCTCGTTTTATAATCCGAATCGACTTATATATGGACGAAGGATGGAAAATAAGTTGAATTGGTGAATTTGACTTAATACTCCGCATGGACTTTTCGGCCTGAAAATAAGGTACTCATACTGCTGTCAGTGAATTGTGGGAGCCAGAGGAATCGCCTCTACATATTAGCATTCTAGAAATTAATGCAATCACCAATGCCTTTCAGTTCTGAAAAGATTGACTCTGAGGCAAATACGTCCTCATTGGATATGACAACTCTGTAGTTGTAACCTATCTCAAATAGGGAAGAACTAAATTACCTGAGCAGTGTGTTTTGATTTGGCAGTTTTTATGTAGGTCCTACACTTGCCATATCACTGTACAAATCGGACACATTTTTTGGCAAACTTGGTATCTTAGGTAAAGAGTTCAAGTCATTCACATTGAATGGTCTCCGTTGATCAGTCATCACTCAGATTTGTGCATTATGGTTGCGTTCTATGGTCAATCTCTTTGCGATGAGGTAGAATAACCACTTTCCAGCTTCATCTCTCTAGTTCCAGACCCAAAACCTTGGGCTGTGGATACACTTGCATTCATTTGGGTGTTGGTGGGGCATAGTCTTTTTAATCAAGCTTGCTCAGAACTATTTTTTCTGAGGCACATTTCTGACAGAAACATTGGCTGGTTCTAGGTATGGGACTCTATGGGCATGCATTCTAAAACTTTAGGGAATGTCACAAATTATGGTAATTTAACTTCACAGAATTATAAGAATCAGTTGAAACTTTAGCAATATCCTAAAAGTTGAACATAATATTTTGTAGGAGTTTTGTTGGACATATTTTGTGAGAATAATTTTAATTAAAATAACTGATCTTGTATTTGTCCTCAGGATTTGTCATGAGTTATGAACCCTTGTCAGAAGTTTATATCAGAGATATTACACTTTGCAAGAAGATGAGGACAACCTTTTGATTGATGTGCTGGAATATCTGTGTCATGTTTTATTGTTTGCCTTTGTTTTCAAGCTTGATTTTAAATTTCAATGTTTCACCTTCTAGTGATGACTTCTGCATTTCCAAATTCCATCTGGTTGATCTGGCAGGGTCAGAAAGAGCAAAGAGGACCCAGGCAGAAGGAGAGAGATTTAAGGAAGGTAAGTCTGAGTTTATGACAATTTTTAAACAGGTGACAATCAAGAACATGAACTGTTTTCTGTCACATCTGCATCTTATAGCTAGAACTTTGTTTTAATCAGAGTGTAATAGGGGTAAGTGTGTTATTCTGGGGAAAACCAGCTATGGAGAGAGATATGTAATAAAATTTTACTGTGGAGCTAAGTCTAGGAATAAAAAAGAAATTTGTTTCCAATACATTCTGGTTGGAATCATGGACTGCATTAGACTAATGTGTCAAATGGACTTTGGTTAGCTGTTAATCCATTGAATTGTGCTAGCTAACAATCAAGAGAGACTGCTGTGAGTATGACATTACAGATTTTGTTGTGGAGCCCATATTAGTAGGCAACAAGACAGCAGTATTTTTTCTGCTTGCAGCATCAGAGTTGTCATCCACAGTTTGTTAATGTTTAGGATAAAGATTTTCTAAACACTTTGATAAGTTTTCGTTATATTTGACATAAATCATCATGAAGCTAAGACATTTCATTCTGGACATGCCTTCTAGCCCCTTTTCATTTGGTCATTGTCACAGTTGTAATGAATTTGTATTAGAGGTGTTGCCTACATGACAACCATTACACTTTTGGCATAATCATTACTCTTTTTTTTAAAAAATATATATACTAAATTATGCCTCGTGTGTGAATTTTTTATATTATGTGTTTTTGGTATATCCCGCTCCCAAAAATGTCATAATTCGTTTTCTTATTTTGTTAACATGCCATTAATCCCACAGACTATTCTAGAAAAGATGGCTTCTTTTGTAACTATGACATAAGAATTCCCTTGTCTGTAGAGTTGCATGCACTTTCCTAACAGTATTTTTCTATTTATAATGCTTGTCTTACTGTAGTATCATCAATATTCGTGGGGGATCCATTTTCGTGGTTTTCGTGGTTTCCACAAACCACGAATTTAAATCCCCAACGAAAAATGAGCCACATAGGTTGATAATCTCCTCCCCCCCCCCCCCCCGCCCAATTCCCGACCCGTTTTTTTTTTTTTTTTTTTTGGTAAGCGAGAGCATGCGCCGGGTTCTCAGCTTCTGATGGGTTAGGAAGTCCAGGAACCGAGGGTGATCTAAGTTGAATTGTACCACTCTTAAGCCACTGTGTTAATGCCATGATAGTCATAAAGTACTGATATTGCAACTTTATGGACAGTGGTTTAAGTAAGAGATCATTCAAATGTACTTTAATAACTGACTGGTCTGGTTTTGTTGGCGGCATCGGCTTCCTTTGATCTTGAACACTCAAACGAAAACATGGTGAAACTGATTAATCCTGACGGGTGTTTGATATGTGCTCACATAGGTGGAAGTATTGTTTTAGTGTTGTTGGCTGAGTCTGCTTTGACAGATGTTAATCACTTTTTCAAAAACACGTAAGTATTGAACTTGCCGGGTCTTCGATATGTACTCAAAAAGGTGGTAGTATTGTTTTAAACATTAATGTGACCGCCGTTTGCATCGGCATCGTTTTATTCTTTTGTATTCTTTATTTGGAGTACGTGTAGAGGTTAAATCATGAAATTAACTACCTTATAATATGCAAAATTTGACAGGCGAAACCACGAATTTAAGTCCCCACGAAAATGCCTTTTTCTACAAAACCACGAAAATTGAGCCCAACGAAAATAAATGATACTACAGTATTTCAACTTTTGAACTCGTTTTCTATTTAAAGCAGCTGTATGGCTTAGGCAGGTACAGTCTGGTTTTCTAACTTTTAGTCTTTGCTTGCAGAATTTTTGTTCTAATTTATATCTGGTACAAAACTAGTATGTAGGTATTTGGCGCTAAAAGTAAAAGTCAGATTTATTCTGGTCTATGCGTGTTAGAGCAAAAATATTTTTCAAATAATTTTACAGATTAGGAAAATACAAAACTCTATTCAGAGATGAATACATGAATTACACAATACAGTGTTCCATTATAGGGCAGCTTCAAGCCCCTTGCAGGCTATGTGGAAAGGATTTTAATATTGGTCAGTGTTAAAACACAGATTCCACTGGAGAATATCTTTTTTTATTTGCTTGATAATGAATTGAAAAAACAGAAGTTGGCAGAACTGTATGGGGTTTTCAGCTGATAATGCATCAGTGATAACTGGAATTCATAAAGGAGTTGCATTCTATATTTTGAAAAATGTCTCCATCATTGTACATATCAGGTTGTCCCAGAGTTGCAGGCATGGAAAACTTGTGTTTTTGGTTAATGTCTTTTTATTTGCTTGATATTTATTTTGAGTCAAATTGACCGCCATATTTTTTAAAATTCATTTGTGTTATGGTTTTGGTCATATTTCTTAGACCACCACATGATGGAATTTTTTTGTCCTTTCATTAATGATTATAAAGATAAAACAGTTCATTCTATGATGTGATTGTTTGCCTTAATAAGCTTAGGTTACATTTCATAGAGTAGGTTTGTAATGGTTTTGTGTGAATTTTATTCATTTGCTTTGTCTTTTCTTAAATCAATTAATGTTTTCCTTGTTCTTGGAATAATTATGAAGCTAAGACTTTTCATTCTGACATGCACTGGTGCCTCTTTTGTTCAAGGTCACAGTCATAGAAAAATAAAGTTGAATTACATCTTAAGATTAGTGACTCATATAAACAGCAGCTCATAATGAGATAGCATTATATTAAAAATGACTTTTTGTTCATACATAACAGGTGTTAACATTAACAAGGGATTACTTTCTCTTGGAAATGTGATTAGTGCCCTTGGAGATGAGACCCAAAAAAGAACCCACATTCCCTACAGAGACTCAAAATTGACACGTCTACTTCAAGGTAAGTGCTTACATTTGGAGTTCACATCTGTGGTTTGATTTCAAGCTAGACAAATGCATATTCACATTTGAGTTATATTGCCACACAATGTATGACTAGTTCATAGATGCCCACTGTCTTGAATTTTCATGAAAATCTCGGAGTAATGGCTGTTCATGAATCGTGTAGCTTTATACAAAATTCAAGATTTTTCAGTTTTAAAAAAAAAGAGACCAAAAGACAAATTTGATAGAAGTCTAAATCATATGCAAATATTTTTTGTCCTTGCAAGTCTTCCGGTAATTTGTAATATCATTACTTTCCGGCATACAAAGTTGGAGAGTTTTTTGGTCTTTTTATGCTTTTCTATGGTAAATTGAGACATAAGACCAGTCTTTTCTGAAAATTTTTAGCATATGATCAATTTAGTGGAATTTATTTTGCAATGCTTCATTTCACTTGATTTTGTTTTCTTCATGATGTACAGTCTTGTGTTTTTAAAATGTTTTGCCACAACATTTGTATTTACTTGCAATTTTTTATTCAATTAAAAAAGATTTTGAAATAAATTTATCATTATCTATTGTTAGATTCTCTTGGTGGAAATAGTCACACCTTGATGATAGCTTGTGTCAGTCCGGCAGATTCCAACCTAGAAGAAACATTAAATACACTACGTTATGCAGATAGAGCCAGGAAAATAAAGAACAAGCCAGTTGTTAACAGAGATCCACAGGCTGCAGAAATAATTCGTCTCAAGCAGCTGGTATGTCTAAAGTGATTAATACATGTACATACAAATTTTATTATTTATAATTCTGACAATCTAGTTGTACAAAAGTTTGTTTGCTTTTCATTTTCCATTAGATGGAGCATTTTATGTTAAGATTCTGTGTATCCATCTGTCTGTTAATAGTTCTGCTTCTCCACAAAAACTTTATTTTGCTGTGTCTGAAGTTATCAAACTTTGTGGATAGCATGCATTTGGGGTAAGGAAGAAGCCAATGTTACATAAAGAAAACTTTAAAAATCATGGTCACTTTGACTGAGGATGTGGGAGGTTTAGGGTTCGATCCCCGGCTGAGTCGTACCAAAGACTTTAAAAAATAGTACTAACAGCTCCCCTGCATGGTGCTCAGCATTAAGAGGTTAGTGTTATGACTGGTTGGCCTGGTGTCAGGATAATATGACTGGATGAGACATCGTGCTACATGTCTGCATTATGATGAACCAGTGCTAGGCATCACTAAAAACTGCCACACTGCAGACATCATAGCTATGACTGAAAAATTGTTAAATCTACATTAAAAATTCAAATCACACACACGCACACTTTGACTGAAAAGAAAATGATTTTTGCACAATAAGTTTATCTCTCCACCATCTAAAGTTACTAAATTTTGTGAATTGTGAATGGTTTGCACTTGGAAGAGGGAGGAATTATTTGGCTGTGAAGCTACGATGACTGACAGAAACAAAATGTTTTTTTTTTTTTACAAAGAGTATTCATTCTAAACCTGGAGCAAACTTTGGATGTCTTCCACTTAGATAAAGAAAGAAATCTATTGATTTTAGTAGTGTTGTTCCGATTATCGATTATAATCGATGATCAGTTGGTTGAGTGAACCAATTCGCCAATCGATTGTGAAACGCCATAATCGATTGCATGGTAAGGGAGACAACTGTGAAGCGCTGGCACAGACTAGTTCAATCCCTTTGTTTGTTGGGAAGAAAACCGAGGATTCCGAACAAAATGTTAAAACCCCGCTAAATATCATACACGTGCCATGGATGAAAACGATCGCAAAATAATATATCCATATCCTGGAGGAAAAGCTCGTTCTCGTGTATGGACATATTTTGGATTTTACAAAATACAGGAGGGTCCACCGACAAAGGAGAATTTAGATACAACGAAGGTCATATGCAAACTCTGCAGAAAGGAATATGCAAACAAAGGTAGGTCCAGCTATTCTCATTGAAATCATTGCGGGGATACATTTATTTTTGGCAAACACATTCTCCAATACATAGTGCAAAAAATGAACAATATTCTAATTTTTTGTGGTGCTACACGAAAACAAAATTATCATGGGATACGCTTTACATTTTAGGACTGTGGAACCATGATATTAGCCTTCCGATCCACAACAGTAAAGCTAAATTATTTATTCCCTTCATAACTTCCAAATATATAAACATACACCATAGTTAGATTTGTTTGGATAATTTGGAAACAAATAATGTCGTCAACGATGAATGCAATTATTAGGAGACAGAACAACCTCGTATAAAATAAATGAGTTGCACGCACGCACACGGAAAAACGTTTCATGGCATTCCAGTATCAAATATTTTAAATCAAGAATTTTATTTTCATTAAATCATTTGTGTACTTTGTGCTTTCCTCTAATATAGCATGTGTTGTTGTTAAAATACTTCAAATTTCTTTTCATAATAAAGCTCCATGTCATGATTATGATTGAAATATATAAATAATCACAAGATTATCCTGCTATTTAGGCATATATGATAATGACGGAAAAGTGATCTCTGAGGTTTGTTACAGATATTCCCTGAGACATGTGACTATTTAAAAACATAAAATAACTTTTTAAAATGTTGCAAATTAATTTTAAAATATATGTACAAATTTAATATTAATTTTAATCCTGATTTTCTTTAAATAATTTCATTCCATTCATTTAAGATACTTGTGCATAAAGAATTTGTTGTTTGCTCTTTTTTCTTCTCAATATAAAAACATTTATTTCAAATACATTCCAGGCAATACTACAAATTTGGCCTTTCATCTTGATCATGACCATAAGGAAATGGGATCAGCGACAGCAAGAGGTGCTGATGTTTCCCCCCAGCCACCCAAACAGACTAAGATTGATGAAAAATTTAAGAAGCCAACAGAGAGGATGTCAGCTACAAAGCAGAACGAAATTGATGATTCACTCTTGAAACTTATTGTTGGCAAAGTTCTTCTGCTAAGCCTTGTTGACCATACATATTTAAGAAACTTTGTGATGCTTCTTAATCCAAGGTAAGTTTTAAATGATAACATTAAAAATTAGTAATATTTATTTAAACTGACAGTGAGAAAAGAAAAAAAGGTGTGAATCCATTTGATTCTAGATGTCAATACTGTTGAATTTTGAATTTTCATACCTAAATTAAGCAGTATTTAATTAAATATAATGCTGTCCTGTCTAAATAAACATTAAATAAATTCATTATTTTCACTATATTTAGACATAGTAAATATTCCAAATACATGTCTTGTTTGACTACCATGACTAAATGTTTCAAACTTTACATTTTCAGGTATGAAATTCCAGGTCGTAAATTAGTGTCCTCCAAACTAGCTGTGAAGAAAGACCAGGCTGAGAAAAAAGTAAAAGAGGAACTACATGATGTTCTTGATATAGCTGTTACTCACGATGCATGGACTTCATTAAATACAGAAAGTTATAGTACAGTGACTGCACATTTTATTTCCAAAGATTGGGAATTGAAAAGTGTTGTCTTAGAAACACGAAAAGTTGAAGGCAGTCACACTGGGGAAAATATAAAAGAAAGCCTGTTGGCCACTCAGAGGCGATGGAATCTTCCAACACCAACTGGAGTAACTGATAATGCAGCCAATGAGATCAAGGCTTTTGATTTACTTCAATGGACTCGATTTGGTTGTTATGGTCACAGATTCAACCTTATTGTGAAAAAAGCTTTAGCTATACCAGAACTGTTACGAATCATTGCAAAGCGGCGCAAACTGGTGACTTTTTTCCATCAAAGCACGAGCATAAATGATTTGTTAATGAGAAAGCAGCAGTTACTACTTGACATAGGTGCTAGAGGACACAAGCTCAAGATGGATGTTCCAACTAGATGGAATAGCACTCATGACATGCTTGAACGACTGCTTGAGCAAACACCTGCTATTATGGCTGTTATCATTGACCCAAACATAAGCAAGTCAACAGCCGCAACATTGAAAAATTATGTCTATACATTTGACGAACAAGCATTGGTTGAAAAACTTGTTTAAGTTCTCTCACCGTTCCTGAATGCAACAAACAGTGTTTGCAGAGACAAATCACCAACCCTTCATAAAGTTATCCCAATACTTCTTAAACTTACCAAATGTATAGAAACAAATGCTGATGATCTACCTTCAATTGCTAAACTTAAAGATGTAATGAGACAAGAACTTGACAATAGAACACAGGACAAAGATCTAGCTCTGTTGGGCTGTTTATTGAATCATACTATGAAGGATCTGGAGTTTCTATCTGACAGTGAGCGAGCAGATGGACATGCTCTGCTTTTAAAGGTTGCTCTTGATATGGCTGATGTTAAAGTGAATGTCCAAGTGGAACCAGGGACTAGTGATGAACAACCTTCAGACTCATTGCCACCTCTACCAATTGCACCATCACTACTAAATGTCAGAGATGACAACACTAAAACTGTGGTTACACTTAGTCCACCAAACAAGAAAGCAAAGGTCAATGTTGACATGGATGATTGGTTGCAAGATGTTGTTTGCCTTGGTGAAAGTCAACAGCCAATAACAGATGTCATCCACCAGGAGGTTTCTAGATATCTAGTTGCTGCTCCATATGATACCAATCTCACAATGTTACAGTGGTGGAAACAAAACTGCCAGTTCTACCCCCATCTTAGCTTACTAGCTCGGAAGTACCTAAGTATTCCGGCATCATCAGTATCCAGTGAGAGGGTATTTAGTCTGGCTGGACATCTTGTCAGCAAAAAACGGGCTCGTTTAAGTTGTGCCAATGTGGACCTGATAATATTCTTAAACAAAAACATTAACTATTGGTAATGTCAGTGTAACAAGCTCAAGAAGAAACAGTATTCTGAAAAATGATTTTTGTGTTCAGCATTGCTCAAACATTACATGATTTTGCTGATAAATAGTTCAGTTAGTTTGAAAGTTTTTGTAATTGGTGTTTTTTTGTTTTGTTTAAACTGCTTTGATTGTAGTATTAGTAACTAATGACAAGCAAGAAAAACATTTCTTTCTATACTTTAAACAATTGAAAAATCACATATGAATAAAAGTGTTCTGGGGGATTGTTAAGTCTTTCAGCTGCATAAAACTGATAAGCCAAAGAAAGTTGCTTTTGAGGTTAAAGTATATATATATATACATATATATATATATATACATATATATATATATATATATATATATAGAGAGAGAGAGAGAGAGAGAGAGAGAGAGAGAGAGAGAGAGAGAAAGAGAGAGAGATTAACTCCTATACATTTTTTTAAATTTTAAACTTTTGAACAAAGATATAACTCTGTAACAAAAAAAATTAAAACTTACTTGTAGAAAGTTAGCAACCGATTATAATCGATTATCAGTAAGTTGTGTGCAACCGATGATCGATTATGAACTTCTAACCGATTCCCATCACTAGATTTTAGGGTAAAATGTCTTGCTCACTCACTGTAATCATACATGCCTGTCATTATACATTTAATGTGATCATTACTCTTTTTGACTGATTTAATTCTTCTCTTTATATCGATTATGTTTTTCCATTTGTAGAAGTCAAAACCACTACATATAAAAATATATAAAAAATAAAGCAATAAAATCTTTGTAATATATCTTATCATCTCTTTAATTCCACTCATCTTATTATCTTTAATTCCACTCATTGTAAGAAACGGAGACCATTCCAGAAAGATAGACTGATGCTTACAAGTAGCATAAGAGCTTATTTGTCCAACGTGTTATCCTAGTTTAGTGTAATTTCCACTTGTCTTAAATATATGAGATCAGTAAGAAGAGAAAGAAGGAGAAAAAAAACGTTAAAGCTCATAATTTTTAGACATTGCCAGTGTAGCAGCAACATTTCAAGCAAGTCACCAGGTACACTTAAATGCTTGTGAGGAAATTGCAGAATTTATCAAGTCATGTTTTTTAGTAACAGGTACACTTAAATTCTTTTCAAGAAATGTCAGAATTAATTAATTAGTCCCATTTTGTAGTAACATGTACGCTTAGATGCTTTCTAAGAAATTGCAGAATTAATTATTTATTCCTGTTTTGTAGTAACAGGTACACATAAATGCTTGTCAAGAAATTTCAGCATTAATTAATTAGTCCCATTTTGTAGTAACATATACGCTTAGATGCTTTTTAAGAAATTGCAGAATTAATTAATTATTCCTGTTTTGTAGTAACAGGTACACATAAATGCTTGCCAAGAAATTGCAGAATTAATTAATTATCTAGTCCTGTTTTGTAGTAACAGGTAACAGGTACACTTACATAACTTATGTTCATGTGATACAAGGAGACTGGTGTAGATGGGTGGTAATTTAAGCCCTACATCCCTGTTTCATGTTGACATTTGCTATCATATTTCCTTTGCTTTTATCACCTTTTTTTCCATGTTTTGTCCTCAGATGTGTTGACCTTGGTCTGATTAGGAATGATGGAATGTTTCAAATTGCTACAACTCTACCTGTGCCACCAACATAGCCATTCTCAAAATCACTACATTTGATATTGCCAAATATTTGAAACTAAGATATTTAGGCTCAGAGTAAGGGAAAATTCTAATAATCATGAATGATCCACAGCAAGGAGCAACCTTTTCAGTTGTATTGACTGTTTAATATTCGGTCTGATGTTTTACTTATTGTTATGTGAGCTGTAATAATCCGTTTAGCATGATTTTGCTTCATTATTGAGGTTTCAGTGTTCATTATACAGTGCATTGTCAGAGTAACATCTTCCTTTTCTGTGATAGCCTCCATAACCTTTTTAGCAGTACCAGTTGTGGAAGTCTGGCTTCGTTTCTTCTTTGTACTCTTTATTGTCATTTCTAGTGGTTGAAATTTATCTGTACATAAAGCAGGTACAAAGAAAAGAATCATTCCATTGTTTTTCAATTTAGTTGTCATACTTTGGTGCCAATGGCTTTCTTTGATATTGATCATTTAGAGCAACACATGGTGTAAGTGATTGATCTTGACAAATTTTTTGTGTTCATTGAGACAGTAGTGTTGTTGACTGCTTCGACTGTTTGCCCCAACATAATGTTTCTCTTTTGTATTTTGGGTATATGTGGAGGTTAAATTACAAAATTAAATACATAATATGCAAATGTAAATACTCACAAAAATGTCAGTTTAAAAAATATAAAACCACGAAAATTGAGCCAAGTGAAAATAAATGTTACATCACAATGGTGCTGTTCACAGAGAGCCTATGTCATATGGAAGTTTTTATATTCTGTATTTAGGTCTCCAGATTATTTTGTCTTTTTTAATGTCGCATTATTTTTTAATTGGTTAGGTCCAACAACTACAGCTTCAGTTGATTAATACTGGTGGTGTAATCATGAGCCCATCAAGGTAAGTCTAGTTTTCATTTTCTTGCAATTTTCACTTCACAATAATATCTGTATTCACCTACTCTTTTTAACTTTACTTTCAACTTTTATTCATTTTTTACAGCACACCATGACATTAGTAGAACTATTGGCATTTTCATGTCCCTCTGTCTGTCCATTTCTCCTTTGTTAGTCCTTGTAATTTAGTTTGTCTCATCCAGAGCACAATTTTAGTTTTGTCAACAATGGGATATAACCCTTGATGCAGTAGCATCTATTATATTGCCATTTGATCTTGGGGTAATTTACATATCCAATTATTTAAAATCAATGTATAATAAAATATAATATGGACAACAGCCATATATCATACATTATGACATAGTAGGTATAGTTTTCGTATAGAATGTTCAGTTTCATATTTTTGATAGTATGGCACATTAAAATATCACTTTGTGATTCTGATTGTTCCAAATAAGCCCATGAAATTATTGTGTGCAGTATCCTCTTTACTGATTGGCTTGGATCGTAAGAAACCATTTCTAACCCCGCCTTTTGGAATGTTTGGTTTTGAATGAAAATCTTTGGCATCCATTTTTAAATCAACTTGCGAAAGGAAATTTAGGAAAGATTATCTCGGCTGTCTGAATATGGATATGTTACCCCCACTGGGGTTTGTTATGACATGTATAACAATATCATAATGAGAAAAATGGCACAAACAAACAGCAATAAAAAGTCAAGAGAAGGGTATTGCTTATTTGATGGTGAGTTGGCAGGAGGTAGTGGTTTAAATGTTAACTTACAGACGTATATAAACTGACCTCTGTTCACAGAAGAATTTGGACATAAATGGGTCTCCAGACAGAACTTTATCCAATCACAGCATCTTTACGCAGTATATATGGGATGCAAATATGACTTAAAAAGAAATTTGTGGGAATTTCTGCATCCAGTAATCGCATCAATGTAATGTTTAGTTCTGAAAGAGACATTTTAGGGTAAACTTGTTTTCTAGGCCTACTATTTACCGTATCAAACAATGTGGCATCACTTTGTATTGACCATTCTATTTTGAAAAATGATTTTGTCATTATAAAATGTTCTGTTTTTTTTTTTTTGATTTTTATCTTTTACTAGTTCAGCTTTGGTTTGGACTCGTAAGGTGCACTGTCTGTCAGAATGAACAAAATTATTTGTTCTTCTTTCTGTCTAAACAATTTCCACTGAAATAAAAACAAAAAGATGGGTCATGATTTAAAATTAAATTTATTAAGGCTATCAAAAGCTGGACATTACCCATTTGAGATCCTCTATAAAATATTTGGCAGTTATGTTTCATAAATTATAACATGGTCAACCGTTTTTTTTTTTTCAAAACATATATTTTGTTTTTAAAATGGTATGTCACAAATTAAAAGTAAATATCACATAGATAATTACATTTATGATTAAGGGGCCCTGAGTGTCTGAGTGGTCTAAAGTGCTGTCTGTTACGGACCACTGCCATCTCACCTCTGTCTGCATGTGTTTGAGTCTAAGATTCGGCAAATGTAGTTACGTGAGAAAGCTTGCCAGTAGCTTCTCGTGGGTCGGTGGTTCTTTCCGGGGGTTGTCCAGGTTCTTCCTCCACCATTAATACTGGCTGCCATGTATAGCCTATATTGGGCTGAAAAATGGCGTTAAAATTAAAAGCAAACAAAACAAACATTTATGATCCTTTCATCTCATTTTTAAGGGGTAGTTGGAAAACAATTTTGGTTCAAATCATGTTTTTCGGAAAAATATAGCATTAACAAAGCAAAACAAAAAACATAAAAGATCGCGCATCATGTTTAATTATTTACTAGTGTATGTGAATGTGTTAAGTATATGAATTCCTTTGCAAGACTACAAATCATCCCATTATGTCAGGAGTGTGCTTGTTTTCAGTCTGAACTTTACAGAATTTCTCAAGGTCACTAAAAAGAATTATCATTTGTTGAGTGTTATATGTTTCATGGCCTCTGATAAATATTTTGCTCAGATGTTGGCATCCCACTCAACGTCTCCCTGCCTATTTCATCAATAATGGAGCTGGAAATATAGGAATCAGTATCAACACTATTATCAAAAAACTCCAATGTCAGCATTATGTCTTTCATGGTAGCTGCTTTAATGTAAGCGTATTCAGCCCACTTTAGTTCAGCTTTTACACTGCAACTTCTAGAACAATGAATAAACACATAGCAAATTCATGAACTATGAAATACTGGTCATTTAATTTTGAGGCGTGTGGGTAGGGAGATGGCTGTGATATTCTTTGACCAGAATTTTTTTAAATCTCAAAATTAACGAATTCTAGATGATATTGTGGATATAATATGGTTTATTTTACTATGAATCAGCAAGACAATATTTCCACCAGTTGGATGATGGGGAAAAAAATTCTTGTACAGAATTGTTAGTCCCTACAAATAACTGGTATATGGTGGTAAGTGTTATGTTCAGAATTACTGTGGTATTCAAAATTTGTTGTGGTACCCAGCTTTTGTAGTCAGTACATGGAAGCAAAATGGATTTGAAATATGTATAAATTATTAAGCTTCTGAATATTTCAATAGCATAATTTGGTAGATGTTCTGTGATCATGCTTTGCAAGGGTTAGTTTTATATGATACATATTACCAATAATAGTATGTTTATTTTATATTACCCAAAAAAATGTGTGTTTTATACTACCAATAATAGTATGTGTATTTTATACTGAAGTCTTACTCAAACAACATTGTTGTTCCTTTATTGCTATGTAGGCCCAAGAGATGAGAGATGACAAGTATGAAAGTGTTTTTTCAATATTTTAGCCCTTTGTCAATTTTTTGCATGTTCTTCCCTGTGTAGAAATAAAACCTTTTTTTAATGTTGCTCTATGTTCCACTATCTTGCAGTAAAACTTTTATCTTGTTTCTGCATGTTCCCTTTATCTAGGAATCAAACCTTTTGTCCTGTTTCTCAATGTTGTTCTCATTTTTCAAAAATGAATTCTTTTGTTCTGTTTCCCCATGCTCCCTTTATTTAAAAGTCCAATATTTTATTCTGTTTCTCCATGTTATTTTCTTTATTTAGAAGTCAAAACCATGTTTCTTTATGCTGTTCCATCTGTCTTGAATTAAAACTAATGGAAAAATATTTTAAAAATTGCCATCCCACTTGCAGTTTTTTTAATTTAAATATTTGATCCATTAATACCGTCTTTTAAACTGATATTGATTGAAGTTAATTTGAAAGTATGCATTAAATTTCTTTCAGTGGCATGGGCCCACCAGAAGATTACAAATCCTTACTGGAGAAAAGCAGAAACCTAGAGGTAATGGCTGTTTCATTAAATCATACATGGAACCCATGAAGGGCACTTTTCAAAACAGATATGCCATGTTAGTTTAGTTTCAAAATTGCTTCTGTCCATGGTTGTTTTTTCATTAAAATTGCTTCTATGTGTGTTCTGCAGGTCTGTCAAAGTGCAAGCTAACCATAACCAAAAACTTGTAATTTATTTGATGTTAAATTTAAGAAGTGTACATGTCATAATTTGTTATGCATGCCATTATTTATATCCTGTAAGTATAAAATGTTCTCATTTGTCAGCTATAAACAGGCCAGTAAAACCTACCACTTGATGCTGCATTTGTAGTTTAATTAATCATAAACAGAGTAATTTGCCAGTTTTAAAATCTTATTTTGAATTGAGAAATGAATCCTTTAAAATTGTAAAGACTTAAAATGTTCAAAGAAAAAAAGTTCACTGGTTCTGTTTTTATTTCTATTTGCTTTGTTGTAGCAGTTTAAATTACCAGAGCCCATGTTCAGAATTGAAAATTTGCCATTTATGGAATTTCAGATTGAGCATTGTTCATTGTTGTACATGTTAATGACATACATGTAAGTCCCAACATGCCGGTTATCCTGAGCATTAAGTTTTTAAAATTTGCTGCCATGAGCCTGTTGCTATGGTCTAGGTAAATGTCCATGTATTTGTGATCCATAAGATAACAAATGTGGCTGTAGATACAAGGGTTAGGGTCAGCACTGCTGGTCTTAGCTTCATTTCAGATGGAGTTGTCATGAACAATATATTTAGTTCTACATTTGTTGGTTAACTTTACTGGGTCTCAAATTACACATGGTCATTTATAATTTTGACAAACTTTAATTTCTTAAGTGAAGTTTGGACAATTTATTGTTTCTTAACAATTAAAGATTGGGAGACAACATTTTAACACTTGAAATAACGATGTTAACTTGAATGATATTTTGAAGTTAATGTAAACCCCTTACAAACTGTAAATAATAATGCACGCAGAGCCAAGGATATTTTAGTAGAAATATTGGATATAATGTAGATCAATATATGGTGTCCTTGTCTATCATATTTTTCATCTCATACAAACAGGATTATTGAGTGGTCATAGAATAGCATGTTACTGATTCAGTACAATTAAACCATAAAATACAAATGTTTTTGTTTTATTTGGATCCGTTAATTTATAAATGTATCTGTATATTGAATAATTGTGTACAGCTTATACTTTATGAAATTCTACATATCATTCAAAAACGTGGGAAAAAAAAGGTTAATAACATTCAGTAAATTCTGTTGGTAGGTCCAGAAAAGGCCTAAATAAAATCAAAACTGCCATCCCTATGTTCCATGTATGTTTGAATGGAACAACCCTTAGAAATTTCATGTAATTACAAGATATATTTTATTGTTGCTTGAAGTAATGGAATAAAATAGTTGATTTAGTTTTTGTCACAAGTTTGTATAGTTTAGTAAAATATTACATTTTCACTTGTACATCTACTTAAAATATTGTACTTTTATATGTCTGAAAGAAGTTGCATTTATAACAATCACTGTATGTTGGGTTTCAAATATTCCTGGTTTGCATTAATAAGTTCACAAATAAAACTATCCCATGAAGAGAAATGAATTTTCAATTATCCAGCATTTATTAATTCATGTTACATCAGGTCACAGGCCAAAATAATCCTTGGGCAAGTGAAATGTCTTACAAGAAATACCATTTTTTTAGGTAGAATAATGAGTAGAATATTTATATTTTGAGATTATTTTTACTCATATCATCCTTTCTAACCAGGTCATTCTGAATTGGAATTATCTGCCCTGATACATATATACTTGTATTTATATAATGAATTGTGTGAGGTTTTGAGTTTCTTATGCTTGTTTTCTGCAAATTGCCTTTAATAATAACAATCTTACCCAAGTGTTAAGAATAGCAACATGCACCATTCAATTGTATTAAGCCTGTTTAAGTAAAATACTTGGTAGTAAAAACAAAAAAGCTATTAAATTAACACTGTTTTAAGTCTTTGTATCTCAGGTACTTGGATGTAATATCTGCATGTTATTAATTTGTTTCAAAACCAGCACCTTTTATGTTGTAGGATGAAAATGAGAAGTTGACAACCGAATTGCAGAGGGCAATTGAGCAGTCCACAGGCTTGTGTGAAAAAATTATTAGACTGGAGATGAAGAATGAAAGACTTAAGGAACGGATGAAAGAATTTCACACTAATGCTGGGTAAATTTAACCAAATTTAATCTCTGCACATTTTAGAATTTTGGACAGCAATAGTTACTTTGTAACAGCTCAAGGTTTCTAATGTTTCTTTTCAAGGCCTCATATTTGCAGAACTCTGGGAAAATTAATACAGAGCTGATTCACAGGGTTTCTGATGTTGCTTTTCAAGGCCTCATATTTGCAGAACTCTGGGAAAATTAATACAGAGCTGATTCACAGGGTTTCTGATGTTGCTTTTCAAGGCCTCATATTTGCAGAACTCTGGGAAAATTAATACAGAGCTGATTCACAGGGTTTCTGATGTTGCTTTTCAAGGCCTCATATTTGCAGAACTCTGGGAAAATTAATACAGAGCTGATTCACAGGGTTTCTGATGTTGCTTTTCAAGGCCTCATATTTGCAGAACTCTGGGAAAATTAATACAGAGCTGATTCACAGGGTTTCTGATGTTGCTTTTCAAGGCCTCATATTTGCAGAACTCTGGGAAAATTAATACAGAGCTGATTCACAGGGTTTCTGATGTTGCTTTTCAAGGCCTCATATTTGCAGAACTCTGGGAAAATTAATACAGAGCTGATTCACAGGGTTTCTGATGTTGCTTTTCAAGGCCTCATATTTGCAGAACTCTGGGAAAATTAATACAGAGCTGATTCACAGGGTTTCTGATGTTGCTTTTCAAGGCCTCATATTTGCAGAACTCTGGGAAAATTAATACAGAGCTGATTCACAGGGTTTCTGATGTTGCTTTTCAAGGCCTCATATTTGCAGAACTCTGGGAAAATTAATACAGAGCTGATTCACAGGGTTTCTGATGTTGCTTTTCAAGGCCTCATATTTGCAGAACTCTGGGAAAATTAATACAGAGCTGATTCACAGGGTTTCTGATGTTGCTTTTCAAGGCCTCATATTTGCAGAACTCTGGGAAAATTAATACAGAGCTGATTCACAGGGTTTCTGATGTTGCTTTTCAAGGCCTCATATTTGCAGAACTCTGGGAAAATTAATACAGAGCTGATTCACAGGGTTTCTGATGTTGCTTTTCAAGGCCTCATATTTGCAGAACTCTGGGAAAATTAATACAGAGCTGATTCACAGGGTTTCTGATGTTTCTTTTTAAGGCCTCATATTTGCAGAACTCTGGGAAAATTAATACAGAGCTGATTCACAGGGTTTCTGATGTTTCTTTTCAAGGCCTCATATTTGCAGAACTCTGGGAAAATTAATACAGAGCTGATTCACAGGGTTTCTGATGTTGCTTTTCAAGGCCTCATATTTGCAGAACTCTGGGAAAATTAATACAGAGCTGATTCACAGGGTTTCTGATGTTGCTTTTCAAGGCCTCATATTTGCAGAACTCTGGGAAAATTAATACAGAGCTGATTCACAGGGTTTCTGATGTTGCTTTTCAAGGCCTCATATTTGCAGAACTCTGGGAAAATTAATACAGAGCTGATTCACAGGGTTTCTGATGTTGCTTTTCAAGGCCTCATATTTGCAGAACTCTGGGAAAATTAATACAGAGCTGATTCACAGGGTTTCTGATGTTGCTTTTCAAGGCCTCATATTTGCAGAACTCTGGGAAAATTAATACAGAGCTGATTCACAGGGTTTCTGATGTTGCTTTTCAAGGCCTCATATTTGCAGAACTCTGGGAAAATTAATACAGAGCTGATTCACAGGGTTTCTGATGTTGCTTTTCAAGGCCTCATATTTGCAGAACTCTGGGAAAATTAATACAGAGCTGATTCACAGGGTTTCTGATGTTTCTTTTCAAGGCCTCATATTTGCAGAACTCTGGGAAAATTAATACAGAGCTGATTCACAGGGTTTCTGATGTTGCTTTTCAAGGCCTCATATTTGCAGAACTCTGAGAAAATTAATACAGAGCTGATTCACAGGGTTTCTGATGTTGCTTTTCAAGGCCTCATATTTGCAGAACTCTGGGAAAATTAATACAGAGCTGATTCACAGGGTTTCTGATGTTGCTTTTCAAGGCCTCATATTTGCAGAACTCTGGGAAAATTAATACAGAGCTGATTCACAGGGTTTCTGATGTTGCTTTTCAAGGCCTCATATTTGCAGAACTCTGGGAAAATTAATACAGAGCTGATTCACAGGGTTTCTGATGTTTCTTTTCAAGGCCTCATATTTGCAGAACTCTGGGAAAATTAATACAGAGCTGATTCACAGGGTTTCTGATGTTGCTTTTCAAGGCCTCATATTTGCAGAACTCTGGGAAAATTAATACAGAGCTGATTCACAGGGTTTCTGATGTTGCTTTTCAAGGCCTCATATTTGCAGAACTCTGGGAAAATTAATACAGAGCTGATTCACAGGGTTTCTGATGTTTCTTTTCAAGGCCTCATATTTGCAGAACTCTGGGAAAATTAATACAGAGCTGATTCACAGGGTTTCTGATGTTGCTTCCTATGTCTCGTATCTTCAGAAGTCTCGACATTTTTATAGATAACTTGTCCACAAGTTCCTTCATTTGCCTCCCCTGGTCTGCAAAACTGGGGGCAAGTTAATAGAGATCTGCTATAAAAGGTTTTCAGTTTACCTCCACATGCCCCATATCTGCAGAATAAGGGGAAGTGATTAAACTGGCCCACAAGGTTTCCTTTGTACTAGACAATATATTTGCAGAACAAAATACTCAAGCTCAGAACCCAGAATCAATATTATACATGCAATTCACCTTCAGCTTGAGTAACGAGAATGAAAAAAATTCTGAACTTTTCATTTTTATATCTATATTCCAGTTAAAGACAGAAGATATAACTTTGAAACATTGCGCCTTCACTAAAAGATTTTGTTAGTATTAGGCCATGTCGGACACTGTCAGTGGATTTAGGCTTTTGTTGAAATAATGTTAGCCTTTGATCACAAATATTGGCAGACCGCTCCAGTGGCTGAGTAGTTAGAGCTTCTGCCTTGGAAGTGGGAGGTTCAAGGTTTGAACCCAACCGAGTCATACCAAAGACTTGCAAAAATGGTACTTAGAGCTACCTTGAATGGTGCTCAGCATTAAGAGGTTAGTGTTACGCCTAATCAGCATGGTGTCTGGATAATGTGACTGTGTATGACATGCTTCATATCTGCAGCATGATGCCCCAGCGCTAGACATCACTATAAACTGCCACACTGCAGACATCATAGTGATATGAATGAAAAATTGTTAACAATTCTTATCACATACAGACACAAATATTGGCATTTAAGCTTGATCATTTTATACCTATTTCAGACCTTTCTTAAGCGCTTTAACATTCTCAGACATTTGTAAACTTTTTATAATTTTTATACCTCTTTGTCCTTAATTTACCTGGTTGGCAATGAAATTTTTGTATCTCTGTGTGTGGCTAAAAATGTCAGGTCATTTGTATCTGTATGGCTGACTAAAAAATGTATCTCCATAGGTGGATCAATGTAAATTAGGTCATCTGTATCTCCATGGGTGGCTAAAAAGTATATCAGATCATCTGTATCTTCATTGTTGTATCAGTGTATGTTGGGTCGTCTGTATCTTCATTGATGTATCAGTGTGTATCAGGTCATTTGTATCTCTTTGTGTGGATCAGAGTATATCAGGTCATCTGTATCTCCCTGGGTGTATCATTGTATATCTGGTCATCTATATCTCCCTGGGTGTATCATTGTATATCTGGTCATCTGTATCTCCCTGGGTGTATCAGTGTATGTTGGGTCATTGGTATCAGGGTATGTTGGGTCATCGGTATCTTAATGTGATTGATCAGTGTATATCAAGTCATTTGTTTCAACATGGATGGATCAGTATATATTTTGTCATCTGTATCTTCATTGGTGTATCCGTGTACATCTTTATCTCAGTGGGATTGCTCTGTGTATATTGGGTCATCTGTATCTTCATGCCACAATCAGTGTTTATCGTGTCATCTTTATCTTAATGGGTATATCAGTGTATATTGGGGCATCTGTATTGTAATGGTTGCATCATCGTATATTAGGGTAACTGTATTGTAATGGTTGCATCATCGTATATTAGGGTAACTGTATTGTAATGGTTGCATCATCGTATATTAGGGTAACTGTATTGTAATGGTTGCATCATTGTATATTAGGGCATCTGTATTGTAATGGATGGGTCAGTGTATATTAGGGCATCTGTATTGTAATGGATGGGTCAGTGTATATTAGGGCATCTGTATTGTAATGGATGGGTCAGTGTATATTGGGGCATCTGTATTGTAATGGATGGGTCAGTGTATATTGGGGCATCTGTATTGTAATGGTGGGGTCAGTGTATATTGGGGCATCTGTATCTTCATAGGTTGATCAGTGTATTATATTTATATTGATCTTACCTTGCTTTATTAAATAATGATTCTGATGTTATTCCTGCTATCAATTTCAATATAAGCTTGTGCACAGATCTGATCTTACCATGCTTTATTATATATCGATTCTGATGCTAATCCTGTTTGTTAACCTGAATACAAGCATTTTTATAATTTCAGAATTGATCTGACCATGTTGAGTTCCAGTATTGATGCAGATGCTGATCCTAGAATGAAAGAACAACTTGAAAAATTGAAACTGCTGGCTGAAAAAATGTGTGATATACAGGTATAGATTACCTTACAAAATTGTTGTTTTCTTTATATTCTGTTAGAAATATACATCTTTTTACCAAGTATCAGCATTACAGTAGAAAGCTTTCAAAGCAAGCTTCAAAATATAAAACTCATCATTAGACATTGGCATCCCTCATATTGAAAAAAGGCAGAAATGAAATGTTATAATGCCAGTTGCATATTGGATGCATACTTGGCTTGTGCTTGCCTCCGGAAGAGTGAACATGCCTCCTAAAGAGTGAACATTGACCAGAGGGTGTACTCTGTCAGTGTCCACTGATATTGGAACACATGTTTGATGAATGCAATAACCAATTCCTGGAGAGTTTTTTGATGTGATTAAGGGTGTCAACCAGTACATGGGTTACTGCCAATTAATAATAATCCAGGTAATAAAATGAGAAACCGGGTATCCGTTAAAAAGAAAGTATTCCAAGAACAGATCGAGTCACAGAATAACAATTACAGTTCAAGGCTTGTGTGCATTTATCCATCATCACAGTGGCTTGTATGGCTGCTTACAATTTACTTGTCATACATGTACTATATAATAATGATGGGTACCTGGTAGAAATTTGTATATATACAAAATAGATGTGAACTCAAGAGACTGTCTGATGATGTACCATGGGGTCATGGGTGGCTGAGTTGTCTTAAGGTGCTCACCTTTACAGATTAGGGAATCTCACCTCTGCCCATGTGAGTTTGAATCTTAGTTTGACGAATGTGAGAAAGCATGCCAGTAGCTTGCCATGCATAGCTGCTTAAATAATATGTGAAAACACACAATACCAAACCAGACCTATTGTGCTGTACCACCAGGAAAATTATTGGATTTTTTTGAGTGAGTGTGTTTTATATAACAATGTTTGACCCTATATTTTAATAGTTGTATATTTTGTGCATTTATTTTTTAATCTTTTATGCCTTTTACATAATTGTAACGTTTACCTTTTATCTTTGTAGTACTTATGTTTGTTTAATTGGAATGCATTAACTTCCTAATTTATTTGTTCCGTTTTTTATATATATATATATATATATATATATATATATATATATATATATATATATATATATATATATAGCAAGTATTTTGTGCAGAAAGGGTATTACATGGACCCACCGACACACACACACTAAAATAGATTACTGTAACTGTATTGAATCATATTTCACATTGTAGAAGAATCGATAATATATAATTTTTTAATACAGATGTTTTAAAATAAATGGAAGCAGTTAATATATTGTTTTAATTTTTATCATCCATAGCAAGCTGAACAATAAAATCTTAAGAATGTTATATGTGCTGCCATGTCTTTATTAAATGTATGACCTTGTCTTTAGGTCGATGTCACTATTTGTGCATTTATTAAATTTATGACATTGTCTTTAGATCGATGTCACTATTTGTGCATTTATTAAATTTATGAACTTGTCTTTAGGTCGATGTCCCTATCTGTGATTTTATTAAATGTATGACCTTATCTTTAGGTAGACATCACCAGTTATTAATTGTGTTGTCCTTCGGTAGTTATTAATTGTATGACCAGATCTTTCAGTAGACAGACATCACTATTTGTGTATTTATTAATTGATCTTAAAAGTATTTTATCTGTTTAAAATTTGTTTTCTGCAGAATAGGCAGATCCACTCTGAAAATAGCCACACACACATACACAGACACACATGCCCAGAGCCACACACAGACAGACACACTGAAGATAAATGAAGCGTGTGCATTCATTTAAGATGACAACATTTTAGAAATTTGTTGTTCTTTGTCTTGTATGCTTTAATCTGTTGATGTGTACCATCCAAGACAACAACACAAATGTTAATGCAGGCTCTATGATCTTAACATAGCATATGTTAAAGTCATTTTTCCATTGAGACTTACATGTGTCTTGATTGCAGTGTCATCTGTCATGGCAAAATGTACAAAGTTTTCTTTTTGATTTCTTTTATTTTTGAATTTTTGATTTAGTTCCAAAGTTGGATACATGAAAGTCAAAACTATGAACTTATATTTTTCTCCTTTGAATACGTTCCCCAATCACATTACTTTAGGGATATTAGCCTGCTACCTCGCGAATCCAGCCCTACCAAAAGACGAAAATTCGTCTTTCCTGTCTATGTCATATAGACAAAGGGCAATAACTCTTGCCCATTACCTCCTCTTGCCGCCCGTTAGGTGTCGCTTCTTTAGTTTTTTAGCTTCGCTGTACGCGAAAACACGTACAATTAGACCTCCAATGAATCCAAGCCATCTTAGTGTAAATTCTGACCATCCGAAGTTAAATTTGGAATTACTGTGTTGGATAATCATTCCTCTACAGGTCGTATACATTATTTTACAATATTTTCCAATTTGAGTGACTTTGTCACCTTTTCTAGACTTCGGACCAGGTTGCAACGTGGTCAAAGCACGCTTATGGCGGTACTAGCATGTAATACATGTAGCACTCAATAATTTCGCTTATTCCGTATGTAACGTTTACGATATTAGCGACTAATAACGTGCTGCATTGATAATGTGTGCTTTATTTATCTTCTTTGACGTTTCAGTAGACTTCAAAAAAGTCTTTGAACGACCAATTTGCGACTTTAATGGCGAATTTCGTGTTGTAGTCACAAGTTCACGCGACACTAAATCATTTCGCTTCCTCCGTTAGTTACGGTTATGGTAATAGCGACTTAATAGCGTGCTGAATTGCTAATTGTGCTTTGTTTATCATCTTTTCCGTTTCAGTAGACTTCGTCTTGAACGAACCATTGCAACACGCTCACGGCGATAACTAGTGTTGTCATTAAGAGTTAACATGGCACGGAATAATTTGACTACTCCGTTAATAACGGTTATAGTATTATCGAATTAATAATATGCTGAATTTTTAATTTGTGCTTTGGCGGAATTCATGTTGTAGTCATGAGTTCATGCGACACTAAATCATTTCACTTCCTCCGTTAGTTACGGTTATGGTAATAGCGACTTAATAGCGTGCTGAATTGCTAATTGTGCTTTGTTTATCACCTTTTTCGTTTCAGTAGACTTCGTCTTGAACGAACCATTGCAACACGCTCACGGCGATAACTAGTGTTGTCATTAAGAGTTAACATGGCACGGAATAATTTGACTACTCCGTTAATAACGGTTATAGTATTATCGAATTAATAATATGTTGAATTTTTTAATTTGTGCTTTGTTCTCTTCTTTTGTCGTTTCAGTAAGCAAAGTCGACAACGAAGGCATGAATGGCAAAATGGGTGTTGGCAATGTGGAAATGGAGGAAATTATGTTGACATGGTTTAGGCTGCCCAGTCGGTGTAAATTTCACTGCAGATCCGTGCATGGCTTTCGGGCCTGTAAGTCCGGACGCATGGAGTCTATGCTGGATCAATTGGATCCATTTTAATATGCACTTTCGCCGGCCTTCCAGCTGTCAGTCCAGCCGACACCGTCAGTTCAGCCGGCACTTCAGCAGGCAAACCGGCATTAACCGTCCATCCGGCACCGTCCGTTCAGCCCAAATGGCACCGGACGGCCAGCCGACCTTCCAGCTTGCATCAACAGGCACCGGCCGTTCAGCCCAAATGGCACCGGCCGGCCAGCCGACCTTCCAGCCTGCGTTGACAGGCACCGACCGGCCATACGGCAACGACCGTTCAGCCCAAATGGCACCGGTCGTCCAGCCGACCTTCCAGCCGGCATCAACCGGCACCGGCCGTCCATCCAGCAACGACCGTTCAGCCCAATTGGCACCGGTCGTCCAGCCGACTTTCCAGCCGGTATCAACCGGCATCGGCCGTCCATCCGGCAACGACCGTTCAGCCCAAAAGGCACCGGTCGTCCAGCCAACCTTCCAGCCGGCATCAACCTGCACCGGCCGTCCATCCGGCAGCGACCGTTCAGCCCAAATGGCACCGGTCGTCCAGCTGACCTTCCAGCCGGCATCAACCGGCACCGGCCGACCATCCGGCAACGACCGTTAAGCCCAAATGGCACCGGTCTTCCAGCCGGCATCAACCTGCACCGGCTGTACATCGGATTTACGGAGATTATAGTGATGTACCCGTCAGTCAATCTACACTACTGGTTACATATCACTACCATGAGAGAAATGTTATAGATGAATCTCCCTCCAATCAGACCATTCGAGAGGCAGGTGCCGGACCTTCGCCGACATTCCGGCCGACCATATACCAGACAAATTAGTCGGTATTGCCGGTGTACACCTCCCGTCATGTCAAATACGTGACGGTGTGATTTTAAAACAAGGGAGAATTAGTGACATTATCAGAGGTGACGGAATTGAGTTATCTATGCCACTTGGTATGCGCTGCCCAGATATGACAGCTTTACTAGAACAGGTCTTTCAGGCCGACCATCCGCCAGTTCAATCAGCCGGCAGTGCCGGCCGTCCATATGTTCACGGCTTCTCCACAAGGGAGATTTAGTGAAAGTGTCAATTATGACAGAATTGCGTCATCTAAGTCACCTTGTATGCTGTACAGATATGCAAGCTGTACCAGAACCAACATTCCCTCTGAGCGAATGGTAGATGGGCGCGCAGTGCTGGACGCACTACATAAGCATTATGTAATTGTTATTACCTTACAGTCGGCACCATCCGGCACCGGGCGTCCATCCGGCAATGACCGTTCAGCCCATATGGCACCGGTCATCCAGCAGACCTTCCAGCCGGCACTAACCGGCACCGGGCGATCCGGCAATGACTGTTCAGCCCATATGGCACCGGTCGTCCAGCCAAGCTTTCAGCCGACACTTGCCGGCACTGACCGTTCATCCGTCTCCGGCCGTCCAGCCCAACAGGCACCGGTCATCCAACCGTATGGAGATTTTAGTCTTATACCAGTCCATCCGACTATACCGCTGTACCAGCACGTGGACTTTTATCATACCGCAATCCGCACAAATCGGATTGACGAAGATTCTAATGATGTTTCCGTCTGTCAATCCGTACTACCGGTTACATATCACTACCATGACACAGATAGTTGGCGAGGAATCTCTCGATCCAACCCGACCATTCGAGCGGTCGGTGCCGGTCATAGCCGGCCCGTCGCAGTCATTCAGGCCAAACATATGCCAATCAATTCATTCGGCATTGCCGGCCGTCCATAGGCTAACAGCTCATCCACAAGGGAGAGTGAATGCCTTTATCAGAGATGATGGAATCGAGTCATCTATGCCACCTGGTATGCATTACCCCGATATGGATGCTTTACCAGAGCAAGATTATGCACATAGTGAGTGCGATGAGTCGCAGGCAAATCAGCGGTATGCAGATCCAACTATGGAACGGACTGAGTTCAGCTTCAAAGTCGCAGTGGAGGAAATTTATAGGGTGTTGGCCCCTTCAGAATGCCCTCCACCTCCTGCTGCCATTACCGACTATAAGGTTAGAGCGTCGGTCGATCTGGATGAGGGGGAAGAGACTCTATCCTTCCGCCTCCTTCCCCAGTCGACAAAATTAAGGAAATTAATGACCGTCTGTCGACACGTATAGGGGATCCAGGAATTGCTAAAGTTTTTCTTTTCTGAAAGCCAAGTACCAGCGTCGTTTTCAGGTCGATGGTACAAAACTCACTCCGGTGCGTTCAGTACTGAGGTCCCGGCTCTGGATAAAAATATGGCAGCAGTCCATATGTCTGCTCCATTGTCTTATAAAGTGGACTAAACGGTGTTCAATGCCAAGTCCAAGATGGTTCGAAATGTAGTCGCTACGTCTTCACTGTTAGATCTAGCCTCCCTAGCCATTTTCAGGATCGCTGATAAATCTGGCAATGAACATGCTTGGGATTCGACGGCCCGGTTAGCTAGGGTTCTTAACAGGGCAGCTCACCATTCCATGGCCAATGCGCTGACTGCTTCTGCCAACCTAGACCTGATACGTCGTGACGCATGTCTGAAGGGCACGTCGCTTAAACCCCATCATATGCTGGCTAGATATGACCGACGCACATTTCACGTCCTTATCCCACGAGTTGCGGACATTCTCCGTTGTGCTTGTCGGGACTAGGCTTATCAGTTCCATGTCATACCTTTTGGCCTAAATTTAAGCCCTTGGGCTAGTACCAAGGTTATGGATTACGTCGTCACCCTGTTCCGCTCGACTTCATCTATTGCGTCGGCAGTATATTTGGACGACATCCTCCAGTAACATCTGTCAAGTTCTACTCTGCTCAAAGGCAGAAACGATCTTATATCACTTTACGTCATATAGGCTTTCTCGTGAACTGGATAAAGTCTGATCTCTGTCCAATCCGGATTTTGGTCCATCTGGGTGTGGAGTTTCTCCCGATCTGAATCTGGTAAGGCTTCTTCGAGTTTGCGATCATCCAGATAATTGCACTCGTAGAGTCCGTTTCCGACAGGATGCGCATTTTAGCGAGAGAGTTGCAGATCCTCGGATTATTCAATGCGGCAGCAGACTTGATCCCTCTCAGCCGTCCTTTTAGGCGCCCTTTACAAAGGACTTTGCTAGCGTAATTGCGCCATTTTCAAGTCCCTTCGATCCCAGAAAACAGTCATGCTCACGCCAGAGATACGATCATTCTTGAGTCAATGGCACAACCACTGTAGGCTGTCCACAGGGACTACTCTGGAGATACCCCAAGGGGATAACGGTATGTTCCGCCACTAATACCTACGGTTGGGGTGCCCACCTGTTGCCGGACTTAGATACTGTCAGCGGCACTTGGGTGCCAGGGGCGAGCCCTTTCCACATCAACCTTTCAGAAATAACGGCTGTCATCAATGCCTTTCATTTCGGGCAGGATCAACTCTTATTACAAACTGCCCTCATTATGTCAGACAACATTGTGGTGGTGCCTTGCCTCAAAACAAGGGGACACCAATCACCAGACCTGTGCAATCTGAACTGGCAGTTTCTACATTGATTCGACAATCTCCACCTCAATGTACAATTCAGACACACAGAATGGTCACTCCATCAATCGGACTTTCTTCCAATCGACACACTTTGGAGACGTCCGATGATTGATCTTTTGCATCAAGGTGGAATAGCAAATTCTCCATCTTTCATCTCACAGGTTCCAGACCCAGAAGCTTGGGTCGTGGATGCTCGATCAATCACCTGGGAAGGGTTGTGGTCATTCTCCTACCCTCCCACGGTCTTGGTACTGGAATTAATCCAGAAGTTAAGGGGTCAGAATTGTCAGATGGTTCTGATTACCCTTCTCAGATGGAACAACTACTGGGTCTCCGATCTACTCAATCTAGGCGATAGATCTACCCAGGAAGATTACAGTCAGCACAAGTATTCACAAGCAGCCGCGGCCAGGGGTGTTCCACCCCTGTCCGGACCGTCTTTTTGTTCAAGCTTGGCTCTTGTCCAGACAGCCTTGCAAGACAAACAATTTAAATCTTTGATTGCGGAGAGAATCTCGAGAGCAAGAAGGCCCTCTACTCTGAAGGTTTACGAGGGCAAGTGGCATGTTTTCAGAGACTGGTACCATATCATTCACATTGTTCCTCTGAGTGTCACAATCCCTCACCTGGCCAACTTTTCTCTGGCTTTTCAAGGAGAAACATCTGGCTCCAGTTATTCTCAAATGTTACCGCTCCATGATATCAGACACATTCCGCCATTCTGGTACATGTGCTATCAGCCATGACAAAGATTTGTCAGATCTTTTAGACATTTAAAAAAAAAAAAAAAAAAAAAAAATTCAATCGACTTATATCCCTCACCCTGTTTCCAAATGGAATCTGTCCTGGGTTTTAACATGACTCAATTCAGACAGTATTGAGTCTTTAACCCACGATTAGTTAAAGCTACTATCATACAAATTGGGTTTCTTGATAGCCTTAGCTTCAGCATGCAGGGTGAGCGAGTTACATGTCCTTTCTAGTGACCCGAACTCTCTTCCGTTCCGATGAGAGGGTTTGATGGTCCTCTTGACGCAGCCAGGCTTCGTAGTCCAAAATAGATTACCATACATTGGCGATCAACGAGTCGTCATTAGCTCGCTTTCTTTATAGATAAGTCAGGATCAACAGCCATGTAAGATCCTGTTTGGGCACTCTAGCACCATTTCAATGCATAGAGGTGAGTCAGGTCACATACAAGCACCTCTTTTTTTTCTGGTGATAGCTGGGATATGAGACATCACCATTCAAGCCCTTGCTTCATGGCTGTAGTGGGTTATACGCTCGGCGTACTCTGAGAATTCGCAAATCAGTCACCTTATAGAAGCTGTTGGCTGACATGCAGAGTCAACCTTCTACAGTTTTATCTTCAAGTTTGTACTCGCAGAGGCAAACATTGATTCTAGTAGGTCCGGTGTTGGGCAGCCCAGACGCCCACCAGACTCATGTACAACAATCAGCACAGCCTATTAGCTTCGCTGGATTCGCCAGATAAATTTTCGTAGGTAAGAAGATTTCAATATCTATCTTCTTAACCGTATAAAAGGGTCACATATCACGTGACCCTGGGCTGTGTTGCTGATTGAAAATTAGGAGACCGGGTTATCATTCACATGGGGAATCCAACCATCATTCCCTAGAGGATACCCGGGGTGGAGGTCGGATGCTCCGCATTCCCTCCTCCTATTACTTATTCTCCTAAAGTAATGTGATTGGGGAACGTATTCAAAGGAGAAAGCAAATTTTGTAGTAAATTATGTTTCTCCGAGAATACTTACCCAATCACATTACTAAGAAACCCTCCCAACCACCCCGCCATGCGAGCATCCTCGTGTTTTAAATATCGCTCAGCTTAAAAACTAAAGAAGCGACACCTAACGGGCGGCAAGGGGAGGTAATGGGCAAGAGTTATTGCCCTTTGTCTATATGACATAGACAGGAAAGACGAATTTTCGTCTTTTGGTAGGGCTGGATTCGCGAGGTAGCAGGCTAATATCCCTAAAGTAATGTGATTGGGTAAGTATTCTCGGAGAAACATAATTTACGACAAAATTTGCTTTTTTATGAAAAGAAAGGGTCCTGTTTATTGAGGCAGGTATATTAATTAAGCAAAATGTTGTTTGTATATAATAAATATCTTTTATTTATTTACCATGATATAATTAGCTAACTGCTAGTATACATTATTAAATGTATAAGTAGAATGTGGCATGTCATGGTACAAAATTATAAAATTACTAGATATGCAGGGTCTTCCAATAGATGTAAAGTTTGAGGGTGAGTTGCCAAAGTAGGGAGGGGGTTTGCGGGACCTCCCTCAACAGGTGATAGTTTTGTTTTCAGGTGTAAAGTAACAGTAGCTAGATAAATCACCCTGCATCTGGCTTTAAAGAAAGTCCTGATATGGAATACTGTTGCATATAACTCGTACATGTAATTCATTTACTTTGAATTATAACAACACTTTTTATCATTTTTTTCATGTTTTTTGTAGACAGAGGCAGATGAATCTCAGGAAGTGCCGTATGTTGAGGTAATTTTTCTTATGCAAACGAAAATTGTACCCCCAAATTAAATTTTTCATTCTGAAAGTTTTGTCTTATATATGGTGACAACATTATGTGTAATTGGCACATTTCCTTGATTTTAATTATTGCAGTCTTGAAAATTACCTAGTTTTCTGTTGAAATACCTGTATGAATCACACATGTGTGGGAGCTATGTATAAATCAGCTTCATGCTTATCATTAAAAATTGCACTGATATTACACTTTTTACTGCTTACTTATGGAATCAGTATCAATTAAAACACCCTTTCCACACTCAGTTATGGAATCAGTATACATTAATACACCTTTTCAACACTCAATTATGGAAACAGTATCAATTAATACACTCTATCCACACTCAATTACGGAATTAGTATCAATTAGTACACCCTTTCCACACTCAGTTTATTCACAAGATTGGTACATTCTGTTTTTTGGTTCTGCATCAATTTAAGGAGGTCATGTAACATTTGTTTGATAATTCATTTACGGTTGATCCATAGAAATCAATATTTTACTTACCTTTTTCATACATATTAGTTTTTGTTTTATTACTGAAAATATAAATATAACTTTCAGAATAAAGCAGACTTATTAGTTTATTTTAATTTTAAAATTGTCAAACAAAGACTTTTATGTTAGAAAAGATACTTGCTGATTTCAGTAGAAATTACATTTTACTGAAATTACTTAAGAACTTTGGTCTTTTTGTACAGTTAAATCATCATTTATGGAAAAGACCATGAAGCAAAAGATGATCAATGAGGACTGTAAAGCAAGTTAAAAAATTCTCACTTTGAATCAGTATTGTTTAATGCTTAAAATAAACTTTTGAATACAAATATGAAATATTTCAATTTTCCAATGTTCATGTGCCTATAAAATGTTGGTTGTAATGTTTGTATTCCAGGAGGAGGAAGATGTTGACAATGATGAAAATCTGCCATCTACTCCAGATAGCCGGGCAAAATCACAAGAGCATGTACTGCGTCAGGCAAAGATGAACAAAGAACTACTGGAACTGAATAAATTGCTGGAGAAGAAAGAACAACTTGCCAACCAAATGTCACAGTCTGACAAACTGATGTCTATTAAAACCCAGTATGAGGTAATTACTTTTTACACCTGTGAACATTCAGGTCTGTGGAACCTAAGGTTGTCATTCCTACTGTTTAGTGGCACATTTCATCTTTACAGATTCAAACTCATAGAATTATGGTTTCAGAGGTCACCTCTTAGATATGGGCGCATGCAATTAAACCCATTGACTTATGGTTTCGGAGGTCATCTCTTAGATATGGGCACATGCAATTAAACCCATTGACTTATGGTTTCAGAATTCACCTCTTAGATATGGGCACTTTCAATCAAACCCATTCTCTTATGGTGTCAGAGGCAAACTTTTTTTAGCTCTTTATCGAGTGTAAAATTATTGTACTGCTAATGTGAATTTAGATTCTGTAATGATTGTGTATTTTTACAGATACTGTAATGATTGTGTATTTATTGTTCAAATATGTTCCCCAATCACATTACGTTTTAGCCTTCTACCTCACAAATCCAGCCCTACTAAATGACAACATTCATCTTATTCTAGTACAATAGACAAAGGGCAATAAGTCTCATCCTTTACCTCCCCTTGGCATCGCTAGTTTTTAGCCTCATTGCTGCACAGAGCACACATGCATATCTTCTGACCATATTGCTGTCTCTTGTTTCTATCATCATTCCTTTTGGATTTTTTGTGCAGATATACCAATTTACTTCAGGTTGTTTGCATTATTTTATAATGTTTGCAGCTTCTATTTTTTTAAGATCCCATCCCACCACACAACCAGTACGAGGTTATTATGAGTTAGTTACTTTTTTCACCTTTCCACCATGGAGCTCTTGTTAGTGTAATAATATAGTGCTGCTTGATATTTATGCTTAGTTGAATTGTAATTCATGCTGTTTTGACAATCAAAATTTTAACTAAGCATTATGCATAAGTCAATATTTTCACTGTTAGTTATGACATTTCAGCCACTTAGTTAATTCAAATACATTGCTAGTTTAAGCTTTAATTTTTGTAATAAAGCTTTTGTGTTATATCAGGGAATTCTTCCAAATGTCTCAAATGCAAGAAATTCACGGCAAGTGAGGATACTCGTGACTCATGCATTATATGAATGAAATGTACTTTGATGTCATCTTGTCAAATTTTCGTGACTCATGCATTGTATGAATGAAATGTACTTTGATGTCATCTTGTCAAATTTGCATCTCTTAGTCAGAGTTTACCTTAACAACATTGTTCCAAAATTTACCCAAGGGGAAAGAGGAGGTAGAAATCAAGAAATGATTGCACTGACGTCTTCAGCCTTCACTCCAAGTCCACTTACATGGCAAGCCTTGTGTTAGAAGCCGGGATCCCTCCCCCTCCAAAAATGTCCACTACAGGAAGGTTCAGCTGTTATCAGAACAAACGCAGTATCTAGTATAGGAGATGATGATGCAACTCCTTACATTTGGGCAAATTTTGTCTCTTTTTCTATCACTTGCTTCTATGGATGCATTGGGGGGAGTATTTCCCTTATTTTAAGCAGCCCATTGGGTAGAGCTGTACCAATGTCACTTTTTGCTGATACCGCATATAGCCGATTATTAAAATTGCCGATACTGATTATTTCATTATCACAGTATATATACTCGCGTATAAGCTGAATAATTTAGGGAAAAATAAAGGCCAGGAGGGGGGGGGCAGTTGACTTATCCGCAGACCAATGTCTCAACTTTACCATTTTTAGTTCTTTTTGTTAACTACTGTAATGGATGTAAATTTTGGGACATGAAACAATTATTTTTTTTTCGTGTCCTAAGACATAGGCAAGTTAAAAAAAATAACTTTCGGTGACCAGACAGTTATTAAACTGTTATAGAGTACTATCATTGATTTAAAAGAGAAAAAAAGTTAATATTCATCTGCAAAGAGTGATCCCTCGTCAGTGAGTAGCATTTACACTTTGAGAACAAATGGAAATTTAGAGTATATGAAGAGAGAATCAGTGTGAAATACACATGTATATTGACAAATTACATTCTGGTTACCTTTGTGTAATAAAATCCAGAATAAAATATTGCATCGATCACATCCTGATACGAAAAACAGTACGATATTTAATGTCAGCATTAGCACATGGTTGGATAGCTGTTATTTACAAGCTTCATGTACATGTACTTAAATTGGCCTAGTTTTTGGTCAGTCTCTTCCCATCTTATTGAGGATAACAAGGGGATGGTGCTAACCACATAGAAATGAAAAGCTGTCAACAGTATATGTATTCTGCACAAATACTTTTGTATCAGATGATATTACGAACATTAAAGCGACTGAACCAACCACTTGTTGCAGTGAAGTCAGTTTTTTTGCAAATATTTCATTGAACCATTTTGTGGCTTCCTCCACGTTTTCAAATGTAGCAGTCTTTTGCTTCTTCCTTTGGGGAGCACAGTTACCTTCAACGTAGTCTTTCTTTATGGACTCGGCAGCTTTTATCCTTCCTGAACGGTTGTTATTTTTAAGTGAAAAAAATTCACAGACCTCTTTGCGAGATGTTAAGCCCTCAATTTCCTTAACAGCCAGATATTTAGTTTCCAGGGACTGTAAATTTAATTTGCGTTTTACACTGCTGTTGGTAGCCATCGTAAATGTAAATAAAGTTAAAAACGAAACTTTCACAGCAAAATAAACTTGTTTTAATCACCGATCACTTTCAAAGGTCTCGGAAAAGCGTAATCATGCGTATTTGGACGCTTTTTATATCTGGGATTCAGACAGTAACGTATACAGGAGTTCTCAGTACGCATCAATTTGCTAGATGGCAAATTTAAGGGCTAACTAGTCCTGCTTTGACCACCTGTTGAGTGGGAAAATGTGTTGATCCATTGATTATTTTAGCTGTTTGCAATTAGAAAATTCAGTGGTTGAAAGACCCACAGATGTACATGTTGTCTTTATAAGAGTACATCTGAAGAACATGACCCACAAGATTGGCGGCAAGATCAAAGACTTTACTAACTGCAGAGTGGTGAGAAAATGTGCGATATGACTAATTTCAGAGGTAGAATGACCCATTGATGTACTTGTACTGGCGGCAAGATCAACTAATTGTTGAACAAAGTATGGGTTGGAACTTGCAGCTTGTCTGCATAAATGATTAGAAAACAAAGGATTTGTTCAAGCTGGGACCAAGGGCTTCTGTCGACATGTACCTAAATTTGGGAGTAATAGTAGACCAAGGGACTGGGACTTGTTTTTTTGTCGACATAGACGGCTTGTCGATATAAGTGATGTCAATATAAACAGGTAGGACTGTATTTAATTCTGATTTAAAATTCAAAGCTATATCAAGATAAATGTTATGATTGAATTTATATTTTGGAAATTTATTTATTTTTTTGTAAAATTTACATCAGCACCGATTATTTCTGCTGATACCGATTATACTGATTGTTCTTATAATCGGCCCGATTATGAGTATGGGCGATTAATCGGTACAGCTCTACCATTGGGTATGACTCCCCCATATGCCCTGAAGAGGGTCTTTGGGCCTATACGTCTATACACCTGGGGTTTCCATTCTAACTCTTGACAAGAATTTGGCAGCTATCCACTTGTTCGTCACTATTGTACTACAAAATGGATAAGAATCTGTTTAAGCTGGTCGGATCATCAACATTATCTATTTTCCGGCTTGCTTAACAACAATAGTCATGCCTGGGAGGTGACAGCCAGGATCAGTTGGGTCCTTAACTGAGATGGGCTTTCCATACAATGGCCAATTTAAACCTTATCCGATGGGAAGTACATCTGCAATCAGCATTGCCTAAACTGCACCATACTCTTGCTTTCCGGATGACCCAGTTTGCTTTGCCTTTTTTTAAGGACAAATTTATGAAAATTGGAGCCAGTCAGATCAGGCCCTTCCATCTCGCATCCCCTGCATAAGCGTTTGGATCCTCTCAGCTACCATTAGTGTGAAGGGATTCTCAGTCGCCTCAAGACAGGATTTCCTCAGTTGGATATACAACAATACCAATCCCAATTGTATGCCAGGAGACTAAAGCCAAACCGACATAGGAAGTGATCGTACAGAGGTGGGAAGAATCAGACCATCTCTGCCTTCAAGCCTCCAAACTGTAAACATTGACGTACCCTCCCCAGTGCCTGCAGGCAGCCTACCCATGGGTTGCTGACTCCTGAATTGTTAGGCTCAGTCAGAGTGTCTCTTCTATCAGAATGGGTGGGTGATCCGTGTATTTTTGGAGTGGTTTTGTTTTTCGTTTATCAAACCCTCTCCCCTCTTCACAGAAGTCCTGGCAGACCAGGATAATGATACCTTCCTCCAACAGGAGATATGGTTGCTCATCTCAAAACAAGCAGTGGAGATTATTCTTGGCTGCTTCTAATACGAAAAGCAAATGGCAAGCTGAGGCCCATCATTTCTTTCTGTGTAGATCATCTAGGCTGTTTAGTGAAGTGGAACAAGTCAAAACCTCTGCCCATCCCATAACTTTGTCCATCTGGGTATGGAGTTCTTAACCAACTGAAATCTGGTGCAGCCTTTTTGTGTCTGTGTTACTAGAATCTTCCAACTCATGGAATACGTTTCTACATGGCATCAATTTGAGTGAGAGAGTTCATGCAACTCCTTAAGCATTTCAAGGCTTTGGACCTGATCTGGCTTAGCTGTCTTTTCATGTGCCCCTTACAGATGACATTGTAGGCACAGTGGTGCTCATTTTTGAGTTTCCACAATCAAGCAATTATGATCAAGCAGAATATTTGATCTTTCCTTTGTCAGTGGTACAACCCAGACTGGCTGACCATGGGAATCCCACTGAAGAAGGCCCAAGCGGAAATAACAGTTGCACAATTGCCTATGTGCATGGTTGGTGTGCCCACCTGTTGCTTGACTTCATTACCATTAGCGACACATGGGAACCAGGACAATGGCCTCAGCACATTAACATCCATGAATTGAAGACTCATCAAAGCATTTCATGACATGTCTCAAATTTACGTCTCAGAGGTTAAGCATTGAAAGATACAAACCTTGGAAATTGTTGCGCCAGTTATAGCATTTTAGATGACCACCAGACCCAACTAAATCGATCAAAAAAGCCAGTTAACTTCTCTGAATTTGCAAGTGAAATCATGTAGGTAAGAAGATCTCAATAATCTTAACTGTAGTTAGGAATCATGGGTCAAGAAACCCCAAGCTGTGTTGCAAATGTAATTAGAACAGGTTCACATGGGAAATCCAGCTTTTCTTCCCCTGAAGGATACCCGAGGTAGAGATCAGATGCTCCCATCCTTCTATTACTAGATCGCCTAATTTAATGTAATTGGGGAACATTGAAAGGAGAACGCAAATTTATTTGTAAATTATGTTTTGGCAAGAGTTACTGCCCTTTGTTGAAATGGAAAAGACTATTTTCGTCTTTTAGTAGGGCTGGATTTGCAAGTTAGCAGGCTAATATTCCTAAAGTAATTTGGTTAGGTAAGAATTCTTGGAAAAACATAATTTGCTTAAACATTCTTTCACGGATGGTTGTGTATTGAATACAGATGCTGTAATGGTAGTGTATTTTATACAGATGCTGTAATGGTTTTGTATTGTATACAGAAGATGTAATGTATTTTATGTAGATGCTATTATGGTTGTGTATTGTACACAGATGCTGTAATGGTTGTGTATTTTATGCAGATGCTATTATGGTTGTGCATTGTATACAGATGATGTAATGGTTGTGTATTTTATACAGATGCTGTTATTGCTGTGTATTTTATAAATGATGCTGTTATGTTGTGTATTGTACACAGATTCTTTAATGGCTGTGTATTTTATACAGATGCTTTAATGTATTTTATACAGATGATGTAATGGTAGTGTATTTTATACATATGCTGTAATGGTAGTGTATTTTATACATATGCTGTAATGGTAATGTATTTTATACAGATGATGTAATGGTAGTGTATTTTATACATATGCTGTAATGGTAGTGTATTTTATACAGATGATGTAATGGTAGTGTATTTTATACATATGCTGTAATGGTAGTGTATTTTATACAGATGATGTAATGGTAGTGTATTTTATACATATGCTGTAATGGTAGTGTATTTTATACATATGATGTAATGGTAGTGTATTTTATACAGATGATGTAATGGTAGTGTATTTTATACATATGCTGTAATGGTAGTGTATTTTATACATATGCTGTAATGGTAGTGTATTTTATACAGATGATGTAATGGTAGTGTATTTTATACATATGCTGTAATGGTAGTGTATTTTATACATATGCTGTAATGGTAATGTATTTTATACAGATGATGTAATGGTAGTGTATTTTATACATATGCTGTAATGGTAGTGTATTTTATACATATGATGTAATGGTAGTGTATTTTATACATATGCTGTAATGGTAGTGTATTTTATACAGATGATGTAATAGTTATGTATTTTATGCTCTTCCACTCCTTGTATGTTGTTGTTTTTTGGTCCATTATATGTTGGCATCAATATTTGGGTTGTCCATTGTGTGTATGTGTTCTTTGGTCCATTATATGTTGGCATCAATATTTGGGTTGTCCATTGTGTGTGTGTCTCGGAACATATTTTCCCCATTCATCCCTTTTCAGCAACTGCGTATCCAGGTCTTTCTTCTCTCAATACCACACTTTTCCCATGGGTTTAGCTATACTGTTAAGAATATCAATTGCAATATTAGTTAAGGCTTTCATCTGCACCACTGCAACAAAGTTAGGAGCGTATACTTTTTTTTAACAATATACCTCATTAAATGACAGAAAGTGGACATCATTCGGAAGTTTTATGACCTGTAAGCCTCCTATTAAATATAAAAGTGGATGTCAATATGAAATATTATGAACGAGTCTGCATCATATTATATGATAGAAAGTGAATGTTGGTATGAAGTTTTAGGAACCAGTATGTCTCATAAAATAATACAAAGTTGATGCGTTTATAAAGTTTTAGGAACCAAAATCATCTAAGTGGTTGTAAAGCTACGTGTTAACTTTAGGCTCTTTCAAACAGTAATGAGAATGGAATAAAGACAACAAGCTTTGTAAAATTTAACAAACAATTTATTTCTCTGCAAAACAAGGTAAAGATGAGAAAAAGAACTTAGGGTTTTACGAATCAAATCCAAAAATAATCCAAGATTTAAAAAATAGAAATCCTAGTAATAAAAAGTTCTAATGACACAGAGTTCGAATCCCGATGAAATCCAGAATGGAAGGTGATCACATATGTTGTGGTCTGTGTGTCAACAGTTCTGTGTTGAGTCACAGAAATAATATTCCAGTTTTTGAAATCTATGTAAATTTCGATAACTTTCATTATCCAAGAAATAATTTAGAGCACAAGTTATTCTAAGGGAAAATAATCTCTTGGAATCGAAATAATTTGATGAAGAGTAAAATAATTAGGCCCTAAATTGGTCACAACATAAAATTTCTCAAGTGTTAAGGCAAGTAATGACTGTTCTTTCTCTAAACATCAATAATAAATGTAGCTACAATGCAGAACAGATTCCTGGATGAGGGTCAATCCTTTGGAAAAACAGTTTATAACAATTGCTACCGGTTATTTGTCACATACTCCAAATAGTGTCTGCTTTGGATGCAGCAGTGTCATAATAAAGACTTAGAATAAAAAGGTATTAGTAGCTACCTCACTTGGCATTTAGCGTTAAGAGGTTAGCATTATGACTGGTTGGCCTGGTGTCAAGATAATTTTACTAGGTGGGACATCATACTATATGTCTGTGGCATGATACCCCAATGCTAGACATTTAATATTTTGCAATTTAGTTTGATTGAGAATTATGCAGTTGCCATTGGAACTGCAATATGCAAGGATCCCACGCAGAAGTGGGATCGCAGTGATCCGTAACTGAGTGTTTTAGATCAATCGGGGCCCCGGAAACACTGTTTTATGTGTGTTATCTTATTCGGGATATGAGAAAGGCATTTGCATAGTTCAAGATGTAACTGATACTACTCAATAACAGATGAATTGAAATGTACCAGTATAAAATAAATTTCCTGTTACTTGTAAATGGCATCTGCTATTGAAATTTAATCTCAAAATTCTGTCAGTTCAAAAGTATTCAGCAACTGTATATGACATATTAGTCATGTGACATGTTAGTATGTTTCATTTAAAGAAATGGCAAAATGTTTTAACTGAAATGAAACTAGTTAAACTTGTTTTTCTTCTTGCTGTGTGTGTGAATATGACTACCATGGCACTAACTTCTACATTTTGATTACTTGATTTTGATTTTTATTGTAAATTAATGCATCATATGATGATATTTATTTATGATACTCATAAAACTAGGTGAGTATATGTTTGTTTAATGTTAAATACATATTTTATGCCGATTTACGTTTCCACAAAGGAGGAATATGGAATGTACGTAAAGAAAATGGTGGAAAACAGCTAGACTTTTCACTTTTTTTTAAAATTAAAAATGAAAATATCAGCACTAAAATGTAAATAGTGACAGTTTGGTTTGCAAAGTATAATCAAATTTGACTGCCTAATGTGATGTCATATAAAAGTCAATGGTGCCATGAAGAAATATCATTTATCATATCACTTGTTATTTGTATGAAAGAAATAACAGTTGATGATGTTATATGTATATGAGAAATATAATTCCATGGATTTGCTTGTTCTCAAAATGGGTTTCTGATGCTTTTTTTCCAGTCACCCAAGAAATGATTTTGCAAGCTTTAATTCCACTCACTCAATGTACAGCTGATGTCACAAAGATAAATACATCAATTCAGTGATTAATATCCTAGCTAATGTGAGCTTTACATTTCATATCAGGAGTCAATCAAGGAGTTGGAGAATGAGGTAGGGAGTCTACAGAAGGAAAAGGATGGACTGATGCAAGCCTTAGAGGATGCTAAACAGAATTCAAATGCCACAAAGTATGATTTCCAGCCTTGTTACATAAATTTACCCATTATGACTCTGTTTTAAACTTAGTAACAGACACTGATGTCACTTTTCCCCTGACATTAATTTTTAAATTCCGTTTTGAGGACATATTGTTTGTTTTCATTAATCTCTAATTTGGCATAAAATATTTCCTATCCTAACTTAAGAATAGGATGTAGTTTGAATAGAAAATACACCTTGCGACAGAATTCAATCACAATGCATGTACTAAAATGCTGTTTTATTATCTTTGTAAGTTTCTTCATGAATTATCCATTTAACTTCGGAATTATGCATTTTACCATTTTTACATTTAATAATTTGCAATTGGATGAACCCTGGAACGTAATTTGAAAACTAGAAAATACCATGCAAGCAAATTTGGGAAAGGGTTTATACCTAAACTAAATGTAACTTGATGCATGACATGTAGGGTCAGTGAGCAAAGACGCAAGCGCCTGCAGGAGCTAGAGCTACAAATTACAGATCTCCGTAAAAAGATGGTTGAACAGTCCAAAATGTTAAAAATGAAAGACCAGACAGACAAACAAGTCACCAGTCTTCATCAGGAGATTCAGGTATGTGTATGAAGTATGGTTTAAATACCATATACATGTACTATAAAAAGGGCCAATACTGAATTGGCCATATCAAAGCCAACACATTTATCACTTTTCTGATAGCAGCTGTGTCATCAACCATGTTATGATATTGTATTAAAGTTTTTGAATATTACGGATGTTTACATCAGTTGCTGTATTCTTTTAAAAAACTTCAGATCAAATATAATACTAAATGTCATAAGGTCATTCCCATATATGCAGGAATGTACAGTCGTAAGGTTATTCCCATATATGCAAGGATGTACAGTCATAAGGTTATTCCCATATATGCAGGGATTTAGTCATAAGGTTATTCCCATATATGCAGATATGTACAGTCGTAAAGTTATTCCCATATTTGCTTGGATGTACAGTCGTAAGGTTATTCTCAAATATGCAGTGATGTACAGTCTTTCCAGAGTTAACAGAAGGTTAGATCATAATTCCTTTCAGGTGTGATTCTAGGGTTTAAAGGTCCATATTTGTGAGAGTATTTTAGCTTTGATGCATAAATATTGGTAAGTTTTCAGTATAAAGCCACATATATATCAGCATCTATCTTTATGATGTGCATCTTTATTGCAATGGCACGAAACTTACAGGAATAAAAATAACTCATTGTGCTGCCTTATTGTTTCTAGAACCTGAAACAGCATCGTGTGCGTTTGATGAAACAGATGAAGGAGGAGTCTGATGCATTCCGCAAGCTAAAGCAACAGAAAGACAAGGAGGTCATGCAGCTACAACAGAAGGTCAGCAAGACTACATAAATATGAAATCATTTTTAGGGGTTGGAAGAGTAACAAAATTCGCCACTTACTCAAAAAATGTTTTCTATGCATTATCACAAAAGTTACTTTCTTATTGTAAAAGTATTTATTTGAAATCGTTGGCAATTACAGAGCCTAAAATTAGTGCTAACCTGCTAAACGAGAATTGATTAATTTGTGGACAGGTGACTGAAATTTCAGTCTTCCCAAAACCATTGGAATTTGTGTTATTACTGGTTACTGTCATAGCATGTGTACCAGAAATGCCTTGTAAAACAAGTAAACCCATTTCATAGTTGATGGGAAGTGTGTGTATCAGAAATATTTAATACAACAAGTAAACACATTTCATAGTTGATGGGAAATGTGTGTACCAGAAATATCTTGTAAAACAAGTAAACCTATTTCATTGTTGATGGGAAGTGTGTGTACCAGAAATATTTAATAAAAGTAAACCCATTTCATAGTTGATGGGAAGTGTGTGTACCAGAAATATTTAATAAAACAAGTAAACCCTTTTCATAGTTGATTGGAAGTGTGTAAACTAGAAATATTTATAAAAAAAAATGGAAAACCCTTTTCATAGTTGATTGGAAGTGTGTGTACTAGAAATATTTAATAAAAGTAAACCCTTATCATAGTTGATGGGAAGTGTTTACAAGTTACAAGTATTCAAGCTATGTATAACACTATGATGTGAATTATTCAAACTGTTTATTTCACTATGATTTGCATTATTCAAACTTTTTATAACGCTATGATTTGCATTTTTCAAGCTATGTATAACACTATGATGTGAATTATGCAAGCTGTTTATTTCACTATGATTTGCATTATTCAAACTTTTTATAACACTATGATTTGCATTATTCAAACTTTTTATAATATTATGATATACTTTTTTCAAGCTGTCTGTAGCACACTATGATATGTCTTTTTCAAAAATCTTTATAACCATGAGGTGCTATTGAAGCTGTTTATACTATATTTATGATGTGGCTTATTCAGGCTGTTTTTAACATAACTATAATGTGGCTGTTTATAACAAACTATGATGTGGCTTATTCAGGCCGTTAATAACAAACTACGATGTGGCTTATTCAGACTGTTTATAACATGACTATGATGTGGCTTATTCAGGCTGTTTATAACAAACTATGATGTGGCTTATTCAGGCTGTTTATAACAAACTATGATGTGGCTTATTCAGGCTGTTCATAACAAATAACTATGATGTGGCTTATTTAGGCTGTTTATAACATAAATAACTATGATGTGGCTTATTTAGGCTGTTTATAATATAAATAACTGATGTGGCTTATTTAGGCTGTTTATAACATGATGTGGCTTATTTAGGCTGTTTATAACATAAATAGCTATGATGTGGCTTATTCTGGTTGTTTATAACATAACTATGATGTGGCATATTTTGGTTGTTTATAACATAACTGGGTTGTGGCTTATTTAGGCTGTTTATAACAAAACTATGAGTAATTTTAACACAAATTTGTCTATTGAATTTGATGAAAACTTGGATATTTCCAAAGAAGTGATAATAGTTATAATTAATAGCCATTCTAAATTTTTATAAACTGTTTTCCAATGTTATGGTGTTTACATCCTAGGTCTTCTTATCTTTGTGTATTCATATGCACACAAGGAATTGTGTATTTTTATTCTGATGCCGCGAATAGTGCATAATTTAGTTTCCATGTAAATTGTACATTTAAGATCTTTTTAATTTGTTTAAAAAGTAATGGTAGAAATAACTTGAATGAATTCATTTTTATTAGACCATCTAGATTTCTTCATTTTTATTAGACCATCTAGATTTCTTCATTTTTATTTTAATTTAGGACAGAAAACGTCAAGTTGAAATCTCCAAACTCCAGAGGGAAAATCAGAAAACACAGAATATCCTCAAACTCAAATCTGAAGAGGTTGGTAGTTCAAATGCATTTTATTTTTGTCTCTCTTGTAACAGCATTGTGAGACAGATGTATCACTTTCACAGAGTTGGCACCAACATTAAGAGACTACAAAAAATACAGCTACAAATTGTTTGTTTTACAAATCAGATATGGAGGGCATACATCACTGCACAGGTCACACATATATGACAGATTTTGCAGAACCCTTTTCCTGTGTTTCATCTTCTATAAGGAACAGTTGAGTAAAATAGCTTATATATTTGACATTTCGTCATGTTCAATACACAACTAGACACACAATATCTATGTTAGTTGACATTGCGTCATGTCCAATGCAAGACAAGTTACCAAAGGTGTGTGCTTATAAAATGGACATTTTGTCATGTCCATTGCAAGACTGGACACTCAAGGTATGTACTAATAAACTTGACATTTTGTAATGTCCAGGGTGAGACTAGACACTCATGGACTGTGCTGATAGAATTAACAGACACAGAGGAATGCAAGTGGGCTATTCATACACAGCCATGCTGTTGAGTTCCCTAATTTTATTGAACTATTTTAATGTATGCATGAAAGACCTTCAGATTTAAATCAAGATCTGCGTGGACCACCAATCAGACTGTAGCTCTGATAAAAACAAACAAATATAATTTATCATATGCATTTCTGTATTAAGGTTATGTGGTACTGGTATAAGGTGAAATTGTTTGCATTTCAATTAAGTATAATGGAGAAAATTTTGCTATAGCTCTTTGCTACTTTCATTTACTGGGACTGAAATTTCTTTTTATCTGTGGTGGAAAAATGCACTACCCAAAGCGCACAGCTCATCAAATTGGTTGCTCCCATGTGTTTGAGAAATGAAATGGAACTAGTCAAAAGTATACTAACTTTGAGCAATTATTATAATGATGAATTTTGCCATAGAATGACAATATTTACTTCTGAAAGTCATATCAATGAATTATAAAATTAAAACACAACAGTTATTAGCCCTATTTTTCCTAATTTACATATGAAGTCCGATAAAATTGGTTAACTAATATTTATGCTTTGTATAAAAATATTTCAATTTATGCCTGTCTTAAATTTGTAAATATGTTATACATGTGGAGTATCATGATGTTTCAGGCAGCTGCAGCCAATAGAAGACTGAAGGAAGCCCTTGCCAAGCAAAAGTGTGTACAGGAGGAGAGAAGCAAGAAGTTTGAAAAGGCGGACAACACGAACATTGGAAATAGAGTTAGGGTAAAATATGTATTTTCAATATTTTTTATTTTATTTTTTATGTTAGGTTGAAATCTATCATCATAGTGGCAGATATTTTTCTGGATTTTAAAAAAAGCGTGCATGCATCCAAGAAGACACATCATTTGCAGTCAGATATATTTTCTTTAATATTTTGATAAAAATGTTAGCTGTTTTAGTATGTTAATTAATTTGATGCACATCTCAGTCAAAATTCTTTCAGTATTTCAGTATTTATCAAAAGAACAAAATTCAACATTATGACCTCAGCACAAAATTATTTAAAGAAACAATGGTCCCAGAAGTTTCTGGAAAAAGTCTTAAAAGATGTGGAGATGCTGCCATCAAAATTTCAGCATCAGTCATGAGGCAAAGACAACTACTGGAAGCATGTTTGGCAATAAAATACAAAGCGTTAAAACACGATTCATGGTAGAAGATTTCTTCATTATAAAAATATACTAATGATTTTAGTGATCTGGAAAAAAGGTGGTAAAGTGAGCTAGGACTTTTCACAGAATATATCGTGGAACACAGTGTTTCAGTCAGAGAGAGACTTCAAGGAGCTGTACAAAATAATGGAAGTGTTAAAATGGTGAAAGTATTTTGATTCATATTTCTGCTTTTGATTCTAACATAAGACCTTAGAATTGCAAAAGAAGGCAGTGATGAAACTTGCATTCTTTTTCGATAGTTTAATTATGTTCTGTGTCATTTAATACTAAGAAATTAGTAATATTATCCAGTGTGCTGCCAACTGTGTAAGTAGATAGTTAACTTTTAGAAAGGTACACTGCAATATAAAATTGAATTAATCAAAGTCAGACCTGTCAACCCTACTCAAAAAATTGGGAGAATCTCGATTTTTGGACCTATTTCCCGATTCCCCGATTTTTAAGAGAAAAACTTACAAATTCTTTGCCTTGATAGCAAACAAAATACTTGTGTGGTTTTGTATTTATTACTTACCCCCCCCCCCCTATTGTTTTCAGTTTTTAAGTCATTGGGGGATTTATGAAAGAGAATGTACAACCACTGAAAAACACAACATAAATACTATTGATTTGCATTACTATGGTGGTTGACTATTCAGATTTTTTTGTTTCGGGCACTTGAATGAATTGAATATATAGGGGAGATGATTGTTCTTTATTTTGCAAAGGGAAAATAGCTTTTTTTTTCTAGTCCAAATACTAGACAGCCTGGACCTAGTCAACATATTAGAAAGAGGCTTAATCTAGCTCACATATTAGAGACTGAATCTAGCCCACATAATAGAAAGAGACTAAATGAATCTTGTCTACTTATTAGACTTCACATATTAGAGATTGAATCTTATCAACATATTAGAAAGAGACAGAATCTAAGCCACATGTTAGAAAAAGACGGAATCTAGCCCACACGTTAGAGACTGAAAATAGTCAAAGTATTAGAGGCTCAATCTAGTCCACATATTAGAAAGAGACTGAATCTAGCCCACATGTTAGAGACTGAATCTAGTCCACATATTAGAAAGAGACTGAATCTAGCCCACATATTAGAAAGAGACTGAATCTAGTCCACATGTTAGAGACTGAATCTAGCCAACATGTTAGAGACTGAATCTAGTCCACATATTAGAAAGAGACTGAATCTAACCAACATGTTGGAGACTGAATCTAATCAACATGTTAGAAAGAGACTGAATCTTGTCGACTTATTAGAGATTGATGTTGTTGTAGGGTTTAACGCGAATTTTCAGGCCTTGAAAAGTAATAGAATTTGTCAAAATCTTGCAAAGTTTTCGAAACAATCATGGAAATTTTCTCACAATATAGTTAAAGTAATTCATTACTTCAAATTTCATAGAGCACAGAGCACCAATTAAATAAAACATGATACAATTACGTTTGATAAATGCTTTTATTTTGTATCACAAGTATAAATCCCCTAATAATAGATATTACATGATTTCCAGTGTAGTTCGATTGGAAAATTAAAATGGTCAGCTGCGCAGCTTTTAGTAATTATGACGACTTTCTGTCAATACGAAGTTAATTTCTTTCCCCTACTCCCATAGACGGGGTACTAACATGAGCATATATGTGTCAATGGAGCCTTTTTTTTTTTTAACCTAATATCAACAAGTTGAACATGTTACATGCATATTATGAAATAAATTCAGTAGTCCTCTTCTGATATACCGGAAATATTGCTGAAATAGTTGTAAAATCTCGTTTACTCGAAGCGGCAGATGAAAATGCTGAAAAAGCTAAAAGGATAATAGCCTAAGTCTGCTAAATGCAACCAATTCTCAGAAAGATTTCAAAAGTGAAACAAGAGACTCTGAAGAACCTTGAAAAGGAGACAGAGCAGAAAAAGTTTGCTTCTCACTAAATACAAGAAAGCAACTGGAAAGCAATGTGTTTTGTTGTAAATAGGAACACATACAAAGACTACATAGGGATTATTTTATTTTATTTTTTAATACAAAAGACATGAATTCAAGGTGTGCAAGCCCAGGTAAATTTAATATGTACATATATATAAAAATATTTGTCGCTAACTTATTTGTTGATTTTTCATTGATAGTTGTAATTCTTTATTCATTAACCCTTTCATCACTACTGACCGCTTTTCTGGTCTAGCAGAAGTAACTCTGACACCCTATGGACCGCTTTACTGGTATGGGGCATTGTGCTTATTTAAAGTCATAGTACCAAACTACATACGTTTTGGGATATCTCTTATGTTCCTTATTGTAATGTAGATATTATACTTGGATTATCTTGTGAGTTGAGCTTAAATTCAACTTGAAATCGCGAGGCAAGCAGGCACATTCTACGCGTGTTTTCCGAATGGTGAATTTCTATTCAAAATGGCGGAGTTCGAAGCAAGATGAGAATGAAGTGTTAGATTATGAATTATCAAAATATTTAGCTGTTGTGACCTTACACAGTTTATTGAAAATGAAATAAAACATCTGGAGATGCATTTGAATGTGCTTTGGGGCGATAGTGATGATGATGAAGAGGACTTTAAAGGTTTTGAACCAGATGAAATGTGAACTCCACGTGTTTTTGTTCTCGACGAACCAAAGTGATTTATTTCAGTTTTCTGAGAGAGTTGGACACCGAAGTGTTAGATAGCTCCAGAAAAGCTTTGGAATACTTTGAAACCGTTGATTTAGATGAAATGTTTGAAATTATCATTCATGTAATCTGGTAAATTAATAATTGCTTGTGCAGTTTACCTGTTGTGTTACCTGTTTGCACCTGTATTTTAAAAGTTATATTATTCATACAAGTTGACTTCTAACCTTTATTTTGATGACAAATACAGCCAGATATATATGGGCAAAGTTATGTTCTTTCAAAGTCAACAGGTCATTCTGCTTTACAAGTCTAAAGTTAGTGTTTAGGGCTCTAAGCCTGAAAGTTACTTAGTGATGAAAGCATTAACTTGACAATGCAATATAGTGTGGTCCTTGAGTTTTGTGATGGCCCTGGAAATTTTTTGGAAAAGTCATGGAATTGGTTTTTGTTAAATCTACAGGAACCCTGAGTTACATTGTAATAAGATGTAATTGTAAATTTTAGAGACAGTGATAGAAAAGATTTTAAAAAGATGTAATTCTTCTTAGAGACACTGGAACATGTGCAGTCTATGATACATGTAATATTTGCAAGGTAAATGTTTATAAATTGTATCCCCAGATTTACTGTTTGAATTTAAATCCCTAGTAATATTAAAAGACAACTTGAAAGTTACTGAGGCTGTACTTTGAAATTGAATTTGAAATGGTTTTCTGATTGGTGTTTTAGATGACTTATGTTGTGGAATATCTTTTTGCTGTGTGCCAACAGTGCTGTAACAGGTGTGTGATTAGGAAGTTAACATATCTATTAACATATCTTAATGTTGTTCCTTTGAATTGTTTGCATAGTTATTCATACAGTTTATATTTGTATGACCAGTTAATTGAATAATTGTGGTAAGATCAACACCTTCATGAATGAGTGTGGTACATTTTTTTAGAATGCTTTGTTGTTTTTTTTCCCTCCGTTTTCACATGTGGCTTTTATTATCAATTTCAATTTATTCACACCGACTGGTTGGCACTCACCCCATCAATTCTCAGCACTTCTATTTTAATAAGGTGATTCAGGTGTGAATGTCTTTAACTAGTATTAATTTTGTAAGCTAGAATCTCTCTAGACATTTATTATTTGGGAATGGCTTTGAATTAGAATGCCATTTCTATCTCTTTTTCAAAATTATAATTACTTTTTTTACTTTTTTGTCACTTTTTAGTGTAATGTCTCATCAGCTCAATTGTCCATTTTCGTCACTGAGTCTGAAATTGAGTAAATATTGGTGAAAATTCAACATTATGTGGCTGGTAGCAAACTCGTATGAAGATAAAATGCTTTTGCAATAGTTCTTGTAACCTAAACTATCTATCTGTAGCTCTGTTCAAAGTATCTGCTTTTATTAAAGTGGCTATTTAGGCACTTGTATAGCTACCTAATTAGACACGGGTGATATTGAATATTTCCTGTTGTCTGAATGAGGGAGCATTTCTGACAATGCATTAAATATTCACTTTTCCTACTTATAGTCAAAATTTTCAGATTACTGGGCCAAACGAAACGTGGTTTGTCTTGCTATATTTGAATTCCCTCTACACACTATCTTCATCCATGAAATCATTGTCAAACTTTCCATCAATGTTGTCAACCAGAACAAACTCTAATTTTTGTTGTACTTGCTGTTAAATGTACATAAAATTCCATGTCATAACTTTTAGCCATATCCCATGATGCTCTAGTGGCAAATTCAGAAGTTTTATAACAATGATTGCATACATAGATACATTTTATGAAACAAAATAAATCACTGCATTTTTATTAATCATATACATAAATATTTCTAAAACTAGGTACGGTAGTTGAGAATCAATTGGAATAATTCCCAAATTTTAAGTAGACCGTTAAACTGGGCATATGATATGGAAATTTTATGTGTGGTATGGAAATACAGATTGAAACATTGTATTAAATGCCAGTCAGGCATATTGATTAGTATGTACTATATACATAACTGGTATGTATGAATTTATGTTTAAGTGAATCTGTTGACCATGCAGTTAAAGTGTTTCAGCTTACTATTTTTTGTGTAGTGCCTTACTTTTGGGCAAAACTTGTTTAGGCCAGTTTGTAATGGAATCTAGGTTACATATTGGTCCATTCTGGCCATTTGGCTTTGTCTACCAAGGGGTCAGTTAGCCCAGTCTTCAGAAGATCAAAGTTAAAGAGGGGTTAAATAGGGGACAGCTTGTGTACTCAGTACTTGTTACTTTCATACTGGATTAAGTCCATTCTAAAATCAAGTTTATACTTAGTTTTCAATTTGACATATTTCTGTTTCAGTCATGGTTGTCACATGAATTGGAAATCTTGGTGAGCATAAGGGAGTGCAAATATCACCTAGAGAGCCTGCTTAAGGACAGGAAGACTATAGCTGAGCATATAAAAGATCTGAAAGCAAAATTAGAGGATGGACCACCTCTGAAGGTATGTCACTATTTTCCATCCACTTGTAACTCTTGTAACCACGAACGTTCTGCAGCCATTGCACACTATAGAGTGCCATTTAATAAGTGAAATGCCTACTACATATAGATGTGCTTTTTATGGATTTTGTTCCATCCACACCATATAAGGACATAGGGGCTAATATCAAACAGCTTTGCATGTGTATATGGGGTTTTATAATTAGCAAAGCTTGCAAACCTTTCTACATATTCTGATGCAATCTAAATTGTTTCATAGATCAATGTGTGCTTTATATTGGTTTTGTCTTGAGTATTTTGAATAATATAGAGGGTTTATAATTGAAAAAAAAGAAGAAAGTTGTTAAAGGCATCGGTTGGTTAATTTGGCAACTCTGGGGGAGTTAGGTTGTTTCTAATTTTATATTTGTATTTGGGTATATATTCTCAAAACTTAAATTTGCGAGTATTCAGCTGACAGCCTACAGATGTTTCTTTTTTCATCATTTATTCATTATGAACATATATAAAATTTTCATTGATCATTAAGGGTCTTCCTTACTTTGACGTCTCGACCATTTTGGTTAATTTCATTGAACATTAGGGGTCATCCGTACTTTGGTATCTCTCTACCACTGTGCTTAGTTTCTTTTGTTAACTTTCATTTTGATTTTGACGTGTAGGCTATAGCCATATTGTGTTTGTTTGCATTCTCTAGCGTTGTGACATGTAGGCTATAGCCATATTGTGTTTGTTTGCATTCTCTAGCGTTGTTACGTGTAGGCTATAGCCATATTGTGTTTGTTTGCATTCTCTAGCGTTGTTACGTGTAGGCTCTAGCCATATTGTGTTTGTTTGCATTCTCTAGCGTTGTGACGTGTAGGCTATAGCCATATTGTGTTTGTTTGCATTCTCTAGCGTTGTGACGTGTAGGCTATAGCCATATTGTGTTTGTTTGCATTCTCTAGCGTTGTGACGTGTAGGCTATAGCCATATTGTGTTTGTTTGCATTCTCTAGCGTTGTGACGTGTAGGCTATAGCCATATTGTGTTTGTTTGCATTCTCTAGCATTTTGACGTGTAGGTTATGGTCACATTATGTTTGTATTCTCTAGCAGTTTTGGGTAAAAATAAGTGTTTTTGTCATCCTTTGATTGGTAGGTAACTTGTGTTATGTGTTAACATTTCACATGTCATCTAACCTTTATTTATTAGGCTTCTTGAAGCAGGTGCCTGAGTATAGGGCTTGATTTTTGAGGATTGATATGGTAGCTTTTCTGTATCTGGAAGGGAATTACTAAAACACTTTTAGCTACTATTTTCTTGCCATATTATATATAATAATCATAATATTTAAAGATCGTCATGTTTATTCATTTCAGTATTTTGAGATTAATCTGTGTCATGTTAATGATTTGTTGGGTTGGTCTTATATAGGATACAAGTTTGTGGTGCCAGCATTTTTGTTGGGTTGGTCTTTTATAGGTTACAATATAGTGGTGTCATCATTTTGTTGGGTTGGTCATGACTCAAGTCGGTATTTTGATAACGGTAATGGTAGCCAGTAATGACACAAGTCTGTAATTTGATAATGGAAATGATGGCCAGTAATGACTCAAGTAAGTATTTTGATAGTGGAAATGATGGCCAGTAATGACTCAATAGACCCATATAGACCATATTAATTGATAATTACGGTCTTCTATTTTTTTATTTACATCCCTAAATAATTTTTAAAAAAATTTTGTTTGAAGAAACTAGCATGGATGGATGACTGTGGTGGAAAAATGGAGACTAGTTTTGAGCATCAGGAGATTGAAAATCAGATCAAGACTTTGGAACAGGAATTAGAATATAGGTAAATATAATATCACTCATGCTGTAATGTTTGATCTCCAAGTCACTTTTTTTTAAAGAGACCACATTTTGCTGCCCCAAGCAAGGAGCAGCATTTATAGGTCTATATGTCGTAATTAATCAATCATTTGAAATGAGTGCCTTTCTGAGGTCATTGGAATTTGTATGGCATTGAGTGGCATTTATAGGTCTATATTTCATAATCAATGATAATTTGAAAAGAATGCCTTTCTGAGATCAGTGGATTTTGTATGTACTTTTATGTTATGTAATTAATTATACATTGGCTCTGATAAAGAGTGCATTACCCTTTACACCTAGGTTTCGATTAAAAAAAACTATTTGAATAGCAGATGCTTCTAGCACGGAAATAAATATCGCTGAGCATCAGAGACTAAATGAGCTAGTTTGTCATATTCAAGCTATGAACCTTCGAGTCCTAAGCTACACATTTAAGGCATTCAGATGCAGCTCTGTCGTTATGACAGAACTGTTTTGACTATTCTACAAGCCCTAGGCAATGATGTTACCTGTCAGCAGTTATGTCAGAGAATTAGACTTGGATTTCTTTGTCCCAGATCTCTTTCCCTCTTACATCAAAGTTTTCCCTTAAAGCACTGCCTGAAGGTCATTCTGAAAAATTTCTCAAAATAGAATGCATCAGTTGAAGGTAAGTTCCACAGTCCTTCACCAATTATCATTGGCAATTGCAAACACTAATCAAGGTATGATTAAAATTATAATTGTATTTTCTTAAAGTTATTTTTAGTTCTTATCCTGTGATATATAAATCTATGTCAAACATCTCATAGATCTTATACCCTTTTGGGACTTGTGATGGGTGATCTTATCCCATTTAGGGACTTGAGATGGGTGATCTTATCCCATTTAGGGACTTGAGATGGGTGATCTTATCCCATTTAGGGACTTGAGATGGGTGATCTTATCCCATTTGGGGACTTGTGATGGGTGATTGGGAATTAGGCTTGGGTTTAGTGTGTGGGGTTGGGGGGATTGGATTAGTTGTCAGGGTTCCCAAATGGGCCAGGCATTCAGGAATAGGTTGCAGAATTAAAACTGCTCTTCCGTGTCTTGAAATAGTCTGGAAATATTTTTTTTTATATATATACTAAAATGCAGGGTTCGTACGGTCTTTGAAGGTCTTTGAGAGTTTGGGAAAAATGAGGTAGCATTTTCAAGGCCTTGAAAGTTTGGGAAAATCGAGCATATTACCCTGAGGTCTTTAAAAGTCTTTGAAAATTGAAATAAACCCCTCAAAAATTAATTTCTTTCCAAAATCACAAATAAAAATATCCGAGATTGTTAGATTCAGATGTAATCCAGTTATCCTGGTTTCTTTCTTTTGATGACCCGTTCAGTTTATTGCCGCCGCATTAACAAAAGAGGCTTTGTTTTGTTTGGCCATCCAAAGTATGCCTCGGCGGCGACTTCAATCACGCATGCACTCTTCATCAAAGCCATACGGTGCCGCTACACACTTCATCAAAGGAAGTCGCCAATAAAATTGCCCATGGTCGTTAGCAGCTGGTTTTCCTGGCTTCTTTCGTTTGACGAATAGTTGAATTTGACTGGACGAGTCCATCAGTTTTAGCCAATCAAAATGTTAATTACACTAATTCTACGTAGAAAGTTCGCGAAAGTTACACGCTCGAGAATTCAAAATTTCTTCATTCGATTTACATCTTCTGCAAGTTCAGTGTTTAAAAATGCCAGGTCTTTGCTCTTTCAACGATATCTGGCTTGAACAAGAGAAGTACAAGGAATGGCTGCAAAAGGATAAGTTATGCAAACGAAAGGCGTTTTGTACATTGTGTAAAAAGACGATCAACTTGGCTTCAATGGGAGAAGGAGCCCTTACAAGTCATGCCAAAGGTAAGTTGCAAATTAGTAACTACATGTTCATTTGGTGGAACAAAGATGCAGAAGTATAAGCAATTGGTATTTTTGGGAAAATAATGGTAATTCATTACTCGTCGGGTATAAAATAAGATCGTTTAGTTTGATGATTTGGTAGATATAGCAAAAGAGGGCCTGTTTAAATGTACTTCTACGGTCGGTTTATTTAACACATTTGAGGAAAAAATTCATTTTCGAAAATTTTGTTCTACATAACAATATTACTTGATTTAATACAGAAACATGCATTGTACTAAATTAAATTCACGGATAAACAGTTTCAAAGTGCGCATGCGTACACTATATTAGAGTTAAACATGAGTTATTGTTCTTGAATTGTTTATCACAAAAAATGGGGGAAAACCCGCCTAACCTAATTTTAAAGTCAGAGAATTAGGTGCCCACACATCACAGCCTTTTTTAATAAAAAAAAAACAATATTTTATTTCACTTTTTCAGAAGCCATTTTTAAATGGTAATTTGTGTCTAAATAGCTTTTCTTACTAGCATGTAAAACCGATTTAAAAATTACTTTCATGCATCATGAAGTTGTATGTTTTCATTTAGATTCATTAAAATTCTTGCAGTGATAATTACTTTTGTTTCGTTTCTAGGATGTAAGCACCAACAAAATACAATATCTGCAAAACAAGTCGCACCAGTAAGTGCATACTTTTCACAGCCAGCAGCAGATGGTGTGACAAGTACAAAGCAGCCTACCAAAGCAGCTCTAGCAACTTCTACTTTAGCAATGAAATGATGACATATGCCTCCTCTGCAAGACATAAGTACCATGCCTATCTGGATAAGAAGAAAGCAGAGGAGAAGGATGAGAAGAAAAACCCAAAAGGAAAGAAACGGGAGTTGGCCTTGGATGAAGTGGAAGAACTTAAAGCCAAAAAGCTGCGTCTTGAAGCTGACATTGCCAGCCTACATGCTTCCTCTGTACAGAAAGCAGAAGAGGCAGAGTTAAAAGGACTCATTGTGCTTGTCACAGAGTCAAATGCTCTTAGGAGAAGAGCAGAGGAAAAGATGACAGTGGTGGCATCTCTTTCCAAAATGATTGAAGAGAAAAAAAAGCAAATAAAATAATGCATTTAAAGCAGTGCTGATGTCTTTAAGAGAACAATTTATGTTGTATTAAATCTGACACATATGTTACTTATTTCTGGAGAAAAAAACAATGAATGTTAACCTATCTTCTCGATCATTATAATGTAATTTTAGGAAATTAATTATAGTTTGACTTTAATCAGTAAACAATATTGTGGTATTTGGCATTCGTTGTTTTCTCATATGACCTGTATACACAATGTTAGCAAAAATAGGTCTTGGAAATCTCTGTTTGTGGTCTTTGAAAGTTTGGGAAAAGTCTTTGAATTTATCATTCATATTTGAGTACGAACCCTGAAATGTCCTAAAGTTTTGTTATTACTAGTGTCTTTGTTGGAAAGAGGATATGTGACTGGAAAAAGTCTTAGTATAATGATTCAGAGCTCTTCATTAGGTCTGATCACATTTATTGTTCTGGAAAAAGTCTGGAAACATAAATTTGCTATGTATTTCATTGAAATACCAATATGTGAACAAGCAGGCTACGAGTCTATGACATTGATCTACGTAAAATCTTAATGAAACATTATGGAACAGATAACCCTAATACAACATTATGGAACAGGTAAGAAATTTGACAATAGTTCTAACAGTGGAGCAAGAAGAAAGAGATAGATTTTGATGTGTTGGGTAAATGAAGACCTATTTCTACCCCCTCCACCCCCACTCTTTAACTTCCATTATTTTGGAGACAAAGGTGGAGTTCGCCCAATCATTTTCACTGCAAATTAGCAATTGTTATCAATGCCAGATTACAGTATTTATTGTTATCATTTCGTGATAAAAACAACTACAAATGCACAAGTTGCATTGTTTTAAACTTAGCAACTTGGTGCTTCGAACCTTTAAACATCAATATGTAAATACCAGTATGTATTTAATCAGCATGCTTGGTGACATTATTTTTGAAAATATTTAACCCAACCTTTTCACTGCCATGTTCACATTTTATTTTTCGTAACATCAGTTAGAAATGCAAGAGAACCTGACAAGAGACAAAAACGCAATATTGGCAGACATCAGTTTCTAGCCAGTTAATTTGACAAGCATTAATTGTAATTCATTTGTCACATATATTAAGGAATAAATACATTTCATAAAAAACCTGATATAAACATTCTGGGATTAAATATTTAGCTATTAATAAACATAATAGTCTGAAATATATTACACAATGTGGCGTTGGATAAATCAGTGTGGTAAAAAAAGTCAAGATTGTTTTCTAATATGACTCATTTTGTGATAAAAGTAAGACAAAACCAACAAATCTTATCAAACAAACAGAAAATAATCTTCCCAATACATGCTAATTATTACACCATGTTATTATCAATAATTTTATAAAACATAATTAAAGCGTGTGCGGTCATATTACATACATGATTTTTTTGTTTTAAACAGGAATCTCACTTTTCTCCTGACTTGAATCAGATTTTTCCATTTCATTGATAATCGTCCAACTGGATATTTGGCCTAAAGTTGGTAGTACTGTTGGTAATTCGTGACTGCCCTTGGACGGTTAACCGCTCACACTGTCCCATCTTTCTTTTTCCAGTTAGCAATGTCAATGATGGTTGGATCTGCTGCTGTGTATAGGACTGTTACTGGTTTCTTTTTCTTCCAAAGTGTGGCTGTCAGGTTTCCATCCTGTCTGAATAAATGGTTTCCTTGCTCCATATACAGTCCTACCCGTTTATCTCGACATCCTCGTGACCGAGGAAATATTGTCGAGATAAGCGGATGTCGAGATAAGTCTTTGGGGGGGGGGGGGGGGGGGCTGCAAAAAAAAAATGCAAGTTAAGTTCTTCAGTAAGGGGTAACCGGTCATCAGTATTTACACTTTGAAAAAAACAATGTAAATTTTTAGTATGTGGGGACAAAACTAGAGTGAAATACACTTGTATATTGACAAATAACATTTTGGTTACCTTTGTGTAATAAAGTCCACAATAAAATATTGCATCGGTCAAATCCTGATATGAAAAACATGAGAGATTCAATGTCAGCATTAGTACGTGTTTGTCTAGTTGTTAGTTGCATGCTTCAAGTACATGTACTTAAATCAGCCTAGATATCGGTCAGTCTGTTCCCATGTTATTGAGGGTACCGAGGGGATAGGGCTATTCACAGGGAAATGAAAAACTGTCAACAGTACATGTATTCTCCACAAATACTTTTGTATCCGATGTTATGACGAACATTAAAGCGACTGCACCAACCACTTGTTGCAGCGAAGTTCTCCACACTAAGCTTTTTCGATAATGCTTAATTGAACCGTGAACCGTTTAGATGCTTCCTCCACGTCTTCAAATGTACCAGTCTTGCTTCTTCCTTAGGGGAGTGCAGTTACCTTCAACTTAGTCTTTCTTTATAGGCTCTGCAGCTTTCATCCTTCCTGGACGTGTTAATTTTAAATGAAAAAAATTCACAGACCTCTTTGCGAGATGTTCATCCCTTAACTTCGTTAACAGCCAGATATTTAGTTTCCAAAGACTGTAAATTTAATTTGCGTTTTACCCTTCTGTCGGCAGTCATCGTAAATGTAAATAAAATTAAAAACGAAACTTTCACAGCGAAAATCACCGATCACTTTCAAAGGTCTCGGAAACGTGTAATCCGTATTTTCACGCAATTTTTATATATGGGATTCAGAAAATCACGTATACAGGAGTCCTCTGTATGCATCAATTTCCTGGACGGCAAATTTAAGGGCTTGCTAGTCCTGCTTCGACCACCTGTTGATTGGGAAATTGTGTTCATCAATTGATCCTTTTCGCTCTGCTGATATAGTTACAATCAGAAAATTCAGTGGCTGAAAGACCCACAGATGTACATGCTGTCATTGTAAGAGTACATTTGAATAACATGATTCACAAGCTAGGCGGCAAGATCAAAGACTTAACTAGCGGCAGAGTGGTGAGAAAACGTGCTGCTATGTTTTTTTTTTTTTTTATCCGACCGCGACATTAAAGCCTGGCAGCAAGATCAACTAATTGTTGAACAAAGTATTGGTCTTAATTGGCAGCTTGTCGACATAAACGTTTTGAAAACAAAGGATTTGTTCAAGCTGGGACCAAGGGCTTCTGTCGACATATAAGTTTTTCTTTTATCTCGACGTTGACATAGGCATGACAATTTGATAGTAATAGTAGACCATGGGACCGGGACTTTGCTTTTTTGTCGACATAGGCGGCTTGTCGAGATAAGCGATGTCGATATAAACGGGTATGACTGTATGGCGAATATTTAAATTCCTCTTGGAAGTATTTATGGTTTTTCATTATGGTGACAAAGGCATATATAATAGCCTTAATAAACTTCATACCAGTCAAATGGATGTAAAAAAGTTATAAAAATATACATGATAAAATTTTCCTCTCAAAGGCATAGTAAGCTTTTGCACAACTTGATAGACAAAGTCTTTCATAATCTCATTCACTTCAAAAGTATCTTCCTTCTCCTGGTAAAACTCAAACTGGTGACAGAAACCAGACAAAATATCACAGCATATCCATACTGTTAGGCCACACTTGATTGGCTTTAAAAGAAGATACTGCTTGGCCTTGTGGCATCCCTTGAATGTAATCATACCTGTAAATTGCATTATCTTCTTGATAAATCATTTTATGAAGTATTGTATGAAATTTAATCAAAACTTAAAACAGGATCAGTGAATAAAAAGTTATATTTTTTATCATTATTAAAAGGTATGCATTAAGCTTCATATATTTATGAGTCTAATGTTTAGATTTATGTAAGGAGAGTGATAGATTGGAGTTGTATGGTAATGGATATCAAATGTATGTGTACGTGATATGCACTTCCAAAAAATCACTGTAATCAACAGACGAGGATGATCTAGCCATGATGAAATCAGGGAATTCCCTCCATAAATACAAAATTTCACTTCACCTTAATTTAGAAATATCCAGATATCTGACCTGTACTATTTTTAATTTAGAAATATCCAGAAAAAGTTACATTCATTGTTTTTAATTTAGAAATATCCAGAAAAAGTTACATTCATTGTTTTTAATTTAGAAATATCCAGATAACTGACCTGTACTACTTTTAATTTAGAAATATCATAAAAAGTTACATTCATTGTTTTTTATTTTAGAAATATCCAGATATCTGGGCATGCATTGTTTTCTAATTTAGAAATATCCAGATATCTGGGCATGCATTGTTTTTAATTTGGAAATATCTAGAAATCGGATCATGCATTGCTTTTAATTTAGAAATATCCAGATATCTAATCATGCACAGTTTTTAATTTGGAAATATCCAGATATCTGACCATGCATTGTTTTTAATTTTTAAATATCCAGATATCTGACTTACATTGTTTTTAATTTAGAAATATCCATATATCTGATCATGCACAGTTTTTAATTTGGAAATATCCAGATATCTGACCATTCATTGTTTTTTTATTTTAGAAATATCCAGATATCTGACCTGCAGCAGAAGATTATTGATGCAGAACAAGGTAAGAAAAGCATCTTAAAGAAACAAAGCAATTAACATTTTGCTAAGTTTAATTTGCTGTTGTAGTAAATGCTAGTTATTATTGTAATTTCAAGTTAAATCTAACAAAATTAATGTGCTTGTGCAATCTAATAATGTCGGCAAATGTTTGAATTAGTTTATCTAAATATAATCAGTACCATAATACCTTATATGTATGTCTATCGTTTATTACCAAAATAATTGTGATGTCAGTAAATGTCAGAATAAGTTTATCTGAATAGCATCAGTACCGTAATACCTGATGTGTCTGTCATTTATTACCAAAATAATTGTGATAATGTTAGCAAATGTCAAAATAAGCTTATCTGAATAGCATCAGTACCGTAACACCTCATATGTCTGTCATTTATTACCAAAATAATTGTGACAATGTTAGCAAATGTCAAAATAAGTTTATCTGAATAGCATCAGTACCGTAACACCTGATGTGTCTGTCATTTATTACCAAAATAATTGTGACAATGTTAGTAAATGTCAGAATAAGTTTATTAAATTAATATCTGTACTGTAACACCTGATATGAGTGTCTGTTATTTATTACCAAAATAATTGTGATAATGTAAGCAAAAGTCAGTAGTATGTTCCTGTCTGCGCTGAGAAAGGGGGATGATCCAGAGGATGTTGATCTATACACTCCTTTCAGGGCATTGTAGAAGTTCTTCATGTCACGCTGGTCTGCGTAGCACTGGATCTCATCAGCTTTGTTGCACAGCCATGTGTCTTGTATCTGACGGAGCTTCTGCCTGTCCCTCTATCAGACAGTGATGTAGTCGATAAGGTGACAGTGCTTAGAACATGGGTGCATCCATGATGTCCAATTACTGGTAGGGAGGCGGAAGGCTATTTTGGTGATTAGCAGTTCGTGCTCGGCACACGTCTGTTGCAAAAGGAGACCATTGCTGTTACAGTGACCCACTCCATGCTTTCCTAGCACTCCATCCCAGACAATGTGATCACAGCCTACTCTTGCATTTAAATTGGCAAGAATGACGAGCTTATCTGTCATTGGAACGTCAGCAATGATGGAGTGAAGATCCTCAGAGAACTTTTACCTTCACTTCATTTGGGTTGGCCATGGTAGGAGTATAGCATCTGATGATGGTAAGGTGCTATTTTTCCAGACAAAATAGGGAGTTTTATAGTCATGAGTCTGTCATTTACTCCCTTGGGAAGTCCAGCCAGTTTGCTAATCAGTGCTGTCTTCACTGCAAAGCCAACACCAGCCTCACGGAGCTATTCACTTTCTTGGCCACTACAAAAGAAAGTATTTCCAGAGCCCCTTTAACAGAGTTCGCCTTCTCCTGCAAGTCCGGTTTCACTCAAGGCAGCAATGTCTACATTGTATCTGGCGAGTTCCTTTCATATAAGGGCGGTTCTCCTCTGGAGTCTTTCTGCATTGCGTCTGTCGAGTAAGGTGTGCAACATCCATGCACCAAGTATGAGAGGAACAATCCTCATTTTCTTTTTTGTATTTTGACTGCTGGAATAGTGTCCCTGCCAGCTGTGTTATGCTGGCAAGGGAAGTTTAGAGCAGGCAATATTTAGGGCACCTTTTCTAGCCTTTTCCTCATGTCAGGGAGGTGAGCAGTGCATTCTTGATGAGGGCTACTCAGTCGCACAGGGGGCTGCTGGACTCCACTGCTGCTCCCTATCAGTGGTGAACGACCCTAATGGCCTGAGCCAGATGTATGCAGGTTTGTGGCTACGTCTGTAAGTGTACCAACACCTGCCGCTTCGTCACTTTTTGCCGGTCGCCACAGGATTTTATTGAATGATGAAATGGGATGGGTGGATGATAAGAATGACTTGTACTGTGACTTTGTTTTAAGTGAGGAAGCATTGGGCAGTTCGTCGAACCTATCTCTTGCCTAAAACCATCTGGGTCCAGCAGCATGAGAACGTCAAGACGGACAGAGATGGAGTTAAGTGCATGGGATGACTAGTACATCCTACGTATCTTATTGTGCTCTTAGCGCTCCACGATGCTTTGCTGGGAATCACATTTCTGCCCATTGATCAGCTGGTTGTTCCTCCACACATGCTGCCAAATCCAGTGTTCACCAGCTAGGTAGACTTCACTCAACCGGTTTTAGCCAGCCAGTCAAGGCTGTTTTCCAGGATGTGGCTGCTGCGCATGCCACAGCTTCATGTGAGAGCTGAGTGCGAAGTGGTGACCAAGGGTGGGCTGGTTAGCCCCGAAGGAGTGCGACTGCTTAGCTAGCCATAATTGTTACCCCCTCTCAGAACACCCCATACAGTCCCATGATTTATTGATTCATCTTCAATGGAAGCATTATTAGATGAACATGGTTGATTCAGAGGTTTGCATTGTTAATTCACTGTTGTCAGGCTTGGTAATTGTCTGGTTTGATCCAGAATTCAGATCTAGTACGTGCTTGAAAATAATCACTTTATATTCAAACCCTAACTCTGGACTACAGAAGTGAAAATCAATGGCAGAGTTCTGTCGTCTTTTGCTGTTAAGAATACCATAATTTAAAGCTTTGGAAAAGGTTCTTAATGGCCATTCTAGAATATTCACATCCTATGTTGTTAAAACAATGTACTGTACTGATCATGTTATAATAAGAAATCTGCATACCATTTTTTTATACTGCAATGTGTCCAGTATTGCATTCAGTTGTCTTTGGAGTAATAATATATAATCATCCGTGGTAAATAATGTCTTCTCTTAACTTATTTGCAATTTCTGGATGAATTAATTCTGTAGTTATTGCCAAGGTGTGTATTGTTTGCCACTTTACAGTGATCTGAGAATTCTGCCTTCTGCTGAAATTTCAGTTTCAAGTCTTTTTTTCTGCATTCCAGGTTTCCAGTTTACTTTCACCACTTTCTTTTACATTCACTTCACTACTTTCGAGATGTTTGCTGTTATTAAACTTGCACCCAACAGTGCCTTTAAATCATGCCTTTAATCTAACAATTGTGTAGATTTTGATGATTTCTAATGTCAGATATTTAAAACAGAAATGAGAATACTATTCAACTTTATAATAATGATAATAAAACTTTTGTTATATTGCTTCTTGACAGTTGTTGCATATTATAAAACAAACCATAAAATAAATCATTGTAAAGTCTAAAATTGGTTATAGTTTGTTTACAAGATTGTTTTTTCAAAATATTTATTGGTTGGACCTGGATACATTCACTTCATCATAATTTGTAAAACTGATTTTCTCTTTATTGCCTTATCATAGTTTTTCATATATGTAGGCCAATTTTATTTGCTTTGATTGCTTGTGACGTGTGACATTTTCAAGCATGAGAATTGCAAGTAACTTTGTGCCATCATCGTACTCAAACATGAGATTTGTGTGCTCGTTTAGAATGTAAATAAACTTTTTCTGTTGTTTTAAATTTATATATATATATATATATATATATATATATATATATATATATATATATAAGAGATCTTGTTTTAGAACCTGGCCTGGATTTCACCAACAATATTCAAATCTGGATCTAACCACAAATTACAGCTATCTGATAGACTTTATTTTAAATTTGAATTAAAATTGACCAATCAAAAATTTTGTAGCCACAGACCTTGAAACGGGTAATTGTATCAATATGCATTTCATTGTATTGTATTTGCATGCTGTTTGCACTATATTTGCATTCCACAGGGTTGAGAATTTTTCTAGAATCTGCAGATTTAATTGTCTGCAAGGTCATTTATTGAGATTAGCAAAAAGTTGAAGAGTAATTTCAAGACTGGTGGAGTCAGCACACTGTTTTTAGAGAAATTTTTGGACTTGGAGGGTTGTAGAGGGACTGATCTGACTCATTGACATAAATAGATTTTCTTAATGAATTAGCTTAGTTCTGCAAATGTTTCCTTGCCAAAATGTTGTCAGAAATATCCTTGTGGTGTGATTAACCAATCAACAGGTATGAAGGTTAAGCTTGAGCTAGACAAACTATATATTTCAAATGTTATCATGACTCGGGCATAAATCATCAAAACATTTGGTTTTTACTGAAAAAATTATTACGATGTCAAGTTGGTCTAAAATGAAAATATTTCCCGACTGATGTCCAGTATGGCAGTCTTTTTTTAAACTTACAACTCTACCTGAAGAGAAGGTCATATTGACATTGCATTTTCGCTTTATGATGTCCAGTTGGTCTTAATGAAACCGGTGCCGATCTTCAATTCAATATGGCTACCAGACAGTGACCATCTTAAAAATCTTGTTAGGACTACTTCTGAGATGTTCATATCAACATGAGGTTTTGACTAATTGACTTCATACATTTGGTCCTAAATGTAATGTGCCAGTCTGTCAGAGGTAGAAAAACATTCTGTCATTGTGAAGAATCTGATTGTGTTCTATTATTTACAAGGGGTTTTGATCATGAAGATTTAGCATTATCTTGAAAATAATTGATTTTTAAATGCAATCGCAAAATGCATTTGTATCTCAGCTTCATTTATACATCAATGTATTTGTGTTAATTTTCTTCAAAATTGATTTTGTTCATGTTCATTCTGTTTGCATTATGTTTTCATTTCATTCAGAAAATTCGCTATAGCTTTAACACTTACAACAGTGACAACAGGGCCTCAGTTTTAGTTTGTCAGGCATTGAGGATAACAGTATTAGCCTTACTGCTAATTAATACATTCACAGAAACTTATGTAGGCTATGTTAAACATGTCAGGCATTGAGGAAAACATTATTAGCCTTACTACTAATTATAATATTCACACAAACTTACATAGGCTGTGTTATGTGTGTGATGCAAAATTTTGATCCAGAGGGTGGAAGTTTCCTTTCCTATACCAAGGCATAATGATGGATTCTTTTTTTTTTTCTTTTTTTTTGGAATGAAAAGTGAGGTAGGTTTACCCAGAAAAATCTGTACAAATTTCAATTTTCCTTAAACACATTTTAGCTTTAAAAGAAGAATGGTTGAACTTGTTATGCTAATGGTAATACATTGTTTAAATTGAGTCCTTGTTAATGGTAAAACAGTGTTTACATTGAGTCCTTGTTAATGGTAATACACAGTGTCTGAATTGTGTCCTTGTTATGTTAATGGTAATACAGTGTCTAAATTGTATACTTGTTATGTTAATGCTAATACACAGTGTATAAATTGTGTCCTTGTTATGTTAATGCTAATACACAGTGTATAAATTGTGTCATTGATATGTTAATGGTAATACACAGTGTCTAAATTGAGTCCTTGTTATGTTAATGGTAATACAGTGTATAGGTTGTGTCCTGCAGTTAGCTTGAAATAGTCATTAATTCAGCTTTGATCTAGAATTGTTGTACCCTTCAGAAATAAAAATGAGAATATGAATTTTTGGAAAATAACATTAATTTGAAAAGGACTAAAGATGTTTTCTGAATTAGTTTTCCTCATAAACCATTAATTAACAATTATTCATTTGCATATTATTTTTCTTCACATATGAACCACAAAACAAACTAAATTTCCCTTGCTGTGTCAAAAATGGTTTACACTAACAGCTGTCTAACACATTACACTAATCATCAATACATGTAACACTAGTCATCAATAAATGATACACTGGTCATCAAGAAATGTAATCATCGATAAATGTAACAGTGGTCATCAATAAATGTAACAATAATCAATAAATGTAACAATCATCAATAAATGTAACACTAACCATCAATAAATATAACACTAATCATCTATAAATGTAACTATAAATATACCATGTCATCAAAAAATGTAACACTAATCATCAATAAATGTAACACTAATCAATAAATGTAACACGTCATCAATAAATGTAACATGTCATCCAAAAATGTAACACTAATCATCAATAAATGTAACACTAATCATCTATAAATGTAACACTAATCATCAATAAATTTAACATGTCATCAAAAAATGTAACACTAATCATCAATAAATGCAACACTAATCATCAATAAATGTAGCTAATCATTAATAAATGTAACATGTAAACAATAAATGTAACACTAGTCATCAATAAATGTAACACTAATCATTAATAAATGTAACACTAATCATCAATAAATGTAACACTAATCATCAATAAATGTAAAACTAATCATCTATAAACATAACTATAAATGTATAACTAGTCATCAATAAATGTAACACTAATCATTAATAAATGTAACACTAATCATCAATAAATGTAACACTAGTCATCTATAAATGTAACTATAAATGTAACACGTCATCAATAAATGTAACAGTAATCATTAATAAATGTAACACTAATCATCTATATATGTAACTATAAATGTAACACTAGTCATCAATAAATGTAACACTAATCATCAATAAATGTAACATGTCATCAAAACATGCAACACTAATCATCAATAAATGCAACATTAATTATCAATAAAGGTAACTAATCATCAATAAATGTAACACTAATTGTCAATAAATGTAATGTCATCAATAAATGTAACACTAATCATCAATAAATGTAACATTATTCATTAATAAATGTAACACTAATCATCAATAAATGTAACACTAATCATCTATAAATGTAACACTAGTCATCAATAAATGTAACACTAATCATTAATAAATGTAACACTAATCATCTATAAATGTAACACTAATCATCTATATATGTAACTATAAATGTAACACTAGTCATCAATAAATGTAACACTAATCGTTAATAAATGTAATTATAAATGTAACACTAGTTATCAATTAATGTAACACTAATCATCTATAAATGTAACTATAAATGTAACACTAGTCATCAATAAATGTAACACTAATCATCAATAAATGTAACATTGATCAATTGACTATTAAGATTCTGTAAAATGATCTGCAGTTGCAAATGCAGCATGTTAGACACCTGCAAATGCAGCATGTTAGACACCTGCAAATGCAGCATGTTAGACACCTGCAAATGCAGTATGTTAGACACCTACAAATGCTGCATGTTCGACACCTGCAAAATGTAACATGTTAGACACCTGCAAATGCTGCATGTTAGACACCTGCAAATGTAACATGTTAGACACCTGCAAATGCAGCATGTTAGACACATGCAAATGTAACATGTTAGACACATGCAAATGTAACATGTTAGACACCTGCAAATGTAACATGTTAGACACCTGCAAATGTAACATGTTAGACACATGCAAATGTAGCATGTTAGAGATCACCAAATATAGCATGTTAGACACCTGCAAATGCAGCATGTTTGACACCTGCAAATGTAAAATGTTAGACACCTGCAAATGCAGATGTGATCATGGAAATGAGTAGAGACCACATGAAAATATTTTATCATGTAGACAATTAAGAGTTTGAGGCACATTTATATATGCAAAAGTTGGATTGTCTACTTACCATGCACCTGACTACTAGTGCCAATGGACATGTTTCTGCCTCCAAAGTGTTGCCAGATGTTGTTTAATACTTCTGAACCACCCATCCATGCACTGGTACCTATGGTATCCATCATCTCTATGGCAACAGTGGCACATAAGATTTGCTGAGGGCAGACACATTTTTAAGATCCTGTGCAATTGGAAGTGCAAGTTTCCAGTGCATGAACAACATTCCCAAATGTTAACGCAAACTTTTATTCAGTAGCTGAATAATCGGACTGAGAAAGTGTAAAGGAGAATGGGGATTACTTTTAGTTGATTCACTAATAAAGAACTTCTTCCATAGTGCACTAATTTTCCGAACTTTTTATGTTACTCTGATTCATGCATATCTGCTGAAGGGTGAATCTTCTTCACCAAATTGCACACTTTGCTATAGTCCACTGACAGTGCAATACAATCTTACCGATTCTTTCAACTCCATTTGCATCAGAAATATTGCGAAGTAAGAAACTTAATGATAAACACATTAATCTAAAATTAAATCTTGAACTTTTAAGGGAATGCCTTTTGTTGAAAAATGTTTGGATCTTATATTTTGATGATTGTGTATTTTTCTTTTATCTTTTGTTTTAAATTCATTGTACACAATTTTGACATCTTTACCTTTAATCTTTTGTATTATAATGGTTCCTATTTACATTTTTAGTAGCTCATCCTGATGTTTTTTTCAATTATAATGCGTTATATTTACAATTTGTAGATCTTAACTTAAGATCGACTCATTATAGCCAATATAGTACTGGCATGCTATTAGGGGCCCCTAGTGGCCGAGTGGCTTAAAGCGCTTTCCATTACGGATTACTGCCGTCTCACCTGTCTGCGTGGGTTCAAGTCTAAGATTTGGCTATTGTAGTTATGTGAGAAAGCTTGCCAGTGGCTTCTCGTGGGTTGGTGGTTCTTTCCGGGGGTTTTCCCCGGGTTCTTCCTCTACCAATAATACTGGCTGCCATATATAGCCTATCATGTGCTGAAAAAAGGTGTTAAACCCTACAACAACAACAACAACAACAAAACAACTGACATGCCATTAAACTCTTTTTACAAATTTTTCCATGCATCCATCATACTTTTGTTAGATTTTACATTAGGTTACTTTGTAGTTACTTGTGTGACATACACTCTTGAAAATTTATTTTATCAAGATCACGGAGGAGTAACAGTTCTTTTTTCCCCAAACATAATTTAAATAAGTAAACTTCTGATCGTTGAATATTTAACTTAACCCACATCTGACATTTCTATGTTTAATATTAATACACTTGCAGAAAAATATGCACCAATGCAAGTGTCAGCCACATTTACAAGAACATACAGCATTGGTTCCAAAGCAGGGACAACCTGTTTTTTGGTTTGTGTTCAACTATAATAAAGATTTACCTGGTCATTGATGGATGGAATACAGTCATGCAAGACTGGCATTCACGAGGTTTCTGTGTAATGCAATATGTGTAAATCTGGATGGGGGTAGGGGTGTATTGCAAGTAAATTGGTATGGAACATGATAGAATAGCTAAAGCAGATTGATTTGCTTTGTGTGCATTGTAGTTGGTTTTAAGTTGCTGACTGCTATATCTTGTTGTTTCCATTTGCTAGACCGGCGTGGCAAGAATTGCTGGGAAGCTCTGCATACAATGACGGAAGCCAAATGTGCTTGTAAATGGCTGATGGAACAGGTTAGTATCTATAGATGATAGTTATCTCCCTTTAAATCTTTGAAAGTTTCTCTGGAGCTTTGTATCCCCATTAACAATGGGGAATGCATAGATTAATGTTGCCTGCACCTCTTATCTCTGTAGAGAAAGTTAATGTACATGGCTTTGATCTACATGGGCTACTATTTAATTTAGATCACTGCTAGAAAACCCGTGTATTATCTGAAATCATGTGATATATATAAAGACAAAAATTAATGTTTACATTTATGGCATTACTTTTGTATGTATGTGTCATTTTGTAATAGCAAAATCTTGTAAAATTTATTGGGTTGTTTTTTGTTTTAGGTGCCTTAGTAGTTCAGGAATTAAAAATAGTTATGCTAGCTAGCAATCTTCTATGAGATTGAAATCAGAAGTAAGGTCTAGCTGTGCATTTCCAATCCAAATCAACTCCCATAATTCAACCAAATCTACTCCCATAATTCAACCAAATCAACCAATAATTCAACCCAGTCAACCCCCATAACTCAACCAAATCAACCCCCAATAATTCAACCCAGTCAACCCAATAATTCAACCAGATCAACTCCCATAGTTCAACCAAATCAGCCAATAATTCAACCCAGTCAACCCCCATAACTCAACCAAATCAACCCCCAATAATTCAACCCAGTCAACCCCATAATTCAACCAGATCAACTCCCATAGTTCAACCAAATCAACCAATAATTCAACCCAGTCAACCCCCATAACTCAACCAAATCAACCCCCAATTATTCAACCCAGTCAACCCCATAATTCAACCAGATCAACTCCCATAGTTCAACCAAATCAAGTTAGATGTCAAAATAATGGTTATGGTTTATAAACATCTTCATACGCATTTCTTGTTTTTGAATGCTTTTTCCAGATATTTAAAACACTGTGAGAAGGAGAACATGTAATAGTTCTTTATCCATAAGGTAATTCTACAATGAAACCATTGTGTTTATTAAAGAAATTTGATATAAACATTTTGAGGGTTTCAACTAGGATATGCTCCTGCTTTGTTCAAATATATCCTATAGTATGTCTTGTTTGCGAGATTAATAATAAGCCCATGTACTTATATATCCTATAGTATGTCATGTTTGCAAGGTTAATAATAAGCCCATGTACTTATGTATCCTATAGTATGTCTTGTTTGTGAGGTTAATAATAAGCCCATGTACTTATATATCCTATATTATGTCTTGTTTGCGAGGTTAATAATAAGCCCATGTACTTATATATCCTATAGTATGTCTTGTTTGTGAGGTTAATAATAAGCCCATGTACTTATGTATCCTATAGTATGTCATGTTTGCGAGGTTAATAATAAGCCCTTGTACTTATATATCCTATAGTATGTCTTGTTTGCGAGGTTAATAATAAGCCCATGTACTTATATATCCTATAGTATGTCATGTTTGCGAGGTTAATAATAAGCCCATGTACTTATGTATCCTATAGTATGTCATGTTTGCGAGGTTAATAATAAGCCCTTGTACTTATATATCCTATAGTATGTCTTGTTTGCGAGGTTAATAATAAGCCCATGTACTTATATATCCTATAGTATATCATGTTTGTGAGGTTAATAATAAGCCCATGTACTTATATATCCTATAGTATGTCTTGTTTGCGAGGTTAATAATAAGCCCATGTACTTATATATCCTATAGTATGTCATGTTTGCGAGGTTAATAATAAGCCCATGTACTTATATATTCTATAGTATGTCTTGTTTGCGAGGTTAATAATAAGCCCATGTACTTATATATCCTATAGTATGTCTTGTTAACGAGATTAATAATAAGCCCATGTACTTATGTATCCTATAGTATATCATGTTTGTGAGGTTAATAATAAGCCCATGTACTTATATATCCTATAGTATGTCTTGTTTGCGAGGTTAATAATAAGCCCATGTACTTATATATCCTATAGTATGTCTTGTTTGCGAGGTTAATAATAAGCCCATGTACTTATATATCCTATAGTATGTCTTGTTTGCGAGGTTAATAATAAGCCCATGTACTTATGTATCCTATAGTATGTCATGTTGTGAGGTTAATAATAAGCCGATGTACTTATATATCCTATAGTATGTCTTGTTTGCGAGGTTAATAATAAGCCCATGTACTTATATATCCTATAGTATGTCTTGTTAACGAGATTAATAATAAGCTCATGTACTTATGTATCCTATAGTATGTCTTGTTTGTGAGGTTAATAATAAGCCCATGTACTTGTATATCCTATAGTATGTCTTGTTAATGAGATTAATAATAAGCCCATGTACTTATATATCCTATAGTATGTCTTGTTTGTGAGATTAATAATAAGCCCATGTACTTATATATCCTATAGTATGTCATGTTTGTGAGATTAATAATAAGCCCATGTACTTATGTATCCTATAGTATGTCTTGTTAACGAGATTAATAATAAGCCCATGTACTTATATATCCTATAGTATGTCTTGTTAACGAGATTAATAATAAGCCCATGTACTTATATATCCTATAGTATGTCATGTTTGTGAGGTTAATAATAAGCCCATGTACTTATGTATCCTATAGTATGTCTTGTTTGTGAGGTTAATAATAAGCCCATGTACTTATATATCCTATAGTATGTCATGTTTGTGAGGTTAATAATAAGCCCATGTACTTATGTATCCTATAGTATGTCTTGTTTGTGAGGTTAATAATAAGCCCATGTACTTATATATCCTATAGTATGTCTTGTTAACGAGATTAATAATAAGCCCATGTACTTATATATCCTATAGTATGTCATGTTTGCGAGGTTAATAATAAGCCCATGTACTTATGTATCCTATAGTATGTCATGTTTGCGAAGTTAATAATAAGCCCATGTACTTATATATCCTATAGTATGTCTTGTTAACGAGATTAATAATAAGCCCATGTACTTATATATCCTATAGTATGTCATGTTTGCGAGGTTAATAATAAGCCCATGTACTTATGTATCCTATAGTATGTCATGTTAACGAGATTAATAATAAGCCCATGTACTTATATATCCTATAGTATGTCATGTTTGTGAGGTTAATAATAAGCCCATGTACTTATGTATCCTATAGTATGTCATGTTTGCGAGGTTAATAATAAGCCCGTGTACTTATATATCCTATAGTATGTCTTGTTAACGAGATTAATAATAAGCCCATGTACTTATGTATCCTATAGTATATCATGTTTGCGAGGTTAATAATAAGCCCATGTACTTATATATCCTATAGTATGTCTTGTTAACGAGATTAATAATAAGCCCATGTACTTATATATCCTATAGTATGTCATGTTTGCGAGGTTAATAATAAGCCCATGTACTTATATATCCTATAGTATGTCTTGTTTGCGAGGTTAATAATAAGCCCATGTACTTATATATCCTATAGTATGTCTTGTTTGTGAGATTAATAATAAGCCCATGTACTTATATATCCTATAGTATGTCATGTTTGTGAGATTAATAATAAGCCCATGTACTTATGTATCCTATACTAGTATATCATGTTTGCGAGGTTAATAATAAGCCCATGTACTTATATATCCTATAGTATGTCATGTTAACGAGATTAATAATAAGCCCATGTACTTATATATTCGATAGTATGTCTTGTTTGTTAGGTTAATAATAAGCCCATGTACTTACGTATCCTATAGTATGTCATGTTTGCGAGGTTAATAATAAGCCCATGTACTTATGTATCCTATAGTATGTCTTGTTTGTGAGGTTAATAATAAGCCCATGTACTTATGTATCCTATAGTATGTCATGTTAACGAGATTAATAATAAGCCCATGTACTTATATATCCTATAGTATGTCATGTTTGTGAGGTTAATAATAAGCCCATGTACTTATATATCCTATAGTATGTCTTGTTTGAGAGATTAATAATAAGCCCATGTACTTAAATATCCTATAGTATGTCTTGTTTGTGAGATTAATAATAAGCCCATGTACATATATATCCTATAGTATGTCATGTTTGTGAGATTAATAATAAGCCCATGTACTTATATATCCTATAGTATGTCTTGTTTGAGAGATTAATAATAAGCCCATGTACTTATGTATCCTATAGCATGTCATGTTTGTGAGATTAATAATAAGCCCATGTACTTATATATCCTATAGTATGTCTTGTTTGCGAGGTTAATAATAAGCCCATGTACTTATATATCCTATAGTATGTCATGTTTGAGAGATTAAGCCTATGTACTTATATATCCTCAAGTATGTCTTGTTTGAAAGGTTAATAAATTTTAACTAAAACACCATGGCATGGCATCATGCAGACACATTTCCAAATCTTCAGATAGCATCAGTAGTCATGCTTATGCCATACAAAAACTGCAGGAAGAAGCCGTCTAGAAGGAAGGGTTCTCAACAGACTCATGATGATTTCATTTGAAGGACCTCCTCTGAGAGACTTCAACTTTAACAAGGCATTGGTAGAGTGGAGGATGAAAGACAGGAGGCTATTTAGGAAATAGTGATTATATTTGATGAATCAGGCAGTCACAATTAGTTAGTCTGGATGCAGATGTACATATGTTCCAGTTAAGAGGGTTTTCCTCACCCCCATTATGGCTATGTTGGCCCCACCCTTTTTTTGAAACTCAGTGGGGGCATGTACCCACATTTATCAAATCCTAGATGCAACCCTGATGATGACTTGAGTGAACAAGGTGACAAAACTCACAAAAAGACCTGATGACTTGAGTGAACAATCTGGTAAAACCCAGAACAATTGAGAAAAACAAGATCACATATGATTAGTTTAAAATGAACAAGTTGGTAAAAGACTGTTATAATTCCAACACAAAAGTGAAACTTCTGATGAAAATTGGATAAAAGAAGAAAAACATTATCAAACATTCAAGAAATGGCAAAAAAAACTGAAATTTCTTAAAGACTGATGACTAATGTTGGATGTATATCAAATTGTAGATCTATCTTTTGCTGTACTGTTAGGGTATGGTTCAATATATCACGAAGGAGAATTCTAAAATAAAGATTCTTATTTGATTTTTCATTTTAGCTACACCTGAAGTAGACTGTAAATTGCATCTTGTTTTGGCCCATAATGTAATGAATACATAAAACTAAGGATACCAAATGGCCCACTTTTTGTTAAACTGGCTGAATCATTGCATTTACATTAGTGCTGAAGTAATAAGTAATACATTCCTTGTAAATGAGGAAACATTTGGCAGGTGTGCTGGAAGTAAGAAGGGTACCAAATATTTAAGCCAGGGGTGCCTATGGGCTCTTTCTTTGGAAAGTTAAAAGAAAACACGTTTTACTTAGCCAGGGGTGTCCATAACTCTCCAATTGGAAAGGTAGAGAAAACAAATGTTTTACCTAGTAAAGTATATTACAGATTTTGTATGCTTTTTTATTTTAAAAAGTCATATTTTAAAATGAACAAAAGTTACCATTTGAAGAAGTAAATTTTCTAATTGATGTTATTGTACTTAAGATGGAATCAAAATGTGTACATGGAGCTCATGAAAACAGATGCCAGAATGAAAATCTGTGATAAGTTGAGCACAGAAATTTATCATATTTTAACATTTTAAGGCCAGGCAAAAATGTAGCCACCATTGTAAAAGGCTAGAGGTTTCATCATGAAATGTTGTAGTTCAGACGTTCGATTTGCCAGTTTTCGAGTACTTTAAAATTATTTCTGCTCAGTGTATATTATTGCCATGTTTAAAGATGTAGATTTGATATTGGATAGCTCATCTTTCTTTCTCTGTACCCTGGGTTCCATTTTCAGATTAGTGAAAAGCTGTCAATCCTCCTTCCTTGTTGAATGATTTTGTGCATGTTGATAGATTTTACAAATTGTATGCCTCAGGATCCATACAAAGTTAAATCATGTTGCATTAGTCAGTTCATAAAAGTAAGTAAAAAAAAAATCAAGTTGAAAGCATGCAATATTTACAGGCAGTATCAGCCAAGACGGATCACTCCAGTGCAGTGAGCGAGATGAAGACACTAAAGGAAGACGACCAGGACAACAGTCAGCATGTAGCCAAACTTGAGCAGATGATTGTAACACTCAAGAAGAAACAAGAATCTGAGATGACAAGGATTCAGAAGGAACATGAAAACAAAGTGAGTAGTGTCACCAAAGTGCTGTTTATCATTAGTACATAGCTGCCAACTGCCCCGTTTTTTCCGTATTTGTCCCATATTTTGGACCTGAATACGGGTGTACGTTTTTTTGGGGGCAAAAAATACGTTTTTAATTTTTTTTAAAAAATAATAATAAAATTTCTTTGGAATTGTCAGTTTAGAACGCGCTCTCGGTTCTATTTTGACAGAGTATATCACATGTATATACGAATGCAGTTCTACAATATGATTGGTTCATTCGAAATCGAGGCTACCAGGCCTGTCGTTTTCCGCCATATTGGATTTCGCAATAGTTACCGCTGTTGCTGTATCTAGTCTTTGTAATATTCAGCTTCTAATCATGATAAATTGGAAGGCATAATATTCAGAATTTTCTCCAGGAGAAATAGACAACTGGAAGGATATTTGTGCCGTCTTGTATAGATTTGTGAAACCATATAGTAAAGGAGAAAAATTGACGTTTTGTAAATTGTGTAATGTGATTTTGCTATTGGGCACGGAGGCGCCTATGAAATGCAAGAGCACGAAAAAGCTAATAAACATCAGCTTCCTGCTTCATCACACACAACTCAACCTGAACTTACGACGTACATAAATGACAGAGAACCTTAGTGTACATCGATCGAAATTTGATTTTTAAATTTCTTTTAGAAATAAACCTTCATTTTTCAGTTACTAGTGTTCTTGGCGATTTATTTTGCAGAAGTTTTTCAGACATTAAAATCGCAGAAGATAATTCTTATGCTTGAACGAAAACATTTCAATAAGAAAATCTCAGAACTGAGATAATCAATGAAAGTTGGTACATTGGAATCAATGATTAAAAAAGAAATGAGGCATGGAAAGGGCTCCTATAAATAGCTTGTGTTTGAGTGTGTTGCACTCATGCACCTTCTGAAAGGGCACCCATATGGAGTATGGTGCAACTCCAGAAGGTACAAATGTGCATCTTTGACATTAAATAGTTATGTAAGGCACTGTCCAACTTTACTGATGGTTGTATATGTTGTAAAAAGATACATATGCATTGAAATTTAAAAATCAGTATTTGTTCCTGAAAATCAGTATTTTTGTCACAAGTAATCAGTATTTTTGCACTCAGGGGTTGGCAGCTATGTTAGTATTAGAAATCACTGGAAATTCAGAGATCAAGGAGTGGTTCATGAGAATCAATCACCAAAGTACTGTTTATCATTAGTATTAGAAATAACTGGAAATTCAGAGATCAAGGAGTGGTTCATGAGAATCAATTATTATAATCAATTTATTTTTTTTAATATTTTTTTAATTAAAACTTTTGAATCAAAGTTTACAAGGACTTTTATTTTCTGCCAAGTTGTTGATACCCAGGTTTTGGAAATTACAGAATAATATTTTGACTGTAAATATTTTTTTTTCCTCCATGTAGATAAATTGCTTACCTTCAACAAAGTTCCTTAAGTCTGTTTTAAAAAAATTTAGTTTTTTAAATTATTTATTTACTGATTTATTTTATCAGGTATTGTTTTTGCTGAGTCAGATGAAATCGAGTACAAACAATGACTCTACAGACCAAGACACAAAGAAAAGACTTCAAATCCAAGTAAGTTTATTTTGTCTTGATGGGACATAAGTATGATTTACATGTGTTATCTGTCAGCAAAAATTTTGTTTAGAGTTATTCCATCAGTGCATGCAGATGGGGGGAACTTGGTTTGACCCTTATTTCTTCCATCTTGAGAAATATACTTAGTAAGATTGATAAAAAGCACCCACTCAGTGTTAACAACATTTGGTTACCATCACAGCTTTTACAAATATGTATTTACTTTGTGAAACTTTGTTTTTTGTTGCAAGAACCTTCTTTGCTTGATAAGCAAAATTCACTTGAGGTAAACAGTTCATTTTATGGAAGAGCTAATGAAATGGTGCATTTTTTTTTGTCCAGTGTATATAAATTCATTAAAACATTAAATTTGTCATTGTTCCTCCCACACTTTGACTGCTGTTTTCTGCATTTATAGCCAGCTTTGCCAGCTGCTTCCTACCTTCCCCTCACTCCCATTGAATGTCTTGTTGCCACCTTGTTAAAATCTTATATTGAAGGACGAATCATGATCTCCAGTGCTTTGCAGGAGGCTGTAGCTTTGAATGAATATTCTGCAGAATCACACAAGGACCTTTTAGATTCTATTCTTCTTGGGGCAGAGATGCTCTTTGGAGGCATCATCCACTCTGTACCATCACAGAATTTGAGGGATCAACCTCAGTCCATGGCAGCAGCACTTGGACCATGGTCTCACCATCATCTTTGTGTCAGAAAGGTGAAGGGAGAAAGTCTTCATATCCTTTCCCTAATGGCTTTAGGGACATGCTCCTACCATGTTTTCCAACTGTCCCCAGTGGATGCTCAGTTAGCCCTCTTTCCAGTGGTTTGATTAGGCATTAACCAGAAATGAGAGGGCTGGCTCATTTAAGGGAAGAGTTAAATGGTTTCATGAGACAGTTGCCATTAAGCAAAGTAGGAAACAACCAGATAATGGCCTTCTTTTTACCAGTGGCGTCGCTAGGGTTGGTGTCACCCGGTGCGGTAACTCATGGTGTCACCCCCATGGACCTCCTTCTGTAACATACCATACAAAAACTTGATAGAGTCATTTTGGTGTCACCCCCTCTGATGGTGTCACCCGGTGAGGTCCGCACCCCCCTAGCGACGCCACTGTGATCGGTTATCCGCTTATGAAATCCGACTAGACCGAGCTGTGTGTGCTCTGTAAAATTTGCAATTTTTCATTTGGTGTCACCCCTCTGAGATGGTGTCACCCGGTGCGGTCCGCACCCGCCTAGCGACGCCACTGCTTTTTACATATTTTTTTAGAGTAGATATAAAGGATAAATGTTTTAGCTCATCAACTTTCTGCCAAAAGCAGATTTTTTTGTTGTTATAAGAATGTTTTGTTTGTTTTTTATGGTTTAACGCCATTGTTAAGCACAATATATAGGGCATAACCGATTAGCATTTCTCTACTGATTTCCGATTCCGGATTTTGGGCATGAAATTTTTCCGATTCCGGATACGATTCAATTAATTGGAAATGCTAAATCCGTATTTTTTTTCTAAAAAAATTCATCTTCCGTTTCCGGGTTTCTGGTATCTGGTTTTGCCGTGTCTAGCATGTTACTTTGTACTTTACCATATCCGGCTTCATTTCCGGTTTTCACCCGCATGTTCAAATAGATTGTCTCACAGCAAGGTTGTGTTGACCATATTGGACTTTTCTGACTTCTTATTTAACTTTATTAACGCACTATCAAATGACACGCAATGTTAGACATGGTGCTATATAAATTCAACTTTATTATTTTTATTATCCGAATCGGTCGTTTCAGCCCTGTTTGACTCCAATTAATCGGAAGTTCATACTATCCAGTGGAATCCAATTTCCGGATCAAAGGTCGGTTATGCCCTAACAATATAGGCTATACATGGCAGCCAGTATTATAAATGGTGGAGGAAGAACCCAGAGAACCTCCTGGAAAGAACCACCGACCCACGAGAAGCTACTGTCAAGCTTTCTCACATAACTACATTAGCCGAATCTTAGACTCAAACCCACGCAGACAGAGGTGAGATGGCAGTGATCCGTAACGGAGAGTGCTTTAGACCACTCAGGGCCCCGTTATAAGAATGCTTCAAGATGGAGATTGCTGTCTCATTCATCATCATAAAGCCATTCAACTGGACATTTTCTGTTGATCATCAAGATGTTTTTCTTCACACAGAAAATAACTTTGGCTTGTCTTTACCAGGAGGCATTTAAATTTTTAGCTTTTCCAAAAGAAGCAATGAACACAACAAATAAATCTTTTTCAAGATCTTAAAGCAATTTCTAGATAAACAAGCTTATAAAGCTCACTACTTGACTTATGTCTTAATTATCATTTTTTTAAAAGCAGTGTTGCTAAATGGAAACTTCCATTCCTGAATAATATAGAATGTAGTAAACATCAGGTAGGCTAGGTACTTTTATGGGGGAATTCCAATAACCAAGACCCAGACCAAAATAAATATGTTTACTTAGATTAATAATGATCCAAATATTTAACCCACACTCAGAGAAAATATAAGCTATGTATTATTTGTTTTAAAAAATAAAAGTTACGGATCAGGTTCAAGAACTTGACTTTGGACATGGTCAGGTACCAAATACAATTAGACATAGCTTATAATGAACCAAGAAAACCCTAACAATGTAAATTAAATATTTTCCTGTGTATTTCTGTGCTTTATTAAAGCGATTTTTCTGACACTAGTGTCAGGGCCACAAGTTTCTAGTTTGTTAGGTTTATTTTATTTCATCTATCTATAGGAGGGAGAATTAATGAGACTGAATGAAATCAATGACAAATTGCTGGAGAAGACTGAAGAATGTGAATCTCTCAAGCAGGTCAGTACACCCCTACCCACTTAAATCTCCAAGCAGGTCAGTACACCCCCACCCACCAAACTCATTTTTTATTAGCTTTTGTACATAGATGTTTGATCCACATTAGGAGATAAATGGAATATCTCCAAACTTGTTGATAGGATGCAGAAATATGGTCAACATTAGGAGTTAAGGACCCTCCTTGTACTCATGGAAGGGGTGGGGGTGGGGCATTTTTTCATAAGTTTATGTATGGGATTGAGACTGTGATTAAAAGCAATTAGTGCATACACAAATAATAGCATTTTATTACTTCTACATGAAAAATCTCTGTGCCTTAGCCAACATCAAACAGTCTTTAAGTATTTGCACACATTTCCATTTCTTTGTACCCTACCTACCAATTTTCAAAATGAAAAGATCAAGGACATACAAAAAATACATAAAACTTAGTCCTTTCACATGTGAAATTCTTACCTAACTGTTGCCAGGGAGCCCATAACACTGACAACTTATTGGCATTTCAAATTATGCGGAAACTCTTGATGTAAACAAGCATACAGACTGCTCACAGAACAATCCATTGCAGGCATAACTGTCATCTGTGTCCATGGTGAATGGTCACATCTTTTGCTTGGAACAGACTTGTCCATGCAAATATAGTGACCATGTGGGGAAGAAAATAAATTATACCATGCAGTTGGGGCGGGGAGGAATAAAACATGGCTGAATTTGTATGTACATGCTAAATGGCTGATCCCTAATATAATAATATCACAATCTCTAATTATGATGATATGATGGCAAAATCCAACCTGATGGGATCAGATTTGTGTCAAGGACAATGATTACATTTGGCTGTTTGATTAATTTTGACTAAACCTTAAACACGTCAGCTATATCCTACACAAGACAGGTAAGATGGAGTGCATGTATATTGTCCCTAGTTCGGGGTAAAATAGACCGGTCTAGTTAAGGGTAAAATAGACCTGTCTTGTTTAGGGTAAAGAACTCTCTAATTCAGGGTAAAATAGAGCTCTCTAGCTCAGGGTAAAATTGAGCTCTCTAGTTCATGGTAAAATAGATCTGGCTAGTTTAGGGTAAAATAGAGTTGTTTAATTCAGGGTAAAATAGAGCTGTCTAGTTTGGATAAAAGTAGAGTTGTCTAGTAGGGTGAAATAGAGTTGACTAGTTCAGGGTAAAATAGAGTTGTCTAGTTTATGGTGAAACAGAGTTGTCTAATTCAGGGTCAAATAGAAATGGCTAGTTTAGGGTGAAATTGACCTGTCTAGTTTAGGGTAAAATAGAGTTGTCTAGTTCAGGGTAAAACAGACCTGTCTAGTTTAGGATAAAATAGAGTTGTCTAGTTTGGGTAAAATAGACCTGTCTAGTTTAGGGTAAAATAGACCTGTCTAGTTCAGGGTAAAATAGACCTGTCTAGTTTAGGTAAAAATAGAGTTGTCTAATTCAGGATAAAGTGACTTGTCTAGTTCAGGATAAAATAGACCTGTCTAGCTCAGGGTAAAATAGATCTGTCTAGTTCAGGGTAAAATAGACCTGTCTAGTTTATGGTAAAATAGACCTGTCTAGTTCAGGGTAAAATAGACCTGTCTAGTTCAGGGTAAAATAGACCAGTCTAGTTTAGGGTGAAATAGAGTTGTCTATTTCAGGATAAAGTGACTTGTCTAGTTTAGAATAAAATAGTCCAGTCTAGTTCAGAATATAATAGAGCTGTCTGTTTCAAGGTAATTTTGATATAAGTTTATCAAGTGATTAAGAAATATTTGTTAGTTTATGGTAGAGATTGTGGCAGTTGTGTGCCCATCACTTTCTATAAACTATGTTGTCTGTTGTGTGGACAACACTTTCTAATAACGTTGTTGGCCATTGTGTGGACAACACTTTCTAATAGCAATATTGTCTATTGTGTGGGCAAAACTTTCTAGTAATGATGTTGGCCTTTGTGTGGATATTGCAAGTATAGGATCTGTATACTCCGCCACATCACTGGTACAATAGGCATATATTGTTATCCTTGTTTGTCTGTGTGTACATCCATCCATTACACCCTTGTTATGTACTAGCATTGGGAATAGGCTGTGAGGACTTAAATCAATTTGCTAAGAACAACATAGTCTGAAGTTGGTTTTCACAACACATTCAACTAAGAGGAAAATGAGCTGGTACTTTATCCTGGAATAACCTAAATTACACATAGCCACTATTTTCAAGACACAACTGAAGGCATTCAGTGATTATTTTATTGGCATTATTTCTTACCCACACTGAAAGTCACTGAATAATTATTTCCCTAAGTATATGTAATGTGATTTCAGCATGATGCGACTGAGCTGGAATTAAAAAGACTAGTCATCTGAATGTTTTTGTCAGAATCTTCATTCCAACACACAAATAATAGCTTAGAACAAGAGCTTATTTTTGGTCAGTTAGAATATTTCATTCTTATACATGAATTGAGGCTTGGGGTACATATTAAAATTTATTATCAACTAGATTCCTCTTTAGATTTATGGCTAATTATTTATGACTATTTTTTCAGCAATTAACCCGTTTGATGTACACATCCAAGCAAGTCCAACTAATGCCAGACTTAAACAACCCTGGCTCATCCCCTTTTCTGAGTCCCACACCAAAGGTAAGAAACACCAATGAAAGTTTCTTATTAATAATATTATGGGTTCTAGTCAAATAAACCATAAGATCTCTCTAGTCCTACTTTTAAGTCAAAATCCTTGAGCTTAGGCACAGTTTATTTGTTAATATTTTGTCTATATCACTCCAACTCATCGTTTACAAATAAACATAAGTCTTGTGCATAGTAACCCCATTCAAAACAGTTGTACTCTTTGTTCTGATAAACAAGTCTTGTACCTAATAATCCAGTCCACATCAGTTGTGCATTTTATTCTGACTGCTCAGGTGGGCTAGTGGTTAGAGTGTCCTCTTCTGATGCTGGAGGTCATGGATTCAGTCCCTGGCCAAGTCCTACCAATGACTTACAAAAATGGTACTAACAGCTGCCTCTTTTGGCGGTAAGCATTAAGAGGCTAGTGGTTGGCCTGGTGTCAGGATAATGTGACTGGGTGGAACATCATACTAAATGTCTGCAGCAGGATGCCACAGTGCTAGACATCACTTTTTAACTGTCACACTGCAGACATCGTCGCGATATGACTGAAACATTCTTTAAACTGCAGTTGTGCTCTTTGTTCTTCCCCATTTATACAACCACCCCTTTTGCAGCAGGAATATGGAAATAAAAGGGTGATTACTTAAATGTGAGTTATAATTACAAATAAAATAAGAAAGGGGTAAATAATTTCTAAATATCAAGTACTTTCATTAAAAATCACATGCATGTTATGGAATCAATGTTATAAAACATTTTTTTTATTGATTTGTTTAAAAAAAAGTATGAATGAGCATTAATCACATGCAGATAGAAAACCTCATCAATAATAAATCAGTGTGCAGTCATCGAATTGGAACAATCATTATCCATTGAATCCATTTTCTCTCTGCTGTAGAATGTATTACTGGTGATGAATATTTGAATCTTTCTGTTGTCAAATTTGTCTGCTGTGATCAAAATACTGTCCTTGTCATTAAGTTGAGTTTTAGTTTTTGTTTTAACCTGAGAATGTTTTGAGAAAATGTTGCACATTTTGAAACAACTTTATTTCTTTACTTGTAACTGCATTGTGGGGCTAATTGGTAGCTATTGCACAAAATGCTGTGTTACAAATGAATTGTTTCAGGATTAACTGTGTTTAGTCTGTGTTACAAATGAATTGTTTCAGGATTAACTGTGTTTAGTTTGTGTTACAAATGAATTGTTTCAGGATTAACTGTGTTTAGTCTGTGTTACAAATGAATTGTTTCAGGATTAACTGTGTTTAGTCTGTGTTACAAATGAATTGTGTCAGGATTAACTGTGTTTAGTCTGTGTTACAAATGAATTGTTTCAGGATTAACTGTGTTTAGTCTGTGTTACAAATGAATTGACTGCTCCAGTGGTCTAAATGGTTGGAACATCCTCTTCAGATGCAGGAGGTCATGGGTTAGACCCTCGGTCAAGTCATACCAAAGACTTTTAAAAACGGTACTAGCATCTCCGACCTTGGCGCTCAGCATTAAGAGGTTAGTGTTAGGACTGGTCAGCCTGGTGCCAGGATAATGTGACTGGTTGGGACAAGATGCTTCATGCTGTTCCTGTGCAAGACATCACCATAAATTGCTACACTGCAGTCATCATAGCGATATAGCTGGAAAATTGTTCAAGCTATCTTAAAAGTCCAAATCACACACACACACACGTTTCCTATATGGATGCTGGATGTCATTTCATTTTTAATTGAACAATAATATACTTCTCACCTGTTTGCTTTTGTCACCTTGATAAATATCAGTGAAAATAATATCAGTTATCAGAGTAACAAAACCTAACATGAGAAGAACATTGAAGCAAAGATAATCATTGTAATCACCTGTTTGTATGAATTAACATTTTATACTCTGCATAATGGAACTAAAGTCAGTGTGTCGAAGTTAGTAATAAAAAGTAATTGTCATTTCCATATGTAAAACCCAGTATGTTACTGGTTGTGAGGGTAAAGTTGGCATGTTTTGACTTGATATTCACTTTGCTAGCCTCATTAGAGTGGTGGCTAGCTTAGATGGATGTTTTTGAATACACTCTTGTTGGTGCCAATGGATTCTGGACATAAAAAGTGGTTGCTTCTGGTCTGAGGTGCCATTCAAGAGGGGGACACCTGTGTCATTATTCCCTCTTATACACATGCTTAAATAACACATCGTGATGTCACCAATGATGCAGAAGACAAAATGTCTTTTAAGTCATTGCACTGTTTTGAGGCTTTATTAACTAAATCAGGATTTTATATCACATGATAAATTGATTTTTACAGGATTAGTCATTTCAAATAAATATATAATGTGAGTTCGTTATTGCTATCTTTTGATAAGTTTGATATAATGCAGATCTAATATCCATTGTATTGTTTGTTCTGTCACAAATCATATAAATAAAATTAATTAAGGGAGTCATTGATGTCATGTCTTTATGTTTTAACGTGAACTGGAAATGAATTAAATTAATGTGATCATGATGATGTCATGTAAGCAGTACGTTTTTTTCTATTAGCCCCAAAAGATGCTGAAAAAGAAATTTAGATCCAATGCTAAAAAGGAGACTCAAGAACCAGTGGTTTGTATGTACAGTGATGTTGAAGAGGACTTTGAGGAATCCGGGTCAGATGACTATAGTGAGGGGGAGAATGACCCTGAATATATTCCAACACCTTTGCAGCGACGTGTGAAGCTAGCGGAAAAAAGGAGGGTAAGCATTCTTAAACATTTAGGAGGGTAAGCATTCTTAAACATTTACAACTTTACAGAAGGCAACAGTTCCAATAATGTTATTTCACTGACCAATAATGAATGAAAGGTGTTTTTTTTTGTCTACACAGTAATTGTGCTTGGTATGTAAATGTTTACCAGGTCAGTGGTTTGTTAGTTGTCTGGATTGCCAGGCAAGATGCATAACTGTACACCTGGAAAATAAGTCTCTGGAAGTGGTATCTGAGACCCAAAAAGTCTTAGGAATGTTTTCTAGTAGTGCTAATTGATACCTATGACTTGGGAATGAATTATGGTAGTGCTAATTGAAACCATTGACTTAGAAATGATTTCTGGTACTGCTAATTGAAACCTATGACTTAGAAATGATTTCTGGTAGTGCTAATTGAAACCTATGACTTAGATATGACTTCTGTTAGTGCTAATTGAAATCTTTGACTTAGATATGATTTCTGGTGTGCTAATTGAAACCAATGACATAGAAATAATTTCTGTTAGTGCTAATTGAAACCTATGACTTAGATATGATTTCTGTTAGTGCTAATTGAAATCTTTGACTTAGAAATGATTTCTGCTAGTGCTAATTAAAACCTATGACTTAGATATGACTTCTGTTAGTGCTAATTGAAATCTTTGACTTAGATATGATTTCTGGTGTGCTAATTGAAACCAATGACATAGAAATAATTTCTGTTAGTGCTAATTGAAACCTATGAGTTAGAAATGATTTCTGTTAGTGCTAATTGAAACCTATGACTTAGATATGACTTCTGTTAGTGCTAATTTAAATCTTTGACTTAGATATGATTTCTGGTGTGCTAATTGAAACCAATGACTTAGAAATAATTTCTGTTAGTGCTAATTGAAACCTATGACTTAGATATGATTTCTGTTAGTGCTAATTGAAATCTTTGACTTAGAAATGATTTCTGTTAGTGCTAATTGAAACCTATGACTTAGATATGACTTCTGTTAGTGCTAATTGAAATCTTTGACTTAGATATGATTTCTGGTGTGCTAATTGAAACCAATGACATAGAAATAATTTCTGTTAGTGCTAATTGAAACCTTTGACTTAGAAATGATTTCTGGTAGTGCTAATTGAAACCTATGACTTAGATATGACTTCTGTTAGTGCTAATTGAAATCTTTGACTTAGAAATGATTTCTGCTAGTGCTAATTAAAACCTATGACTTAGATATGACTTCTGTTAGTGCTAATTGAAATCTTTGACTTAGATATGATTTCTGGTGTGCTAATTGAAACCAATGACATAGAAATAATTTCTGTTAGTGCTAATTGAAACCTATGAGTTAGAAATGATTTCTGTTAGTGCTAATTGAAACCTATGACTTAGATATGACTTCTGTTAGTGCTAATTTAAATCTTTGACTTAGATATGATTTCTGGTGTGCTAATTGAAACCAATGACTTAGAAATAATTTCTGTTAGTGCTAATTGAAACCTATGACTTAGATATGATTTCTGTTAGTGCTAATTGAAATCTTTGACTTAGAAATGATTTCTGTTAGTGCTAATTGAAACCTATGACTTAGATATGACTTCTGTTAGTGCTAATTGAAATCTTTGACTTAGATATGATTTCTGGTGTGCTAATTGAAACCAATGACATAGAAATAATTTCTGTTAGTGCTAATTGAAACCTTTGACTTAGAAATGATTTCTGGTAGTGCTAATTGAAACCTATGACTTAGATATGACTTCTGTTAGTGCTAATTTAAATTTTTGACTTAGATATGATTTCTGGTGTGCTAATTGAAACCAATGACTTAGAAATAATTTCTGTTAGTGCTAATTGAAACCTATGACTTAGATATGATTTCTGTTAGTGCTAATTGAAATCTTTGACTTAGAAATGATTTCTGTTAGTGCTAATTGAAACCTATGACTTAGATATGATTTCTGTTAGTGCTAATTGAAATCTTTGACTTAGATATGATTTCTGGTGTGCTAATTGAAACCAATGACATAGAAATAATTTCTGTTAGTGCTAATTGAAACCTTTGACTTAGAAATGATTTCTGGTAGTGCTAATTGAAACCTATGAGTTAGAAATGATTTCTGGTGGTGCTAATTGAAACCTATGACTTAGATATGACTTCTGTTAGTGCTAATTGAAATCTTTGACTTAGATATGATTTCTGGTGTGCTAATTGAAACCAATGACTTAGAAATAATTTCTGTTAGTGCTAATTGAAACCTATGAGTTAGAAATGATTTCTGGTAGTGCTAATTAAAACCTATGACTTAGATATGACTTCTGTTAGTGCTAATTGAAATCTTTGACTTAGATATGATTTCTGGTGTGCTAATTGAAACCAATGACTTAGAAATAATTTCTGTTAGTGCTAATTGAAACCTATGACTTAGATATGATTTCTGTTAGTGCTAATTGAAATCTTTGACTTAGAAATGATTTCTGTTAGTGCTAATTTAAACCTATTACTTAGATATGATTTCTGGTAGTGCTAATTGAAACCTTTGACTTAGAAATGATTTCTGGTCGTGCTAATTGAAACCAATGACTTGGGAATTAATTATGGTAGTGCTAACTGAAACCTATGTATTAGGAATGATTTCTGGTAGTGCTAATTGAAACCTATGACTTAGAAAAGATTTCTGGTCGTGCTAACTGAAACCTGTGGCTTTAGTGCTATTTGATATCTAAATTTCTGGTAGTGCTAATTGAAACCTGTGACTTAGAAATGATTTCTGGTAATGCTAATTGAAACCTATGACTTAGAAATGATTTCTGGTAATGCTAATTGAAACCTTTGACTTAGAAATGATTTCTGGTAGTGCTAATTGAAACCTATGACTTAGAAATGATTTATGGTAGTGCTAATTGAAAATTATGACTTAGAAATGATTTCTGTTTGTGCTAATTGAAATTTATGACTTAGAAATGATTTCTGGTTATTGAAACATTCTAACTAGATGCATTGTAGTTCTTGAAAAAGTGCCTTCCAACCTGTGTTCTCTGCCATGCCAAAATATACAATCAAGAAATGCCCCAAGCCTCTTACCATGCTGGCCTATGAAATATACCGTCCAGTTGTCGTTACAGAATGATTCTAATGAAACTGGCATATTGATAAGGGCATTTTTAGGTGAGTTGTTAAATGGAAGTCGTTTTGATTTCATGAAAAAAGAAAGTGCAAGGGATGTCATTTAGCATAGATTTGTAGTTTAGTTCAAATTCTTTGATATGTCTGTTTTTTTTCTTCTCCTTTTAATACTATTTTTGAAATTTTGTTTTACATATGGTCACAGATTTAGCAATAGTCCAGGAATGCTATATTTCCTGGTCGGCAAATAGTTTTCGTAATTTCAAAAGCTCGACAGCTGACATAATTTCAATAACATGACAGCCGACATAATTTAAGCAGCCTGACAGCTGACATAATTTCAATGGCCTAACAGCTGACATAATTTCATTGGCCTGATAGCTGACATAATTCCAGTCACCTTTGACAGCTGATGTAATTTCAATAGCCTGACAGCTAGTAAAGTTTAATTTGTCACCAGTCAGTTAGTGAAGACAGACTAGAGAAAATTTGTATTCACCTATCAATTTCAATAACAAAAATCTTTTATTACGATAAAAATAGTTCAAAACTTAGTGAATTCATTCATTGATTGATAATTTCTAATCTGACTGAGCAGAGTGCCCCTAACACTGGCATCCCCTTTCATGCTTAATGGACTTTCCATAGTAACACTATGGTCAGGTCTCTTACTCGGACAACCTTGTGACATGCTTCTTCCCATTCAGTAACTTCTGGATTATTCCTTAAATTACCATATTGTTGGAAAGGATATTTCTTCACACACATGAACATAGAAATTGTTGATGACACTCATTTCCTTTGCTTGATTTGACACTGTAAATATCGGAAACATACAACATAGTAATTTTTTTCTACGTATATACATGTGTAGTCTTGAATACCCTCCATGGCTGAAAATGGACTTGTCCAGGAACTGGAAATGATTGGCGAGCATGGTCATCTTTTACGCTGTAAACTTATATTTTAATATGCAGATGATAACTGTTAGGCCCCCAATGGTCACAATCAGGTTTGAAAGTATAAATCAATAAATGAATTTAGTGATCAAATGATCAAATTTGTGTTTTTTATGTATGCCTGTCCAGTCATCCACACTCTAGATTAAGGTCAGTGGTAAAGATTCTGGGGTTAAGTAATATGTTTTTCTTTCTTTCTTTCTTTCTTTCTTTCTTTCATGAAACATCTGTCTTTGTTATGTCCTATTAAACACAGTTATAGACCTCTTTTTTTTTTCCCAATGCAAATAAAAAAGTACCACTTTACAAAACTTGCTCTTATATACCAAGGTATTCTTTAGATGCAGCCATAAGTCATTATTGGGTTAGAAACAGTAATGAGCATAAATTGATATTTATAGAGGGCAAGGTAGGTCCTATATTAGTCAACCCGATCTTGCCATATTCAAAATTCAGGACAAAAGATTTGCATCGCAAAATTATATTGTAAATTAATTTGAGAAAATTGTTATAAACACAAATTTAAAAAATCATGAAATTTTGAACCAACAGTGTTGATTGCAAAAAAATTGTACTGTGTTTTTTGAAATTCAAACAATATCAATTCCATACTTTTTATCATGTAGCAATTATCATGGATTTTGTTATTGCTACTAGTTCACATTTATCGAGTTGTTGGATTTTGTTATTGCTACTAGTTCACATTTATCGAGTTATTGGATTTTGTTATTGCTACTAGTTCACATTTAACCTGTTATTTTCGATGCAGGGTATTAATTTACATCCAAATGATCATGGAACCCTTTTTTCTCATTTCTAAAAATACTTGACTTAAACAAATACTTTTAATGATCTCGTGGAGTTTATTTTAAAATTTGGTTTCATTGTTTACTCAGTGTTCTGCAAATAAATAGTAAAGTCTATAGGAAATAGCTACAAATGTTGACATCTGAAAAGTACCTATACACAGATGTAGATCAAAGTTTGTAATGATGCATCATTGGTGCTGGAAAGACTTGAAAGATATGGGTTTATTGCCATTGCAAAGCTTTTCTATCTTTATCTTAGCCATCCAAGCGTTCAAGTATTGGTGCCCGATGTTCCTGTAAATCCAAATGTAAGACCAACAAATGCTCCTGTCGTAAAAATGGTGTGTCTTGCCAAAATGAGTGTGGATGTGTTGCCATGAATTGTGTGAACAGAGAATCGGAACAACCACATTCTACGACCAATACAGAATTAGAGGCCGTAAGTTATTCCTTGCTGATTTCATTTTTTTTCCCTCCATCATATTTAGAGAAGAGGCACATATATATATATAAGAGTACGCTTGTCCATGGACTTGCATGCACTTTCCTAACAGTATCGTGTTCTATTTATAGCAACTATCCGATTAAAAAGAAACATTCTGATCCTACTTTCAAACTTTCGACCTCAAATTCTATTTATAGCATCTGTAAGGCTTAGTGAGGAGAGAACAGACTGGTTGTCTAATTGTAATCTTTACACACAGATTCTTTGTTCTAATTCATATTTAGTGCAGAACCAGTCTAAAAGTATTTGAGGGTAAAAAGTATATTTTATTTTAGTCAATGTGTATATGGGAGCAAAAATTCTCCTTTTAAATAATTTTACAGATGGATTAGAAAAAGGCAAAACAATAAATGAAACAAAAAAATAATAATCCTCTTAATATGAAGACATGAGGGCAGCATCACGTGACGTCTTATTGGATGCCATGTGGAAATAATTTTAATACTAGATGCTAAAAGTCTTAATTTGGATTCTAGTCTATGTGTGTGTAAAACTAAAAGTGCTACATATGAAAATTTGAAGCAGTAAAAGATATTAAAAGATGAAAGGGGTAAATAAATCATTGTTCATTGAAATTTTAGCATGTTATATATGGATTACACTTTTTTTGCCTGGATTTTGCTTTTTTACCACTTGGATTACGCTTTTTCCTCGTCAGGAGTTGGCATGTATGCTCTTTAGACTTCATTTGCATCCTATTTATGTGTACATGCATATTGTATGAACATAGTTTAGTCTAGCTGTCTCTACTCTCCAGCTTCATTTTTGTTGATCTAGTAACATATATACCAATCATTATGCTTTTTTTCACTAAATTATTCGTTATGCTTAAACATATATGGATTACGCTTTTTCGGTATATCCACCTCCAAAAAAACAATTATTTGTTTTCTCGTTATTAATATTCCATTAAGACTGTATTTTAGAAAAGACAGCTTTTACGTAACTACAGTGGAAGAGTATGCTTGACAGTGGACTTTTGTAACAGTATCATGTTCTATTTATAGCTAACCTGGTTCTACTGACGACCTCACATTCTATTTATAGAATCTATGCTTAGTGAGGAGAACGCAGACTGGTTTTTTAAATTTAATCTTTACAAGCCGATTCCATGTTCTAATTCATATTTGCTGTAGAACCAGTCTAAAGATATTTGCCACTGAAAAGTATATTTTATTTTAGTCTATGCATTTATGTGAGCAAAAATATCTTCATTAAAAAATTTCCCAGATAAATTAGAAAAAGGCAACCCCAAAATAAACAAACAAAAATAACATGTTTCTGGTTTCCATGTTCTAATTCATATTTGCTGTAGAACCAGTCTAAAGATATTTGCCACTGAAAAGTATATTTTATTTTAGTCTATGCATTTATGTGAGCAAAAATATCTTCATTAAAAAATTTCCCAGATAAATTAGAAAAAGGCAACCCCAAAATAAACAAACAAAAATAACATGTTTCTGGTTTCCATGTTCTAATTCATATTTGCTGTAGAACCAGTCTAAAGATATTTGCCACTGAAAAGTATATTTTATTTTAGTCTATGCATTTATGTGAGCAAAAATATCTTCATTAAAATTTTCCCAGATAAATTAGAAAAAGGCAACCCCAAAATAAACAAACAAAAATAACAGAATTCTCAAAATTAGACAAGAGTGCAGCATCACATGACATCTATTTCCGACCGTGTGGAAAGAATTTTAATATTTGGCGCAAAGTCTTGTGATGGTTTCTAGTCGATGTGTGTAAAGCTAAAAGTGCTACACATGAAAACTTGAAACAGTAAAGGATGTTAAAAGACTAGAGGGGCAAATAAATCATTGCTTATTGAAGTTTTAGCATGTTATATGTGGATTCTGCTTTTTCTGCCTGGATTCCGCTTTTTGACCACTTGCATTACGCTTATTCCTCGTCAGGGGTTGGCATGTATGTAGTTATGCCCCTTGACAATTAACTTTATATCTTCTTATGGGAGTAGGCCTTTAATTTGCATAGTAGAGAATCATTCAACATACTCAATAATTTGGCATAATCCCCTTTGTTATATAGCTTCTGTTGATAAAATTCTTGGATGTACATGGAGATGTAAATTGTTGTTTGCAGACAGTATAACTGAAGAGTCATTGAAAATGTTTTGATAGCAAACGTGGTTGACAAGATCATTGGCCAGTTAGCATGGAGCAGGCTACTTGTCACATGGAGTCCTAACATCAAGATTGCCTGTCTAGTTCACTGTTATAGTTATGACTGGAGATACACAACAATATCATCCACTTTAAAGCTTTTTTATTTGTGGACTTTATTGTGAAAAATTCCATATTTAATTTTGCATAGCTGGCTTCATGACAGTTCTGTCATTGATAAAAGATATTGATTTTAATACCAGCAATGATAAAGCCATGATACGATGGATCTGCCATGTAAATCCCGAGGCGAATGTCCCATTTGAGTCTCTCCTCACCCAGCTCAACATCAGAAACATTTCTGACATTATCCAATCAAATAGGATGCGATGACTGGGCCATGTTGAGCGTAGTAAAGGGTGGATATCCAAGGTCCGTTCCTTCAAAGTTACTGGAATTCGAGCTCCAGGCAGACCTAAGCTAACATGGGAAGAGTTGACAAAAAGAGACAGAAAGACGTTGGGGCTGAGCGGAATCAATCCACAGGACCGTAGAGCCTGAAAGAAAGCTTTGAATACTCTCATGATGAAACAGACAGGCCTGCCCTCGTTAGAGCATTAATAAAAGACCTGGATAATCAAAATTGATGATGATGATGAAGATAACATGCTACTATAGGGGGTTTCACGGTTGCAACGGAGTTACTGATCGTAGCGCCTAAAATTAGCTCCTATGCGCATGCCCACAAAAAAATCTCCAGTTCCGGATAGTTTACTGTTCTACACTTGATTAGCAAAACATAAAGTTAACAAAGGAAAACCAATGAATCAATTATATGTCAGACTTATTTTGTTCATACTAGGAGAAGAATTATAGACAATAAATCAGATAATTAGATTCAGTGTCCATACTTACATTATATCAGATAATTAATTATTTCCTTTCCATACTTTAAGAATGTCAATTAATCAAATTAAATACACTGTCCATATTTATATTATACCTGATAATATAGAGTCACTATCCATCATTTCAGACACATTTATAGGAACGTTTCACCTTGCTTTCCGATTTGAAACATTTATTTCACTTTTTTGGCTACATAACTTTAAAGAAAAATAATCTCAACAATTTGCATTTTTGATATGTTGATATATCCTTCTTTCTCAGTTACTTTTGCAAGGCTAATAGTTCGTTTATAACACGTTAAGAAAGTTATAACACAAGTTCGATAAGAAAATTATAATACAAATTCAATCCAGCGGCTGATATGTAATGCTAAATATTTTAATTCACAAATGTTGTTGTTTTTTAAATTTTAAAAATGGAAGAGTATATTGATGTATTCAGATCAGTTTGACAAAGCAATAACTACATTAGCTATCGATAAAGGAGTGTAATTAATGCTGATGGAATATTGTTTCATATCTGGGTGTAAAAATTGTACAATTTTCAGATTAATGACGTTTTATCTTGTTTCATTTTCGCTTAAAATTTTGAACATCAGGTATCGGACGGTACATGCAATAACTTTCAAATCTGCTAGGGTCTTTAACAAGATTTCTGATTGACACCTGAAAATTAATTTAGAACAGCCTTATTAAAATTAGCTGAATTCTGTTGAACTTTCCTTGCATTAAAGATGTAAGTTTTAATAAATACATTTATTTCATAGATTTCATCCTACTACTTTCATTTGTCTTTTAAATCAATATTAATCCACGTGACCAGATGTAAAATTGCAAACAATATTATTTTTAAGAAAGAGACTGCTTGTAAGAAAAAGCCCTACAAGTCAATAATAAATAAATACTCACAAATATTCATCTTTGTTTTTTTTTTTCTAACGGTCAATGTTCTTTCTTAGCATCAATTTATACTCATTTTTCACCTGAAGTATGTTTATGTAATATACATATGCGAACACATTAATTCGAGGATATACATACCCAACGCACCAGATGAAATGTGACAGAAACACATACAGACAGACAGGCAGATAGGTGAGAACCATAAATGTCCTTTACATGCATAGTGGGTCTAACATAGATATTTCTCCACATTATATACTCTAAAATTTCCATCCGCTCATGGAAATAAAATTAGAATAATCATCAAGGCGACTCGAACATGCGCCTGTCTGTTCAAGCACGGATGACATTTGTGCATTTTGAAAGAAACTCGAGTTATTTCATTTAAAATATAATTAACATTAATATAAATGCAACAGTCTAATAAATAATAAAGGAACTTTAAAAAGTTAGAATTTTTTGTTGTCGTTCAACATAAATTTACTGCTATGATTAAAGCTGTAAAAAAATAAACATCTTTTCAATATTCTTCAAGCGAGATAAATTACAAGAACTTTTACGCAGCGATACACTTTTGCACAATCAAATAACACAAACTAGTACATAATGTAGTAATGGAAAAATAATGAAGATCTGAAACGAGCAGAAAACAATTATTTAAAAGCTGGCTGCAGTGCAAGTTAATGAAAAAATTAAAGATGTAACAACAATTTATCAAATATTGATATAATTTCATTTTAAGATAGTGAGATATCGATATTGTTTGCAAAATGTGAGTGGTTTGTCAAATTGTCTTGATCAACGTCTGCCATATCTAATTATTGAACTATCCGGAAGTGAGCTGCACCGATACGCCCTCTGGTGAGCTAGTAACCGTGAAACCCACTATAGGATTGCATTTGTCCTCCCCAGGACTCCAGTGCAAGCTGATTATTACCTCCCTTTATTAGTATTATAGAGCCAGAATTGAAAGAACATGATCCCAGTCTGACTCCCAAGTCACATCCTGTAAATGGAATACCAACCTCATATCTCCTTTCTTAGGCATTAAATGTGTCTTGTATCTTGTTTTCTTGTTTCATCTGTTAACACCTTTATGGTATTTCAACTCCTGTGTTGTATTGAAGGAGTGTTTATCAGGCATGTTCCTGAGTGTTATTTGTGTTATTTTTATGAGCTTAAGTGGTGCTTGATTCGATTATATGCCCGTTCTCTGTACCAGTGCTAGGGTAAGTATTATCTACCCAATTCTGGTTCTAAATTGTTTTTAATATGTGTTAATATTTACATTTAAGCATTTCTAATGTTGCAAGGTGTGGTCAAAGGAAGGCCTCATGGGACATTCACCTACCTGCTTTGCATGCACAGGGTATTCAAATATGGACAGCTGCCCAATTTGTTGGACCCTTATTGGGACTTTGCAGGTAGTTGCCACATGTGCAGGATGAGGAAGAAGAACCTTAACATAGTTGGATAATGTTGTGCTATTGGGGCAAGAACATTCTGTGAATTCCTTGGTTTGGAGGTCACCTAAGGGCCATGGATTCCACATGTTGATTATGATGCCATCAATGCTGGTGAAAGATCAATCCTTTGATCCTCCCAAGGGAAGAAAAACATAGAGAGCTAGTCGATCCTCATTTTGGTGACAAACAGTTCCCTCTCAAGGTCAGTGTCCTGGTGACTGAGTTCACTGAATGGCCTCTTCCTGAGAAATTAAAGCAGTAATCTTGTTTGATTAAATTTGATGTGGCTAGTCCATCATAACATCATTACTAAACTGGTCTTGACCGAGCACCAATGATTGGTCATTGGGCTTTGAACACTGGTAACAAGGTTTTCATTATCGGTCTGGGAAAAATGTAATTAGATCAATATCCACTGTTACCATTTAATCCTAGAGGATCAGATTGGCATCCTCTCTCCCTATGTTCTCATTTAATCCCTACAGAATGTGGAGATCCCCTTTCCAGGAAGTAAGTCTTTCTTCACCATATGGATGTCTCTCTCTCGTGTCTTCATGGTAGGGCACTTGTTTCAGTATGACAAGCTGTCTACCTGCTCCTTCTGAAAATAAGGCCAACAAAATTGAGGGGGATTGACACTCATTGCCCAGGACAATCTGTTTGTGCTCAGTGATCCCACTCCTAACAGATTAGTCTTTTGAAAGAATAATCATTCTCTTTTGGACTTACATTTTTGCTGTAAACCCATGCCAAGTCATCAGATCATGTGCTTTCATTGTTGACGGCATTCTCTATGAATTTTCTTAACCACAGCAAGAACCTTTAAAATCTACTCTTCTTGAGGTGCAGATACCCTTTTGGAAGCCTCTAAGTCTTTGTGGCATCATAGGATTTGAAGGACCGACAACACAGGTCCCTGGCAGCAGCTCAAACCCTTTGTAACAGGCAAAGAGCAGCCCTTCTGCCCTGTCTTGAAACTATCTCCATATTTCTTAAAGCAGTCTCAGATGCTGCCTCTGTCTGAAGCTCCCACTCACCTATCATTCTCTTCACACAGTGGTCAGAGAGGCTAAGGGAGAAACTTTTTGGACTTCCTCCACTACCAACAGCTTTGCACCCTCTCATTACGGTCCCATTAGCAGTTTATCTAGCCCTTTTTCAGTGCTTTGGTCAGGTATCATGGAGAAAAAAAACTTTTGGCTCACCGTTCCACCTTAGACAGATTGCCATCTTTCCTCCACACCAGAAATACATAAGAGGTTTTGTCTTGATTATGAAAGTTTTCATTTTCAAAATCTTCCTTTTGGTTCTGCTTCCGGCCCCCATGGGTTTAACAGAGTGATGATGGTGTTTGAGGCTCTTGGGAATTACCATCCTCCATTATTCCAACTACTTCATGAATAGTATCCTCAGATATTCATTTCTGAAGGAGCTCTCTGTTGCTCGACACTGACATATCCCATGTGCCAAGACATTGTATATATATATATTGGGATTAATTTCCTCACCATGTCATGTCATGTCACCAGCCTCAGCATGGATCATGTTCCTCCAGACAGGTTCTGACCAAGATGTGCTTTCTGGCTTGTATTTACCTCACCCTCAATCTCCTGTTGACTCAGATCTTGGCTGTGGACTTTGTTCCCTAGAGAGTCTTTAATTGCGCTTTCTCCAGTTCCTGTTGGTAGTGAACTGGAGACAACACAAAGATCCCCTATCAGCTTGGATCTGAATTTCAGCAACCAGTTAAACTGGGACCACTTTCTGACTAGTCCCAACCTTTTTCTGGCTAAGTATAGTGAACACTAATGCTATAAGGGTAAGTACAAAAATTTTCTATACCATATTTGTTGCCATCATCCTTCCGCCTGACTGGTGAAGTTAGCAATGTAATAGTTGTTCTAATTATATTCTATTTCTATGTGTTTATAGTTGGTGGTTGGGTAATGGATGCCTGCTACTATTGCAAAGTTTCCTTCCTCCCACTCTTCTGCTCTAGGTCCAAATTGGAAAAGGAAGGTATTCCATGTTATCTGTGACTAACGAGTCAGACTGGGATCCTGTTCTTTTCAATTCTGGTCATTATTACATGGACAAGGGAATAATTAGCTTAGACTGTGACCTTTAGTTCCAGAAAACGATAGCTATGCATCAAAAGCAGGGAAGTATTAGATAATTAAAACGATTCCAACCCCATGAATCTACATTCTTATTACAAAGTATTTCTTTAGTAATGCAAGTCTTTCTAATTGTAATATGAAATATATTTGTTCTAGAAACACAGAATCTCTTAAGTTGTCCAATCACCTACCTCATTTTCCTTTATAAGGATGTAAGAATTTTGCATAATACACACTGCTTCATTAAGTGAAATAATATATTGATTCCTTTTTATTTTGCTAGTCAGAATATTAACATAGTCTCAGTGCAAATTTATGTTTGATAGGTGATATGTTTGAGGTAATTTCTAAACTTCAAAATATGGATATTATGGTTTGAATAGGAGACACATTAATGGAAGATTGAATGGTACAATGTTTGGGTAGCTATGTTTTGAAATGCATAAGAACTCCTTGGAAAACTTGGCCAATATAACTGAAATTATTTTACAATACAAGTGTTGGTAGGTCTTGTTCAGGATGACAAACATGTTTGTCAGGTCTGATGTTTCATTAAATACATGTTTGGCATATAATTTCATAATATTAATTAGAAGCTTAGAAACAACAGCAAAAACATCTACAAATAGAAATGTCTGCATTATGTCCTACTGGTTTTAAAGGATTGCCATAAGACATAAGGGTATCACCTGAAGATGCTGTTCATATTAAAAAAATCACCATGCTCCAAAACTTTATATAAGAGTTTACCCTTTTTCAAGTTTTTGACTTGCTGTATCAAAAATCTAACAATTTTCATTGGATGACAATGAAATATGAAATTTGGGAATAATTTTGGTCATCCGAAGATACACATATAGACATAAATCCACTTTGATGTTGCAAGTTATTGTCGTTCTTCAGCATGCATTGTATGACAGCTTTTAATAGATCACTTCAAAACTTGGCATGTTATGGTCATCATCTGAAGATGGTAATGACAAAAAATCACTGTAATTGCTTTTACGGACCTATAGTTACTTGCAAATTGATGTAGTTTATGGCAAAATCAAAAACACAAACATCCTCACATAATTTCATTGGATTGCCATGAAACTTGAAAAACTTTTGAGTCACTATCTGATGAATTTCACAGTTCTATGATTTCTGTTGGACATATTGCCCTTTTCAATTTGGAGCCTGATGTAGTATATACCAGAATCTTCTAAATGCAATAACTTTAGTTTGCCATGAAACTTTATACAAGTTGTGGTCATTTGAAGATGTGAGTACTGACTGCAATTTAGAATTACTGCCTATTTTATCACACAGCTGAATGCAATGTAAAATGAAATATTGGGAATATAACTTGTGATGGTGTGCTTTTACAGATTGCTGTGAAACATGGTGTTTATATTGTGATAATCATCTAATGGTGCATGTATATGGTATAACGGTACCAATCGCACAAGTCCATGTGGGTGGAGCTTAAGGTGTAGGGTCCATACCATTCAGACCTTAAGAACAAGACAAGCTTTGATTGGTGGATTATGTAAGAGTTGTACTTTCTGTTAGGCTTAAAAAATAGTTTAGCCTCTTGGCAACATGTGAATGTATGTTAATTCCTATACAGATCATATTTTGTATTTTTTATGATTTTTTGAAAATGTCATAGACATGACTGAAAATAGGTATGATGTGACTAGATAACTCATACCCCTGTCTAGTTCCAGCAGAGTTATCTCTCTTAAATGCAATGGAGTACCTGGTTTTGTCATCATCAAATTGACAATCTAACATTGTTCTCTATAACAGTGTGTGAGATGCACGCTAAATTAGGATAGAAAATATATTTATCTCTCCAAATATTAGCATTGAGGTCTATGGAAAAACAATTGGTACCGTGATACCTAAAAGGTAATACCAGCTTCACAGTGCATCCATAGCACCGAGTATACATAGCCACCATTTATATACTGTCATAGTGTCATTTGGTTAAACAATGGATATTGAGAAGTTTTTGTCTAATATTGACAGACTTTTACATAGAAAATGTATAAAATCTTCAGAAAATAAGACACATTAGCTTTGGAATGAGGCTTTTGTAACTATACTTATAACATATATAGACTGATGGCTTTGTGTCTGTGTAGTCAGCTTCAAGATTAGCATACTTGCAAAAAACATAAGTTATGTAAAGTTAATTTAGTTAATTTTAGCCAAATATTGACTATTTTATGCGCAAAAGATGAAAAATCATGGATAAAGAGCAACTCTCTTGTTCTTCTAAAGCATGTCATAGACCAGGAATAGAGGACACTTTTGGTCCTCTTGTAGATAGTTCACTTGTATCATAAAGAATATTCTGGTATGAGTATTTTAGGTAATTTATTAAAGATATGGTATTCCTTTTTATTTTGATTTGAATTGTCCTGCTCTAATTGTCTTTTTTTTTTCTTGTAAACTTTTGTGCCTTGAGAAATGAACATGCGATTCCTTAGTTAGATAATCATTCTTGAGGTCTCTACTACATATAGTTGCCTGGATTTTAGGTTCTCGCTTTATCAGTAATGCATTTATGAATAATTTAATTGCATTAAAGTTAATACATGTGTTCTTGAACTCATCTATAGTACATGTATAATATATTGCATAAAATAAAAAGACTACACCTTATGTATATCATTCAGTTATCTCCCTTACACCAGACATACATTTCAATAGATAAAAACCCACAATTTAAGTGAGTTTTTATGAAAATCAAGAGAAGATTTGTGAATTATCATATTAGCCCTTGGTCTTGATGCAAATTGAACTAAAAGTACTTTAATAATTTCTCCCAGTAAAGTTTACAAGTTTGAAAACTGATCAAACATGCCTTGTTTGGTTTAGGTATTTTTTTTCTGTCTAACAGAAGCCCATTATTGGTAATTTCTTATTTAGAAGAAATATAACTTATACGCATCTATATTATCTAAATTATTCAACCTTATATATTAGCTAGGAATGAACACCATGTCACCTGATATTTGGTGCCTGTAAGGGATGTAATAGCACACGTGCCTTTGAATTGTATTTGCACCTATGGTCCACTGCTGCCCTATATTTTCTAAGATAATATTATCAAGCTCTCACTTCTCATTTTTCTCATTGCTGCTTTTGTCTCCTTTAATTACATTATCATTAGCTACATCTCCCATTTAGATACACACTTTCCTCCTGTTTTTAAATCCATTGAACTCACTATACTCATTGTTAAACTTGAGCCTTTTTCAGTATTTCAATCCACATTTTCACCTGCAAACCCAACATAACCACTACGAAAGCTTTTATTTAATTTATTTGGTGTCAGATTGGCTTATTACATCAACTGTATTCACTACACAAAGGAGGGAAGCTTTCAATTTGTATGACAAAGAGGCTGGGTAGCTTGACCTTTGTGTGAGGACTGGGGGTTACTGACCTCATTCATATGCTGACACTGTAAAGTGTTCAAAGCTAAGACTATAATTAGATTGGGCCATGTCCACCTGTCCCTGTTGTTACTTTCTGTGTTCATGAAACAAATATAAGTCCTTTATTTTAGATCAAAAGGTCTCTTTAAGAGTAGAACTGGTACATGCTAACTAGTGCATTGACCTTTGACCTTACTATTAAACAATATGACATAATGTGATTTATCCCCTATCACCAAAGTGAAGTTCGATAAGTGCTAATATGAATAAAACACAACTCATAGTTAAAAGAATTCATTTTATTTCAAAAGATGAGTTTGATAGTGAAGCTAAAGTATGAAAACAAAGAGTTCAAACAACTCCATAACATTTCTATACACAATCATATAAAACATAGCTTAGTACTTCATAAAATTGTTTTTGACAAGCGAGACTAAGTACATTTGTTAGTTTATATAGTCCTGAGCTATTTCACAGATTATTGGGAAAATCAAGGTTTGCTATAGGTATAACGGTACCAATTGCAAAAGTCCATGTGGGTGGAGCTTAAGGTGTTGGGTCCATACCATTCAGACCTTAAGAACAAGACAAGCTTTGATTGGTGGATTATGTAAGAGTTGTACTTTCTGTTAGGCTTAAAAAATAGTTTAGCCTCTTGGCAACATGTGAATGTATGTTAATTCCTATACAGATCATATTTTGTATTTTTTATGATTTTTTGAAAATGTCATAGACATGACTGAAAATAGGTATGTTGTGACTAGATAACTCATACCCCTGTCTAGTTCCAGCAGAGTTATCTCTCTTAAATGCAATGGAGTACCTGGTTTTGTCATCATCAAATTGACAATCTAACATTGTTCTCTATAACAGTGTGTGAGATGCATGCTAAATTAGGATAGAAAATATATTTATCTCTCCAAATATTAGCATTGAGGTCTATGGAAAAACAATTGGTACCGTGATACCATATGACCAATCTTTGTTTTCCCTGTTATGCTCGTGAGAGTTATTGCCCTTTGTCTTACAGTTGCATGCAATGTACTGCAGAATTTTGTGAATGAAACTACTGTAGCAGGTTTCATTGGATTACTGTTAAACTTAGTATATCCTATTAGTAAAACTTAGTATATCTAATTAGTAAAACTTAGTATATCTAATTAGTAATCATCAGACAATATTCATGTTGATCAATCACTGTACTTGCAGTATAAATATACACACTTTTGTTTCTTCTAGACTCATGTCCATCATTGAGGAACGGTTAGATGTTGAATAGATAGGGATATAATTACATACGCAAATCAGCCACCATTCCTGTAAAAATAGTGTTGCACAAGCTGCTAAATAAACTGCATTAGAATATAGTGCAAAGTCAAACTTTTTATACACAAGTCGATGCAAGGGGTATTGCAATTATAAAATGGTTAAATGGGTACCTTAGGTGTGCCTTTTATGGTTTTACGTAATCAGCTCTATTCTGGACAGAGATAGAACCCTTCTGGATTGGTTTGCTTGAGTTGATAAGATCTTTATGAGAATTGCATGTTAATCATTTCATGTCAGCATTTCAAGGAGTCATGTCTGTGAGCATTTTTGTCGAGGCACAACAGTGTTACACAAATCCATCGGTCACTCTTTATTTGGGTTTTGCAGCGAGGCAAGTTTTCAGGCATCGTGGTGTAGTTCATTTGTCCCATAAATACATTTCTTGTGTGTTGTCTTTCATCATTTTCTTTTATTGCGTCTATTTTTGATGTGTCTGTTTCTACAGAACTTAAGCTTGTGTTTTAAGGCACTTTGGTGGGGCACACATGTTCCATGAAACATTCTAATCTTTTGTTTGCAGTTATGAATACAATTTAGTCTTAAAATTATTTTCTGCACAGAAGTTTACGTGATGAACAATCTAAGGACTATCCAGCGTCTGTTGAACAGTCAGATAACAATATTTCTGCAGGTGATTTTAAACATTCTCTTTTTTTTTTGTTACAGAGTGAAGGCAGTTCAGTAATAAACAGCACATTTGTATTTGAAGAAAAGGAAAATTCAAGTACATCACCTGAAATCCTGCAGACTTCTCAGAAGACCCACAAGATATTGGGACTGATACAAAAGGATGATAGCGGACAACGGAGCTCTGATGAGTTTATTTTGCCTGGTCCGCTAAAGTCACGGAAAAGTGCACATTCTATTAGCAGCCTAGGAGACGAGTCATTAAGTCGGGGACTGAAGAGACGAAAACTTCTCCCGAGCAAGCAAGGAAGCTTCTTTGAGCCACTGTAAAAGTGTTCATTAAAGAGCACAACAAATTTGTTCATTGCCAAACGAAGACCTTGCTTTCATTGAACATGGAGATATCCCCAACTTGTGGTCTTTGATGTAATCAGGAAGAGGGTTTACTAGTTATGTTGAGCGATGTACTAAACGTTTTACTATGCCATTTTCCCGCACTCTTGCTTGCCCTCTTGAATGAGAGTGAAATTGTAAAAGAGAAACCACATAACTCATTATGGAGTTTTCTTTTTCAAAGTTGTACCATTGACGCTGATGTTTGAATATGAAAATGAACAGATGTGCAAGTGTGTGTGACTGTTTCTAAGCCTGTATGTATGTATTTGACCATGTATGTGTATGTCTTCAGCTTTGAATATAGCCCAGATTTGTCATTTACAAGCAATAACACATACAATGATTCAGCAATGCAGAAGTTATCTTCAAAGTGAATCAGTAATTGAGATGAGTTCTTTCAAGCAACATGCATCATTTTAACTTTCTCATCAGCAGTGATTTAGCAATGTAGATGAGATCTTTCAAGGAACATGCATCATTTTAATTTTCTCATCAGCAGTGATTTAGCGATGTAGATGAGATCTTTCAAGGAACATGCATCATTTTAATTTTCTCATCAGCAGTGATTTAACGATGTAGATGAGGTCTTTCAAGAACATGCATCATTTTAATTGTCTCAACAGCAGTGATTTAGCGATGTAGATGAGATCTATAAGGAACGTGCATCATTTCAGTTCTCTTCAGTAGTGATTCAGTGATGAAGAAACTCCATCTTTTTAATGGTCTTATCAGCAGTGTATAGTACAATGTGAAGACAATTTTCCTCTGGGATTGTTGTTAGTACATTCAGCAAATCAGGACTGTGATTTTTCATATGGCTGTTTCTTCTAGACAATATGACTTGTGTAAATGTGATCGTCACTATGATGTGTGTAGTTATGAAGCAGTTTCTTCCTGAAAATTGTGTACCTCATTGTCTAATTTATTTGCAAGACTTCAGCCCCATGCTTTATCCAAAACTACAGTCCCAAGCTTTATCCAAATCTTCAGTCCCAAGGCTTATCCAAAACATCTGGGAAAAGCTTATGATCACAAGACAAAAACATTGACAGCAAAAGAATTATATTTTCTTCATTTATATCACCCTTTATCACAACAATTATGATTTACTTTATATAAGATATTAAATTATAAAATGTAAGAAGCTCTGAATTATATGGTGAAAGCAGTTCTTAAAGAATTACTAGAACCAGGAAGCTATTTTTTTTGTTAGCTAATCATTGATTGAAAACCTTGAATATGTTGTGTGTATGACTTCAGTTTCTTAGTGACTAAAACATATTGTCCCTTGCGATAAACATGTTTTTGACAAGATTGATTTTAGAGGAATAGGAGATACTTTTTTGCTCACTCATATTCTATGACTGTGGCATTAAGTGTTATTCATATCTATCCTTTTCATTTCATCCCATCATGTCATAATCCTGACATGTTATCCGTGTCTGTCCTTCCTATGACATCCCATCATATCACAATTCAACAATTCAGACATGCTCTCCATTTCGGTCTATCATTCCCATTATATCACAACTCTGACATGTTATCAATGCCTGTGTTTCCAATGGCATCACAGCCTTGATATGTTACCCTTATTAATCTATCTAATGAAATCACAACTTTGACATGTTACCAATGTCAATCATACCCATCCCATCAGGTCATGTTTTTGAAATTTTACCCATATATGTCTTTCCCATTATATCACAACTCTGACATGTTACCCATGTCTCTCTTTCCAATCCCATCACAGCCCTGATATGTTACCCATATTCATCTATCTAGTTACATCACAACTCTTGACATGTTAACCATGTCTCTCTTTCCAATCCCATCACAGCCCTGATATGTTACCCATATTCATCTATCTAATCACATCACAACTCTGACATGTTACCCATGTCTCTCTTTCCAATCCCATCACAGCCGTGATATGTTACCCATATTCATCTATCTTATTACATCACAACTGTGACATGTCCCATGTCTCTCTTTCCAATCCCATCACAGCCGTGATATGTTACCCATATTCATCTATCGAATTACATCACAACTGTGACATGTCCCATGTCTCTCTTTCCCATTACATCACATCCCTCACATGTTACCCATGTGTTCTTTACATCGCTTTGTATTTTGTTCCAACCCAGATAAATTTTGTTTCTGCTTGAAAACTTTTCTTTGCCTTTGAGGATCAAATTTACTATGAAGCTCTATAAGTTCATCAACATTGCAGTTGTGATGCCATCCATGTAGGACATTGTTTTGAAAACAAATTTCAGTGAAAGTTCATGGTTTAGACTGGCATAGCCGGTCTTTCATTCAAATTTGTAACTTGGCGGACGATTCTGCCCTCTGGAAATGGCAATAAGAATAAGCAAGATCTCTTGTGTATGTGTCATTCTTTTCCAACTAAGTTGTCATCATCTAGGTACAATTCAGAAAAAGCCTGTGCACATAGTTTTAGTCCTCGTATACAAATCACTTGTGTGACCCTGTGCATAGTTTTTACTACTACGACTCACTGCTGCTGAGACTACGTTGTAGACTGGTTCTTATGCTGAATACTATAGCATAATCACTGACCATAGATACTGGCAATGAAAACATGGTTATATTTATTTTCATTATTTCATTCATAATAACTGGATTTCAAAGAAATAAAAAAAACTGATTATATCGTGTCTGTTTTTTAAAAAATATTTCATATATTTACTTTTTTGACATACTTCTACAAGCCATCATGCAAGAAATCCCAGTCAAATAAACTGTCCCACAAAGTAAATCCAATTTTATACGTATTAAATATGAACGAACTCTATGCTAAATACCTAACTTATATTACTACCTCTCAAAACAGTCATTTTTGGGATATCTGCATAATGCTTATGACAGTTTACATTCCAAGAAATGCCTACATCTCCATGATGCTGGTATCATACCATTTTGGGTTTCTGCATTTGTTCCCCCATTTTCTTGGCATAATCATTTCTTTAACAAGTTTTTCCACCAGAAATTCAAGAAAAGACTTTAGAAAAGGCCTCTCTTGGCTTGGTAGTACAAGTCCAATAATTTAATCAAAATCAGAATCAAAACCATGATCTGGAGCCTAGTGATGTCATCACTCCCTTGTGCAATTGAGACAATGGGATCCTCGTCATCGGATTCAAAATAACTTGCATCTGGTGTTTAAACTCTACTATTATCAATATCTGATCCAATTTATAAGATCGGTCTAATAAATTCTGTATTGCTTGCAAAGCCCTTAAAACTCATAACTGAAACAGAATATCTCTTTGTTTATGTCAGCTACACGTTTTGTAAAGTGCAGAAAATCCTGTATGTCAAAATTTAGAGGATCACATTTCAAAATGTTGACTGAATAGTCCTCTCATTGGTTATAATAATCAAATATGTGTCATCTTTGGTATTTTCAGACAGTCAATGTCCAGTTAACATAGGAGTAACACCCATCTATGTGGCACTGATATTTCAAGTACATGTAGTACTGTATTATACAAATCATTGTGTCAATAGGGACTAAGCAAGTGTTATTGACACTGCTTATTTACGGATTTACAGGTGACATTTAAATGTGGCAGTGGGGTTGAGGAGCTATTTACAGGTGACATTTAAATGCGGCAGTGGGGTTGAGGAGCTATTTACAGGTGACATTTAAATGCGGCAGTGGGGTTGAGGAGCTATTTAGATGCAGCAGTGGGGCTGAAGAGCTATTTACAGGTGACATTTAAATGTGGCAGTGGGGTTGGCGATTTACAGTTGATATTTAGATGTAGTAGTGTAGTTGAGCTATTTACAGGTGACTTTAAAAATGTGGCAGTGGGGTTGACGATTTACAGTTGATATTTATATGCGGCAGTGTAGATGAGCTATTTACAGGTGACATTTAAATGCGGTAGTGGGGTTGACGATTTACAGTTGATATTTAGATGCGGCAGTGTAGATGAGCTATTTACAGGTGACATTTAAATGATCCAGCAGTTGGTTTGAGGAATTATATATAGGTGACGTTTAAATGAGGCAGTGGGGTTGATGATTTACTTGTGACACATAGCTCCGCTAAGCGACGTTGTAACTTTGTCGCGGTCTAAAAGAATTGTAATTTTGGCATACTTAAAATCAAATTTTTTAGTCGTATTGTGAATGAATGCCATGGAGTTGTTTGTAAGGTCAACCAACTCAGTTCTGCGTTTCTTATTTTATGGGGCTGAATTATTGGGTCGATTGTGAACTAAAGTTAATGGATTTTAGATGGAAATGTAGGCTACTCGAAATTCCAGTACAGCTTCTGTTTTTATCAGGTTTTTCAGGATATATCTGTCGGATTTGAAAAACTAAGAATGTAAAATTTGAGTGAATTTAGGATGCATATTTATGTAAGTATATTTATTATCATTCTTTTTTACCAGCTAATAAAACATGCTTATGTCCTGTCACTTGCATCTCGCTGTTGGAGATAACCCAGCTATGACCTGTATCATACAGAGTCCTCTATTGCCAGCCTCACATTATATCAAAATAGTTACACTGGCAAAACTGAAAACCAGCTGTTGTGTGACGCTCCATTTACCCAGCCTGAAATACTAATTTTACATCGTTCCGGTTTATTACCTGAGGCCCTTTGTTTCCTACCAAAACCTTCAACTGCATTTTGTTCCTTAAAACTAGTAGTTTGACATACTTGTGAAAAGGTACCTTTCTGATAGATATGCGATAGCCTTTGGCTTCATCATGCTTTTCTATGCTATATTTTCTAGGCCTAGAGAGTTCTCATCATAGTCTTAACCATTGCAAAAAGATATGAATATTTTTAAATAGCTATTTTAATTATCAGAACGGTATTTTCTATTACAGCATCTATCACGCTCATTCGTTTGCTTCTTTTTTTTCTGACTCAGTGAGCTCGTCCACATCGTTAACTTTGTCATCTGTCCTTCAAACGGACGAACAGCTGCTGTTGTTCATTCACAATTTCAGTCATCCAAAACCTAAAGTGTCTATGATACGACATTATAGTTTTGTTTGTTTAAAAAGTAATTCTTAAGACGCAATACTTTCTTTACCCATACGTGTAGTGCACGTGCATACAAATTGAAGGTGTTCAGTATCATAAACTACGATTCTGACAAGGAAAACTTAACGGAGACAAAAATGAGCATATAATAAGATGAATGGTTATACAGTATTTGCCAGAAGAAGAAAAAACTAGTTTATATTTTCCAAAACAAATGCAGTAAGCTATAATTATTTTAAAAAAAATACATCAAGAAAAATTAAATTCGCAGATGCTTTTAGTTAAAACAAAGACTTCAAGAATATCAGAGATTTTACTACCATTGACTTCTCTGCATATGCAACACCCAACTTATCCAAGCATTGTGAAATAATTACAAACCCAGTTTGTGGGTTATTGATTGGTCTTGTTTGATCAGGAATAAAAAACCTGATATTGAATACGATTTTACGATGAATCAAATGGGATCGGTTGTACGTGATGGCGCCATCGGCTGATGCCTAGATGTGTCGCAAATGTGCCAAAATTCATTCGTGACAATCGTTATATGGTAATGATAGTACGTGGAATTGACGCACATGGTCTTGGAAATATTCTTCTTACTAAATATGCCACATACCACACATGGGATGTATTTCGTGTAATGTTTGCGAGAATCGCAAGGACCAGCAGTTTTCTCACCGTTTATTAGACTGGAATTTTCTGGAGTAAATATCGTTCCCGTCTGGACTCGAATGTGTCTCAAACGTAAATTTAATAAAAGAAGTCCTTACAATGGGTTTGGAACAAATATTTGCTTCGCTGACTAAACCAAGAAAGGAATTTACCGAACGTGCTGATGCTATTCAAAGGATAACACGAACAAGAGTTGAACAAGTTGAAGTTTTAATGAGAACAGAAAAAGAACCGGAACAAATTCGTATACTGTATTGTTACGTGCTTAGGCTCGAATAAACAGTAACATAGAGTGAAAATAACAAACTTGTAAAACTTAATAAACAATTTATTAAGCACAAATATTTTTCAGAAAAGAAAAATAAACTTACGGTTTTAAGAATCAGTTCCAAAATTAATCCAAAATAATTCAAAATATTATCCATTTGAGAAATTGCAAAAGTCCTGGTAATAAAATGTGCAAATAATTCTAAGTTCGAATCCCAGCGAAGTATCCAATATGGAAGACTATAGATTTTATATTCCTCACCTGGTCTTGGGTAAGGGACCTACACAATCTGCCATAATTCTACTAAATGGTTCGTCAGAGGCAGGAATAGGTTGTAGATGAGCCTTAGGTATCTTCTGATTGGGTTGTTCTACCATTTTACAAGTATGACAAGATCTACAGTATTTGGCAACATCACTTTTGATTTTTGGCCAATAGAAGTGAATCAAGATCTTGTGATAAGTTTTATTAATCCCTAAATGATCAGCCAAAGGAGTTTCATGGGCCAGATTAAGTATTTCCTGTCTGTAAGGTTTTGGAACTACTATTTGATAGTTCACTGACCACTCATCACAAGCAGGTACCTCGGGAGGTCTCCATTTTCTCATAAGAATTCCATTTTTAATGAAATAACAGACAGGAACTAAAGTGGCTTCAGTCTCACTTATGGCCCATTGAAACAAACAGGAGATCTCAGGATCTTTTTCCTGTTCGACGACAAGTGACTGTCGTTTATCACCCTGTTTAGTATAAAGAGAATGAGTTGTTTAAAGAGGATCACTATGATCAATACCTTCTGATTGATCCAAACAAGGAGTAAAAGTGACCTCATCAAAAGCCTGACCTATACACGTGTCAGCTAAAGGAGTGCTGTCTTCATCAACATCATTCTCAAGAGCTTTCTTTGCCATAGCTCTGGTAACTACACAAGCTTGATCTATATCAGAGAATTCTTTTTTCAATTGGATGAACTTTCTGATCCAAAACAGGCTTGTCAGTTACAAGTGGATTAACCACAACTTTGTCTCCAGCTAAGTAGTTGCCTAGCAATAAATGAATGCCCTCAACGGGTAAAAACGAGACTGTTCCGACTGTCACAGGTCCTGACACTAAGTCTGATAACAAATTTACACAATAGAGAGGAACATTAACAAAGCCGCACTCTACTCCCTGAATAAGAACACTTTCATTAGAAGAAGACTTCTCAGAAAAAGGCAAGGTACCTGACAATAGAAGCTCCTGTGTCCCTTAAAATTTTAATAGGGGTGGGATTGGCTGAATCACCCAAGAGTGATATAGAACCCTTCGATATGAATGGTTCATAATTCTTCATAATAAAATCAGACTGGGGTTTATTAGACCCAACAAATGTATTGCTTTCAATACATGACCGTGACCTTGACCTCTTAGAAACAAGAGTATTTGGAACAGGTCTGTCTTGATTCTGTTGTCTATGTTTCTATTTGTAGCAATCAAAAATAACGTGTCCTTTTCTCTTGCAATAGGTACACGTCGGAAAAGACAAGGATATAGAATCAAGCTTCTCTGAAGTTTGATTTTTAAATGTTGTGCTAGTTTGTGTTTTAAAAGGGCTGGTATTAGGCAGAAATATTTTTCTGCCAGAAGACTGTTGAGTAGAAGTCTTGTTAACAAAATTAACTTTATGTGTCAAAGAATATTCATCAGCAGCTCTAGCAGCATTCTCCAAGGTTTCAACCCTATGCTCATCAAGATAAGATTTAACCTCACTATGGACACAGTTTTTGAACTCTTTTATTAATATCATTTGCTTGAGATTTTAATAATCTTGTTCGACTTTCTTGGCAAAGCTCCGTCTATCAAACAACTGCTCTTTTTCTCTAGCAAACTCGACATGAGTTTATCCAGCTTCTTTTCTGTAATTTCTGAATTTGTGCCGATAAGCTTCAGGGACTAACTCATAATCCCTTAAAATGCATTCTTTAACTACATCATAATCACTACTTTGCTGAACAGACAGTGAAGTGTAAATCTCACTAGCCTTACCAATAAGTACACATTGCAATAACCGAGTCCAATGCACCCTTGGCCACTTTAAATGTTCTGCAAGTTTTTCAAAATGAATGAAGTATTTGTCTACTTCTTTTTCGCTGTAAGGGGGCACTAATCTAATATTCCTTGCTAAATCAAAACTTAAATTTGGATTTGAAGTATGAAGGTGTTTTTCACTTGCCAGCTCTAATTCTTTCATTCTACATTGATATTCACTTTCTTCCTTCTCTCTCTCTTTATCAATTTGTTCATCTTGTAACCGAATGTGCATCTGCTCTTTTTCATATTGTAATTGTCTTTCTTTCTCCTCTTTGTCATATTGTAACTGTCTTTCTTTCTCCTCTTTGTCATATTGTAATTGTCTTTCTTTCTCCCTTTCCTGTCTCTCTCTCTCCCTTTCTTGAAATTCCAGCTTCTTCAACTCTAATTCAGTCTTGAATTCTAATTCTAATTTCTTCACTTTTATGTCAGAGTCTGATGCAGACGTACTGACCGAAATCAAAGTACTTTTTTCCAAAACATCTTTTCTACCAAATATTGGACCAAAATCTTTTTGATATCTTATTTCGTTAAAGATGCCTTGACTTCAGAAAGATCATATTTTCTGGCAAGTTTAATCAACTCATCTTTTTTGAAAAGATATAATTGCTCCTGAGTAGGATTAGAAAGAAATATTTCTTCTTTAGATCTCATTTTAATACAAGCCTGTCAATCTCACTAAAGATTTTTTTAAAAAAAAAACTAGGGGTATTCAAATTTTAAACAAACGTTTTCTGAAAAACAATTCTAGCCAAATTCCAGTTGATCCCAATCCCGGATGAGCCCCCAATTTCTATGTTACGTGATTAGGCTTGAATAAACAGTAACATAGAAAGAATGAAAATAACAAACTTGTAAAACTTAATAAACAATTTATTAAGCAAAAATGTTTGTCAGAAAAGAAAAATAAACTTACGATTTTAAGAATCAATTCCAAAATTAATCCAAAATAATTCAATATATTATCCACTAGAGAAATTGCAAACGTCCTGGTACTAAAATGTGCAAATAATTCTAAGTTCGAATCTCAGCGAAGTATCCAATATGGAAGACGATGTCACTTGATGAAGTCAGTTCTTGATAATAAAAGTCTATGAGCAGAATTCTTTTCCAGATAAATAACAAAATAATTCCTCTTGATCCAAACGAATTGACATAATTTCCAGTAAAAGGTAATTTATAATAACTCAAAAAGTCACAACTTAATATTCTAAAAGCCCAACTTCTACTAAATAGCTCGCTCCAAAACATAGTTTATATAGCTGTTTTTACGTAAACAAGAAAGGGGTCACGATCTTCTAGAATCTCTCAGAACAAATTTACGTTCAAGAAACCACGTAAACACCGTATGACCCAACTAAAATAGAAAGATGTTTATACAAAACTCCATAATGTCCATGGAACCAACCAATCATTTTAAAAGCTTGTTTACAACTCAGAAGCCAGGTCAGAAATGAGGTCAACACCTGCTGTTTATTCTGTAAAGTACAGGTCCCCCCATGAACGAATCTTTAAGCTTAAAATGACAAATTTCAATCTAACAAACAGACAATACAAATAAATACAAATGACATATTAAATATACGTAACAATATAAGTATATCAAAGAAGAAACAAAAGCAGCTGCAGAGGTTAGTACACACTTACTATAGATGATTGAGTTAGTCAAAGGACGTCGAAGAACTTGAAGAGCATACCACCAAATAATCACCTCCATCACCCAAGTACAAGTCAATGATAGCAACGCGGAGCAGCATATTTATGAAGAAGGTCATCGGTGGATTTTTGAAGATCCCATCCGTGCAGGTTTGTTTGCTTTCACAGATTGTAGAAGTATAGTGAAAAAAGAACCATCACAAGAACCGTTTGTGTCAAGTGGGTATACAGGACATTTACTGGTGATATTTTATTTCAGAAATATAATTATATACTTTCTTTGGCTAAAACTGGACAAATTCTTGAAGCAAGGCAAGAGATTATCGTTGTATGTAGCTCTTGTACTGGGTAAAATTAACCACTAAAACTAAGAAAAAGGAATATTCGGATGAAGCAGTCGTAACTCAAATAAAATGCGCATCACACATGCCTCCACCAATACAAATTACACGTACAAATGTGCACAAACACCAGAAGTTCAATATACACATGATATGTGTAAAATGGAAGACTAATCACATTGGATATACGAAGAAGGTGCAAAGGTTTTTAAGGTACAGTTGCTAAAACTAAACTCACAAAACAAGAAGGCTTGAGTATGAGATTCTAACGATCGTGCTGACCGACTAAGGTCACTTATGCGATCAGTTCGTGTTGATCGCAATGCACCAGAAGTCATTGACGAAGTCGCATCGATTTGCCCAACTACCAATGACATCATTTACAGAACACTTATTGTGAGCCAATAAATGACCTTGTTGAAGATATTTTACATCTGTTAACGTGTAGAATCAAGCACGCATGAGATTGCACTAACAGTGCGGAGAGTTTATTACAGTCGACTTAATGTCCGTTTACTTCAGGTTGGTGGTCTGCCTGAAAACAACTCGCTTGTATTTTGAATAGATAAAGGTGAAACCTGGGAAAACTTTGAACTTTCGGCAGGCGCACATGACATCGAAAGGATCAGTGAAGAAATTAATTGGAGAATTTTGTTGTTGACTAGCAAGGACTAAACAATCTTCTTATGCGCGAATGTATACGCGCTCAGTTATGTTACCTTGATTATATATGCACACTGCACCGTTACCAATAAGATCAGATTTAGGTTGGCCTGACAATATTTCAGATGACAAGAGTTTTGTGCACGTAGCATCATATAGCGCCTACCGTTTAATTACCTAAACGATATAGACCAGTTTAATATGTGACGCCGTCTGTATTAGTTAAGAACGCACGCCTGAAACAACAAGCGTGTCAGTTAAGGGTTATATACTGTATTGGTGTTCTCCAACCGTGGACCCAGGTGATTTGATATCAATTACGGCCGTGGTACCCGTGTATCTTACATGTCAATAATCGTTTTACCTTGTGGATTAAGAGGGGCAAGTTTGTTGACCTGCGCGGTGTCGGTAAAACTATACATTAGATATTGAAGTGATATTAAATGCTAGAACAGTCGTACGTGAACATATGAGACCCGTGCGTCTCGAGAACACCCGTTTACGATGCATCTTGCGGACACACGAGTAAAACAAAATGGTATTTGACAACTTGCAAAGTATTTCAAGTTGTTTTGCTGTTAAACGCCTAAAATTTGATTGCACTACCAGGAGGAAAATCACACTGGGAATACTTTTATAATGACGAGGTGGCATTCACCGATGTACCCGCTCTGCTGAAGTTCAAAGACGAATATTTTATACCAAGAAGATAAAGATCTCGACTGTTAAGGGGTGTAAAAGAGAAAGCACCCCCAAATGACACTACTAGCAAGTTGTTTGTACATGCAATTCTTTATGCATTAACTTTGAAATCACTTGTAAAACTTGGCTTTAAATGTACTGTGTCGGCGCTTGGGATTGTAAATCTATTAGTATATTACTGATGCAAGGATAAACCAGGAGACACAATGTTTTCGTTTCTCAAATGTATTTTCAAAGTAAATTATATATTATTTATATTGCAAAATTTTTGATCGACGTAGAAACCCTGTTGTACTCTATTTCAGCTGCCATCCACGTGAAATGATCATCAATTTTGTATAACGCCATTGACGAAATTCGATACTAAAATGAGCTTACAATGGTGGGATGAATAACCGTTGCATTTATTAGTTTTGTTTTGACGAGATAAAAACATTAAAACGAACACCGCATTGCATATTTATCGCGTGATGAGTAAGAGGATGTACAGAACTGGCATTTTTGGAGAATTTATTGTCAGTCAGATGAGACAATAATGCTGTTGCTGTTGTAGGATTTATCTCCATTTTTCAGCATGATACATGGCGGCCAGTATTAATGGTGGAGGATGAACCCGGGAAAAACCCGGAAAGAACTACCGACCCACGAGAAGCTACTGGCAAGCTTTATCGCATAAACACATTGGCCGAATCCGAGACTCGAGCCCACGCAGACAGAGGTGAGATGGCAATGATCTGTAACGGGGCCCCAACAATAATGCGAATTCATATATATATATATATATATATATATATATATATATATATATATATATATATATTGTTGTTATTGTTGTTGTTGTCGTAGGGTTCAACGACAGTTGTCAGCACAATATAGGCTATACATGGCGGCCAGTATAAATGGAGGAGGAAAACCCCGGAAAGAACATCCGACCCACGAGAAGCTACTGGTAGCTTTCTCACATACCCACATTGGCTGAATCCGAAACTCGAACCCACGCAGATATATATATATATATATATATATATATATATATATATATATATATATATATATATATATATATATATATATATATATATATAATTTCTCGGAACTATTGGAGCTTAACTAGTTGGATTATATATTTTTGTAACACTGCTTTACATAAACGCATCTCTCCTGCCACTACCCCCTCCTCTCAAACAATTAAACTTACTAACTTTCGAAAAATAAAAAATACAAGTCAGTTTGACATGCAAAGACTGTTTCATGATCAAAGTCTAATTATCGTACATTAGCCAATGACTCACACGGCGTAAAAGCTGTTGATTAAAATATGACACATTGTACAACGATTATTCAAGAACATAAATATTGAATGAATTCTGAAAGCCGAAATCAAGGATAGTAATCCCAAGTGGCACTTTTGTCGATGATAAATGATGAGATGAAGTGAAATGAACAGACAATTTACGACATACATTAAAACTTTGTAGGTTTTATACTTCGTTGAATGTATAATGGGATTAAATTGACGTCCGACAGTTCCAGATACGTTTAGTAAGACAGAGATACGGTTACTCTGAAACATTGCGTCCAAAAAGGAAGAACACTGTTAGCAACATCCTCAAAGGGCAGAAACAACCATGACAGTGACAAATCTCAAGGGAAGCGGGAGCGATGTCTCGATAAAATCATATTCCAGGACATCACTGGTAAGTAAAATGTAGGTGTAATACATTGTATTTATGTTTATTCAAAGTGTACAAATTTATGAGTTATATGTTTAGTATGCTAACAACCTTGTTGTCAGATTTACAATTCACCTCGTGTAGCATTATGTAGATGGATTGTATACATCAGACAATAAGGTAGTTGGCATAGCAACAGGAAGGTTTAAAAGGTAATGTACTGGTGACTGAGTTAAGACTATTACATGAATGCAAAACTAAAATTATGACATGCAAAACATGATCTGATGATATGCGATGACAGTAATAAATAGGGTTTTTATTAATGGAAGGTGAAGATAAAGTTGCACGCAAGCAGTAATATGGGCTACTATAGCGACAATGGAAAATCCAGTGAAAAAGGGCTTGGGTCACTATAGCGACAAACATAGTGCGGCACTCTAGCGACAAGGGGAATTGAACATAGTGGGTCTATATAGCGTCAAGGGGAATTTAACATGGGAACTATTTGGGCCTATCTAGCGTCAAGGGAAATTTAACATGGGAAATATTATTCGTATTTGGGACTGGATAGCGACAAGGGAAATAGAGGCAAAGAAAGCTAATATCTTTTCGAGGTATATGAGTGGCCCTGAAAACAAACCACACAATCTCCTATCAAAACAGAAGGGAAGGAAAATAAAATCACACAATCAATCTTCTATACACACAGAAGGAAAGGAAAACAAAACAAGGATAATTAAGAACACCATACATTCTATGTGAAATATATTCATTGTTTTCATTCATTCATCAATTTAGTAAAATGGTAGTGTGATATTTATTGTCGACTGACTTCTTAACATATTTCAAATTTAAGGGATGTCCTGTGTTTCTCAGCACACGCTAAAAACAATTTTGCCAAGTTTTAACAAATCTTAGTCGAAGGGAAGAAAAAGCAGCACCAAAATGTGCATTGTTCTATCGACAGTCTAAGCTGTGTGTTTTGATTTGAAATTCAAAGTTAACCATAGGCAGGGTCATACAGTGCAATGTCACTCGCGTCATTGTTACATTGTTACAATTCTTTCGAACGTGTGTTTTGGTTCTGGTATTTTTATTTCAAAGTTAGCCATAAGCAGGGTTATACAGTGCAATATCACTCGCATCATGAATGAAATAGTTTTGTATTTGTTTCCTTTCTAAAAAAAAAAAGGTAGATCTCACGCTTAAAAAAATTTCCGTGACACATTGCAGTGCCAAACATAAAGATGAAACTCCGATAACTGAATTGTACAAGTTTGTCAATTCAAGATTTTATTTCATCCAACGATTTACTGATTGACTATTTGTAAGGATGTAGCGTTTGAAAAACAAATTACATGACAAACGAAAATTATGGTGCCTACTGATTAAAATTTTGGAGAGGTATCTTCAAACGGGATCATATACCATTATGATTTTATTCAAACGTATTACGACGAGAGAGAGAGAGAGAGAGAGAGAGAGAGAGAGAGAGAGAGAGAGAGAGAGAGAGAGAGAGAGATGAGAGAAGAAGAAGAAGAGAGAGAGACTATGTTATACCTACTTTTAAAAAGAATCAGGACACTTACGCTTGTTTTTGTGGTATATTTTCCATTAAAAAAAATTCAAAGAAACATACATCCCACTTAGAAAATCAAATCCATAAGAAAGGTCCACGATTTTAAAATATCACCAGAGTAAACCGATGACAAATACGACTAAAATGTTCTGACAAAATAGTTAATCCAAATACGCTGTGATGTATTTGACTATAAAATTGACATAATTTTTGTGGGATCGCCCAGGGTACGATTGTTCTTGCTTTAGTTTGACTTCTTTTTTATATAAATAATCTAGCGGTGAAACACGACCTATCTCGAAACTAGGTGAAGAGCTACTGAAGTCAATTCGAAGTGAACGCGGTAAGAAAATTAATCTAGCCAATGAAATTGTTTATGATGAGTGATGCAATGTTTTGTACGAAGGTATGGCAAAATAATAAATACGCTCTCAAGTTGTTCCCATTGCAGTGCAGACTGGAATGTGAACTTAAATCCCTCCGTTGTTTATTGTAACATTTCTTCTTACCACATCAACTACTGAATGGTAACAGTACTCGTACCATTCCTTTTTACCACATCAGCTACTGAACGGTCAGAGTACTGGTTCGCATTTTGAAAATAACAATTTATTTGTATCTCATTTAAACATTTTGACGTACACACTCACATCGGTATAGTCAGGAGTGGTGCAGTATTAAGTGGCATGGATTTTTGTTTCTTTTTTTTTCTTTTCTTTTCAAACTTGTGAATCTGGGATTTTGTACGAATAAACGAAGCAAGTTCAGTGAACCTCAACGATAAAAACCCATGTTGTCTGTCTATTGATATAAATATTTACATAAAAAACAATATGATCTGCAAAACACAAAGATATACGGCAAACATGATTAGAATGAACACAACAACACCTAACTAGTAACAAAGAGATGTTTTTCTTCACGTCCGCGTAACTTAGAGTTTCAATCCTCTTTCAAGACAAACTTGATATCCTTTTGTTAGCGTGAAATTAAAATACTGAAAAAAAACTTAAGCGCTTTGCTATAGACTATAGTATATGTAATTTCAGCAACAAACTAAACAACATAAATACCGTTACAAATGGTCTATTAAAAAAGAATTGCGTTTAAAAATATAATTAAAGATTAACGATGGCTAAGCAATAAAACCGAATTTAAGAAAGGTAATGACATTTGTATATAGGCCTCTCACTTTGATATTGTATGGGGATGTAATCTGCCATGTATTAACAGCTTGAAAAAAGGTATACGCAAAGAGAAACCTCAATTGAAGCTGACTTTTTCAGATTTATTCCTTCTTTTTTTTTTTTTGAGAACACACATAAACACTATTCAAGGGTGGAACAGGGAAAATACACATATCAAAGCAAACCTTACAATTCACACACAGGCAGAAGCCAAAACACAAATCTACTAATCACACGATAGAAAAAAGTATGTGTAAGTGTCAAAAGCTAAAGCCATGTAAAGCCATGTAACTTTTGTACGGTTTGTAACCTTCCAGTTGGGATAATGTGAAATATCATAAATTATTATCACAAATAGAATTGAAACATAGCATGCTTGACAGTTGTTGATTATATAGATCCACTAAACTTCACAACTTGCTTGCGCTGTCTCATACTTTGGTCTCGGGAAGGATCCCTTTGTAGGTGTAGCAACTGTGGTAAGAGTAGAAGTCGTTGTCGCTGCTGTCAAAAAAGAGTAGATTATTTTAAAAAATGGATCTAGTATTTTCTATTTTTTAAAAAAACAAGGAAAGAAATACAGTTGTTGGTAGATATCGTGGTCAGCAACAAAGTAAAAGTGACAGATAATGAGACATCGTAGTCGAGAAGCGTACTTCTGGAGTACGTAAGTGTCCTAACGTCACAGTACCTTCTCAATCACTCTTGATGCAAAAGCAATGCCATCTCCGCGTGAGACCATGCGGCTACTATACTACGGATGTAATTCAATCCAAAGTAACCTCCTGGTAATTTCACCGTATCTGTATCGAAATGAACTTGTGAAAGACGAATATTCGTTCCCTGTGCGCTTGCCTGAATACTTTAACTTTAAAAGTTGATTCTAAACTTTCAAAGAAAACTGGCCAACATATCTACCTGGACCGACTCCTGAAGAATTAGCCAGAGCCAGATTTGTCTACTTGGGCGAAGGGGATAAAGTCAAGCGTTTCAGTTGTGGTGTGTCAATTTACGAGTGGGAACAGAAAGATTCCGCTTACCTGGAACATACTCGATGGTCTCCGAATTGTCAATACCTACCTTTAGTGGGACTTAGTGATTGAAAGTGATAATACTGTACCATGTCGTTTAACAAACCAGTTTGGCTTGGAGACAAACCTAGTCCAGTATATAAACCCTCTTAAAAAAAATATTCAAGGATCACCACACAAATTGCAAGAGAAAATCTACAGGGAAGTTTGGCAGGGACTTGTACATAAAAATCTCAATGGGTGACTGTAGAGCTTTTGTGTCGTGAAATTCACAAGAGGAAAGTGACAAAAATCAACCAACGTGTCAGATTTCTCTGGATCAAGTCTACCTTCCACAGATTCCAATTTAGATCGTTTACATCTGAAGATTATTTGATCATTCTTAACCGTTACTCTGAATGGCAGTGGTCCGAAATTACACGTTATATTAATCACTTTCGCTTTTGGAGAAGATTTAAATAATTATGTGCAGAATATACACTTTTGGTCTTCGACAAAAAAAGAAGTATAAAATAGAACTACCATGCCACAACCTTTATCACTTGTGATAAAACAGATTCCGTGGAAGGATATCAATGAGAATATTCACACGGTAGAGGATTCCGTGGAAGGATATCAATGAGAATATTCACACGGTAGAGGATTCCGTGGAAGGATATCAATGAGAATATTCACACGGTAGAGGATTACGAACACTTATTACAAGAACGATGTCCCATTAATTGTGGACGACGTGTAGTGTGTGTTTTAGTGACTTGATTTCTGGGATTTCGTTTACCTGTCGATTCCTTGTGGATACTTTACGAACAATACCTACAAAAAAGATAGTATGGTGACTGCTTTAAATGTCCACGAGAGTCTCATTCTGTTAAAAGCCTTAACGCTTTCATCTGGATACGTCTCGACCTCTACAGGAAAAACAGATTCGTCAACTTTTACGAACGGAAGTGGTGTACAAAGATGTGTGTGTAGCTTGTGATTTACACCCTCACTGGACAGATGTACGTGACTGGAAAAGTTGGGGTTTGAGGCTTGGACAAAAGAAGCATCCCATTATGCTCAAGCGTTGTGATCGTAAAATCCATCGTCGAATGAAAAAAGTCACTTTTAAACCTGTGTTAGTGACAGTGCCAGAAGAAGAAGAAAAAGAATCTGTCACCGAAGACAATCACTCTGTTCAAGACAGGACTGTCATGGACATTCCCCCACAAAGACCCTTCCGAGAGGACACCTATGTGACTGTACCCCATGTAGAGACTATAAGAACATTACACACTACCTCTAGGATACCTTGGTTACCCAAATATTGTTGTACAGAAACTTGTTTATATGCCACTTTGATCGTTTCCATGTGAATTTTATTCATGTACTTATCCATTTGGCTTTTATGTATTTTTGTCTTTCGTGTTGTTCCAATTTAAACATGAATTGAAATAAACGTGTCTTGAAAAAAGTATTAAAACCTCTTATCTTGTCTGTTTTTGTGTCAATAGTGTCATACCCTACACTTCTATGGCTAACTGCTATTTCTACTCCTTCCTCCTCGACAGTCAAAGTCATTGACGAACACTTAGATCATGCTAGTTGGGAGGCCTTGTATCTTCGTCATCCTTTTAACATGTTAATTGGTGGACCGAGCGGTTCAGTCAAAACCGATTTTGTCAAAACGTTTGATCGAGCATAAACATCATTTGATCGATCGTTCACCTCAACGCATCGTGTGGTGTTACAAAGAGCAGCAATCGACATACAGCCTCTTGCAAGAAAGTCAAGGTGATTTCATTGGGTTTGTGGAAGGCATTCCTAGAGAAGACGATGGGATCGTGTCTGACCCTAGTCAATCTCATTTGGTCATTTTTGACGACATGTTAGGAGAAAACGAAGAATAACTTAAACTGTGGTTTACGCGTAAAGGGCATCATCGTAATGCCAGTGTCATTTACATTACACAAAATTTATTTCAACAAAGAAAAGCTCATCGTATCATTAGTCTCAATGCTCATTACGTGGTCTTGTTTAAAAGTCCTCGAGAGAAATCGCAAGTGCAAATCTTAGCCAAACAGTTAGGAACACCTTGGCTGACTCATGCGTACGGTGATGCCACTCAAACTCCACACGCCTATTTACGTATGGATTTAAAACCCACCACTCCCGATTATTGTTGATTTCGTACCCATTTGTTTCACGACTGGTGTCAAGACGGAGGACCTGTTGTGTACACGTCCTCGTCGTCGATATAACAATATGAACAACTAAAAAAATCTATAAAAAGCTCGGTCACTTTGACCTTGTCAACATGACGCCCCTTCAGTCTCATCTTCCCATCAAATTGATTCGGGCCTTGTACGGTATCAGTCGCGAAAAAAATTCACAAATACGTGCTCACGTCTTAGAAGCCAGTTTCAAAGAAGTCTTACGATGGTTTACTGTGATAGCACGTCAAATACTGCAAGGCATCATTCACATTCTACATCAAACCAACGCTTGTTTGACAGAAACAAAGTAGTCTTGACGCAACTGGTTGATCCTCGCATCGACACTCAAACCAAAAAGCAAATCATTTTGAAACCTGGAGGTAGTGGTTCTCTAGGAGGTGTCATCATTCATTCCCTTTTAAAATGGGATCCCAATGCTCCAAAAGATCACCCCAAGAAAAAAAGCCGAACGAACCCCCAAGAAAAAGAACAATGGTGCCAAGACCAAAACACAGAAAAAGAAAAGTCCACAGAAAAGAGCTGTCACCCACAAAAGAGGTACTTCGGTCTGGACGCAACTTTTCCTTCGTAAACCACTACCTGCAGCACCAGTGACCGGGTTTCCAGTAGCCTCAGGTTCTTCCACTTCTCCGTTGCGGGTGATGCAAGCCAAATCCAATTTGACACCCGTTCTTCCTAATTTGATGAAACATTGGAAATCTGCGTCTCCCAAAACGTCTCCTCCACCGGTGACACCCTCTTCCACGCTAGCGGCAGTAGCAGCTGCTCACAAAGTACCTGCTCCCAAAGTCAAAGTCCAAGAAAGATCTGGCATGTTAAAGAGTTTACTGGATTTGTCCAAACAAGAACTGAACCCGATTTAGTCCGTAGCGAACCCCTTCACGACGTGTGTTACCTGTCATGAAGCTGATACGACGGAAAGATAATCAGTGGCGTCGCATTCTAGTATAATAAAAATCACTTGAGGACAACGACGTCAAGTATTTTCTGTGCTACTGCTGAACACCCAATGGTGTCTTCTCAAAAACGTGCACACCACAACCCTCGCAGTTCTGCTGTCCAAAACGTAAAAGGAAAAAGGCAATCTCGTCATCCTACAAAACGCTTAAAAACCAAACATCGACGTCATCCCCTATAAAGACGCAGTCGTTTAAAGAAAAAGAAGAGTCACCAAAAAGGAAGTTACTTTGGCGATTTTGGGAAACACATCGTTACATTTGTGTCGAAGCGCTAGAAAAGAAGATAAAAGCTTGTGTGTACCAAGTCTTTGACGTCAGTGTATTTCTGGAACAAACAAGCAAAGATGTCACTTCGCAGAAAACATTCTTATTCACCCCACAAGGGAAAGAAAAGGAAAGGCCTACCTCTTCGTTTAGCCAAACACGGAGACATGTTGTCCGTCCTGTCCAAAGTCTCTCCGACCATGCGAAAAGAAATCATTAAAACGGCCTCCAAAGATGTCATCGATACCGTGTGCGAATGTTGTTTGAATGTCTTAAAAGGCACGATACCTTTGTCTCCACACCAGAAAAAATGCTTAGCCAAACATCGACACGTTCTTCGTCAAATGGTCCAAAAGAAAATATCCATCCGTCAAAAGAAAAAGATGTTGGTGCAACGCGGTAGATTTTTACCCTTTCTTGCTCCTTTGTTGACAGGCTTAATACCAGGTTTGATACATGGGGTGACACAAGGGATGACCCAAGGGATGTCCCAAGGAATGGGTAGAAATATGAATGATCCATCCAGACGATAAAAGGGCCCTATGGAGCACAACGATCTCAGACATAACCTTTGGAAGCCCATGGAAGGACGAAAACTGACTTTGGTACCTTAGAAACGATGGATGGAATACCATTGTTGGCAAGAACAAGATAAGCGAGATATTCCAAGTACAACACGAAGTGCAATCCTTGATGCATCGCAACGATTTGTCCGAAACCGAAAAATCGCAAAAGTACGGCCAACTCTTGAAACGACTGCAGCTCTTTCATCGAAAAGCTGTGAAGCAAACAGCTCTACCCACTCTGGCCTATTTTAAGGCTCTAATGAATAGTCCGTTGCCATCACTTTCTACAGCGGACAAGACAGACGTAACCCCACCATTACCTAAGGAAGCAGAACCCCATGATATCTTTCAAACACACACCGCCACTCCCATTCCGAGTAAGATTTCAGCTTCCTTGTTGACCCCTTCCCCCACTCCCCAACGAGAAGAACTCAAAACTTTGGTTAAAAAGATGATGGCCACTCCTCCTTCGACAGAAGTGCAAAATGAAGAAAGGAAACCAGAAGTGAGAAAAGAAAAGAAAACCAAAGCTATCCCATTACCTCCACTACCACCACCACCACCACTAGTACCCTCGACGTTTACTCCTGTGGCACATCGGACATCGAAGAGTGGGTATCTTATTAACAAAACCATGGAGAAGGTGATAGCCAGCATTTACTACGATCCAGCCCACCCTGCAGGTTACGGAGGTGTTCAGAAATTATATCGTGATTCTAAAACATGCCTAAAAAAGCTCCGTTTTTACCTGAAGTACGACGATGGTTACAAGAACAATCTAGGTACACTTTACACAAAGCCATTCGACGAACATTTCACAGAAGTCGCAATCAAACGGAAGGCATTGATCATCAATGGCAAGCCGATTTAGCTGATGTCTCTCATTTAGCCACCTACAATCGCGGCTACAAATATTTGTTTTGTGTCATCGACGACTTTTCTAAATTTGCCTGGGTCGTACCATTGACTTCCAAATCGAGTGGAGAGCTAGTACGAGCGTAGCAACTGGTGTTGAAACAAAGAAGTCGTCACCCTCTTCGATGGCAAACCGACAAAGGCACCGAATTTCTGAACCAAGCTTTCCAACGAGAATTAAAGAAATGTGACATTCATTTTTTTACCACCGAAAATCCTGAAACCAAAGCTAGCATCGTGGAACGGTTTCAACGTACCTTGAAAGAACGCATGTGGAAATATTTTACGCATCAACACACTCTTAAGTACATCGACCTCTTACCGCACTTAGTCCAAGCCTAAAATCAATCTTACCATAAAAGCATTGAATTGCCCCACAAGATGTGACAGCTGACAACGAAGTGACTGTTTTTGAGCGTCTGTTTGGTACGTCCCGGACGATGGCTGTCCCCAAGAAAGGTGGAGGAGTGTTAACCCTTGGAGATTGGGTTCGCATTGGTAAAACCAAACGCACTCTCGACAAAGGTTACTTAACCAACTGGACTACCGAATTGTTTCGTGTTACTGGACGAGTGCGTGATAGTCATCCTACCGTCTATAAATTGGAAGACATGAACGGAGAAGTATTAAAAGGAACGTTTTACTTGCCTGATTTACAACGTGTCACCAAAAATGAAGACGACGTGTACGACATTGAAAGCATTCTCAAACGAAGAATCCGTAAAGTAGGTAAAAGGCGTGTCAAAGAAGTCAAAGTACGTCGGAAAGGATATCCTCCCAGTTTTGATTCTTGGATTGACGCTTCGCAAGTCATCGACTATAAAAAGAAGTGACCATCATGCCCTTCAATACAGCTTAAGCTACCACAGTGACTACTCCTTCAGCCAGTTCTTCTCTGCAAGATTTACAAAAGCATCCCTTGTGGGTGTGGTGTGGAGAACTTGTCCCTCAAACCCAAATCGTCTTTTTCTGTCAACTCTTTGTGGTGCATTGTGTCCTCGGTGCAGCCATTGCTAATTTGAGTTTGCAACAAGGAGACAAACAATTTGTGGACTATTTTACTCGGCAGTTGCATCGGTTATCTTCTTCCCAATCCTTCCCTGAAATACTCTAACAACGGGAACAACAGTAACAATATTGGGAGCCTTGCGTCAAACGTCAGTCATTCTCCTAACAGTCACCACGTCAATCACAATCCTCTTTTAGACTCTCCTTTAACCTAGAGTGACCCCTCGGACAGGGAAACTTTGGAATTATGAACAACAATATTAACCAATTTTACTTAACGTTACCCAGTGACAGTTCCGTGGCGATGTTTCCTAACAACATGTTGTGCTGTGCTAAATTACCACAAGTCATTCATTTGGATCAAGATGCTCATTGAGAAGTGGATTTAGTTGAAATTATATACCCTACACAAACCATAAACATCGTCGAAAATCAAAACACTTTTTCAGTAGAAGTGTATGACGAGCAATTGCAACAAATCATAGACGAACGCATCACTGTTGGTGACCCGATGAAAACACAGGACCCCAAAACTAAGCGGTCCACCTATCTGTTAACCATTCCTGCAGGTTATTATTTTAGTGGTCAACATTGAGTGAATACGATTGTAACCAGGTTCAATACTTTGTTTGGTAAAGCCATGGAGAAAGCCAATAAAAGTGTTCCCTTTGAGTACCATAAAGTGGCTCGTAAACTAATGATCAAATTTTCAGAGTATAAAATAAGGGTCATTACCTTTTGTCCTGAATTGTATGATATTTTGGGTGGAGACTTCAGGTTGGTCAGAAAAAAGGAAATACCAGCCATAACCAGTAACTTGGATTTTCCGAAATATTTTCGATTCCCTGTAGAAATGAACCAAGGACTCAACTTGACATTTGTGTACTCCGATGTGGTGGAGTACAACGTCGTGGGACACACCTCTGTGCCCTTAATGCGTGTCATTCCTTTCAAAGTGGATTCTACCACGATCGTTGACGAGGAAGGTGGAATACCTATCATGTTCACGGCGAAATTGTACATCCTCATTTTTTGCCTGTCAGTAAGTCGTATTTTGACAGTGTCAACATTACTAAAAAAGGAGATCTAGGACAAAATATTCCATTTACCAAAGGAAAAGTCACAGTGAAACTCCATTTTTAGAAACGATTCTCGAACAACTGAAAAAGTGATGCATCCTGTGTACCGAGGAGTCGCTCGACAACGAGGACATGGTTTAGTAGATATGTTTAAATCAGCCTTTCATTCCGTGGTCCCTGTTTTGAAACCGATGGTGACACGAGGATTGCACGCCTTAAAAGATGCCGCATTCACTCACGGCAAAGAATTTCTTCACAATGTACGCATTGACAAACAAAACCACAAAGAAGCTTTCTTGAGAGCAGGCAAAAATGTCTTGCTTCAAACGGTTAAAGAAATTTTGGGTCAACGAGAAAGTCCTATAAATGCTCTGAACGGTACCGAGTCTGGAATTTCTGCTTCCCTGAGGACACAGCAAGGAAAAGGCAGAAAGCGACTACAAAGACACCCTTCCAAAGGTCTCCATACCTCTAAAATTAGAAAGACTAAGAAAAAAAGAACCGTTCGAGACTTAGACATTTTTGATTATTAAAAGTAAAACATAGAGGCTGAGAGAAAAAAATGATGCACCAAGAATCTTGTGCCTGTTCCAAGTCGGAACTGGATCTCTTTGCCATGCCACCCACGATGATGACCATGCAAGGAGCACAATGGGTCGAATTTCATCCCGTCTCCTCTTTGACGGATTCAGCTCCCAGTGAGTTTGACATCAAAGGGCAACCCGAAGATTACATTCATCTAAACAGCAGTTACATGTATTTGAAAGTGAAAGTGATTAAAACGGACAACTCCGTTCCAGGAGCCGATGCCCGAGTAGCTCCCGTCAACAATTTCATGCATTCCTTGTTGAGCGATGTCGATTTGTACATGAATAATAAACAGATCAGCAGCAGCATGGATACTTACCCTTACCGAGCGTACCTCGAAAATCTCTTGACGTACGGAAAAGAAGCCAAGAACACTCATTTAGATGCTTGCGTGATATGGAAACCTGACACAGCAGGTGATAATAAGTTTAACGACACAGCCTTGACCGTAGATGACGATCCTTACAATGTGGGTTTTAACGAGCGTCGAAAGAAAATTCTGCAAGGACGTAGTTTAGAACTGTTCGATCGTTTGCATTTGGACATGTGGTTTCCATAGAAGTATTTGCTGAACGGTGTGGATATTCGCTTGAGACTGAATCGTAGCAGTACTGCTTTCCATTTGATGGCTCATGCCAACGAATATAAGACCATTATCCAAGAAGCCAGGTTATACGTGCGTCTTGTGGAAGTGTTACCTAAAGTCGGAAATGATATCAGTCACACTTTGAGCAGAACGACAGCCAAGTATCCGATACGACGCGTGGAAGTAAAAACTTTCACCATTGCCACTGGACTCCGATCTAAGATCGAAGATCATCTGTTCCAAGGACAGTTACCCAAACGTTTGTTCATTGGTATCGTCAGCAATGCTGCCCGCAACGGTACCCACGATCAAAATCCTTTCCAGTTTAAGAACTGCAAAGTATCCAAAATCGAAGTCAGTCGCAATGACAAAACTTTGTGTACCCGACCCTTCGAACCCAACCTTGCCCAGAAGAATTACTTGAGATCGTACTTGTCGCTGTACGAATTCACAGGACAGTTAGGAACCAACACCAGTCACGGTATTTACTACGACGACTATGCAGAAGGTTACACTTTGTGGGCTTTTGATTTCACTCCAGACCAAGGCAGCGACGAGGGACATTTCCACCCTTCAAACTTCAGTTTGCAAGGGCTCTTGAAGAAACGGTGAATGTCATTCTGTATGCTGAATTTGATAATACCATAGAAATCAAAAGTTTGAGAGAAGTCATTCTAGACTTTTAGAAACAATGGAAGCCCCTTGTCCTTCTGTGAACAGTGGATAATCAATGGAAATGGAATGGGAGGTTACAGAGAAAGCAAATCCCCAAGACCAAAAAAGAAGACGTAGTGATAATGCAGTCCGGATGGCCAGAACAGGAACAACATTTAGTCACTTGTTTTGCCAAACGCTTGGAGGATAAAATGAGGGACCTGATTAAGAAAGATTGTTATGGATGTCAAAACGATTATCCCAGTCAAATTCAACACGATAAATGTATGATGATAAATCAAGAAGAAAAATTGGACGATTATCTGTACGAAGCTTGGAATCTCATCTCAGAAGAAACCGTGTTACTTCAGTGGTATAAATACTTGCGTGATCATTCCTTTCCTCCATTGTTTTCTCGAGAAATTGATCACACCGAAGCTCACTTGGTCAAGATTAAGGAGACGAAGCAAACAAACATTTACTTGACAGACCTTTTCAAGCAAAAAGTCTGGATCGAATTGATGACTTATCATCACCTGTGAAGAAAAAAAGGCCACACAAGAAATGGATACTTGGGAACTTTATTACCTTTAGAACCGTAGTTCGTACACTGATTCTTGGAATCAATGTTTGTTAGTTGAAAAAAATTGTGTTTTGTTGTTTTTTATTTGAATAAAAAAAATGTCTTTTGAAACCAATGCGTCTGTCGTTTGTTTTTTTAAATAGAGATGCTATTTGACTTCTTTCTATCCCTCACATCAAACTATCCAAACGTTCCCAGCACTAAACCGTTTTGCTTCGGCTGCTTCCCCGTGTGTGGATAGTAAATTGTATGTTTTATTTTGGCTGCTTCCCGTGTGTGGATAGTAAATTATATGTTTTATTTTATCTGCTTCCCCGTTTGTGGATGGTAGATTGTGTGATTTTAGATAGTAGATTAAGTGGTTTGTTTTGGCTGCTTACCGGTGTGTGGATGGAAGATTCTATGATATGATATTGCAGATTATGTGGTTAGTTTAGGCTGCTTACCCGTGTGTGGATGACAGATTGTGTGATGTTGGATAGTAGATTATGAGGTTTGTTTTAGCTGCTTACCCGTGTGTAGATGGAAGATTATATGATATTGGATTGTAGATTATGTAGTTTGTTTTGGCTGCTTCCCGTGTGTGGACGGTAGATGGTGTAATTTTGGACAGTAGATTATCTGGTTTGCATTGACTGCTTCCCGTGTGTGTGGATGGAAGATTGTGTGATTTTGGATAGTAGATTATGTGGTTTGCATAGGCTGCTTCCCGTGTGTGGATGGTAGATTGTGTGATTTTGGATAGTAGCCTATGTGGTTTGCATTGGCTGTTTCCCTTGTGTGGTTCGTAGATTGTGTGATTTTGGATAGTAGATTATGTGGTTTGTTTTAGCTGCTTCCCGTGTGTGGATAGTAAATTGTATGGTTTGCTTTGATATTTGTATTTTCCCTGTTCCACCATTGGATAGTTTTTAGGTGTGTTCCCAGAAAATAAAAGAAGGAATAAATCTGAGAAAGTCAGTTTGAATTGAGGTTTCTCTTTGCATTTACCTTTTTTCAAGCTGTTAATACATGGCAGATTACATCCGCATACAATATCAAAGTGAGAGGCCTATATACAAATGTCATTGCCTTTCTTAAATTCGGTTTTATTACTTAGCCATCGTTAATCTTTAATTATTTTTTGAACGCATTTCTATTTTAATAGACGATTTCGGGCTTTCTATTGTTGTAACGATATTTATGTTGTATAGTTTGTTGCTGAAATTATATATACTATAGTCTATAGAAAAGCGCTTAAGTTTTTTTCAGTATTTTAATTTCACGATCACAAAAGGATATCAAGTTTGCCCTGAAAGACGATTGGAACTCTAAGTTACGCGAACGTGAAGAAAAAATTCTCTTTCTTACTAGTTAGGTGTTGTTGTGTTCATTCAAATCATGCTTGCCGTATATCTTTGTGTTTGCAGGTCATATTGTTTTTATGTAAATATTCACATCAATAGACAGAAATCTTGGGGTTTTATCCTTGAGGTTCACTGAACTTGCTTCGTTAATTCGTACAAATCCCATTCACAAGTTTTAAAAGAAAAGGAAAAGAAAAAGAAACAAAAATCGATGTCACTTAATATTGCACCACTCCTGACTATACCGATGTGAGTGTGTACGTCAAAATGTTTAAATGAGATACAAATAAATTGTCAGTTTCAAAATGCGAACCAGTACTCTGACCGTACAGTAGCTGATGTGGTAAAAAGGAATGGTACGAGTACTGTTACCATTCAGTAGTTGATGTGGTAAGAAGAAATGTTACAATAAACAACGGAGGGATTTAAGTTCACATTCCAGTCTGCACTGCAATGGGAACAACTTGAGAGCGTATTTATTATTTTACTATACCACCTTCGTACAAAACCTTGCATCACTCATCATAAACAATTTCATTTGCTAGATTAATTTTCTTAACGCGTTCACTTCGAATTGACTTCAGTAGCTCTTAACCTAGTTTCGAGATAGGTCGTGTTTCACCGCTAGACTATTTATATAAAAAAGAAGTCAAACTAAAGCTAGAACAATCGTACCCTGGGCGATAACACGGAAATTATGTCAATTTTATAGTCAAATACATCACAGCGTATTTGGATTAACTATTTTGTGAGAACGTTTTAGTCGTATTTGTCATCGGTTCACTCTGGTGATATTTTAAAATCGTGGACCTTTCTTATGGATTTGATTTTCTAAGTGAGATGTGTGTTTCTTTGAATTTTTTTAATGGAAAATATACCACAAAAACAGGCGTAAGTGTCCTGATTCTTCTTAAAAGTAGGTATAACATAGTCTCTCTCTCTTCATCTTCTTCTTCTTCTTCTTCTTCTCTCTCTCTCTCTCTCTCTCTCTCTCTCTCTCTCTCTCTCTCTCTCTCTCTCCGGCGTAATACGTTTGATTGAAATCCTCGTGGTATATGTTCCCGTTTGAAGATACCTCTCCAAAATTTTAATCAGTAGGCACCATAATTTTCGTTTGTCATGTAATTTGTTTTTCAAACGCTACATCCTTACAAATAGTCAATCAGTAAATCGTTGGATGAAATAAAATCTTGAGTTGACAAACTTGTACAGTTCAGGTATCGGAGTTTCATCTTTATGTTTGGCACTGCAATGTGTCACGGATATGTTTTTAAGCATGAGGTCTACCGTTTTGTTTTTGAAAGGAAACAAATACAAAACTATTTCATTCATGACGCGAGTGATCTTGCACTGTATAACCCTGCTTATGGCTAACTTTGAAATAAAAATACCAGAACCAAAACACACGTTCGGAAGAATTGTAACAATGTAACAATGACGCGAGTGTGACATTGCACTTTATGACCCTGCCTATGGTTAACTTTGAATTTCAAACCAAACACACAGCTTAGACTGTCGATAGAACAATGCACATTTTGGTGCTTCTTTTCTTTCCCCTTCGACTTAGATTTGTTAAAACTTGGCAACATTGTTTGTAGCGTGTGCTGAGAAACACAGGACATCCCTTAAATTTGAGATATGTTAAGAAGTCAGTCGACAATAAATATCACACTACCATTTTACTAAATAGATGAATGAATGAAAACAATGAACATATTTCACATAGAATGTTCTTAATTATCCTTGTATTGTTCTCCTTTCCTTCTGTGTGTGTAGGAGATTGTGTGATTCTATTTTCCTTCCCTTCTGTTTTGATAGGAGATTGTGTGGTTTGTTTTCAGGGCCACTCATATACCTCGAAAAGATATTAGCTTTCTTTGCCTCTATTTCCCTTGTCGCTATCCAGTCCCAAATATAAATAATATTCCCCATGTTCAATTTCCCTTGACTCTAGATAGACCCAAATAATTCCAATGTTAAATTCCCCTTGACGCTATATAGACCCACCATGTTTAATTCCCCTTGTCGCTAGAGTGCCGCACAATGTTTGTTGCTATAGTGGCCCACGACATTTTTGACTGGATTTCTCATTGTCGCTATAAATATTGTCGCTATAGTGGCCCAAGCCCTTTTTGACTGGATTTTCCATTGTCGCTATAGTATCCCATATTACTACTCACGCAACATGATTTGTAAAAACTTTTGCTACTTCATAAAGAGTGATTTACTTTATTATTTAACAATGAAATGTTTTCCTAGTTAGAGACGAAATATAAAGGATCATGCAGACGTGTCCTTCCGATCGTCTGTGTACATGTTCGTCCGATCGTCTGTGCTCGTACAAAATATTGTAAACAGAGCCGGTTTTTGCAGTTTTTTGTGACATACTGCTGTGTAACCTATTACATGCTATGATCATTATCTCAAACGGGGCATTTTATTTAATGGCTGATTTCCAGTGCCTTTAACGGAGTCCTCGTTGAGCTGCAGCTGGATGTCTTGCATCACGTAATCTTGTAACTGTCCAGCATTTTTGATGAATTACTATGCAATTTGACGCATATTATTGTCACTATGGCAAGATGAACATGACGAATCTTGCGTAATCACTGTCGTTCGGCAATTCGTACAAGCCATTACAGTTTTCAATTCACAATACCAGTTATATGGCAATCATATGACCGCTACTATAAAATCTCCCAGTATTGAAGGATTGCTGGGCTATTTAGTATGGTCATTATTCCATGTGTTTCAGCGAGTTCTTACTCTTTTATATTCACGTCAGTTTTCAGATGTACATTAAATTGGAGTTGTTGTCTTTAAGATAATAGCAGCATAAGACACAGACACGATTTGGCTGTTGCTAAAAATGTCCGGAGTATTGCCGTGCTGATTAGATGAGACTATCGACAGGCGCACATCCGAGAGAGCTACAGCCTGTGGAGACGTCAGACTAATGGACTCCCACAGGGTCTGTTCTTTCGCAATGTTCTTTTTCAATGTTTATATCAATGTAAGTCTTGAAACACAGTCGTCTAAGTTTATGTACGCAGATGACATTTCGCTGGGGATCCAAAGTCGCTCGTTTATTGAGCTTGAACAGGTACTGATAAAGGATCTGGATGAAAAGACTAACTTCTTCATGAAATTTCACCTACAGCCAAGCACAACAACGACAGTCTCCAGCGTCTTCCACCTCAACAATGCAAATACGAACAGTGAGTGTTGCATTCTACCATATCAAGCTAAATGACGTTCAGCTCAATACAACAATGCTAAGAATCCCTGGAACACTACATCCTCCTAAGTTTTCCATGGCTGCCTGTACTCAGCAACATTCCTCCTCCACATCTTAGTCGTCAGGAATCAGCCACAATACTGCTGGTGAAGGTTTATGTTAGTGAGAAATTCAACTGTACATCACTTCACATGCTGGTTAGGTCCGTCGTCGGAGGATATGACAGCTATTTCGGCATAGAATTTTTATTGGTCTTCAACAGATGATGTAAACCACTCCCTCATTGCTGAGTCATCTCTTTACCCTCATGACTTCAACCTTCCACGATACATTTTGAGCACGCGGAACCGTTTCCGTACAGGATAACTGTGCAGTCAACTTTGTCCGATGGGGCCAGGCTACGGACTCTACAGACCATGTCACACATTGTGAACAACTGCTCACTAACAAAGTTCTCCGGTGGACTGCAGACCATGCGCCTTGCTGATGGTGACTGTTAATTGACTGAGGATGCACTGCACATGAAAAATAAATAAATAATAAATTGTACAATGAATGTTACCATCATTATAAAGTATGATACGGGACAAAATCAAGATGCTCAATGCACATCTGAATGAAAATACTTGATGAATGGGGAACACTTAAACAAAAATAGCCATATTATCCAATTATTAGTAGTACAATATTATCATAATGGAGTTTTTCGATTAGGTTACTAATTTAGAACAAACCTTCCATAAGCCATAACTTCACCATCATTCTTGGTGGTCGATAGCGTCACATGACGTCGAGTTAGAGGTCCAACCGCAATATAATAAACATGAATGTAAAAATCATAGCTGGTGAGTGGACCCTGTGCGCTACATACTTCTGTCGGTTCGGTTAAGCAGCCGTAGAAAAGTTTGCAAAAAGCGTAAAACATTAACCATGCGTTTACTTCAGCCTGGTTGGCCAAATAAGCGTTTTGGCAGATTTACCTACCCGCTACAAGGAAGATTGTCTGTAGATGGTTCGATGTGAGGACCGCAACAAAGTTATAATGCGGGCGTATTATTTCTCCATATAATCATGTATGGGGGCGTGCGCACACAAACGCACTAACCGTCGTGACAGATACAAGGAAACCGAGCCACTGACAATATTAGCGTATACAAGGCCACGGCTTTTGCTGGTGGATCGAAAAGAAATTCTCTGAGCTTTTCCTGTATTGCTTGCAAAACATAAGGTGCTGTTTGCGACCGTGATATTGTAGAAAAATTGTGAAAGGATTTAACCATATCCTTGAGGAGTGAGCTTTCGAGGACCAGTCCGCACGGTGTTTGTTAACAAATCTGATCCTAAGTGCTAGCATTATAGAGCAATCGTGAGAGATGGCTACACAGCGTCAGTCACTAACGGGAACCTTTAATAATTAAACCACGTAAGACGGTAGCTGTTGCCCATAGAATGACTTTACAACTACTCGTGCTAGAACCCGCTTGAAAACAATCTGGTTCGGTATCTCTATTTTTCGAGAAAGCAGGAACGCATGCATCTAAGTGCTGTTAAACCAGTATGGTCCGTTGATGCATTTGTGGTCTCCAATCAGACTGATATTCTGTGTCGAGGAAGGCGCCTCAGTTTAGAACCTGCAGATGAACCAGCATCATTCGTGCTATAGGAATTGTTCTTATGGATTCATATGAAGCTACCTTCATGTATTTTTTATTTTATGGAACTGTTGCCCAATTGTATGGTACATAAACGTGTAAGTATTGATTGTGTGTGTGTGTGTGTGTGTGTGTGGCTAATATTAGGCTGGAAAAGTCTTACTAGTAAAAAATACAAGAGAATCAAGAGAAAAACCGTGCAATGTTTGGATTTACAGTTTCGCTATATCTGAACATTTGGTGATGAGAGACGTATTGCAGTGCTTGAAAACGTCTTAGCTGACAACGACGGCTGTACTGAGTTCATGGGACAGTATCCACCCGCATGCATGTGTTTGATTCTCACGGTATGAGACACTTGCATGTAATTGTAATCTTTATATGAGTGGGTGGGTAATGACATATTGATTATATTATGTCCTTAGTTCGCATCGGGTTATGCCGGTAACATTCATATAACATCTCTTTGTAATGTATATTTAATTTTTTTCGTCTCATTTTTTGTTTCATATTCTAAGGAAATAAATTATTTGTTAAATTTTACAAAGCTTGTTACATTCACTTTAATCTGTTACATTTTGTAAGAGCTTAGACTGAATCTAACAATCCTTTACTGTAACGACACTAGCACAAACGAATTGGAAACAACCTTGTCGGTGACTGTGAACAAGACAAATATCGAAGGCTCATTTATGGACAAGGCCTTAGAATCCAAAAACATATGATGTTGAACTTATTGACTTTCACAGCAAAACTGAAACTCAAACTCACAAAATCAATTTAAGTTGCTTCGTTCGTGTTAGACCTGTCAAAGCTGCTCATGTTTGAGTTTTCTATGACAAGATCACACCGTTGTTGTATGGTTTAATGCCATTTTTCAGCACAATATAGGCTATACGTAGCGGCCAGTATTAATGGTGGAGGAAGAACCCGGAAAAACCCGGAAAGAACCTCCGACCCACGAAAAGCTACTGGCATGCTTTCTAATACCCACATTCGCCGAATCCAAGAACTCGCGCAAACAGAGGTGATAGCAGTGATCCGTAACGGAGAGCGCTTTAGACCACTTGGCCACTCAGGGACCCCCGATCAAACCTTTATAACAAGATCAGGTCTAGGTGTTGTACCATGAGACTGTCTTGTTACTGATACCTATCAGAACCAACTATGTGTTCATGGACACGGCACAACGATGTTTGGTAAATAAATTTGATACCAGCCGATAGGACAGCAGTTGTTTAGTAACACCAAAATAGAGGTTGTGGGTATGCGAGAAACCGATTATTTAGTAAACCTGCTGAAGAGTACGTGGGACTGAGATCTAAAAGGTATTAATTCGTGGCCTGACCACACTCCTCTGAAAATAAACAAGCAAAAGATGTTCCACGAGTTATTCTGCAGAACGATCTCAAGCACGAACTGTACAGGGAATATCTTCGAGACCAACGTAAATATGCACCCTTAGCAAATATGATACTGGGTTAAAAACGTCACCTGGTTGTTTATCAATCTACTAAAATGAGTTTGTTCCCACTTGACTCCAAGCAATGGATACTCACCGATGAAATCGCCATCTATGAGTTTGCGAATCAGCTTTTGACTAGCACAGCTTAACGTAATGTACTAGTGCATGAACTATATATTGGTGACAGTTGCGTATTCGCCTCATTGACTTGAGTTTCCTCTCAAACAAATGTTCGGCTTGGTGGATTTTGGTCCACGGTAATGGTCACAAACGGTAACGTGTTGATTATGTTGGAGTATTAATCCGTTTCGCATATACATCGATGGATCATAATAACTCTAAAGCACGACATCACCCACCTTATAACTCTCCTGGTTCATACAGATTCCAAACAGACTTGTGTCAGTGATTGTAACGGCGTTTTACGTGAGATTTCTGAGAAAATGTGACAGTCGTTTGTAGCATTGTATTAGCTGGTTTCAACCCAAACTCGCGCGCGACGTCGATGTTCAGTACTGTTATGATCGATTCACAATAGTTTGGTCACGATGAATTTACACATGTCAATATGAACGCGCACACGATGTTTGTGAACGCAGCAACATATCCAAGACCTTCTTTATTAGGTCCCATTTGTAAAAGCAATAGTCATGTTAGTGGCCCGCGGGAATCAGAATACATCTTCGACACTTGCAGAATCTTTTTGACGTCTGAGGTTTAGCTTCTTTTTAATCTTCTGACAATATCAACAATGGTTAGTGCGTACTTATAGGAATGCAATCGACTTTTCGATAGCAGACTCGGTCATGTAGAAAAAGCAACAAATCGACTTTTCGATAGCAAACTCGGTCATATAGAAAAAGCAACAAGTCGACTTTTCGATAGCAGATTCGGTCATGTAGAAAAAGCAACAAATCGACCTGATTGCCCTCATTGGGCTTTTTTGGACATAAAACTTCCCACTTTAAACATTTGTGGTGCTGTTAGGTAAGTTTGTCACAAACGCTTATTTGATCAATCATGTTCGAGCAGCTCTGTGAGTGTTCTTTGCCGCATATGCTTACTGTTCCAAAAAGTCGGCTTCACCTTTCCAGTACCCACGTGGAGTGTAGTATATGTTTGTGTCCATTGTAAGTCTGTTTATATCTGTATAATTCACTTTTATCGAGAGCTTCCGAGTGCAATCTTAGCCTTCATACCTCCTTTGATGATCCATCTTGCGATTTGCTCACCATCACTTGTCCCGCAATCACATTAAAGGGATGAATCAGATTCACTTCGAATCATTGACGTGAATGAAAATAATTTTTCAAGTCGAATCATTGACGTGAATAGAAATCATTTTATGCTTTAATAGTAAGATCATATCGGTAACAATCATCAACACGATTTCCAAGTGCTTAAACGTATTTTGGTCACTTGCTACAATCAAGTCTTATATCAAGCCGTGTATCGAGGCCACAGTAATATTGGTTTGCACTTTAACATTAACTCTACGATGTTCCTGGTAACTTTTTTAATACAGTCGCGTTATTACACCCGACATTTTAAAACCGGACTCAGTGCGTAAGACGCTTTTGCCTACACAGACGGTACTGGAAGGTCTAATAAACTTGAATTTCTTTGCTCCACATCGAACACAAGTTCCAGTAATCGCAGTTCGTCGATGACGTATTTTGAACTTGGATTGGACTTGTAGAACATGTTTTGCGCAACATCATACACTTTATGAGGGCCTGATTGTGTTTCATGCTGTATTATTCAATGGCATCACGAAAAACGAATTTCACATATGCTTTGAGATATATTAAAGAATTCACCGTCATTGTCTTATCAGCACAAGCATCACATAAGCCGTCCAAGTATGGTGATGGAATCGGAAGTTCCTTAATTTCAAAGTCACCTCGTGCACTGAATATATTTTAGTCTAGCTGCATCGGGAAAATCACAAGTGTTGTTTAAAATAATTTTACGACGGTGGAAGTGGGATCGGTTATTCGTAATTGATCCATTGGCTTATGACAAGTGTTCGAAGATTTTAAAATATCGTTGAATAAGAAGAGTGGCAGTGTAAAGCATCGATTTCATTTCCACCATGGATGAAACACCAACCATGGACGATTTCGATGCCAACGAAAACAATCTTACAAGAATGTGTTAATAGTATGCCATGTGATGATTGAGAACCAAGTCAATTCCGCACAAATATTTTCTCATGAGGTCGGTATAAAACGCATATGTCATCATTTTGACCGAACTATACGCACATGTGCCTAAAGTAATCCGTGACAATTATAATATGTTGATGAAATTTCTTGGCATTGATGCAAATAGCCTTGAAAATATTCATTGGACCTAGTGTGCAACTGATCACTCGTGGGATTAATTTTTCGTCACGTTTGCGCGGATCTATTTTTCACACAATGGAGTGGAGTGGAAATAGAGGATTTGATGCATCAGTGGATGAATTTTAAGATATTAAAGTTCAATTCATTACTTCTTTTATAACTGTCACACATGATGCAATTAGACGAAAACATATTCAGTGCACGAGGTGACTTTGAAATTAAGGAACTGATATCTTTTTTTATAGAAAAATCTACATATACTTTTTGTTCTGGATGAGCGGAAAAAACGAGTTCGACATGGCGTATGAATATGTCGAGGCAGTTAGGCCGAGATGTATATTTGTACAATAAAATAGGAAACAAGTTTCCCCCCCCAACAAGGAATTAATCCTAGTAAATTGTAATAACGAACACAATAAAAATTGAATTTTGCATTGTGCGATTTATGTTGATTTGTTCAACAGTTTGAGAGGATAGTAGCATGACTAGGTTGATTAAAATTATACGTTTCAAATATTGCAGAATGTCCTAGTGAATCAGAGTATTTGCATACGTTTATTATAACTATATAATAAGATCACAGGCATCTTAAAATTCACTTATACTCATTTCTGTCAGATTATAATATTATATTTTCTCGTTGTATTTAGCAAAGTGGAAAGTCTTTAATTTCAACAGTTAATACTTAATGGATTATGTAAATGTATTGAAGGACTCTTGAATATTAAATAATTCTACCGGATTACGTACAGATTTCAAGGATTTGATTGATATTATACGCTTATGGGATTACATTGAAGAAAAATCATTTCTCTTTAGCACTGTGCCAATTCAGCGGTGCTAGCATATAAGGACATATACACATTGTAATCTTTCGTCGGAGTGCTACAGTTCCGGTGGCCTAGTGGATAGAGCGTCAGTCTTGGATGTGGGATGTCTCTAGTTCGAACCCCGACCGAGTCAAAATAAAGATATAAAACTGGTATTAACAGCTGCCTCGCTACGCTTAGAGTTAATAAATTAGTGTTAGGATTGGTCGGCCTGGTGTCAGGATCATGCGACTGAGTGAGACATCATCCAACATAACTGCGGCATGATGCCCCAGTACTAGATATTAATATAAACTGGCACACTACCAGAACTGATGACTTTGTAAAGCTACATTAAAGATCCAAAATCACACTCTGAATTAGAATACCTTAGGACAACCTTATGATTCATGAGAAATTGATAATACAATTTAGGACATTATATTATTATTTACTGTAAGATAAGTTCCATTCTTTTGCCGCTTGTGATTTCATGTTATATTTAAATAAATTGATTTCTTGGAATAAAACTGAAATCTTCTTGGGTTTACCTGGTTTTTGTTTCACTTAGGTGTAAGCCAGTAGACATGTAAAGTCTTATTGGTTGAAATTAGCCGTTTTTTGCTGGTGCGGTAATGAAAGATTACAAACCCTAGCTACCAGACGTTTATGGACATTTAACTGTATACATCGCCAAGAAATAAGAGTTGTTTTTAAGTTGAGAATAATATTATATAGGAAATGTTTCACAGAGTTCTCAGATGAAGCTGATGTGCAACGTGACACCAAGTTTTGAGAGAGAGAGAGAGAGAGAGAGAGAGAGAGAGAGAGAGAGAGAGAGAGAGAGAGAGAGAGCGCAATTGCTTTTAGGCTGAAATAATATTTTGAACATTTATAATATTTAGACAAAGAAATACTCAGAAGGTCGTGCTAAAATTCAAGATATGGTTAGAATGGACATCACGTTTAGAGACAACTTTACTTTTATTTGATTAGGTACTTAAATTCGTGCCTACCTGGTTTCTTTAATGAAACCGGATGAATTACATGTAATTGTATCTAGGACCGGATACTCTTATTAGTTACAACAGATAATTAAAGGATAATAACAACGGTACAGCATTTAATCTTCAATGAGCTTGCAATTTGCCACAAAATTTTAAATCCTGGGCGCAAAGACCTTAAATAGAGCTATCCATTCTGCGGCCCGCGGGCTGATTTTAAATGGTCCGCCAGAGCTCTACAAATTTTTGCGTGCAAAAAAAGTCTATGGCCAACTTTCATAGTATATTTTCTTAACCAGGTAAACAATTCTGAATAATTTGTATAGTCGTTGCTTTTACGATTTCTGCTGCGGATCTCGGCTTCAAGAAACATTTTTCAGTGGTCCAATGTGTCAGAATATTTAGACAGCACTGTCTTAAATTAAAAGGTTTAAGAGATCGGAGAATACAATCTTTTAAATCGTGCTGGTATCGTTACAAGCTGCAGAGTGGCATCACTAGGGGGTGGGGAGTGGTGCAGATCGCACCTGTTGACACAATCAGATGGGGTTACACCAACATGACATTACGGCGGATTCAGTATTGCCGGTTGCGGAAGGAGCTCGGGGGTGGGTGGTGGGGTGGCACCATGAGTTACCGCACTGGGTGACACCATCCCTTTAACATCACTGACAAGTAACAACACTGATGAGACAGAGAAGAGACATTCCACAATGCTAATAATTTAGATCCCAAATCAATTCAATCTCAAAAATATAGTTTATATATTTTGTCTTTAATTTTTTAAGGAGGATATTTCAATGTGTCTATTATTATTATTTTTGAGGAATTAAATTCGTTTAGTTAATCTGAGGAGACAAACATTTGTACCATAGGATATACGTATCGCAGAGCAGCTTTTTGACTAGGATGATAATTAAAAAGAATTACATCTTGTTACAATGTTGCTGAGTCTTTTTCGTGTGCAGGGAACCAAGAGGGAATTGTGTGTTTGTATTCATGTTAAATCCTTACGACTGTTCAAAATAGAAAACAAAGGAAATAAAACAGAACATCATCGGTTAGAATGTTTAAAATTCAAAATATCTTAGAAATGGACTGTTAAAATATATGCTTAATCCCTTAAATTTAATAAACGAAGACTATGAAAGTACTGTAAATTATTGAGCTTTCTGTATAAAACTTTAAGTAGTTATTCTGTCAAATTTACCATGAAATTTGCTCGGAAGAAGAGTGTATATTTATTAAGCTGCATGTTTGATAAGGGTCCAATACATATATTCTATTAAAGATATAAGGAAAGATCAACTTGCCTGTGATTAGTTTAAATCAATTCGTATGTCCCATGCAAAATTTCAAAGTTAAATAACAAATCACCGTATAAGCTATTCAAACAGACCAATGACACAACTGCACTGTGCACAGTCTATATCTAAGCCTCGCTGCGGTTTCATAAAATGTTGTACAAACATTTTCTTGAAATCGCCAGATGACTGATTCATTTGTTAAAGTATTCATTAAAAGATGTAACATAATGTATTAAAGGGGATATGTCATAAATAGAAAACCATCTAAGTGTTTTATCCTGAGTCATGAGCAAGGCTCTTTTGATTCAGCGTAGGAACATATGTGTAGGCCGGACGGCCTCGACATATTCCTACGCGTTATCAAACTCGTTCTTTCTGCCCACTCAGAACAAAGCGTATGTAGTTTTGTCTATTTACAGTACAACATGTCAACACACGGTGAGCTATGCAATAACGTTTAAACACACCACAATATCCGTTAGCTTCAAATTTAGAACCAGATACCTATCATTGCTCTTGCTGACATACTACCTCAGAGCGATACCCGAGTGTACGATGAATAGACGGTGTTCTTCCTTCGTGCGCTTGATATGAAGACAAGGTTGATACACTTTTTATAGCGGAACATAAACGTTTGTTTTATATGAGTGGTGTTTGATAGAAATGGCGTCCTTCCCAATGCCCCTAATTCATGTCTTTTTTACACTTGCTCCTGATCAGCATAGATGTACATGTGGAAAACAGGACTTAGATGAACCTTGTTCTACTTCACACAAAACATTTATCCCGGATTCGTGCCGATGTTGTTATTGTTATCGTCATAAAAACATTTATCCCGACTCGGGCCGATGTAGTTAATGTTATCGTCACACAAAACATTATACCGACTCGCGCCGATATAGTTATTGTTATAATATAACTTCATATTCCCGTTATTATTTATGTAAATACGGTCTTGATGAATGCTGGATTGTGGATCATATCAATTTATTTCGTCTCTCTGGATTAATGTTATGGATAAGAGTGCACTTTATATTGGGACCAGTTAAAATTTTGGCCCCCTTTGAGCAAGGTATCTACATGTACCCAATTGAAACGCTGTGTTTTCATTACATTAGCAACCATTGTTTTCCGAAAGCTATAATGTGCTTAAATGTTATTGAATGTGTAAATCTTACTTCATCTATCTATATTATGAGTAATTAAAAATCTTGTCTTTGTTTATGATCTATATTTTTTTCTTCAGATTCTTCTTTTCTTTCTGTCTTTTCCTCTCTCGTTCCCTATTCTCTCTTAACTTTTGTGTGTCGATATTTACGTGTTTCACACCCTGTTGTGCTTGTTTGTTTTAGTCAGCCAACAAACATGTTTTAATGATAATCTCACTGTCGTAAAATACCATGCTTCTTATTTAATTATCATGCCACACGTGTAACATATCAAGCCTACCTATTTAGAAATTATTCCACACGTGTAACATACCCAGCCTACTGATTCAATATTAATTGCACAGGTGTAAAATAGCCGTAATTATTATTTAATATCCATTTTGTAGATGTAACAGACTAATCATCGTACTTTATAGTCATCGCATAGATGTTAAAGAGAACAATTAATTTCAGATAATGAACGAAGGAATAAGTCTTTTCGTCAACAATCCAGAATCGGAAGGAATTACAGCTAACAAATCCTATGGCACGTTACAAAGGATACAAGAATTTCGGCAAGAATCAACCGGATCTGTGGATTTTGTCAGGAAAACACTGCGATATATTGGATCTAAGAGTAAAGAGAGAGAGAGAGAGAGAGAGAGAGAGAGAGAGAGAGAGAGAGAGAGAGAGAGAGAGAGAGAGAGAGATATTGAGAGAGAGATTGATTGATTGATTTATCGATTGAGTGATTCAATCAGTTGATTGATTGATTGATTTGATTGTTTTGATTTGTTTTATTGGTTTGATTAGTTTGATTTGATTGATTAATTTTTTATATATTTGCGGCTTAATTGTGCTGTTAGGATTAAAGCGCCATACAAAGAGAGAGAGAGAGAGACAGAGACAGAGACAGACAGAGACAGAGATAGAGAGAGACAGAGACAGATAGATACAGAGAGATATACAGAGAGAGAGAGAGGTACAGAGAGAGAGAGAGAGAGAGAGAGAGAGAGAGAGAGAGAGAGAGAGAGAGAGAGAGAGAGAAACAGAGATAGACAAAAAGACAGAGACAGACAAGGACACAGGAAGACAGAGACAGAAAGTGACGCAGTTTCCGAAAATGATAATTTTTTTTTTTTTTTATTAAACACCACAATCACCACAAGGAAAACGAAAAGAATAAGAAAACAACAAGATAAGACAAAGTTACGCCGCCATCTAAGTTTAACAATATCATCCACTGGCTACGCTAATTTCATGTTATGCACTTGCCACATAAGTTCAAATGAATCCAAATATATTTTACCATAAAATGAAATATTCATATTCATTTTCTTGTTTCTCACAAACATCGAATTTTTGGATATTAATAATTACTACAAATGTTTATGTATCAACATTCAGATATGATTAGCAACTACCCAAAATCAAATTTTAATGAAACATTACGTTTAAGGCAATAAACCAAATTTTAGTGTTTTCTGAAAGAGGGGTGATATCAAATTTATAGTTGCTCAGGCTTCAAAACCTCATGAATTTTAAAGTATACTAAAGGAGATCTACATTACCTACATTTCAGTGATAGCCAAGTTTCTGTTATTTCTCATGATGGTAGCTCCTGTGTCCATGATTGTTGTAGGTAAGTGGCCATTTGCCTTATACTTCACTTGTTTTCCTTCTCGTTTTCAGTAGTTGTTTTCATTGCATTCATCAGTCCAGTCATCCCAATTTCTTTCTTTGTCTCTTGCAAGACACCTTCGTTAGTCGCGGATAAGACTGGTCCAACTTTCAATTGCATTTACACAGATTTATCTTGACGTATATGACCTGTATAGTTTGTTAAACCTAATCATTGAAACAAACAACACAGACCATGGTTTATTGACATATTATCGGCCAGAGATGACAGTCTATGATGTTTGTAGTTAATTAAACTCGACTTATACGCGAGTACCGAAGGTAACAGTAACGAGTTCTTGAAGATAAATGCTGAAACGAAGGTTGTTGTTGTTGTGGGTTTACCGCCATTTTTGTGCGCATCGTAGGCTGCACATGAAGGCAAGTGTAACTGATTTAGTAACAGTAAGAACCCGAAACAAACTGAGGAGCTCTGGCAAGCTTAGTTACCCGTAATTTTGTAAGGCGGTTGAAATAACTTTTTTTTTTACAATATTATAAATATTATAAAAAGTAACTGGAACTGTTTAATTCAATTTATATTAAGAATAGTATTAGTATATATAAATATTGAATACAACATTAACGTTGAACTTATGAAGCATTTTGTTAAACTACTTTGATTTACCTTATCGGCGCGAGAGAGTGACATGAGAAAGAGAGAGAAATCTAACAATGCCAACTTTTTCGAAAAAAAATTATTTACTGAGCTAAATCAAAACCTTTACTGTCTAAAAGTAGCAAACCAATGAAATTTGGCTGTTTTATATGATAACAAGCTCAACATCAGGTAGTTGTTTTTAATTATATTATACCATAAAGACCTGGGGATGTTATGTCATATGGAAGTGTTTGAAATGGCTATGATATGAAAATGACCATATTATATTTAAGTATCAGATTACAATTGTGTATTCGTCACTAAATATATAATAATCAATACCTATGGTTAAATGAGGTTACATGTATTCCCTACGTACGACGATGCCATTCAAACACTACACGCCTATTTACTCGTTGAATTAAAGCCCACAGTACTGAATTATTTGCTATTTCGTACTCATCTGTTTTATTACTGGTGCCAAAATGGACGTCACGTCATTTGCACATCGCAAGAGACGTGAAAAATTGTAAAATTTCACGCCGTTTCTGTCTCACAATTATCAGCAGGACTACATTGCAATCTCATGTTCAAGCCAAATTGATTCCTGCTCCGTAGGAGGTGTCATCATTCGTTCTCTCTAAAAATGCCCTAGCGTCTCCCACGACCAGGTCACATTCTAATAAAAAGCCCTTTGAAAGGAAAAGTCCCAAGATAACATTCAAGCAGAAAGAGAGGCACTTCTGCTTGAACTCTACGGTACCTCTAAACTACTTCCTTCGGTGACCGTGTCTCCAGTTTCTACGACTTCTCCATTCCTTGTGATGCCGACTAACCCTTAACACGCGTCTTTCCCAATGTGATGAGAAAATTAAATCCCGATTATAAAGGGGTTTCTCTAATAGTGACATCCTCTTATTATTCTTTAGCAGCTAAATAATTACACCACCCAAGTTTAAAGTCCAAGAGTTTGGGAATGTTACAAAGTTTACTGGATTTATTCGTTACTGACCCCTCAGCGTAGAGTAATGCCCATCATGACGATGTTATGACATTCCAACAATAAAGGGAATCGAATTCCATTAGAGAGATTACGCGTGGCAGACAATTCTCGACATCGTTATTTTGTCTTCAAAGAGGAAATAAACGGACAAATCTCATCATTACGTTTAAAAACGTATATTTTTCTTACACTCTTTCATCACAAAACTTCAGACGAAAGGGATAAATCAACTCTGAAAGATTTCAAGTCTATGATGATAAATCAATCGCCACCAGCTTCAATGACCAAGACAGATGCAACCACACGGATGTCGGAGAAAGTAGAAACACGAGAAGTTTTTCAAACTTCGTCAGCACCGATACTGAATAAGACCACAGTAAAGAACTAAACGCAAGGATTAAAACTAGTAGAAATAAAAAATGAAGAAGGGAAGCCAAAAGTAATACTACCCTCATTACTACTCCTGTTTTACTTTGGACAGGTCAAGCTGTTTATAAATCCCACGAAACCAAGATTAGCATCAGTAAACACTAGGTAACTTATTAAATACAACATTCCTTGGGAAGAATCGTTTAACCAGCATTTACTACAATCCTTTCCATCCGGTGGGTTGTTACTTAGTTCACAGATTGTATCGTGTTGCCAAAGCCAAACTGAAAAGTATAAATTTACTCCATGTGCAACGATGCTTGCAAGAACAAATCACGTACACGTTAGACAAATTTTGGACTTAAAGGTTCAGGAAATCGAACTAAAGTGAAGGCGACTGATCATAAACGGCAATCTGATTTAGACTATGTATACCATTTGACCACGTTTAATCAAGCTACACATATACAGTTTGTTTCATCGACGTTTTTTCCACATTTGTTTGGGTTGTTCCTTTGACTTCTAAAATGAGTTTCTAGTTAGTCTGAGCCTTAAAACAAGTAGTCGTGGCCCTCTCTGATGACAAAAACACAGAAGTACTGAACCAACAGTTGCAAAAAGAAATGAACGATCCTTCGCATGCTTCTTCTCTTCAATATCTATTAAAGCAACTTTGTAGGCGTTGTATTAAAATCGTGTGGTCTATTGTATTATCTGACCTGATATCATCAATTTGATTTTGCAACAAGGAGAAAACAGTTGGGAATCATTTTACTTAGCATTTGCATCGGTTAATTTCAACCCAATCCTTCCCTTAAATAATCCATTTAACGCTGGCCTGTTCAGGAAATTTATTTTCACAGCTGCAAAATTGGTATACAAAAGATCAGCGATACAATATCATATTCTCGAACGGAAAGATCACTGTGAAACAACGTGTTTCAAAAAGACAGTTACCCATACGTTTGATCATAAGCATTGTCAGCAATGAAATCCTCAACGGAGACAGCAGACAAAGTCTTTTCGAGTCTTAACACAACAACTTATCCAAGACAGGAGTCAATTGAGATGGCAAGACCATGTGTACCAGGCTATTTGAACCTAACTTTGAGAAGAAGGGTTACTTGTATGAAGCCACCGGACAGTAATCACATACACCATCCACGCTATTTCGTATGACTACTATGTAGGGGGTATGCATTTATGGGCCTTCAATGTCACTCCTGACTAAGGCAGCGAAGAGGGACAGTTCCACTCTATAAAAGCCAGCCAACTTTGCATAGATCTTCAGTTTGATAAACTCGTCCCAATACGGTGCACGTAATTTTGTATGCAGAATTTAACAATACTCTAGAAATCAACAGCTCACAGAAGTGATTTGAGACCATTAGATGCTGTAGAAAAAACTGAATCCTGTTTGGAATACGGTGTATCTTCAGAGATAAACGAAGGTGTTTAATCAGAACAAAAAAGAAACAAAAAAATAAAAGAAAAAGAGAAGATACAGTCAGGATGTCCAGATGGCTCGAACAAGAAGAATAATTTAGTCTACTGTTTTGCTGAGTACATATGTGAACAAATGTAAATTGTGACCTACGAACTTTGATATGGATTTCAAAACGATCATCCCATTAAGATTCAAACACTACAGATGTTTGATGAGCCAATAAGAACATCTGGATGGAGCTTGGGGTCTTATATCCAATGACAGCGGGTTACAGCTGTGGTTTAAAGACTTGCGTGACTATTCTTCTCCTCTATTGACTTCTCTGGAGAGTTCTTTCCATAAAGTATGGGGACAGATCGTAACGTGACAGGAATTCAAAGAAAAGCCAGGATTGAATTGATGTCTTATTATCTGTGCAAGAAAACATGGATACATGGGAACCTCATTACACTCTGACGCACAAGTCGTATACGGCTTCTTGGAATCTTTTTATGTGTGCTAAATATGAACTAGCTCAACGCAAACCTAACAATATTCAAGCCTATGTTATCAACGCCGATTATAGTCACCAACCAGGTACCCACTGGGTAACCGTCTACTTTCCCAACGATCACAGTGTGACTATTTCGATTCTTATGGATTTCAGCCTTTGGAAGACAACATCGTTGACTTTTATGAGAGACATATCAATTCGATTCGATAGTACGAGATTACAAAATAACAGATTCCAGGGTGTTTTGACAATATTGTGTGCATTTTCATCATCAATGCAGTCCTGGATATCCCAAATAACATGGTTTTGATAGTGGGCATGCTTGAAAGGATAATAAAATAGAAACATAGCTTAATGAATATTATGCTTATCTTTTTTTCTGGTTACGAAACATAGTGTGCATCCATGTCAAAATGCCCTAGATCACTGAAAGTAGAGTTTGACTCCACAACGTTGTAAACCTTGTAAATATATTTCTGATTGGAAAACAATTGTTAACTTGTTTATTTGCATTTGTAAAGGTTCTTGTCATTAAACGTGTTGAAGTGTTTTTAAAACTGGGGATGTCTTTTTTATTGGAACTGTTTGAATATATACTATTTCTCTTCTCTCTATACATCTGGGTCATGCTGGCTGTTCCGTTCCCAAATCGTGCGGTAGTTTTGAGGCGTATAAAACTGTAAGGTCGCCAGTCTCTCATTTCTGCATTGCGGTGATTACAGCAAGCGGTGCACACCAGCAGTGGAGACTAGCAAAGATAAAAGAAGTGAGGTAGCGTTAGAGCTACCAGCTAATGATATTATTATTAAGCCTAAGCATAGGTCCCTCCGAGTCCTTGGTTCACTCCTTGCTTCCAGCTTGTGTCTGAGGACAGGCAATAAAAAGAACAACATTTTTACTGATATGGAACGAAACAACAGAAATTGGTAGTGGAAGAGATCTAACGGGAATGTTGGAGGCAGCTGCTCAAGGAACAATATGTAAAGATAGTATGACAATAAGCACTTTCTACCCTGCTCGTGCGATATTATGTGGTTATTTTTGTAATTTTTGAACAAATGTGTTAGCTTTTGCTTTTTCCTAAAACAAACGTTGTACCAATGTGTGCTTGTATGTAGTGAAGGTGAGAGAGTTACGTTTCGCTCTATGTTATTATCTCTCTTTTGTATGGTTTATTTATGACACGATGTTTTTGCAAGGAGATGCTTACCTTCACATCCATCCTTTAGCCATAATAAGCGGCGAGTTCGTCAGTCGGGTTCCCATCGTTGAAAAATCAACAAAGATGAGCTGTCAACAGAAACTTTGAAGCTCCAGATGTGTCACAGGATGAAGCCGGGTTGGGACCGGATTAGTGAAGATGTTTATTATAAACGCAAATTAAATTGGAGCAAAATATGACACCATTATGTACAAAAAGATAAGAGAAAACATTAAGTTCCTAACATGGAACTATCAACAACATGTAACGAAAAAACTCAAAAGAAAACATTAACGAGTTTAACTTAATTTATTTTAAAGAAACGTGAATAACGTCCTATTACCGATCAACAACATAAAAGGTATATGATCTACACCCTAATATAAACAAGGTCTTACTAAACACTAAGGGTGACCAAAGCATGGGATTTATACATATATTCATCAATCTATCAATTTATCAATTCATCAAGCGATATTGGAATATATATATATATATATATATATATATATATATATATATATATATATATATAGTGAAAATAAAAATAACATGATACACATTTTGGATGTCGAATGGGCGCTCCGATAGCTATTATTATTATTATTATTATTATTATTATTATTATTATTATTATTATTATTTTATATATATATATATATATATATATATATATATATATATATATATATATATATGTATATATATATATATAATAATAATAATAATAATAATAATAATAATAATAATAATAATGATACTACTACTACTACTACTACTAATAATAATAATAATGATGATAATAACTATCGTAGCGCCCATTTGACGTCCAAAATGTATCTCCGGTTCCATCCACTCTAGTCACATTTTCACAGACCCGATGGTCGCGAAGCCTTGGTCACTTGCATTGAGAACATCAGTACACTATTTCGAACCAACGTCACTAGACACAGCTTACACGTCGCAAAAAACTACAAGATGACTTATGTGACTCCACATCACCAAACGATATATAAGGCAGCTAAAAGTATAGCAACTAAACCGTGTAGTGCATATTATACGGTAAAGTACTTCTGTATTGATATATGTTGTGCATGCGCGCACATGATTTTGTTACTCATTACATTAATCGTTCAATGCATGGAGCTTATAATTAAATTCAATCTGTTCAGTTACAACAAAAAGCTAGCTCGAACCATACTATAGTATTTCTGATATCATGGCATTGTATAATCTAGGCATTGACTCTATAGAATTTAGAAATATCAGAAAACATGTAATATGCGAAACAGTTCTTTCATATATAACGAAGAGTGATAAAGAATACAATCTTAAATTTCAATACCTCTACAGCTGAAGATTCGCTCCCGTAAAGAGGCAAACCTACTGTCAAGACTAGTGTAATTTGTTGATAGAGAATTAGCTTTATATGTATACTAGCTGTGACAGATATGCGCAGCTAGGTACTTAGGTTTTCACTGCAGGCAATTTGCACATGCAGCATGGGTTGAGTCGCGCTCAATAACTGGAGCCGAAAAAATTAAACACCCTCAGGTGACGCTGAACGCGGCAGCGAAACCCGAGTACATTTTTGATCACATATACATGTTGATATAAACCATACACAATTCCGTGACAATGTGCACCTAGAATATGCTCGTTGCCTCCTGGACGAACTGTCTATGGCGGCAATACAGGAAGCTACAAATCCAGAAGTACAGAAAGAAAAAGACCCCGAAGAATACGTCGATCACATATGATGATATAACAGACCTGAGCGGTCAAGCCTTGTTAATGACAGTTAGCTACTTGAACAGAAGGTTTCCGTCCCTCAGACTGAGAAATGGGATCTGGAGTAGGACCAACAGCGTCATAGATGGGAACCTCAGCACCTACAGAAACAGCAACATCCACAAGCTCATCACATACGTCGGTTCTCTGAAACAAATGATTGATAATCTGACCCCCCCCCCCATTCCCCTCTTCACTACGCTCTCCACTTCACCATTCTATGGGAGAATGACTTGAGTCGTGTCTGTATGTGTGCCACTAGGCATAGGAAGTGATGACGTTTACCAAGTGCACTGGATACAAATACGACCCTTTGCAGAGCGAACAGATCTCTAGAAGCGAAATGCTACTCAATAAGTGTTTGTGTTTGTACGGTTGTGAGTAAGTGATTGTTTATATTTAGTCGGCTTTTTCTTAAACAAATTTTGTTTTCCTTCTTCAATGTGTAATTGTATGTGAGGGTTTAGTGGTGTGTGTCTATAAGTACTTACTATACATACTTGCGTGATAGTACAAGTTTGGTAGACTTGGTGTATGGATGTGTTTGTCTTTCTCTTTAAAACGGTTTTCTCTTTACAAGTGTTTGTATGGATTGTAGTGGGTTTGTTGGTAGTAGGATGTTTGTTTCTCAAAGGTTGAAAGATAATTTATGTTGGGTCATCTCTACCATATCTGTAGGGTGTAATGTGTTGGATATGTGTTTGTATGGTGGTGTTTTCATTTTAAGTTTGCACCTTAAAAGATAAAGCGGAGCGTTCGTCGGTCATACCATTCACAGTCAATCTAAAAGGAGAAAAGTATATGACTGAACAGTTTCAAGACGCAATATACTTCTTGGTGGACATCGAGCGGATACTCCAGCAAGTAGAGGCCCGATAATATACCACTATTAGACTGAGAATGGAACCTCCATAAAGCGAACAGCTTTCTCTACGATGGAGCAGACGAGGGAAGGAGACGACGAAATTATTTTGGATAAAATTAAAAAAAATGAAAATGAGAATAAAACAGCATACTTTGAAAGAATGAATTAAAACTGGAAGAAAGTTGATGACTAGGAAGGGATGTCCAGACTAGATTCTCGTAGAAGACAAGATAAATACGCTGCAAAAACGGAGAAAATTGTGGAACACCTGGAGAGCAGAGTTTAAGTAAAGAAACCAAACAGCCCTTTCAGGGTCACTCATTTTATTAGAAAATATATACTATTTTAATATGGCCAAACTAATTTTTGTCCTTGTGTGGTATAAATATTGTCTGTATGTATGCTGAACACATACACAATATTAACCCTATATATTTTGTAGACCCTATAAATGCTTTTAACCCTATAAACACTTTTGACCCACAAGTGACATTCCCATGTTAAACCTATTTACAGATTTAATATAGGATGTCCCGTCTGATCCCCCAAGTGCCTCTCGTACGATCTACTAATGAAAATCCCATTTGACCACAATAGCCACATATCACTACTTAAGTTATTTGTTGTAACAGGCATGGTTTGGTTTAGTTACACATCAATGAGATACGAGCAGCATGATCAGAATTACATTTCCTTATGTCGAAAGTTACACTTCTATATTGTTATAACGTCACTACATGATATTAGATGTATTTGGCAAACAAATGTTCAATGGTTTTATGCAAGTTCATAACCTGTGTTTATTGATTATCGCAGCATACAAATATGTTCTTAGTTTAATAATAATTTCAACTACCAGACATGATAAACAAAGCTAAATTAGCTATTACATTTATCTACTTCTTTTCAAGCTAAACATTTTGAAAACGACTTTTATATCGGATCTCAATATTTTTTCTTACCGCAATAATTTGAATCTTGTAGCAGATTTTACTGCATGAGTTAAAATCTATTTTCAGGGAGTGCTTACAGAAACGAGTGTCCTATTGAATACAAATTACCATTTTACTTGATGGTGGGAGGTATTTTTGGAGCCCTGAAGATTTTAATACTCCTCTGCCTAAAAAAACATTCTAACAGCTACGAGATTTTTGAGGGAGAAAGTGACGTCGACGACGACGACGAAGATTTAGTTTTGTCACGTTCTTTAAAATTTACAAAAGTTATTTTGAATCTTTTCTTAATCGTGTGGTTCTGTTTGGGAAATGTGTGGTTGTTTTCTATTTGGATTCCGAACTTTCGACAGCCATTACATGAACCGAGCAATTGGTGTCAACCGGTACTTTTCTGGTTTACATTTTATCAATTATTGTTAACTTATGCAATTCTTTTTCAACTTTTGATCTTGGTTGTGTTTCTCTTTTATGATTACCATTGTGGACTTTGCAGATGAAATGGACCCATAATCTAAATTGCCGAAACCACAGCGACTTTTAACTGTTCAACTCTTTGTAAAAATGCAAGAGTTAGAGATGAACGTGTTTATTGAAAGCACACATGTAATATAATGCTATGAAAAAAGACACATTAAGAGAATGCTATTTAAAAGGATACGTGTAATATAATGCTATTCAAAAGTACACGTGTAATAGAATGCTATTTAAAAGTACAAGTGTAATATAATGCTATTTAAAAGTACACATGTAATAGGATGCTATTTAAAAGGATACGTGTAATTTAATGCTATTCAAAAGTACACGTGTAATAGAATGCTATTTAAAAGTACAAGTGTAATATAATGCTATTTAAAAGTACACATGTAATAGGATGCTATTTAAAAGGATATGTGTAATATAATGCTATTCAAAAGTACACGTGTAATAGAATGCTATTTAAAAGTACACATGTAATAGAATGGTTTTTAAAAGTACACGTGTAATAGAATGCTATTTAAAAGTACACATGTAATAGAATGGTTTTTAAAAGTACACGTATAATAGAATGCTATTTAAAAGTACACATGTAATAGAATGGTTTTTAAAAGGACACGTGTAAAAGAATGCTATTTTAGAGGTTAAAATACCTGTGAAGGAAATTCTAATGCTCCAGTATGGTTTCTGTGCACTCGTTATTTAATATTGATGGCATCAGACGATAAGTAAATCAAAGTCAAATCATGGTTTAATGAAAGGAAAAACGATTAAAATGTAGGTACGGACGAATGTCTATAAAGATGTATTTTCCGATTGGACCAAAACGTAGATAAATAATATCAATGTGTACTTCCAGTTAGACAAGCAAATAACGCTTTGTAGGTAAATGGTATCGATGTACAATTGCGTTGAGAAAGGTAACCGAAAAAAAATCAGTGTTTTGTATATAAGACTGCTGTTGTACATAAAGACATTGATATACTTTTCGATACTTATTATAAGCAGGTAACAATCAGGTAAAAGGAACTATAAAGTTCATAAATGAAAATATTTTTTTAAGTGTCTCTTACAATTTGGCAGGCTCACGTGTTTTTCTTTCGAGTCAAATATACCTGATAATCTCTAAATGTTGCCGAACAAATGCAGATTTATTATTTATGTTATTTTCATCACCAGTAAAAATGAGTATATTGAAAAGATGGAAATACATGGTCTTGCTAGCTTTCCGTATTATAAAATAATAATGTTATAATTCTTCTGATAGCTTACATGTCCCATCCGTGTCTCACATGGTGGTTTCCGTAATTTAAAAAAAAATGTTTAACAAACCTTTTTGAAACCTATATACATGTCATTCTAAAAGTTTTGTTGTTCCATAGAACTAAACTTTAAATTTGGTTACCATATGTGATTGAATAGTCAACTAATTTAGTACACTTATGGGAGTAACAAGGGTAGTTGTCAGTTGACCTACCCTCCTCCTATACATTAACTTGTGAAGTACCCTGTAATTAATTGCGACCTTCATTAACGTTTGGATCGCCAAATATTCTGGGCTCTACATGCATAATCCGTTTTGTCAATATTTACGCTAGCGAACATCGTGGTATATCCCAATGGTTATGATCGTACATAATTATTAATGAATATTCTTTGTGGCTGCATATTTTTGACGCTCATTTAGAGAGAGAGAGAGAGAGAGAGAGAGAGAGAGAGAGAGAGAGAGAGAGAGAGAGAGAGAGAGAGAGAGACTCATGTTATATTGCGGTTGCAGAAACACTGTGTTTTATTCAAAATCAATTACAATTAGACTGTTGTATGTGTGCTTTGTGTTCACAGTAGTGAATTGTAAATAAACTTTGTCAGTCAAGATCGAGATACATTTTCTAAATTTTCTATGCTTGAGGGAATAATTATTTTTATAGCGAGTGCTCATTTTGTGAGTTACTAATTATGCTTGTCATGATGGCACATGTCGATATATGGCAAATTTACATTGGAGTCTAAAGCTTTAAGGGTAAAGCTCAATTTGTCTTTATTAGTGAAAATGTAACCGTTAAGCACAACGTTATAAGTACTATAAGGGGATACCATGGACTCAGATAGGACAGTATCGGTTGAGTGGAAACTAGATTTAAGCCACTCTCTTGGTTGTTTGGCTATGTGGGGTCTAATCACACACAAACACACACACACACACACACACACACAGACATATAGCGTACCATGATAATGTACGGGGTTGATAGGAAAATGCGATGTTAAAAATGCCATGAGGATAATGAGATTGTGTTATAGGGTCTAATGAAATATTAATGGGATCTAATAGGTAATGCTAAAACATAATGTATTACGTGTCTACTTGGAAACTCTTGCGGTAGTAGTCTTAGCAAAAGTGTCAAGCTTACTTTTTGGCTATCGAAGATAAAACGATTAACATGGCAGGGTTGTAACTGATGCTGGTCAAAATGGAAAAAAAAAATGATAAAAAAAGAACACAGATAAAGCGTTAACAAAACAAGTCGGTCTGCAAACTGCATCGGAAATTCAAAAGCTGGATGGTTCGGTTTCTACAGAAGTTCAATAATTATATAGAATCAGATCAGTCAGATTATATCAGATATGGAGTGGTTTCAAATATTGTCCAGATGTACAAACAACTGGTGTCAATAAAAGAGATCTTCATCTCTTGATTGAAAATATTTGTTTGATATGGCAGAAAAATATCATCGCTGGTAAAACAAAGACAGACATTGAATATAACGTTTAAGCACCATTAAATAAACTTCTATTGCATGTAATGATTTCAGGATCTAGATCATAATAGAGTATTTTATAGAACAACAAATTGGAAAATGAGGCGAAATGCTAACAGAAGATATGGTAAATCTTATACTCGAAGAAATAAAGTCAGAACAGGATTATATTTGAACCAGAAAAGGAGCTATCATTATAGCAGCGAGGCACATGCGAGATGATAGAAACAAGAAACCTTCTAGCGGAGTGGGCCAGAAGTCAGAAGAAAATTGTACACAGAGTAGTATATAAAATGGGTGGGAATATTTTATAGGGCACCGAGAAGGGGTCCGAAATCGCGATATGGAAGTAGGGTCAAAACCCAAATTTTACTACAAACAGTTTTGAACATATCAATTAGGAACACGCCCTGACATCTGTTTGACAAAAAGTAACTATATCGTGATGTACGCTAATATACCTACAATATATAAACATTGACCTAAGGGCTGGATAAGATGGTCTGAAATTACAACTACAATATCACTGGTAGAGGCTCCCATTTGTAGGGAATGTAATTTGCAATTTTGTGAATCATTCGATACACATGGTAAAACCGCCTAATGGTATTGATGTAGAAAGTCCTTCTTAAAGCGTGATCATTTTTTAGAGAATGTGTTCATCACATGGTTTTACTCCAGCTGTCTCAATGCGATGGAAGTTATGCATCAAGGACGCATAAATACTTCATAGTTCGGAACATGAAAAAGAATATCCATTCCTTGAGGGATAGAAAACCCCACACATCAAACACCACCTGTCGATGCTCTAAAACGCAAGGCCTTTAATCTTTCTTAACTATTAGTCCTTCATACATATAATTATTTGCTGCATACAATTGATATCAAGCAAATTCACCAAAGTAGAAATGGAAAATAAAATGTATAAGAACATGTAAAAATGTAAGGTTTCTTTGGCGTCCGTTATTCTACATTAAAAGCACATATTTGTATACCACGGTAATCACCGTGCTTGCATTTTACTTTTTTGTGTTGGACCTGCCATTTGTTTCCCAAGATTAAAAGTTACGACGATGCAAAGGAAATGTTTTATAGATATATATAAGGCAAGATCAAAAAAAAAATCGATGGCAGTAAAATTTTAATGGGAATATTACTCTAATAATATGAAATGACTATATCACAATTCATTTCGTGTGCGGCAGAAACAAAATAAAGTTGTCAATGGTTTTCATATTAAAATTATTTTTGTTAAAAATGTTAAAATGTTTTATTTTGAAGTTTGCTTAAAATTCGGATACGTTTTTGGAGGGTATTATATACAACGTTAATCACGTTAATAAAATTAAATACTCAACTGCTCTTAGCACAATGCCGCTTTTGTTAGATGCAACTTGAAATAAATGATTGCGCAGATACCAGTTACGAAGAATATTTACCACATTGGTTAGAAACAGTTGCAACCAATCTTGATTGTATCTCCTAATATTTCTGTCTAAAATCTTTTCAATTATTGGCTTTACTGGATCAAGTGCAGTAACGTATTCCAGTTTCATGAATTTCTTAAATCATGTTAACGTTCTCTCCTCAGTTTGCTACAAAAAGAAATTCTAACCCATATGAAGAACGATTGTATTACTAACATTATATAATAAGTTAATAAATTAAATTAAATGTCATTTGCAATGTTACACATTTTATGTTCAATTTGTATAACGATCCTCACTCAAACCGAGTGTCTTAATAGTGTACTCATGAACCATCATCTGTAGGATGTATCACCTCAGTGATATTATTATTTGTTAGTTGCATGAATTTATAAAGATGGGGATATGCTAAACCATCATTTGTATGGTATATTTATGTTCCGGAAAGATGGCCACTATCGCTTAACCGGATTGAAGTAACTCTTTCGTTTTTGTACTGGTTTTCATGATATATGTGCTAGTTGTCTCTCTTCGTCTACATTATTGTGTTTCATCATGCATTGGCTTTTCAGTTCATATGTGTTTCTTCGATCTCCTTGTTTTGGAAACGAGAAAATTTAAAAGAAAATTTCGCAGCTCTCTTGCTCCAATGTTACGATGTCCTTTGTTCTTGAATAAACCGCCATCGCGTGATCGCCAGTCAAACGTTTTATGTTATGATGGACCCACATTAATTGCTTTAAATGACCACTGCTTGGCTCTTCATACTACATTATGCTCAAGATCAAACGAACTGGGTCTACATTAATCATTGCTTAAATATAAGCGGAAGAGAAAAAAAAAGGAAAGTGTTTCAAACCTGGCCGGCATAGAACAGGAAGAAGAATTCCAGTTTTCTCCCTTTCGCCCTTTCCAGCTAAACAATTTAAAAATTCGACCGTTAAGTTATATAACCTGGTGCACATTCATCTTAAATCGTCAAGCATTGTGTCAACTAACAGAGAGATACCACTGTGTACTGCATTATTCAGTTCCCAGTCAGAAGGACAACCGGAAAAGCGCATATAAATAGCTACTTTTATCAACGAGCAGAATATCGACGTCTACTTCCTGACAGAAACATGGCTAAAAGCATCAGGCGCTGAGCCCAAGTGCGCGGATTTAACACCCAACGGTTACTCCATCAAGCCGTTCCCCCGCCACTTTCGCGGAGATGGAATCGCTCTCACCACAAAGAATTTCATGATAAAATATCTCAAATACATCACGTCCTTCAATTTCTGCTACCGATCGTTTGAACTTGGTCAAACAACAGTCACACTGGAACAATGGTCAGTCCATTTTTTCTGCCTCTACCGCCCTCCTCCTATTTAAGAAAAACAAGCTGACTGAATCTCTCTTTTTAGAGCAGTTTCTGAATCTCCTGGACTATGGGAATTCGAAAAGTGTCAACCTGATTATTCTTTGAGATTTCAACTTTCACTTTAACTATCCTGGAAACTCATACACATAAAAAGCCCCAGATTCCATGCATTTTTTTCACCCTTAAACAGTCAGTTAACCAACCCACCCATAAGCATGGTCAAATTTTAGACTGGATTATTCATATACTATATGACGAATTTGCATCAGATCACCTCTGCATTATATGCCATCGGGACGTATCAGTCCCTAACCCTCCACCTTTATTTGCTACTAATAGAAACCTCTGTATGATAAATAGAACAAAACTAATGCATGACATCCGAGCACACCTACAAACGTCCTTACCTCCTACAGCAGAACAACTCAATAGCTACCTGCGGTCATTGGTTGAAGAACATGCCACAGCCACAAAGTAGAGAGTATCAATTCAAAAGTGTTTTTCGTAGTATACCAGTGTTATGGACCAGTTTCATAAACAAAATTATGAAGACTCTAAGAAGAACGTCACAAACATAGTCCATTTTGCTAAATTATCCCACTACATTACAATGATCACGGAGAGTTCCAGCTGCAAAAAGCTCTTCGAGATAACTAGCAAACTAATGTCCAGGAACAAATTTACACCACTTGCAACTACCTTCTCTCCAGTAGACCGCCCGGACCTATTTGCACATTTCTTCCGTGACAAAATACAAACCATTTAAGATAAGCTTGAAAACACAGTTTAAATTGGCTCGTCGTCAACATGCAGTTATGATACAGAATTTCAACAACAACCATTAGGAGCGTTTGAACTGTCTCTATGGATATAGTACGAACAATCGTGATGATGAGTGCACCAAAGTCATGTGAGCTTGATCCAATTCTATCATCACTGCTGCTTCAGTGCTTAGACCCAAAATTGCTTTTTTCTAACTGATATTATTAATACCTTTTCCTCATCCGGGGAATTCTCATCATTTTTCAAAACTGGCATTGTAAAGCCTCTGCTGAATAAACTAACACTCGATCATAGCGAGTTAAAGAACTACCGCCCAGTTTCTAATCTCCCGTTCATATAAAAATCTTAGGAAAAAAAGTTGTTTTAACCCAACTTGTATCTCATCTGAATTCAATAAGTACTTTTTAGCAATGTACAATCTGCATATCGCCCTTGCCACAGTACATAAACTACTCTTGTGAAAGTAGTTAATGACATTCTCTCTTGTTTGGATGGCTGAAACATTACAGTACTCATCCGCTTTGATTTGTCTGCAGTATTTGACACAATAGACCATCATATATTACTTCACCGTCTCCAGCATGTATTGTGATTCACAATACAGCGTTACTGTGGTTCAAGTCTATGTTGTGGTGTTCCACAGGGACTGTTCTTGGACCTGTTCTATTCATTTTATACACTCAGCCGCTCTCAAGTGTCATAGATCATCACCCAGTGTCTTACCAATTGAACGCTGGTGATACCCAAATATACAAGTCTAGCCCACCAACTGAAGTGAATGCTATCATCCAAGGAGTAGAGAGGCGCATTTCTGATGTGAAATCATGGATGACATGTAACAAGCTGGAGATGAATGGTGATAAACCTGAGGCCATTCTGATCACAACACAAAGACTTTCTCTTCCACACACTTTACCTTAAACAATAAAAATCAGCAACACCAAGATTAAACTCACACAGTCTGTACAAAACTTAGGTGTTATTCTAGACAGTACTCTCACATTGCACCAACATGTCATGAACATATGCAAGACTTGATATCATGAGCTGAGACGCATCAGTTCCGTTCGGAAATATATTTCACTTTATGTCACTAAAACACTTGTGTGTTGATTAGTAGTTTCAAGACTGGACTATTGTAGCTCAATTCTGTCTGGTTCGTCTCAATATCTACTCCAGAAACTTCAAAAAGTTCAAAACACAGCTGCTCCGATCATCTTTAGAATACCGCTATCAGAGCACACCTTCCCGATGCTATGTACCCTACACTGGCCATCCATTCGATCCATAATCAAACACAAAATTGTTCTCTGTGCTACGTTTTACTGACGGACTCCAGTCCAACATTCTTATCTTGCCTCATCCATCTGTACACATCAGCAAGATACTTACGTTCCTCTTCTGACAATCGTAAACTCATTATTCCCACTATGAAAGCGAAGTCATATGGGCAATGTTCTTTTGCATACCAGGGCCCATCATTTTGGAAAGAATTGCTCATTGAAATAAAACACAAAGTCGCAGTGATCCATTTCAAGAGTGCTCTTTAAACACACGTTTTGCAACTGCAAGAGCAAATGAAAATGCCGAATAACGTTTCTTACCTTAAATTGTTCCGTATGTTGTAGGGCTTCTATTTGTTGTTGTATGTAGTCATAACATTATTGAAGTTGCAACGTGCTTAGAGCTACTAAAGATTAGGTGCTATATAAAGTTCTCCTTATCATTATTTTGTCAACTGCAGTGGTATTATGAATTACTGGCTGCATTTATTTAAGAAGAAGAATATTTAAACCCCACATTCAAAATACATTCAGATATACTTTGACCTCACGATTCTAGAAGAGGAGATGTCCTTCTTCAGTTGATTATACCTTTTAGTAAATGTTAAGGAATGAGTTTGATAAAATATATGTATTAAGTCAATACTGAATTGTTGTGACAGAAGTGCATTAAATCAAGAAAGAATTATGGTTACCGAAATGTATTAAGTCAAACCTGGATTGTTATGACCGAAGTGAATTAAGTCAATCCAAAATTGTTATGACGGAAGTGTAGTAAGGCAAGACTAGATTGTGATGAAAGAAAGGTACTTAATCTAGACTGGATTGTGATGAAAGAAAGGTATTTAATCAAGACTGGATTGTGATGACAGAAGTGAATTAAATCAATATTGAAATGTTATGACTCAAGCTTAGAAAGTCAAGACTGGATTGTGATAAAAGAAAGGTACTTTATCAATACTGGATTGTGATGACAGAGGTGAATTAAATCAAGACTGGATTGTTATGACAGATGTGTAGTAAGTCAAGACTGGATTGTTATGACAGAAGTGTAGTAAGTCAAGACTGGATTGTTATGACAAAAGTGTAGTAAGTCAAGACTGGATTGTTATGACAGAAGTGAATTAAGTCAAAACTGGATTATTATGACGAAAGTGTAGTAAGTCAAGACTTGATTGTTATGACCGAAGTGAATTAAGTCAATACTAAATTGTTAAGACGGAAGTGTAGTAAGTCAAGATTAGATTGTGATGAAAGAAAGGTACTTAATCTAGACTGGATTGTTATGACAGAAGTGCATTAAATCAAGAATGAATCGTGGTTACAGACACATGTAAAGTCAAGACTGGATTGTGATGACAGTAGTGAATTAAAGCAAATTCAATTGTTATGATGGAAGTGTATTAGGTCAGGACTGGAGTATGATCACATAAGTGTATTGAGATTAAGGTATGATCACATAAGTGTATTGAGATTAAGGTATGATCACGTAAGTGTATTGAGATTAAAGCATGATCACATAAGTGTATTGAGATTAAGGTATGATCACATAAGAGTATTGAGATTAAGGTATGATCACATATACGTATTACAGCAAGACTCGAGTAAGAGACAGAAGTTTATTAATCAAGACTGGATTGTTATTACTGAACTGAAGTAAGTTATTACTGGAATATGATGACATAAGTGTATTAAATCATATCTGGACTGTAATGACATACGTGTATTATTTCAAGACTTGATTGTGATGACAGAAGTCAAGATTTTATTGTGATGACAGAAATCAAGATTTGATTGTGATGACAGAAGTCAAAACTTGATTGTGATGACAGAAGTCAAGACTTGATTAATACTGGAATGTGATGACAGACGAGTATTAAGTTAATACTGAATAATGACTACAGAAGTGTATGATGTCAAGACTTGATTGTGATGACAAAAGTTTATTAAGTTAATAATGGAATGTGATGACAGACGAGTATTAAGTTAATACTGAATAATGACTCAAAGAAGTGTTTGAGGTCAAGAATGGATTGTGATGACCGAAGTGTAACAAATCAAGACTTGATTGTGATAACATAAGTGTATTATTGCAAGACTTGGGTATAATCACGATGTGTATTGAGTCAGTATTGGAGTATGAAGAAAGATGTACATTAAATCATGACTGGATAGTGATGACATAAGTGCGATGAATCATGACTGAATAGTGATGACATAAGTGCGATAAATCATGACTAGGTAGTGATTCCATAATTGCATTAAATTATGACTGGGTAGTGAGTACATAAGTGCATGAAACCATGACTGGATAATGATGACATCAGTGTGTTAAATCATGATAGGGTAGAGATGATATAAGTGCATTAAATCATGACTGGATAGTGATGACATAAGTGCCTTAAATCATGACTGGATAGTGATGACATAAATGCCTTAAATCATGACTGGATAGTGATGACATAAGTGCGTTAAATCATGACTGGGTAGTGATTACATAAGTGCGTTAAATCATGACTGGATAGTGATTACATAAGTGCGTTAAATCATGACTGGGTAGTGATTACATAAGTGCATTCAATCATGACTGGGTAGTGATTACTTAAGTGCATTAAATCATGACTGGATAGTGATGACAAAAGTGAATCAATCAAGAATAGGTAGTGGTGACATAAGTGCGATAAATCATGACTGGATAGTGATGGCATAAGTGCATCAAATCATGACTGGATAGTGATTACATAAGTGCGTTAAATCATGAATGGGTAGTGATGACATAAGTGCGTTAAATCATGACTGGGTAGTGATTACATAATTGAATTAAATCATGACTGGGTAGTGATGACATAAGTACGTTAAATCATGAATAGGTAGTGATGACATAAGTGCGTTAAACCATGACTGGATATTGATGACATAAGTGCATTAAATCATGACTGGATAGTGATGACATAAGTGCATTAAATCATGACTGGATATTGATGACATAAGTGCGTTAAATCATGACTGGGTAGTCATGACATAAGTGCGTTAAATCATGACTGGATAGTGAGGACATACGTGCGTTAAATCATGACATTTTCGTGATGACATAAGTACGTTAAATCATGACAGGGTAGTGATTACATAAGTGCATTAAATCATGACTGGGTAGTGATTACATAATTGCGTTAAATCATGACTGGGTAGTGATTACATAAGTGCGTTAAATCATGACTGGGTAGTGATTACATAAGTGCGTTTAATCTTGACTGGATTTTGATGACAAGTGTACTAAGTCAAGACTGGATTATGACCACAGAAGTGCGGTACTATAGGATTTGAGTATCACCACACAAGTGCATTTATATTTGACACGGAGATAAGTGCCGAGAAGACAAAGCTGATGACAAATAGTGGCAAACAAATCTCAACCAAGATTAAAGTCAGAGGACAGGATCTGGAAACAGTGGGCTAATTTAAATATCTTGGTTCCATAATCACGGAAGAGGGATCACGAGCAGAAATGTTGTCACGAGCAGCACAAACAAAGGCAGCAGCACAAACAAAGGCAGCTATGTCAAAACTAAGACCCAACTAAAGAGACAAGAATATCTGTCTGAAAACTAAAATCAGGCTATTGAGAGCACTAGTCATCTCAATCTTTCTGTATTCATGCGAGGCCTGGACCCTGACAGCAGAATTACAACGAAGAATCCAGGCACTTGAAATGAGATGCTACAGAACCGTCCTTGGCATCTCTTACATGGACCACATCACAAATGAAGAAGTGCGTAACACCATTAGGCACAAAATAGGCCATTATGAAGACCTCCTCACCACTGTCAAAAAGAGAAAGCTGAAATGGTATGGCCATGTCACTAGAGCCAATAGCATATCCACAACAGTACTGCAGTGTAGTGTCCCAGGTGGTAGAATGAGAGGTAGAGACAGAGAGAGAGAGAGAAAAAAGTGGAGTCATAAGCATCACAGAATTGACCAGGAATAATTTTGCGGAGACACAGGCATTGACACATGATAGAGATAAGTGGAGGGAACTGATCAGATGTTCAGCAAATTTTACATTGCTAACCATGTGCGGCATTGTTTAGGGTTATCCCTGAATATTGGAAATGTACCATGACGGTTTCTAATTTCGTAGATTTAGAGCACATGTATTAGACGTTGTAAGATTCAGAAGAAAAACTGGATTAAGTTTTGTTAAAAATGAACACTGATGTATGGGAAGTGTTGTCATTCTAGTAAGGGTGATGGGTGATACGCACATATCCAATTTGTAGAACATCCACAAAAGTTAAGTACTTTAACATGATTCCTGAAAAATCAGGATACAATCGATACATGGTATTTTAGTACTGTGAATTTAAATCTCAAAGTTTTCTATTTCATTACTCAATGCCTTTATGAGAGAGTTTAAGTGTAAAATTAGTTTAAATATCGCAAAATGACTCAAATGGAATACATCTAGTCAGTCACATGCGCTAGTTTGGGTTAATTATTCCCCATCATCAGAATCCGAAGTATATGGTTAAGAGTACTGCAGTCTCGATTTAAGACTTCTGACCTTGAAGTCGACACCAGTGCATTCACTTTATCCTATTAATCTACGCATTCACAAAATGTGCCATAAGCCAAAAATAAGTATAGTTTCTGAAGTTAATAGACTTCATTACTATTAAGAAGCAATATAGTTATAGAAAAATGCATTGTGCAATATAAATATAGGTATGGATACATGCATTGTGCAGTATAAATATAGGTATGGATACATGCATTGTGCAGTATAAATATAGGTATGGATACATGCATTGTGTTGTATAAATATAGGTATGGATACATGCATTGTGCAGTATAAATATAGGTATGGATACATGCCTTGTGCAGTATAAATATAGGTATGGATACATGCATTGTGCAATATAAATATAGATCTGGATACATGCATTGTGCAGTATAAATATAGGTATGGATACATGCATTATGCAATATAAATATAGGTATGGATACATGCCTTGTGCAGTATAAATATAGGTATGGATACATACATACCTGCGTTGTGAAAATCCTTGAATTCAATACATTTTAAATCAAAACAGTAGTGATTATAAAAATAAACAAGAAACACCAATACACTATTATATGTTAACAAGCGAAATGTTGTAGGAGGCTGAAAGCTTTGGTAGTTTAGAAGACATGATCAGAATTAGAAATGCAATTATATCAATTACCTCCCCCCCCCCCCCAAGAAACCCAACAAACAACAAAGAAAACATGTATGCATTGCAAACAACAAAATGTTGAACAACACGCATATATACGTGTTTTCCTTGCCATTATAAGCAAAATGACCAGTACTTTTAATACAACCAATACGTCCGATTACAACCATAAATTGTGCCGAGAAGATGAAGTAATTAAATTTCATGTAATCGTATAATCATACAAATCACTGTCTGAAATAACTAGGTAGCGTACGCCATATATACAGAAATACCTATTTACTTGTATATATATATATATATATATATATATATATATATATATATATATATATATATATATATATATATATATATATATATAATATCCATACCTATATATATATAATATACATATATATATATATATATATATATATATATATATATATATATATATATATATATATATATATACACACACACAATTAGGAATAAGGAACTATAGATTTATGCACCTGAGGTTGTTGAACGCTGTAGTACGCTGAAGAAATATCTATATTTCGCGATTAATATTTTATAAAAAGGACAGATCAATTTTTAATCAGGATAGCCAGCAATTCTCCTTTCGACACTGCTTTGTTTTATTTATCGTTGTTATTGTTACTCTTCTTGCATGGTAAACAAATACTTTTTCGAAGTTTTTATTGCGAAATGTACAAAAGTTAATTAGCTCCAATACAAATTATTTCGTATTATATATTATATAAAAAAGATGTACGTCAATATCTCATGATCGTTGTTTCGGTGATATCAGTGGTAATATATATATATATGTCATCACAAACCATATATATATATATATATATATATATATATATATATATATATATATATATATATATATATATATATATAGAGTAAACTCAGCCTTTGGCTTCTATTGTCTTGAAAAAAATGCGTTGTGACCTTTACCCTTTAGTATTATGGCTAATGCTTTGTGTCTGAAATTAAAAATTGCTTTCTAGGATATGGCCAGATTACTGCGGTAATTATTGTTTATGTTCTGTAGAATATTGTATACTTTGTACGTCATGTGCATTACTATACCATTATGCAATACTCCTGCGTTTTCTATGTATAATGATATGAATTAATAAAGTCATTAAACAAAGTTTTAGTGCTCTGTATTATAATTATTCGCTTATGAATAATTTAATGCTACACCCCCTCCCCCCATATATATATATATATATATATATATATATATATATATATATATATATATATATATATATATATATATATATATATATATATATATACTGTAGGTACATTCTTTTCAGTTGAACATCGGTGTTGCTTATTTCATATCATATGTTTTCAATCATAAATTGCCAAATTAATTCAAATGATTTGGCGATTTATTTCTTTTGTTCATATGGGTTATTGTAGAGTTATGTTATCTGATTAATTTATAATCTTCTCTAACTCATTTTATATTATCTTATCCATACGCATTATGCAAACATCGATATTCTATTTAATATTATCTTATCTATACACATTATGCAAACATCGATATTCTAACTTATTTAATATTATCTTTTTTATACACATTATGCAATCATCGATATACTTCCGATGATTCGGAAATATATTCTTGCTTGCAAATATTCACAATTTTACTGCTTGACAATTATAAATTATGCTAATACTAATGGATTTACAAGACAGTAAAGGACTAATGTTTTAGTACTCTTGAATCATATCAATTACAAGGACTCTTTGAACAATAATGTCAGAACAAACTAAGACGGTACTGTCCTCATTTCAGGACGCTGGGATCCTCCGTGAAAAGAAAGTGTTTACTAGCCACATCATTTTTGTTTATTTTACATTATCATATCTTGTGTTAATCTACAAACTTAGAACTTAGTTTTGTTTAAATCTACAAACGTTACACTTAATAATAGGATCAGTAGGGAGGCGAACAGACAACTTTTATAAGGTACCATTTGCTAAGGTAAGGCTTCTTACAAAACTAACTAAAACTAACAAATTAAGCCAACAACACCAAAACGAAGTCTCTAACTAACCGAGAGTCTCTCTCCAAGAGTATCCTTGGGTGTTACTCTCTTTTGTCGTCGTTTTTTGTTTAACTTTGTACCCTCGTGAACTTACCCGACACGATACTTATTTGAGGTCACGCCCTCTCTGCCGCTGTGAATTAAATCATTAGTATATATCAATAATGTGGCGTCAGAATTTTATACAACTAGATTAGCTCGAGAGCGACTAAAAGCAATTAAGAAATGTCTACCAGTCCGTTATTATGTCAGGGAAAAATTACAAGCGCGTCTAGAATCTCAAGTTGTATTTGCAGAAGGTTCACTTAAAGTAATTTAACTACTCTGACAACATCAGGAGAAAAGCGTCTTATTGCCTGTACTAACAATATTCTCGATGATGTACAACGACTAGAAATCCTCATAGGCGGAAAACAAGCTGGAAAAAATTAATGAAGCGGCTGATATTTGTCAGCGATTATTTACATTATTTATCATGGGCATTAGCGTTTATCAATATCTTATAGATGAAATTGTTGATGATTATGATATTGACTAATTGTGGAGATGAACCCAGTGATATTGTTCAGGGTGTAGTTAGAAGGATTGCCCCAAAGGCACTACCAATCGCAAAAAACTTATCAATGAAAGCTATTGACGTTGTTCGTGTAAAGATCCTGGTGTTATAGGTAGCGTTGATGGTAAAGCGTTTCCGGCAATCAGGATAGATCAGCACGATTAATACGACGAAAATCACAAGCAGTAAAATTACCATGGTTGGTTTTGTTAATAATGGCTTTGCTTGATAGCGTTATATATATGATTGGTGAAATAAATATTGAAATAGTTCAAAAAGACGTTGGTGTTGCTACAACGATACTAAGCTTATTCCAATGATTATACACAATGAGCTGGTCCCTCCGTGATCTTTTCTAAAGATACTTCTAATAATCCTGATTGTAGAAACGTAACTATTGGTAATATAAGAAATGCTGCATGAGCCGCAGAAACACCTGTAGTAATATCGATCAATGATAATTTCAACTTAGCATGTCTTGTGAAAGGGTGATACTATAAGATTTTCTTGTGCAATATCACTATTTATCATCTTCGGATTTTGTAGAAATGTTAGAAAGGATATTTTTTGAGCCAAACGTACAGTTGCGCTGGTTGCGATGGTAAGAAAGGCTACTGACGATGATGCAATCTATTCATTCCACAATTGATGGTTTATTTACATGGCATATAGCAACACAGCAAGGTGTTTCTGCACCACGACATATTTTCATTGCTTTTCAAGATACGGATTGATTAAATTATCAAGAGTAGAGTAGTATGATATTTGACAAACTCGGTGTTTTTGACGTTTCATTAAGGGTAAATGGTCAACAAGAAACATCTGAAGATATTTTAATTAATTTTGAAAATAATCATGTTGCACGTGCAGATTATTGTTTTATAACATCTATTGGAAGTGATCAGAATATAGATACTGGTTTGTAAATATCACAACTAGATTTTCAAAATCTATATCCGATCTAGTATTTTTCACTGGATCATCTCGATTCATCCAGGCTGACTGCCGTTGATATACACTTCAGAGGTCGTGTCAACCCTGTTGGTGGCATTATTTACAGAATAATTGCTGTTATACTCAGTGATGAAACAATGCTATTTGTGACCAGAATAAGCTTTCACTGACATAAAGCCAGAGTAAATAAATTCAATGATGATAAACGAGACAAGAATGGACACAAAATTACTCTTTTAGTGGGCGCTATTTCCGATAAAACTAATACAGGTGGCATGTTTCCACTCCTTGCTGCACTACCATCATTAATTGCTGCCACGGCCTCTGCTGTCGCAAAAGCTTCTGCCCTTGGGGCTATCGGAACAGTGGCTGGAATGGCACTAATAAAAGCAACAGGAAAAGGGTTTTAAAACAGGAAAGGGACTGAGACTTCCGACCTCCCCCTCATTGTTACGGAAAGGGTCTGGGACTTCTAGCGACGGTTTAATAAAACGGTATAGTTTTTCACCAATGTCAAATTATGTTAAATTTTGATTTACTTCATGCTGCCAAAATATTTAAAATAACAAAAATGTAGAGTTTTTTTTGTGTGAGACCAATTACCTAACCAACACAATGAAATTTAAACTGGTATCATTAACCTTGATGATAGTACCAGATAATGAACTCATTTGCTTGCATACGCGATTGATCCACGTATAATTATTTATTTCGATTCGTATGTGTTATCCCCAACAAAAGAGTGTATCAAATATATCAGCGTAGCAAATACTCCTGTCTGGTATTCATCATTACCAACACAGAAAATAACTGACCAATCAATATGCGGCCGTGAAGCAACTGCTGTACTTGACGCTGTATCAAAATCAACCAAACCACCCCATAAAGTTTTACACGAATACGCGAGTAATCGCTATCGTTGTAAGTATATATTTTAGTATAATGGTAGATATTTACAGAAGATCTTCCTATAAACAAATACCCATTGACAGAATATCACAGGAGAGTGTAAGCAATTGAACTATCTGAATTACTAAATCTTGCCAATATGGATCCAAACGAAGTCAAAATTAATAAAGTAACCTAAAACAGTAAGGCCGTTCTTGATAATAACGGAAATATTAAACCCGGTGTTCTTATGTCAACAATATTGGATAATATTCGCGCGCGAGTACATCAATCTGGTGATACAATAACCTGGCCGCTCAGTATGATTCATACTAAAAATACTGGTCTTGGAGAACCAAAATCAAATAATGACGCTTGAAATGAAATGTTGACGATAAAAACATTCCAATGACGGATTCGTTAACAAGAATCATTGCTGGAATGACCTTATTTGGAAATGACTTATTTAATCATGTAATCCCATTTTTGAGCTTTCGTCTAAACATAATAGAGTCATTAATAAAGAAGTAACATTTGAAGGGGAACATGAGGATAAAAGACTTGGCTTGATTCATAATTGGTGTAGTGGATTAATCGCTAGACTATAACCTACTTAAGTGAAGAAAAACCTGTCCAATTAATGTGCAACAGTACAGTTACACTCAAGTGCGTGAATTACAACTAAATTCCAAAATATCGTTGATGATTATACAATGAAATAAAACAAAATCGCATACGTCTAGTTGTCGTTGACATATATATTTATTCGGTGTCAGCTGTTATTGCTGGCACAGCTGTATTGCTATCAACAATAACATCGCTAGCGACTGCAATTGTCACCATTGCAGTTTCAGCTGCAACAACAATTACTGGTATTCTTAATATCATTGCAAACAATATCTACTTGTAGCGAAATAAACCACACGAATATAAAATAAAGTTACCTACAGCGGCTCATGCATATTCGAAATTATCCTCGCTGATATCATCAGGTCTTAATGACGGAACAATATCGGATAGCGAGTTTGCATCAATGATTAACATATACGACGATGCAACATCAGATTTAGACAAATAAAGTGATAAAAATATAGCAGGAACTACTGCAACAGATCTTTGTTAACCTGTAGCGAAAATTTCCTACTGAAATTCCAGTAAAGGAAATTACACTTGCTCAATTACGGGTATACTACAGTTCGCCAACTATCCGGTAAAGATCATTCGGGGGTCTACAATCAAAAAAATCACTAGTATTTGCAAATAAAAATAAACCAGATGGAACATCCGATAGTAATTTTGTTGGAATAAAAACCGGCAGTTATCACATCGAACAGATCGATGATGAATTGCAGCGCAGATTTAAATCTAATAATGGAAAAGAATCAAAAGGCTAGAACGGTCCACAAACCAACTTTGTCAACGCGATAAAAAAGAAATCACTGAATCACGCAGTGGATATTTATGAATCATCAACCAGATCAGTGCTAGGATGGTCAGAAGTTGCCTCGCTGATACCTAAACCAATTCCTGAAACGAAACGGTCTGCATTTACTTCAAACAAACGTTCGTATCAAATAGCCACATCCCGTGATCAGCAACTATGAAGCATCCAGTGATGGTATTGTCAGACACCGTAAACTGAAGAAACCAGTTGGTGCTGTGAATAATCAAGGTTATTTGAGATTTACCGCTGGAGGGAAAATACATCTTAATCATAGAATCATATATGAATGTTTCTATGGATTGATCAAGGAAGGTTTTATTATCGATCACATTGATTCCAATCCTAAGAACGATTCTTTATCAAATCTGCAGGCTATCTCACAAAGCGAAAATTTAAAACGAGTAAAGACTGGACAATACTCAAAAAAGCGAGACCTGTAAGATCTTTTATTACAACAAATAACGAGGAAACAGTATTTCAATCAATAGCTAAGGCCGGTAGGTATTTCGATATTTGTCCACCTTCTGTTCAATGCGTCGCAGAGGGAATTTATCGATCTGCGATTTAAAAAAAGACCGAAGAAAAAATTCAACTCGTTTATACATAGCCACCCATCTCTGGGTTCATTTTTGAAAAATATATTTTTCATATTAGAAGTATATAATTATCAATAATATGAATTCTCAAAATATCAATGAGGTTATAACAGAAATTTAAAATTTTGAAATCTCAGGGGATTTACATATCAGATGGTTTAAACTGCGATCAAATTATGTTCGACTTCCAGGATATTGAATGCGGCGCTAACAATAACAAATATGTACCACCCAAACAATATGCCCTCGTAAAACGAATTCAGAATTCTATCCGTGATTCCCTTCTATGCTGTGACGACGTCAGTAAGTTTGTCCCGTTATTTACTATCGTGGAAAAAAAGAAATGAATTAGGGAAGGAATACGAAACAAAAAGAACAATTAATTTAAAAATCAGAAATATAAGATTGTTAGTTGAACGAAACGAAAATCCCCCTTCGGATAGCGGTTTCAGTCAACAATAGCGGTGAAATTATATACTGGCATTTATCAATGAGTCTTTTACTACAAGGAAGTTGTAAAGTTTGATGGTAAAATATTTTTTTATTACTGAAATTTTCATAGTAAATACTTTTTTGTTGTTGATTTTAGTGCTTTTTTGTCTGATTTTGGTATATTTTTGGTGCTTTTTGTCTGATTTTGGTGTTTTTTTGTCTGATTTTCAGTGGTTTCAATCGGGTCAAATGGTCGATTTCGCATGGGATTTCCCTTAAACTTTTCCACTTAAAATTATTTTCGGGTGACAAAATCACTGTATTTAGATTAAAATCTCATCGTACACTAATTGGAAAATTGTTTACAATTTAAATAATGGTTAATGAGTCATTAACGACTAGATTGACTCGTGAAAGATTAGACGCGATTAAAAGATTTATACCAATCCGCGTCAGAAATAAACTGCAAGCTAGACAGAGTTTACAAACGGACTTTGCTGCGGGATCTGAACAGTTGTTTAAACCGATAACCACAGCAACGAAGGGGGTAGAGCGTGCTATATGGGGGGATGTTCCCGAGACGGGGGAAAAAGAAAAGAAAAGCCTCTTATTGGTGAACTTGAAAAAATAGCAGCGGAAACTGAAAAAATAAGAAGATCCAAACAAACGAAAAATCTTTAAGAACACTTTCTGGTGATATAATAACTGCTGCAAGACGACAAGAACAACAAGAACGACAACTTCAGGAAGAAATAGAACGATTAGACGATATTGATATTAGATCCCCGCCACCTGAACCAGAGGAAAAACAACAAGACGCTGTTGCAAGAGAATAATATCTACCTGAAAAGATATTTACGATTGATGCGTTAACTAAAATTAGAAAAATCGAATCAGAATCTGAATTAATTTTACTAAAGACAATTTAAAAAAAATATAAGAGATAATCATTTAAAAGACGACAAGTCCAGAGATTTTATTAAAGATAGACACCTGGGCTAATAAAATATTTTTAGCAAATCGGAGTAAACCTAAACTGGCAACAAAAGAATTACAATCTGATTTTGCAAAGCTTCTAGCTTCAGTAAAAGGTGTCACACAACCACCACCGGGTTATACAGCAGACCCAATTCCAGGTGAAATTCAAATAATGGCAGAAGCTGATTCTGAAAAAGATGCAACTGGTATAACTAAAAAATCAGCCGGGAAGGGATTTTCTCAGAGCGGATCAGGTAGTGGTCTAGTTAGTTGTCCTGGTAATGTTCTTGGTGATATATCACGATTAGAAGTACTCATCGGAGGGAAACGACCTGGAAATAATTCACCGGAGGTAATTAATGAAGCAGCTGATATCTGCATGCGGTTTTTTCAAGGTGGTATCATGAACATTGCAACATATCGAGGTTTCATTGATGAGTTAGTTGAAAATCCTAAGGATTATTACAGCGACAAAGTCATTGGTGATGAATCACTGATTAGATAAATATCATTTAAATAAGATGATCATACACTACAACCATGACAAACAAACCAGCGTCTATGTAGTTAATTCGCGATTTCCAGTTTATAACGCGTACTATGGTGATGGTCTCGGCGATGCAATTGCAGGGTTATTTGCAAGAATGGCTCCAAAAGTGGCGCCGCTAGCAAAACAGTTATCGATGAAAGCTATTGATGTTATTCGTGATAAGGGTTTTAGCGCTGTTGGAGATCTTGCTGGAAAAGCGTTTGCAGCCGCTCGGGATAAACTAACAGCGCTAGTTCGACGGCGAAGGAAACCAGGACCACTACCATCTACAGCGGATATGACTGCGAGTGTTAGTAAAATTATAAATAACGCGGTAGATCAAAAACTAGCGTCGCTGATGACTCCGTCATACACCAACGACCAAAGCAACATCGCAAATATGATAGCGGGAAGCGGCTTAAAAATACCACGACGAGGTCGATGAAAATCCTACGGATTTTACGATTTAGATCAATACATACATAATAAAATGTTTAAACGGTCACCTGATACAGCGTTTGATATGGACGCCCCAGTGCTCAAGGATGATTCTGTACGTGATTATCAATTTTATGCCTATCACGCAATACAACCAAATAGTCGAACAAGAATTGATCTTCAAGTTCATGATACCAGTAAATACTTTCTACCATGCGACGCGTTTATCGAAATAGAAGGAGAAATTGTACAAATAAATGATACAGTATATCCAAATGACACTCAAGCCGGATATGTCAATAATGGGATCATTAATGCAAAATACCTCATCGATGGAAAAGAGATTGAGTCGATAGATCGCGATGTTGATGTGGCCACAACAATAATAGGGTTAGCGAGATATTCCGACAATTATACAAGATCTGCAGGACCTTCTATGATGTTTGCAAAGGATAATAAAAATACCACTGGAATAAATCCATTTATTATGAGACGACCAAGGAATCATGCTGGTAATGCTGATGCTGATGTTGAGAATGTAGTTGTTGGTAATAATCCCGATTTCGACCAAGGAGCTGCAACACGTATGTTAATGTTGCAAGGAGCGCATAGATCATTTTCATGCGCGATTCCAATGCATCCTATATTTGGATTCTGCAGAAAGGTTCGAAAAGTTATTTATGGAACAAAGCACACAGTAACACTCGTGCAAAAGGGTGACGACAATGATGCAATTTGGAGGATTCCAGCAAACCCAGCTGCAGCACATGTAGATAATGATGCCGGTAAAGTCGTTTTAACAAAACTGTCATTGTGTATGCCAGTGTTGACTCCATCAATCACCGCAGAAGAGCGATTACTATCACTTATGGACCAAGGAGGAAAATCATTACTGAGTTGGTTAACAACGACTACAGATGTTAAGCAATCAGATATTAATGGGTTATTTACGTGGAACCTAGCATCAAAACAAGGCGTTGCTGCTGCACGTCATATATTTATTGCGTTACAGAATACCACACAAACTAGTAATCAACAACGCAGCCATATGATATTTGATCAACTTGGTATTATTGACGTCTCACTGAGAATAAACGGCCAACAGGAACCATCCGAGTATATACAACTTAATTACTTTCACAACCATATTGCACGCGTGTATCATAGGTTGTTGTCATATATGGCACGCGATCAAAACGTCGATACTGGTTTGCAGATATCACAGTTTGATTTTAAGAATTTATATCCGATCTATTACTTTTCGTTGGAACATCTTGATTCAACAAGACAGTCAGTCGTTGATATACACTTTAGAGCCAGTGTAAACCGCGTTACTATTGGTGATCATGCTATTTCTCACTTCAGAGCGATTGCTGTTATTCTCAGTGATAAATCAATGCTACTCGAAGGTGTTGGCGGAAGAATGAGAGTGATAGATGCACCAGTGGAAAATATGTAAAAATTAGATCAATCTGTTATTGTATAATGTCATATAGTCATATTAGTGTTACGTTAACTCCCGGTCAACTCAAGAAATTGCAATCAGAATCAACTAAAAAATGTGGAACCACAATAACACTGAAACCCAATCAGATGACTGGCGGGGCGAATAAATTGTCGCTGACGACTCGTCAAGTTAAACACTTCAATGACGCGTTCAAAAATAGGAAAGGTGTTCAGGTTACTCTCTCTGCGGCTGAGATGAAAAATATGAAAAAAAAACCGGTGGTATATTTCCGTTGTTAGCTGCAATTTCAGCGTTGATTGCGGCAGCAGCTCCATCGGTGGCTAAAGCGGCGGCGTTAGGAGCAGTTGGTACCGCGGCAAGAATGGCGCTAAATAAAGCAACTGGAAAAGGATATAAAGAAAGGGAAAGGGTCTTAGACTACCAGGAACCCCGTATTCATGGTACAGCGGAAAGGGTCTAAGACTAGGACCGGTTTACTAGTTGAAGAATCTTCGATTGAGGAACGTTTGGTTGTAGAGTCTTTGACTCCAATGTCCAAGTTTGATTTTCTCGATGCTGCTAAAAAAATGGCGATACAAAACTTCAGAGGTGTCTTTATGAAAGATCAGTTGCCGGCACAACCAAACAGCGTTGAAACCGGTATTATTAATCTCGATAACAGCACCGGACCCGGAACCCATTGGGTTGCATACGCGATTGATACACGTGCAATTGTTTATTTCGATTCATATGGATTAGCACCGCCGAAGAAATTTAACCGTTATATAAACCGCTTAAAAACTCCTATTTGGTGTTCTACGCTACCAACATAACAAATGAATGACCCACCAATATGCGGCAACGAAGTATTTAATGTCCTTGACGTTATTTCAACATCTTGAAAACCACCACATGTTGTCGTAAATGAATACACTAGTAATCGCTGGCGGCATCGATGATTTTGCAACGAAGAGATTTTAGAGAGAGAGATTATATAGAATAACATGATTGAAATTTGGGGACGACCTCTATTACTATCGAAGAAACCAACCACAAAAACATCTGCAACCGGTGATATAAATAAAAGTATTCGAAGATGAAATAGCTGAGACGTTGAACCTAGCAAGTGTTGATTCCAATGAAATAGTTGTATTTCAAGATCGTCAGGATAAATTGAAATTTAGTAATGTTTCCCTGGATGATATTTTAGTTAAACAAAGCGGCGTAACCGAAGGCACTATCGGATTGTTTTCCGATCAGGGTAAACTCAAACCGGGTGTACTTGTATCAACTATCTTAGAACGAATTAACAATATTGACAAGCCGTTATTAGATTTCCTTAGAAATCCACCGGTGACCACACCGAAGCTCACAACGATAAAAGATTCTGTGCTGGAACTAGCAATACTTGAAAGCAAATATGCAGATCACGTTGAAAAGTTTACATCATTTCGTAAAAATATCATCGAGAAATTCTTTGCAACCACGTTGGATAAACTCGACATAAAACTTCCTGATATTAAAAAATCCATCGAAGAAATGAAAAACACCATCAAGGCAATCATTAATGATGCAACGAGGATGATAACAATCGTTAAAAAAAACAAAACTCCCTCATGCGAAAACCAACACTATCCAACACGGATCATTTGCGTGGACACCCACAAACAACAAATTAGATATCACTGCAACCGTCAAAGGTATTTATCGATTAACACTAGTGACACCGACTCAATTTAATATATCATCGTCGAGTTCATCTGGGGTTAACAATATGATATCAACGATCATCGACAAGGACACAACTGAACAGTTCACGATAGCATCCATTGATAAAAATCTGGTTACGGTTTCGGTATCATGGTATGTGGAATTCGTAGCGGATTTAAGTAAACAATTAAACCGCTAGCGGTTTCAATTGAAATCGTAAACTGATTTGGAAATAAAATGTCGTCATCAACGGTACCTTTGGTATCTCAATATCGCTATGATCAGGTCAGAGAGTTTCAAACTAAACTCAAAGCACTCACTGAGGAGTATCAAACAAAAATAAAACAATACCAACGAAGAATCACCGCAGTTGATGTTACCGTGTACTCGGTGAGTGGTGTAATCACCGGAGCTGGTATAATACTATCTTCGGTGACAATGATTGCCCCGATAGATGTTCCAATTTGTATATCCGCGGCGACAACAGTCACAGGAATAATTTCGATAATAACAAAAAAATATCATCATGCAGCCAACGCAAACTGCAAGATTACATAATTAAATTTCATGTTGTATCAACCGCGTACTCGCAATTGTCCTCGTTGATATCGTCGTCGCTCGATGATACATTTATATCAGATAGTGAGTTCTCAGCGATGGTAAGTATATATGATTTCGCGATGTCAAAATTAGAAATACAACATGAGTATAATAACAATGACAACACCGCTGGAACTACTTCAACGATTAGTAGAGAACACAAACCCAGAACAAACTAGCATGATCTCAATAACCTCAACGAATCCTAAATTCAGTGTGAATTTCCCCACTCCGATTCCTGTGAAGGAGATCGCGTTAGCAAAACTACGAGTATACCATAGTTGGCCTAATATTAGGTCGGTAGCATTTGGCGGTCAACAACCGAATAATTCCTTGGTATTTGCGAATAAGAATAAAGAAGACGGGACTCCAGACTGGAACGTCGTTTCGATACCATCTATGTCATACCAAATCGAACAAATCAATGTTGAATTCCAGCGTAGAATAAAATCCATTACTGGAGCAGAATCAAAAATAGCTATAACGGTTCATGAGCCGACGCTATCATCCGCGATCGAGATAAACTCGCCTAGTTATGTCGTAGATATCTATCATAGTTCTATAAGGACAATACTGGGTTGGCCTGAAATACCACCTCGGACATCTTATCAAATACCCGAACCCGAAAAGTCTTATTATGTAACGGGTGCACAATCATATCATGAAATCACCCCATCATATCGAGAGTATTTATATGATATAAAAATATAAAATTAACTGTTAGATTTACATTTATCGATAACAATACCATGCAATGGTATTTTGATGTTGAGAGAACTCCTGATTCATCCATTATAATTACATTTACGTTAACTAACATCATTATTTGAAAGAGATTAATCAATTACATAGAACACAACTAGAACAACTACGACGGAGCTTCCAAGAACATCTCTCTGATATAACAAAGCCGCGTGATGAGATAATAAAACACATTAGAATATTAAATCAGCTTGTATCCGATATGGAATATATCAACAAACGAATAATTCAAGTAATAATTATTGATAAGAGCGGAGATAAAGAAAAATTCCTAACCAGCCACAATATAACAAAAGCTGATTTACCAGATTTCAAGTTTCCTGGGTATAATGCAAATGAACTAAAAAAAATCTGTTAATGATCTTATTCAAGAAGACTTTTCTCTGATACTCACCAAATGGAAACAACAAACAACAATTCTCAAATACAATAATGACCCAGACGGCGGTGGTAGACATATCGCTCCATTCAACGTGAATATAACCTCGGTGATAGCATTGAATTTAGTATGTGATGTTATCGAGGCAGTTATCAAATAAATCTCGAGCGATCAAATCCAGCTCAGCAGGGATATATTTTATACTCTTTTGCACCAACAGCTCCACCCAGATATCTAATCGTTGAGGACCCAACTAATCCAGTTTATATGTGATGTCATAATAATTCGCTAACGAGAATAAATTTCAAACTCACTGACCAGTCTAATAATCTAATTGATTTACAAGGTGAGGTTTTACAAATTAGTCTGTTTGTGAAATCGTAAATGATTTTCATCGTAAAAGAATTGTTAACCCATAACAGCAGAGGGGGTGAATGACAATGGCGTCTTCGAGGAAGCCTCAATTTACCGAATCGACGCTTTTTTTTTTACGCTTTTCGAGGAAGGCTTCATTTGGCAAAAGGAGACTTAAAATATTTTGCTTAAACCCAAGGACTTGTGAGTCTGGTGGAAAGCCAAAGCCTCTCTGCTTTTCCGCGTTGTATTTTAGCAGTGCGAAGCTGTTCACTAACAGTGCTATACCACGGAGAAAACTTTTATGTTTATTGATACTCTGCATTTGGTGGCTTGAGCATGTTTTTCAAACAATGAACGTAGGCAGTTATCAAGCTGTTCCGCTGTAGGATGTAAGTAAGTTGTTAGACTTTCTTGGATGTCATGCATGAATTCGGTTCTATTTATCATACGGATGTTTCTCTTAGTAGCAAAAAAAGGTGGAGGGTTAGGTACTGACATGTCGAGATGACATATAATGCAGAGGTGATCTGATGCAAGTTCATGGGATACAAGGGTGGATTCCAGAATATTATAATCATGTCTATAAAGAAACCAGTCTAAAATGTGACCAAGTTTATGGGTGGGTTGTTTAACTGACTGTTTAGGATTGAAAACACGAATGGAATTTAGGAGTGGGTTTCCAGGAAAGTCAAAGTGAAAGTTGAAATCTCCAAGAATAATTATGCATGTATATTTTTCTGCCTTGATTTTATTTGTTAATTTTAAACCTTAAATATCCTTCCACTAAGTTGACCTATTATACAATTATGTTATTTTACTGACATTAATTATCACACAGATGGTTAATTAATTAATTATGAAGATAAAATTAATTGCTTTTAAAGGAGGCAGGTCTATAGAGTAATCTTCCTTGAATCATGTCATATACAGTAATAAAGGAGGTAACTATTAAATTAATGAAGAAAGATGCCTGACAGGTGGTATCTCCCTTTTATTATACTGAATTATTAGGAAAACAAATATCTCGATATTTTTGTGACTGGGAAAAAACCGGCATTACATATAGTGTTAGAAACCAGACATTTTCAAATCTTCTTAATATCTTACATATTTCGCCAACCAATAACAGTGGTACCATAATAGAAAAATAAAAAAAAAGATAGCTAGTAATATAGAACTATCTAACAATAACAATAATTAAATATTATAGTTTGTTCATATTGTTTAGAAAGAGCAGATCTGGTTAGATTGTCTGCGACACGTTGAACCGAACTCGATTGAATATCAAAATATTTGGTAGCCGCATTTATCGATGGGAATGTTCTTTCTGCACCAGTCTCTGTATTTACAGACTTAATCTGCCACGTAGCAAATATTCTTATATAGCTTCCAAATTTACAATTTTGACTGTTTTTGTGAAACAGCTGTAAATTATAAATATAATTATTAAGGATTTCGCAATAAATATGATCGATCACATGACCGTCCTTGATGAAGAACACTCGAATATAAATTTGTATAAATGATACTTTTTCTTCCCAACAGTGAATCTGAAATAACCAGTATTACTGACAACACAATAATCTTTAGGGGTTCTTATAACATTTTCACTGTCATTGTTTCTAAAATATCATAACATTGCTTCAGCTCTCTGTATCTATTACCGTCCCACTGTACACACAACTGTGTTTCACTCTAACTCCAACACTACATCGTAAACACGGCTTAGGAGCAAGACTTCCATTACGAACTCTTTGTATGCTGTTTCGATTTGTACATGATATGTTACAAAGAGTTAAAGACTCTATCATCAACCACCTGTACTAATTCTTTCTTTGAGTCATTGTATATATAATATTTATTATTTAAACACTTGTGTAAAATATAATATAGAAGCGTTTGAAAAATTATCCGCAATCAAGTCTCGTAAATCTCCATTTTCTGAACCAAGATTTGATCTTGACAAAAAACTCTTGACTCGCGGAGCCGAGCTCTGGCTGATCAGAAGGATAATAATCTGAGCAATAGTATTCAGTTAAAGAGAATGTTGCGATGATGGGGCATCTTAGGCATGATCCACATTCAAAATTATACCCAATACCAAAGGTGTCGACAAAGTTATTGCCAAAAGTGACGAAGAAGTCATTGATGTTTGAATGAACGATGAGCGAGCGAAACAAATTATTGATTATCTCGGCGTTCAAAGATATTTTTTAAGAATACCATTTTGTCACAGAATTAGGCGAAAATTGAACTAATTTTTGTTCTACTTGAATTGCAAACGAAACTCACCATTTTCTTGATTTCGTCGTACACGCATTACCTGGGGTGATTAAGTGGCGTGTAACGATTTGCATGTGCCAATTTGTAATTTACATGAAATCCGAAATACTCGTTTTACGTGGTGTACGGCAAGCTCGATGTGATTTATGTTCACCTATTGAGAGTATATAAGGCGATGGATTTCTCATTATTATTTACGGGAACTAAAATATCTAATCAAAGGATAGATAACCTCGTCTTGCAAATCTCCAGCCAAAGGGGTGAGTGTTAAATTTTACATTTCGTTTTATTGTGAATTTTATTCAGATTATCATTTCGTATAATGATGCCTTTATTGCAATTAAACGTGGAATATTTGGAATTACTAGTCACTTTTAGACTTTAAATACAATATCGTAATCTACGGCTTAGATTATTTTTTGAGACAACTATTATTAGTCTGGTTTTGTTTATTATAGCTGATTCCGGAGATCTAATAACATCGTTGATTCCGTAGATCTGATAACATCTGACAATAGCTGTCACCGTTTGATTCCGTCGTTGATTCCGTCGTTGATTCCGTCGTTGATACCGTAGAAGTACATCACTGATAGCGCATCTAATAACATCGTTGATACCGTAGCTGCTAATAACATCGTTGATACCGTAGCTGTTAACACATCTGATACCATCTTTTGATAAACGTCTTTGATATCGTCTGATTTGTTGTGGGACATCTATTGTTTGTTCTGGAACATCTCTGTATAAATATCTGAATGTGCTTGTGCCGTTAATTTGTGCAAACGGAATTGAAGTATCTGTCTGTGTGTCGAACTGTCTGTTCGTCAATATCTGTGTAACGTGTAAATATCCGGAAAGCTAGAAGTCCGAGTGTCGGAGCTGTCTTAGAGTTGTAAAACGTCCGGGTAGACATCTAGGGGAGTGAGGAACCGTTGGTTCGGGTAGATGTTGTATGCTGTCTGAACGTATAACTGTGGTGGATCCGTGTAGGGTAACGTCCGATAATAGTATTGGTCAACCCTCGGTTCTCGGGGAAACTGGGAGACGATTCAACTGTTGCTGAATCGTGCGGTTATACAGGGGAGACACATAGGTGTATTGAAATTGTAATATAATTTAATACATTGTTGTATTTACATGCTTATGTCAGATCGCAATAATATTTCAAGTGATCACATAGATATCAATAAAAGCTAGCAACTTGTTTCAATACAAGTATATGATCGTGCTAGTTATCGCAATCCATCGTGCGATAGATAGTTTGTCGTTTGTGTTATTTTTTTTCGTAAATCAAACTTGCATTTATTTAACTTTCGTAAAGGATTCTTGGATCTGTGTATAATCCAAGAGATCCCTTTACATCTGTGATTCCTTTTGTATTGTTATTTAATTTATTCATGTATTGTGAATGGTTGTGAGTGTAATTGTGGGTTGAGCGCGTGAATTATTGTGTTGTTACATCTGTATTTTTTTCATTTATAATTTATTACATAAATTTATATTTTCTTTCACAAATTGTGTTTGTATTGTTCATTTAATCCACCCTCCTCTCGGTAACAATTCTGTTACAATGGTGTCAGAAGTGGGATCGTTGGATTAAGTGAACTGTCAACCATTTTTGTGAAGGTATACATTTAATGTTTATATTCGAGCGTGACCTTCTGTTAAGATAATACTCTAGTTGGAGTTTATTTTTGTTTAGTTTACCTAGGTCCGTGTGTCCAGTATAAACGTGTTTAAAACATTGGTTTGGTTATCTATCTATATTCGTATTACATTTGTCATGTCATCCCTTAAGGACTTGGTTGCCTTAGGCAAAGAATTTGGGTATGAAGGTGAAAGTTTAAGGAAATTTATTCAGGAAGAACAAGCCCGGGAAAGGGAAGAAAGGGCAAGGTCAAGGGAATTAGAAAGGGAATCCGAAGAGAGGAAACGGGCATTAGAAAGGGAATCTGATGAAAGGAAACGGGAATTAGAAAGGGAATCCGAAGATAGGAAATGGGCCTTTGAGAGGGAAAAGATAGAATTAGAGAAGCAGGCCGAGAAGGAAAAGATAGAATTAGAGAAGCAGGCCGAAAAGGATAGGATAGGATGGGAAATGGAAGCGGAGCAAAAGCGAATAGAGTTAGATGAAAAAGCAAAACAACGGGATCATGAGCGTAAGGTAGAATTAGCGACATCTGGAAGAGAACACGATTCTGCCTTTAGTAAATTAAGGGGCCCCAAATTACCTCCCTTTGACGATGAAAAAGATAACATAGATAGTTATCTTCATCGGTTTGAGCGGTATGCCGAAAACCAGAAGTGGAGTCAAAATGACTGGGCGCTGCATCTGAGTGCTTTATTAAAAGGTAAAGCACTGGATGTATACTCGCGACTTCCTAGGGACGATGTGTTTAAGTACGACGTCCTAAAGGAAGCACTTCTCAAAAGGTACGAGCTCACTGAACAAGGTTTTCGAAAAAAGTTCAGGAATAGCAAGCCCGATAAGGGAGAAACCTTTGGTCAGTTCACCGTCAGAATTGCGAACTATTTTGAGCGGTGGATTGAATGCGGCAAAGCGGTGAAAACGTTTGAAGGGTTGACTGATTTCTTGCTCAGAGATCAATTATTTAATACAGTTGGGCGAGAATTAGATCAATTTCTGAAGGAGAAAGTCTTCACTAACGTAAAAGATATGGCTAAGCAAGCCGATTTATTTGCCGAAGCTCATGGGGGAATCCAGAACGTGGTTTTGAAAGATTTTAAGTCTGGAAACCAGTCTGTAAGACCTATGCCTAGGGAGCCTGTAAAATCAGCTGAGGTAAAAAGGTCAGTTGGGAATCCAGTTTTTCAGCGTGTGCGGTGTTTCTTGTGTAATGCATTGGGTCATGTTCAAAAAGACTGTCCTAAAAGAAAGGCACTTATACATAAGGTAGCAGTGGCTATACAAAGTAAAGGTATAACTGATAACATCGTACAGGTAGAACCTTGTATTCATTCGCTTGGCACGTGTTTATTTCCTGAAGCGCGTGTACCAACCGCGAGAGGGTTTGTCAACGGTCGAGAAGTCGTGGTATTGCGTGACACTGGTTGTACGGGCGTAGTGATCAAACGTAGTCTCGTGCAGGATAACCAAATGCTCGGGTGGGAATCCCCATGTATGTTACTTGATCAGACGATGGGTCGCATTCCCGTAGCAAGGATCACAGTAAAAACACCTTTCTTAACGGGAACTGTTGATGCCCTTTGTATGGACAATCCTATTTACGATCTGACGATCGGTAATGTTGAAGGTTCCCGTCTTCCAACCATGGCCGATTTTAAAATACCTTTGGCCCAGGCAGTCGAAACGCGAGCGCAAACACGGCGAGAGAAAACCGCGTTTCATAAATTAATAGTCCCTGAATCGATCTCAGGAATTTCGCGTGATGATTTCAAACAAGAGCAAGAACGTGATGAATCCATCAGAACAATTGTTGAGAAAATCACGTCCGGCGCGATTAAACATTGCAAGCGTGGGGGTAGCTCTAGATTCGTACGCAAGAACGGATTAATTCATAGGGAGTTTAGCGCTCGGGAGGGTAAGAAGTATTGGCAAGTGGTCGTACCCCAGAGATATAGATCTCAAGTACTTAGGGTGGCGCATGAGTCAAGCATGGCAGGACACCTAGGTAAGGCTAAGACCACTAGCAGGGTAGTCGCTGAATTCTACTGGCCCGGTGTTAATGGCGATGTCACACGGTTCTGTAGGTCGTGCGACGTATGTCAGAAAACCGTTTGTAAGGGAAGGGTCACAAGGGTGCCCTTAGGACAAATGCCATTAATAGATACACCGTTTAAAAGAGTGGCAGTAGATATTGTAGGACCAATACACCCAGTTACCGAAAGAAAGAATCGGTATATTCTTACTCTGGTTGACTACGCAACCAGATACCCTGAAGCCGTAGCGTTAACCACTATTGAAACGGAAAGGGTAGCTGAAGCATTAGTTGATATCTTCAGTAGGGTAGGGGTGCCAGAGGAAATCCTCACTGATTGTGGTGCCCAATTCACCTCTGACCTCATGGGTGAAATAAGTAGGCTGTTATCCATCAAACAGCTAAACACTACCCCATACCATCCGATGTGCAATGGACTGGTAGAGAAGTTTAATGGTACCCTGAAAAGCATGCTACGGAAGATGTGAGCGGAACGTCCGCAAGACTGGGACCGTTATTTAAACGCTGTTCTGTTCGCGTACCGTGAAGTACCGCAGGAAAGTTTAGGGTTCTCACCCTTTGAACTGTTGTACGGTAGAACGGTTCGAGGCCCGATGCGGATACTACGCGAACTATGGACTGGTGATGTCGCGAACGAGGAAATAAAAACGACTTACCAGTACGTGTTAGATCTAAGACACAAACTTGAGAGTACATGCCAGATGGCACGTGACGAATTGATTAAATCGGGGCGCAGATATGCCAAGTATTACAACCGCAGAGCGCGTAATAGGAAAATTCTTGTGGGAGATCAGGTGCTATTGCTTCTTCCAACGAGTTCGAATAAGTTATTAGTCCAGTGGAAAGGTCCATATGAAGTTAAAGAAGTAAAAGGTGACATGGACTATAAAATTGACATGGACGGTAATGTAAAGACATTCCATGCAAACATGCTCAAATTGTATATCAAGAGACAGAGCGAAAAAATGTTGAAAAGGGGGTCTTAAATGTCGTTTGTACGGCAGTCGTAGACGATGATGAAGCTGATTCGAATATCGAGAGTGCCCTTGAATGTCCCTTGGGAGTTGCGGGGGAGGGGATAGATAAAGTCGATGTGAGTGCGGAGTTGACGAAAGACCAGCGTCAACAGATTAATGCGCTCTTGGCTAAACACTCGTATGTATTCACAGATAGACCAGGTTGTACAACTTTGTTGGACCTCAAAATTAAACTGAATACGTCTGACCCTATTCGAATCAAGGGATATCCGGTGCCATACAACGCACGTGAAGCTGTGGACGAAGAGGTGAGTAAAATGTTGGATCTGGGGGTGATTGAACCCTCCAACTCACCATATTCGTCTCCAGTAGTGTTAGTAAGGAAAAAGGACGGGACGAACCGATTCTGTATCGATTTTCGGCAGTTGAATAAAATCACTGTGTTCGATGCAGAACCAATGCCAGATATGGAGGGTCTATTTGCGAAGTTGTCGGGAAACCGATGGATTTCCAAATTGGATCTGTCCAAGGGATATTGGCAGGTTCCCATTGTCCCAGAGTCCCGAACTTTGACGGCATTTGCGACCCAGAAAGGATTGTATCAATTCAAAGTGATGCCATTCGGGTTAGTTGGAGCCAGCGCCACTTGTTGTCGTTTGATGCGAAAGTTGCTGAAAGGTTTAACAAACGTTGATAGCTTTGTAGACGACATATTCGTGTACACGAATACTTGGAGTGAGCACGTGTCCGTACTGAGCGAGCTCTTCAATAGACTCCGCAGAGCGAACCTCACAGTGAGACCCACTAAATGCAGTATTGGTTATACAGATTTAGATTGTTTGGGTCATAGGGTCAGCGGTATGGGTCAGTTAAAACCTCATCCCAAGCAAGTTGAAGCAATTAGAGACGCACCAAAGCCAACCAATAAAACGCAGGTAAGATCATTTCTAGGTCTAGTAGGTTTTTACAGAAAGTTTATACCGAACTTTGCAGCCATTGCTAGCCCGCTGTCTGATTTGACCAAGAAGGGGCAACCAAACAAAGTTGAATGGGGACCGCCGCAAGATAAAGCATTTTGTACTCTGAAAGAGAAACTGGTTAGTGCACCTATATTGAAATTGCCAGATGTCAGCAAACCTTTTATTCTAAGAACAGACGCTTCTGAAACTGGGTTGGGGGCAGTTTTACTGCAAGAGCAGGACGACAGTAAGTTACCCGTAGCTTACTCGAGAAGAAAATTGCTACCCAGGGAGAAAAATTATTCCGTTATAGAAAAGGAATGTTTGGCCGTAGTATGGGGAATTGGGAAGTATCACGCATATCTATTTGGGAGAGATTTCGTTCTTGAGACTGATCACCAACCTCTACAGTATTTAAACAAGGCCAAGGTCGCTAACGCTCGGTTGATGCGTTGGGCGCTAACACTACAACCTTATCGTTTCCGTGTAGAAGCAATAAGGGGAGTTGAAAATATAGGCGCAGACTACTTGAGTAGGGCATGATGGGAAATTTGTATGAATTTGCCCAGTAATAAAATCCAGTTTGTAGTATAACCAGTGTAAATGTTGTAAGATATCATCAGTAGTTATTTTTCTTCTATTCTGTGTTAGTTTTAAAAATGTGTACATTTTTATTCTTAGGGGGGAGGTATTGTCACAGAATTAGGCGAAAATTGAACTAATTTTTGTTCTACTTGAATTGCAAACGAAACTCACCATTTTCTTGATTTCGTCGTACACGCATTACCTGGGGTGATTAAGTGGCGTGTAACGATTTGCATGTGCCAATTTGTAATTTACATGAAATCCGAAATACTCGTTTTACGTGGTGTACGGCAAGCTCGATGTGATTTATGTTCACCTATTGAGAGTATATAAGGCGATGGATTTCTCATTATTATTTACGGGAACTAAAATATCTAATCAAAGGATAGATAACCTCGTCTTGCAAATCTCCAGCCAAAGGGGTGAGTGTTAAATTTTACATTTCGTTTTATTGTGAATTTTATTCAGATTATCATTTCGTATAATGATGCCTTTATTGCAATTAAACGTGGAATATTTGGAATTACTAGTCACTTTTAGACTTTAAATACGATATCGTAATCTACGGCTTAGATTATTTTTTGAGACAACTATTATTAGTCTGGTTTTGTTTATTATAGCTGATTCCGGAGATCTAATAACATCGTTGATTCCGTAGATCTGATAACATCTGACAATAGCTGTCACCGTTTGATTCCGTCGTTGATTCCGTCGTTGATTCCGTCGTTGATACCGTAGAAGTACATCACTGATAGCGCATCTAATAACATCGTTGATACCGTAGCTGCTAATAACATCGTTGATACCGTAGCTGTTAACACATCTGATACCATCTTTTGATAAACGTCTTTGATATCGTCTGATTTGTTGTGGGACATCTATTGTTTGTTCTGGAACATCTCTGTATAAATATCTGAATGTGCTTGTGCCGTTAATTTGTGCAAACGGAATTGAAGTATCTGTCTGTGTGTCGAACTGTCTGTTCGTCAATATCTGTGTAACGTGTAAATATCCGGAAAGCTAGAAGTCCGAGTGTCGGAGCTGTCTTAGAGTTGTAAAACGTCCGGGTAGACATCTAGGGGAGTGAGGAACCGTTGGTTCGGGTAGATGTTGTATGCTGTCTGAACGTATAACTGTGGTGGATCCGTGTAGGGTAACGTCCGATAATAGTATTGGTCAACCCTCGGTTCTCGGGGAAACTGGGAGACGATTCAACTGTTGCTGAATCGTGCGGTTATACAGGGGAGACACATAGGTGTATTGAAATTGTAATATAATTTAATACATTGTTGTATTTACATGCTTATGTCAGATCGCAATAATATTTCAAGTGATCACATAGATATCAATAAAAGCTAGCAACTTGTTTCAATACAAGTATATGATCGTGCTAGTTATCGCAATCCATCGTGCGATAGATAGTTTGTCGTTTGTGTTATTTTTTTTCGTAAATCATACTTGCATTTATTTAACTTTCGTAAAGGATTCTTGGATCTGTGTATAATCCAAGAGATCCCTTTACATCTGTGATTCCTTTTGTATTGTTATTTAATTTATTCATGTATTGTGAATGGTTGTGAGTGTAATTGTGGGTTGAGCGCGTGAATTATTGTGTTGTTACATCTGTATTTTTTTCATTTATAATTTATTACATAAATTTATATTTTCTTTCACAAATTGTGTTTGTATTGTTCATTTAATCCACCCTCCTCTCGGTAACAATTCTGTTACACATTTATTGTACAATTAGAAACAAATTATACAGTGTTGATTGTTCGTGACTAGCGTGATCCTGTTTTTCATAGCCAAACATTTGCTGTGTTAAGTAAAAATTCCAAATCAAGAATGTTGACTGGTATTGATGTACCGTATTGCGAAAGAGTGTATCTTGTAACTGCGGTTATTTATGGAATATTTTCGTTAAATGATAAACCTAATATTAAATAATCGTGCACCAATGTAATTTTCAACTTTAAATTGTGTAGCGGAACGAGTAATCGAACATTCTACAAACGCGATACTTGGAAATGGGTTAACTGATCTAAGATGTAAAAAAAATAAGTAAAAAATGCAGGATCCACAATTAATGATTTATGTAAGTTAGAAAAAAACCAATAAAATTCCCAATATAATTAAAACAATAACGCGAGAAACTTTATACGATTCGAAATATAAGTCGTGAGGAGCTCCGATAAATGTCATTGATCATAATGCACACGCGTGGACTAACTGAGAAACAATATTTCCACAAGATCAAACCCAAACATTTTATCAAAGAAGCATATTTAATATTGTATTCACGAAATAAGTATAAACGATGCTGTACCATCATGGTTATTTAAGAGTTCAGATGATGAAACATATGATCAATTTGTACGACCTAATGTTGAAATATACCGTCTAGAATCCCTCCAAGAAAAAAATGAAACATCTTGCGCAGAAAAATTCAAATGACAATATTGAGCCATTACTAAATATATATTTCACGTTCCGTCAGTTGCAGCTCACTATAAAACACAGTTGTGTCAAATATGGGCACGGTGGATTGGGAAATACCAATTATGTCCACAGTGATGTTTTCTCGTTTGATATAACTGAGTGTTATTCGGGAAGTTGTTTTGTTTACGAGCAATGTTCTGAATATTTAAAATTATTTGGACATCCCACACACGAAATGACCCGAGTATCAGTACATGGACCACTATCTGATTTTGATCTAACTGGATTCCCTTGTATTGTATCATTCGAGTTTATTAAGGGTATCTACCCGATCTGTTATGTTTGGTTTGAAAGGCGCTTTTAGGAACTAATAGTTTTATTACGATATATGCTCGATTGTAAAATTGTGATATCATTGATTGCAAAGTGAGGCAATAAGATATACCCAAATAGTGGTTACCATCACCTGAAGATGACAAAACCGCAGTGGATCTCGGTAGAAGAATAATCAGTAAATTTACCCAGCTGGGGCATCTTATCATAAACGACAGTATGCACGATTCATTTTAGACTATGCTTGATATGATTTTATAGTCGCTGATGCAACAAAGAGAGATATATTTGTAAGTCGACAAAACGCTTAATTGTCTAACGGAACACGATTAGGTACAAATGTTGGTTATATGGATGATATGTGTCCACAATGTATACATTTGAGAGCATCAATGAAAACATGTTTCTTTAAATTTATTATCGACGATAAATATATTTCCTACCACTGCAGTCTGAGTTGCAAGAGATTCATTATATTTCAAAACACAATATACATAACTATTGTTTCAATTTACTGCTCTCGTGGAGAATAAAAAAAGAAAGGTTATATAATTATACTGATTCCGCAGATGTTGAAATCAAAAATACTTAACGCAAAAATTGATAAATATCAGAATTATCATCTGCACCACCTATTTCCGATCCAGTATCTAGACATGCATTTGATATCTAAATGCACCTGGTGGTTGCGGTAAAACCACTAGAGTTACTGAATTATCTAGACAGATTTTGGATTTAATTGTGTTAAAACCCACTCAGTCTTGCGAGAGAAGTGAAAGAGTGAGGTGTACAATCCTGTACTCATTACATCTTGTTTCGATACAAGGGAAATAAATTGACTCCTGGTCCAATGGGCGATAAAGATATACATATAATAATAATTTGGGATGAAATATGCACCGTTTCATTAGATGTGTTAAAACTGTTTCGTAATTTGTTATTATTGAAAAATACAGCTGTGATCATGTGTGGCGATTACGATCAACCACGAATGCGCGAAATAATGTCAGAAACGTCCATAAATGATTTTAAATGGAGACCAGACGATTTGATAGTGTCAAGTACAATGACAATTCGTGATGCACATCAGCAGCAAATATTCCAGTTACAAAAGTAAAGATTACAAGTCTAGGTGTAACGTTGTGGTATAGACCATCTGATACACGACGCCAGAATATCGACGATGATATACCAGGACCATTGACAAAGTCAAGGAAACTTAATCTCGTATTAAATGATATTGTCGCAGTTGATATCAGTGCTGTTGAGGATGTACTGAGCGCGGACAAATTTCTCTGGAAGCTAGGATACGCAATGACGATACATTCTTCTCAGGGTCTAACTATTTCTGATACAGTTGTTTGGTCATTTATGATTGTAGAGAATGGTCAAACTTAGTCTATCTAGCAGTTTCACGAGTTAGGAAAATACCTCAGCTGCGGAGGATCGTCATAGATGCTACATAAACTGTTAGCTAGTTATAAACAAAGTGAAAACAAACAAACAAGCGTGACTTTGATCTTAATCTTAAATGTATCATGATATTAAATAAACGACAGAATAATCAGTGTGCAAGCTGTAATGTCGTAGCAGTTTCCAAATAATGATTCAACAATGTACCATACATATACATGATAGTAGTCTTGGTCATACATGAGAAAATGTGATGCTGACCTGTCTTGAATATAATAGACGTAGAGGTGCTAGTTAAATGATGGCGTTGGTCATTGTGTATCCTAAGTTATTACTTGTATTATTGCTCAGGTGTAAATTCACGTTGTGAAGCAGTTGATACTAATCTGTAAGGTGTAGGTCTACCAATATATCTTACCACGATATATATTTTATGTACCACCTTCCAGTTAACCAGCATCATATAAATACATTAGAGTCACATTATCTAATTCTTGGTGCGCTGATAAGTTATTTTGTGATTTAGGTATATATTCTTTATAATCGAACTAATAGATTTTATAGCGTTTGTTCGAGTAACCTCATTATTTAATGCAGTTATCACACTTGGGAGTATTGTAACCCATTCTCGAGATATATGTTTCTGAGTTATTTCCGTTGCGTACTGTCAACCAAGTAACCTCTCAGCAATAGATCAATTAAATCGTTCAACGATTGCCTGATGACGGTGTATTGCAGTGTGTCTTTGTTATACTTTGACGTTATATATTTTCATTAGCGATGTACTTGTAGTGGCTGTGGCCATCATAGATCAGCGCAACATCAACGCTTATTTGTAAGTATAATGGCGTCTACCAGTTTTGATTGAATCATATGGTAGAAATAAAATATGAGCCTGATGAACTTCATTAAGAACACTGACATCCTAATGCGCACCCAAAATCGTTTTAGTCAGTGGTATAAAAATTTGCCATATTGCCTGTCGTGCTATCCTATTTGCACACCTGCTGTATCAGGGAGTTTACTAATCGCTGCTCTGTCTCTCCAGTATCATCGTAGGCTAAAATAAATCAATTTCATTATTTTAATTACCGGCTCGTAATACAAGCTAATTAGAACTCTGTCACAAGTTGTAAGACTCCAAGACTTGACACATGAGCTGGAACACTACACATGGAATATTCTGGCACTCTGTGAAGTCAGATGGAAAGCCCTAGGAGAACACCAAACGGAAGGTGGGCATATATTCCACTAAAGTGGAGTTGGACAAGTCCATAACGGAGAAAGTTTCCTTGTAAATAAAGACATCAAGGGATATGCGCTTGAATGCCCCCACCCATAGCAGAATCATCTACATGCGTCTGAAAGCATCTCTCTTTAACATCACAATTATCCAAGGATATGGTCGAACTACTGATCATGATGATGAAGAAATAGAGGAGTTTTACAGCAAACTACAGGGCATGCTAAACATGGTCAGTAAAAGACATTCTCATCATCCAAGGAGACTGCAATGCAAAAGTTGGCAAAAACGCTCATAAAGACTGGAATGCTCATTGTGAACCTTCTCGCAATGAACTTACCAATGAAAGATGGAGACGGCTGGTCGAGTTTAGAAGCTACAACAACTTGGTACTAACCAACACTCTGGGCCAACATAAAGCATCACAATGCTGGACATGGCACTCACCAAAAGGTACCCGTCATAATCAGAGCGACTACATAATGCTTCAAAACCGTTAACGTTCTGGTATCAATAGAACAAGAACAAGGACGTTCCCAGGTGCTCATGTTGGAAGTCATTATTATAGGTCCATCTGGAAGTGGTAAAACGCAACTGTTGCTTAATTTGATAATGAGGTGGTTAAAATGGGACAAGTTGTATTAATTTGCACCATCTGTAGATGATTAGATATGCTACGAGGTGTTAAAAGACTTTAATGAAAATGCAAAGACGATAAATGAAGACGGAGATGATATTATTAATTTTATCACTGATATCGAAGAAACGCGGATGACCTTGATGGATTTATTAATAATTTAATTATCTATGATGATTTAATGCAAAGAACATTTCCCCGCGGTAGACATAAAAAATACTGATATGATTCATGCTACTCAGCGATACACACAAATACCAAAAGTGATCAGAGATAACTGCAATATTCTTGCTGTATTTAATGGAGTTGATACGCATACGTTACGAAATATTCACCAGACTTGGTGTAGCTGAGACATGGATATAATTCAATTCAAAAACTTATTTTCGCGTGCACAAACTACTCAGCACGGATTTATAACTCTAAATTTACATGATCCTATATCAAGATATCGAAATGGTCTTGATACACTCTTTGGATAATTTACAGCAGCAGAGAGGGCCAGACCTCAAATAAATGCCTTTTAGGGTAAACTCACACGCGTACATATTTAAAAGAAGACGACAAAAACAGTAACAACCAAGACAGACTCATAGTGAGAGACTTTCGGTGAGTTAGATGCTTCAGTTTGGTGCCATTGGCTTAGATTTTTAGTTTTTGTAATAAGCCTTAGTTTAGCAAATGGGACCTTATAAACGTTGGTCTGTTCGCCGTCCCTGTTGCTGTAGCAAAGACGTGATACAAGGTTATCAAACTAACTTAATATTATATAGTGTGTAAGATGGTACATCTACATATAACTAGCATTACATAATAATAAGAATAATGAGGGGTTTGTATAGCGCCTAGTCTATAGAAGCTCTAAACGCTTTACAACATCCATACGAATATGACTAAAACAACCAAAACGAACACCATGAAATTAGAAATACATAACAAAAGCTGAAAACATTTAAGGTAGAAAACACTATTAGGTCTTAAAGTTTGTTCCTGCATTCGAAAAAGGTGAGTTTTAAGAGCACTCGTGAAGGGGATCACTGTGTTTTTGTGTATAATTTCAGTGGGCAATTCGTTCCACGTTGCTGGGCTTTGGTATGCAAAAGATCTTTGTCTATATGACATCGTTTTCATTGTGGGGATAATGAGTATACGATTGTCAGAGGAGGAGCGCAAGTATCCTGCTGGTGTATACACATGGGTGAGGCCACCAGATAAGTATGTTGGACTGGAGTCGAGTCCGTCAGTGAAATGTAGGATATGTTCTTGACATGTTGGTGCAATGTGAGAGTACTGTCCAGAGTAACACATATGTTTCGTACTGACTGTGTGAATTTAATGTTGGTGTTGTTGATACTTAATGGTCGAGGTAAAGTATGTGAATGAGAAAGCCTTTGTGTTGTGATCAGAATGGCCTCAGTTGTATCACCATTCATCTGCAGCTTGTTATATGTCATCCATGATTTCATATAAAAAATGCACCTCTGTACTCCTTGGATAGTAGCATCAACTTCAGTTGGGTGGCTAGACTTGAAGAGTTGGGTGTAATCAGCATACAATTGATGAGTCACTGGGTGATGATCTATGACACTTGTTCGTGTCTATATTTATAGAGATGTAAAATGGTACGTCTACATATAATACTATATATTGTGTAAAATGGTACATCCATATATATATATATATATGTATATATATATATATATATATATATATATATATATATATATATATATATATATATATATATATATATATATATATATATATATATATACATATATATATATATATGTACATATATATATAATTATATAATGTGTAAAATGGTATCTACATATACCTATAATTATATATTGTGTATAATGGTACCTCTACATATAGCAAACACTATGTATTGTGTAAAATGGCATTTAGATATAACTAACTATATATAGTGTGTAAAATGATGTCAACATATACATAATATAGTGTGTAAAATGTTATCTACATATACCTAACAATATATAGTGTGCAAAATGTTATCTATATATGCCTAACATTGCATTGTGTGTAAAATGTTATCTACATATACCTAAAATTATAGTGTGTGAAATAGTATCTATATATACCTAACATTGTATATTGTGTAAAATGGTACGTCTACATAATCTCCAGAAAACTGTACAGTTATGTGCGTCACCTGAATGTAAAATATAAACCTAATCAATGGAGCGTGGTATAGTAATATAGAGCAATCAGTGTATGGCTCTTCGTGGCATATTCACGGATACAGGTATATTGACGTTGCACTATATCCTATTACAGATATTAATTGGCAGGCTTTACTGAATACACACGAAGATGGAGAGTCTTTTGAGAATCAAGATTATGTAGATCGTAGTTGCTTTATTCTCGGACCAACAGCAAAATATACGTATCTAGTTTCTGATAAGGTACATTACTTTGCATCGTTTCTTTGTCTATCTTCGTTCTATCACGTTTTCAATAGATGTCCACTGATAGCTGTCCACCTCATTGAGCATTTCCGGATGGGTGTCTACCAAACATTTTTTCATTTCATCTTGCCCATTTATGATTGCATTATACAGCAAAGTTATTCCATGCACGCCCCTAAGCCATGGATCAATACCACATTCAATAGGATAATGCAAGACAGTCACATTTTTGTCTCTTTGGACAGCGTAATGAGCCGGTGTTTTTTTTTACGCGGTCCCCTTCATGGATCATTTCAGGATATGTCCGCACTACATATTTTGTTACTTCTAACTGATGAGTAACGCTTGTACTATGTAGTAACGTCTCTTTTGTAGAGGTTCTGCACCTTGGTTCTATGCCTCAGTCAATCACATACTTTAAAACAACGACATTGTCGACCTGTGCAGCATAATGAGCTGTTGTGGTCCGCGCATTGTCCACCTCGTGGAGCACTCCCGGAAAGGTATTTACCAAGTAACATGTCATTTCTAACTATCCATTTCCACAGGCTCTAAGTAACAATGTTTCTTTCTGAGTGCTCCTACACTAAGGATCTGTGCCACGACCCAGTATAAATTTTAATACATGAATATTTCCATTCTCGTGGAAATATTGTTACTGCTTCTGTCCACGCATGGGATCAATTAATGTTATTGGAGCACCACGTGTGGTATATTTGTTCTAATCATATGAAACTTAATTTATTATTGTTTTCACAATTATTGGAAACACTAGCAATTGTTCTAATTCGGCTATGTCATCTATGCGAACTCCAATCGTATTGACATCTTGTTTAGAATAATTTGTTTTAAATTCGTGATTATTTTAAATTCGTGATAATTTTAAATTCGTGATTATTTTAAATTCGTCATTGTTTTAAATTCGTGATTATTTTAAATCGTTTCCACGTTTGAAGTTTACAATTTGTTAATTTATACATCGAGCAACATTATTTAGTGAGCATGTTTTCATCGGAGCAAGATCAGCTATGCTTGGTTCACTGATGAAGTAAATTGCGGAAAGAACAGCTGTATAAGGATAATAGGTTAATGTGTTGTTTATCCCGATAAATGTTCCTGGTTCGGTATTTTTGTCCAGAATGACTATTGATGCTGATCTTAATTGCTTTACCGGATCCAGTTTATCACGTACGATCCACTGTGATCCATATGACGTTTGTTACTCAGCTTTACACTTTATCTAGACCAAATATTTTTTATCCGTATATTTTGTATTATTTTATGAGCAAAGTTTTGATTCATTCTTGAATTTATAAATTTTTTAAACGTTGACCAAACATGAGCATTACCATCGTTGTAAAAATTATTCTTTGCCTGTTTGATAAATACATGCAAATGTAACTAAAACGTTATTTGTTTTCTCTCGTCATTAAGTCGGTCAAGATTAATTCGTTTTAATAGTTGATGCCTTTATAAACTCGTCGTATGTTGCCTCTAGTGATTTGATGTATTTTATATGAGATTTAAATCTGTTTTTGATTTTGATGATCTGTTTTTGTTTCCTATGAGAGTTTTATGTTGTTGCTATGGTAATCTAGCCTCATACTTTTGACCCATATTATATAAATAATTGTCTTTAATATATACGTTGCAGAGCGCTAAAGCCATATTTCGAGAAAACAAACGCTGATGATTGTTTGAGAATAAACAAAACTCGAAATTATGTTGAGAAATACATTAAGAAACGTCATATACGAGACACAAATATTGTATAATGGAACAAGCAAATATTGAAGCTAATAATGATGCATTTGTGAAGCACCCGTTATTTACTAATTACGAATCGAGCTAACCTGTTGTTATATAATTGTAGTCTAAAAGAGAAACTAAAATTATCATAAATGCAAAGTATGCTAAAATTGGAATTAGAATTTTTGTCAAAAAAAAGAAAGAAAGGTCTTCTCCACATATTTATTTACGAGTGCTTTATTGGATTGATTGATGATGGTATTGTTATTGATCATATAAACTTTAAAACCAAAAGCAACAATATGGAAAATTTAGAGCCGCTAACAGATAGACAAAATACAATAAGTGGAAATGCTTGAAACACAAAATGCACCAAAACCTGTTAAATTGATTAATATTGAAGCGAATGAAATAAAATAATTTTTAATTTGATGGACTCTACTGAAAAATACTTTGTTATTCATATAAACTCGGTGCATAAAGTAGCTGAAGGCATAACCAACTCAGCGATATAAAAGTATCAATCAACAAATAAAATGTCATTACATCTAATTAGTAAACAACCATATATTCAAGATATTTGTCAATACTATCTCTAATTTGGTAATCAGATGAGTACAAATTCCGCTTTGTCGGATTCATGAGAAAACAACAAAAGAAAGACACAATAACAAGTGTTTCTTACAACGATTGATTACTGAAACAGGGCATAGTTTGGGGGTGGGTGGGTGGGTTGCCTAATTTTCACGAAAGTCTGGCCGCAGTTTTTTCTGTTCCGTCCCTGTGCTGCATGTCACCTTACACGCAGAGGATACACATGCATTTCAGCGTATTATCTGTAATTCTAGTCATTTTGTGCAGCTACTGCAACAGAATTACACAAGTTGTCCATCATAATTACCTTAGAGCAATCGCTATTTCAATTGATCATAACTTCAACATCAGACAGGCAGATTGTGAGAGCTTCATGGGCGGTGAAGGAGACCCGCTCAAGTGTCATGCACTGCACCATGACTTTTTACCAGTCGTCGCAGCATATATTAGAATAAAAACAGTAATTTCATAGTTCAAGTGATAAATACACTTCTTGCATTTTATATGAATCACGTTTCTAGCTGAGATGTAGTAGTTAGCACTTTAGGTAGCACTGAAAAATAATCCACAATGTCGTAATCTGACGTGTTGTTCAACCGTGATAATATTCTCATGGCCAAATGTGCACCACCCGATGGTCGCATACCTAATCAACAGACACTTGGGTAACATTACTAAATGGTAGCTTACCAAATCAACAGAGACTTGGGTAACATTATCAAATAGTCGTATAACAAATCAACATAGACCAGGGACTACATTACTAAACGGTCGCATACCTAATGAACAGAGACTTGGGTAACATTACTAAATGGTCGCATACCTAATCAACAGAGACAAGGGACTACATTACTAAATTTATTATTTGAAATTACCCAAGTCGCATTAGGTTGGTTACACAGCAGATTGTCTGTAAATGGAGCTTGACAATCAGAAATGGCGATATGATGTAGGGATGTGTTATTCTACGTAATTTGCACATTGATAAAACTCGAATTTGGCAGGTGTAAATGGAGCTTGACAATCAGAAATGGCGATATGATGTAGGGATGTGTTATTCTACGTAATTTGCACATTGATAAAACTCGAATTTGACAGGTGTAAATGGAGCTTGACAATCAGAAATGGCGATATGATGTAGGGATGTGTTATTCTACGTAATTTGCACATTGATAAAACTCGAATTTGACAGGTGTAAATGCTTTAGAGACTGTTGAAAAAGGAGGAATACATAGCTATAGCTTCGTAAAACGTTTGGAATGGATTTCGGAAAAATCTATTTGAAATAAATTACAGTTCATTATAAATATGTGAGTGACAGAACCCATGTTACTACCAATTAAATTACAGGTTTTGCGTCTGACTTATTACACTAGGTATCAATCAGACATGTGTCCCAATAGGTTATAGACATTGATGCTCATCACAGGGATATATTGACACATACTACTGTACATACAATGGGATAAACTCACTAACATTATTGTACATACACAGGGATACATTGGCTAACAGTATTGCACATACACAGGGATACATTGGCTGACATTATTGTACATACACAGGGATATATTGGCTAACATTATTGTACATACACAGGGATACATTGACTAACATTATTGCACATACACAGGTAAACATTGACAAATGATGTTGCACATACAGAGGAATACAATGGCACAATGTTGTATACATACACAAAGATACATCAAAAATTAGCGTGGTATATACAAAGGTTTAAGTAAATCTTTTACGCTGATGATGCCAACAGCTAGCATCAGTTTACCTGTCCACGAAGAACAGTTATTGACCTATATTCATAATCAGCAGGATAAAAGTGTTTAAGATTAAATTAACGTTTACAGGTGAAACATTATATGCTTTCACTGAAAGAAGATGATTTGTAGAACTGATCTGCACGTATATTTTGAATTGCTTCAGATTTCATCAAACTCTTGTTTGGCCTTTCTTTCAGTAAATATCACAATCAATGTCGAATGAGCATTGTGTTCTGAAATGATCAGTAAGCGCGTACTCGATTATTGAATGTTCCGCACAGAGTATGAAACGATAACTCTTGGAAGTAAATTCAGTATGATACAGATGTGTAGCCTCTCGTAATTCGTAGGAATAGGGTGGAACCAGTAATACCAAGAAATTAGCGGCCAGAACATCCTACGTGACACCAGGAAGTTACCCCTCCATTACCTCCCTAAAACACAAAAACAAACAAAAACGAAACAAGCCATACATCTTCCTTTTACTCCATGAAAGGAAAAGGTGAAGGAAAATCACATTATCATTTTGACGTCCATTTGAAATAATACATTAAGGGACATCATTACTTTATTATAAAAAGTTATTTCACGTCAGTATTTTATACCTGTGGCTTGCTAAAAAAAAAGACAAAATGACAATATATGATAAATACAAAATTGTGTCAACGATTGAGACTTTTGTATGGATAGGCAAGGTAATCTACGAGTAAATGGATATACAAATAGGATATAGGTAATTCATGAATAAATGGATATATAAATATGATATACACAAAACATGATGAACGGCATACGTTTCCATGTCTGACAATTCGACGTTGACAAAGTGTCTATTTGTTTGTTGTCTCCTACGTTATTTACGTACAATGTACAACAATTTTACGAAAGAGCGAAAACAAGACTGGTCTAAATGACAATGATTCTCATCGGTAAGTATACATATGTGATAGGATAGGATATGAAAAGGAAAAGGTATATATATATATATATATATATATATATATATATATATATATATATATATATATATATATATATACCTCGCACATATGATAAATTGTCTCCAAAGAAGCACAAAGATTAAATCAAACAAGTGGTGACCATTTAAATGGTGCAGCTAATGGTGTCTTCAATGGTAAAGGATAATAAGCGTAACGTAATATGAAAGAAATATAACAAAGAAAGGGAAAAGGTAGTTTCAAAAACAAAATGCAAAGTCTGCTGATTAATATCATACAACTAATCTGTAATTAAAGGGTGGAAAAATAGGAATCCGGACAAATGTGCTCAAAATAAAAAGGGAAATTAGTAGATAAAATACCTGAACTGATCGTGGAATTACACTCATCATCGATTATATAAATGACACCGTTGAATGGATCAAACAAACCAGAGATATAAAATTTTTAGCATGATATCCGGGTTGGTGTCGGACTATAAGAGAACACGTTTGATGGTGACAAGAAAATACAATGCTTATTTATGAATGAATTAAAGGAAAAACCTCGTTCATCCAGTTGCCAACAGAATCTAAATACCGGATATTTAACAAAATATGCACAAACCAGATAATATTGGGATTTAAATGAAATGGGCACTGATATGGAAGAAAATTCTTAAATAGTAAATAGATAAAATGATTAATGACTCAATGTGATTCCATAAAACAATGGAGAAAACATTAATACACATTGACAATTTCCTTACTATTTCAAATAACTGCTCGTACTATTGGCGAACTGGATGAATGTCTCGCCTTTTTCTGGTTTGATATACTTAAACGTCTTGCGAGATCCTTACTCAGATAGCTCGTAGCTCTTCAGAAGTGTTTCCTTCAACCTGAGATAGTTTAAATAATCGACCGCGTGAAAACGGGAATATACATCTATTGATTTACACTTTATCAATGAGGCGACCAATCGTCTTTTTCCACTACTGGACAGTGGTGTACCTTTCAAACCTGTTTGATAGAAATCCATGTTATCCTTGTCGTATTTAAATGGAAGCAATGTTGGAGCTTCAGTTTAGAACCATTTTCCACATTTCTGTTAGCTTCAAATAGCTCAGAATTGCAAATATGCTCCTTCTCTTTATTTCTATATTCAAGCTCCGGAGCTTAAAACCTCATTTGTTTCTCCTTTTCTATTTTGCCATCCTCTACTTGTTTTAACAGTTCTATCTTTTCTCTTTCTGCTTCCCTTTTCCTGTTCTATACTTTCGTTTGGGGTCTGTGTTTCTAACTCAATCTTCTCTCTCTGCTTTATTCACTATATCTTCTCTTTCTCGGCCTTCCTTCTTTCATGCTTAAACTGTAAACTATATCTGTAATTTATCCTTTAAAGCCTTCTTTTCTAATTCTACCAACATCTTCTCGACCTCCCTTCTTTCATGATCTACCTGTAGCTATATCTGTAATTTCTCCTTTTAATTGTTTGTTTTGTTTGTTTGAATTTTAACGGCTCACCAGCACTTTTAGGCTATTTAGCGCCATACAATAAGTTAGATGTTTAAAAATAAGAAAGGTTTAACATCGACCAGCGATATAAAAAAACCTTGGACTTTGCTGGCGTACAAATCAAGCATATCTATTTTCCGAAATAAATATTGTACTTTTACAATCTCCTTTTAAGCTTTCTTTTCTAATTGTATCATCTCCTATATGGCTTCCATTACTATTTATATTTAATTCCTTTACGGAGCCTGCTCTTTCTAAATGAATTTTCTATGAGACTCTCTCTCATAATCAAACTGTTTCACAAAAATTCCTTCAAATCTTTAAATGGAGTCATGTTTACACATCTGGTATGATTACTGTGCTGTTACCGTTAGAACAGTCAAGTGGCCATTTAGATTTGTCTCCCTTTTTTTAAACTCTTCTTCATGAATATCAGTTTTCTTTTTGTTTTCGCTTGTGGTACGTCGAGGCGGGAGTGTGAGCGTGCTTTCACAGCTCTTTTTGAAATTGAAGCCCACCACAGTGTGAGTAACTTTGTTAATGACTCGTAAATTTGATTTGTGATATGGACATTAATACATTAGTGAAACGTTTCTTTAATTTCATGTTTTGTAATGATTACATTTTCCATTTATTGCAGCTTTTTACCACACACGCACGCACACGCACGTGCACTCTAATTTTCGATGAGAGTTCTCGCACAGAATAAACAGTATTTGAACATAACAAGAGCTTTGTGTCTTGAATGCTGGAGAGTGCCAGGTTACGCTAGCTGCAATTTCTTCAGAGAAAAGGCAGTATAATTACCAACCTAAAGTGCACTACTATTCAAATATATACAATTGCTATATTTAAAAAACAACAAACAACCGTATTCTCCGTCTCAAATTACAACAAAAATATATGAAATGTGTTTTACAGGAAACTTAAAATTTAATAAAGTAATGTTTACCTCTGAACCTCGCAATGTTTTGTCAGGAACGTCACATTCTGAAACACACAAGAGTACATACAAAACAAATTGCTATAACTTATACCGTAGTGCTCCGTTAATTCAATCCCTCTTCCCCATTGTAACAAGTTAAGCCGGATTGGGGTCGGATCAATAACAGAACCCTTTTGATGCTGACAAAAGTACAATATTTATTTTTGAAAATAGATATGCTTGATTTGTACGCCAGCAAAGTCCAAATATTGGTTATTTAACTAAATATGCACGAATCAGATAATTTTGCGATTTTATTGAAATGGGCACTAATATTCAAGAAAACTAATAAATATTGAAAATATAGAATGACTAATGATTCATAAAGATTCCACACAAACAATGGAAGAAAAGCGGTAATGCTCAATCACTGCAAATTTACACACGGAAATGATATGGTTCACTCAAGTAAAGAAATATAACGAGTTTTCACTCAGTTAGTTAAATATGATAAGTTTTCACTCAGTTAAATATGATAAGTTTTCACTCAAATAGTGAATTATGATGTGAAACTTTGGGGCATATGTCGAATGGTCGAGAAGCCTTCATGTTATACACCTCCTGGTTCGCCTAAGGATCAGTAAAATCTTTTGTTCTCTGCAGAACCGTTAGTTCAGAAACTTCGGCTTTTCACCAGTTGATGACACTTATCTTCTTCCGGGTCAACGTCAACCTGCGATAGCAGTACATTGGATATAACGATACCCAAATTAGCGCCACAGCTAAATAACGCATTCAATACGGCGCATATACTAATATACAGCACAACTATCACTCCGTCCATCCTTCACTCCTTCAGCATTACACTCAGCTTTGGCCAGTCACCATTCAATCAATCACTAATCATTCATCAATGATCAATCGATCAGCAGGAAATATAATATCCGAATATTTGAGCTACAAATGACATGTATTATTGCAGGTAATGACGTTATGTACACTTGAGTTGATTTGCTACAACTGTGCAAGATGATAATCAGGTTCAGAAGTAAATCTGTGTATTCAAGAATCTTATAGTACTGAACGTCTTCTCTTCCTTAATAACTAAAGCAATATACCAAACGTAATCGTTCTGTTTACTTACATACAGGTAAACTACCAAACATACAAAATAATGTTATAGTTAACCAATTATATCCTGTTGCACAAATATGAAATAGGAAAAAAAAATTTATTACAAAGCTGGAGATCGCACGTCATTAAAGTAGACTGCTAACTGACAAGACACATCGTAATGTGGTGTTTTACTCTATGATGATCTAATTTATACACAGGCGATGTAGAGATCACTACCTAATGTGCTCACGTTAGTATATCGGTTTTTTCATCGCACACAAAATATCTGTTATTGGTTTATATCCTGCTACTGCACACATAGTGGTGCTTTTCATCCATTCATCTTCCATTGTGTGTGTAACCTGCGCATATGCAGTAAAATAACTTCAATTACTTGGAGAGGGTATTGCAGTAAAATAACTTAAAATACTCGGAGAGGATATCATCAGCTAGAGTTGTCTCCAGTTCGATAAGTAAAATTTGGTGTGACTGGTGTCTTGCAAATGTAGTCACAACAAAACCAGTCGCCGTTTCGTAGCTAGCTAAGATCTATGTTAATCACTATGAAAGAAGTTAACACCGATAACAAAGAAAGAGGATGTCTGACACACTCTGAGACAAGGTTCCTGACATTAGTCGTAACAAGGATCTCTCAGATATGCAACAAATTTCGATCTATGCCTACCTCGTTCGCTAACCCTGTTCCCAATGTGGGTTATGCCATGAGTCTTAACACGTCTCATCACAACAGAGTTTCATCCTCTGTCCACGGTCCTGCTAAAGCACTAATCGGTCGTTTTAATGACGCAGCTGGGATTTATCGCTATTGTCACATAATAAGGCAAGAAATAACTCGGTTACGCCTAGAACAATTCGATCATGTCTCGTTGCATATGCGTACAACGTTACCTAGTGTAAATAATTGTATTTTTCTTGTTTAGCAACATACCTAGAATATATCTCGTACTAGATCGCTTGCTGAGAGAAACCATAAAAACACGGTATGTCACCCTGACTAACACTCTCCTGTGAATTTAAGGAAAGTAGTGTGTTCAATTAACACACTGGTCTTATGATCTTGTCAAGGAGTGAACGTTCTCAATTTGTGTTCTCCAGCCATAGGGGTAAGTGTTTCATTTGTAATTTATTTGATATGTGAAGCATTTTCACTTTCTAATGTCGTATCGTGAACAGACTTTACTACTACGCAGACTTGAAACGTTGTGAACATTATTGTTACAAACTGCTATAGATTTTAATTTCGCAATTGACAAGTTTGGTTTCTTTTCAGCAGTCTTCATCTGTTTGTATCTGTCTGCAGTTGTTTGTAGCTATCTGACAGGTTCTGTAGCTGTCTGTATCTATAGGTAGCTGTCTGGCCGTATGTGTGTCTATATGGATATAGAAAATTATGTAACCATAGAGGCCATACAAAGACGAAACCTCTAATTTATAAAATTACGGGCACGGTGGATCCATGAAAGGTATGAGCGGCCGATGCAGGTATGGGCCAACCCAAGAATTCGCGATAACTGTGTGGTTTGTTAGTGGATACGATTGCAAGATTTAACAAAATTGTATGAACAAATGATCGAATCATGTTTGTAAAAAATGATTGTTGTTTCAATTGAGTACGACGTAGCTCATTTGGATTACTCCAAAGTATTTGAATCTCTCATTATAATCACAGAAACATTATTGTTGTGGTGCTATATGCCATGTAAATATACCGTTAATATTACTTGTATTACCTTACAGATAGTTATGTTTTTATAGGATTATTAGAAATGGTTTTAGCAAACATCATTGATGGACCAGCTGATCTTGTATAATCATCTGAATACCTAGCTATGCCTATTATCGTTGTTGCAACATCATCTTTTTGAATCGATTCGGTATTTCTTCCATCGATAATATATGTAGCGCTAGTAAACAAAGCCATAATTCCATTGTTAACAAAACCAACCATAACATCATTCTTATATGCATCATTAGTTTTGTATAATTTCACCTTCTACTTCGACAAATGCTTCAGCGGGTAGAAAATATGAATCCTGTATATGATGCACCTTTTGTGTCGATTAGACTTACTATTATAAAACAGATCAGCCCAAGTGTTGTAGACCAAAAATATATTTTCCATATATCTGTCTCAACATGGTTTTTTATATTTATATAAGTCGTAACAACAAGAGAAGAAAATTCATTTTAATCAATTTTATCGATTACTTCAGTAAATTTATTACGTAATTCTTCGATTATTTCTGCATCAGGTTTTTTGTTTAATAATAGGTTTTGCTAGTTAAGGCATTCGGCTAGGAATATATTGTAAAGCTTTGATGGTTCTTTAGTTTTTTTCAACTATTTTGTGAAGTTTAGGAGGAAGAGGCTTCATAGTTTCAGTAACAGGTTTGAATAATTGTTGAGAACGATCTCCATAATCAACGTGAGATTCCTGACGTTCTTGTAATTTCCGTCCCACAGAATCACGGACTGATAGAAATTTATTAACTGTTTCTAGTCGCTCTCGTGCCCACCGAGTGGTTAATGCTTCACCAACCATTATTGACATAACACTAATTTAATTTACAGCACCAACGACCTCGATATTAGATCATCGAAGTAACATCGCACGCATACTTCTTTAGAAACAATATTTTTAAAAATACCAGTTAGTACCAAAAATAAGTAACCGAGTGACATTTTCTCGAACGTTAGAGGCTGTAATTTGGCGAACATTTGCTTGTGTTATTCGTTTTTGTAAGAAGCTTTAGTTTAGAAAATGGGACCTTATAAAATTAGGTCTGCTCGCTCTCTAGGCTGCTGACGTAGCTGGTTTTGAATATGCACTTAGGCCAGCGGAGCGGTCGAACCGTATCTATGTATTGTATAAATATGATATTATTTAAATCATTGGTTACCGTTGAAAAGATGTTAGTAGCTATACGTGACGTCTATCTCATGATCTGATTACAGTTAGTACGATCCCAGCGGCATTCTAATATGTGATATGTTTCCTTACAAACCATTTGGACCAATCTGAGCTAAATGAGCATTGTTCCACGTTATCTCACAGTTAGAAAATGAGCGTTCTTCCGCACTATTTAATACTTCCATTTATGTTCAATTATATTTACTTTTCCTCCATTTCCTGTTCGCAGCTTGACAAGTCTCTTCTACGCATGTTTAAGTAATTAGGGCATTACAAGTAACATATTCCCCCAGGAACAAGAAGACAGTGGGAAAATAGCAGATAAGTTAATGTTTAATTTGCCATCAACTAAATAAATTTGATCGTTTAATCAAAATGAATACATAATGTAGATGAATATTGAAAAGGGAGACAGGGAAAACCAAAAATATAATAATACAATCTAGAAACAAATAAACATTATACATATTGTAGCATGCAAAAGTGTGAGTGTCGCGTTAAAATCATAAAGAATTCTCATCTTAAATTGTTGAGTATGTATGCCTCTTTGTCGTAGATATTTGAAATATCAAAACTAGAAAGATTTCTAATTATTGCAAAAATAATGTTATTAATCGATAATTCTCACAAACAAGCAGATTCTGTGATTGTTTTCTTATATTTCACATAAAATAATTCAGATATGGAATACTCGAATAAGCGGCTCAAAATGTTTTTAAATTGAATATTGTAATAAAGCAACTTAACAGAATAAGATAAAGCATAATAAAATAATGATACAGAGAGAGAGAGAGAGAGAGAGAGAGAGAGAAGAGAAGAGGAGAGAGAGAGAGAGAAGAGAAGATAAGAGAGAGAAGAGAGAAGATAGCTTGAGAGAGAGACGAGAGAAGATATACGCGACAGACAGAGAGACGAGAGAGACAGACAGAGAGACGAGAGAGAGGGAAGAGAGAGAGAGAAAGAGAGAGAGAGAGACGAGAGAGGGAAGAGAGAGAGAGAGGGATGAGAGAGTGAGAGGGACGAGAGTGTGAGAGATTGAGAGGGACGAGAGTGAGAGTGTGAGAGGGACGAGAGAGAGAGAGAGAGAGAGTGAGAGGGACGAGAGAGAGAGAGCGAGCGAGAGAGACGAGGGGAGAGAGAGACGAGAGAGAATGAGAGAGACGAGAGAGGGAAGAGAGAGGAAAGAGAGAGAGAGAGAGACGAGAGAGAAAGAGAGAGAGAGAGAGAGAGAGAGAAAAGAGAAAGAGAGAGCGAGCGAGAGAGACGAGACGAAAGAGAGAGAGAGAGAGAGACGAGAGAAGAGAAGAGAGAGAGCGAGACGAGAGAGAGAAGAGTGAGAGAGACGAGAGAGCGAGAGAGACGAGAGACGAGAGAGGGAAGAGAAAAAGGGAGGGATGAGAGAGTGAGAGGGACGAGAGTGTGAGAGTAAGAGGAACGAGAGTGTGAGAGGGACGAGAGTAAGAGAGAGTGAGAGGGACGAGAGAGAGAGAGAGAGAGAGAGAGAGAGAGAGAGAGAGAAAGAAAGAGAAAGAGAGCGAGCGAGAGAGACGAGAAAGAGAGAGAGCGAGCGAGAGAGACGACACGAGAGAGAGAGAGGGACGAGAGAGAAAGAGAGAGACGAGAAAGGGAAGAGAGAGAGAGAGGGATGAGAGGGACGAGATTGTGCGAGAGTGAAAGGGACGAGAGTGAGAGTGTGAGAGGGACGAGAGAGAGAGAGTGTGTGATAGGAACGAGAGAGAGAGACGAGACGAGAGAGAGAGACGAGAAGAAGAGATAGGAGAGAGACAGACAGAGAGACGAGATAGAGGGAAGAGAGAGAGAGAAAGAGAGAGAGAGCGAGAGAGACGACACGAGAGAGAGAGGAGAGAGAAAGAGAGTGAGCGAGCGAGAGAGACGAGACGAGAGAGAGGGACGAGAGAGAAAGAGAGAGACGAGAGAGGGAAGAGAGAGAGAGAGAGAGAGGGATGAGAGAGAGAGTGAGAGGGACGAGATTGTGAGAGAGTGAAACGGACGAGAGTGAGTGTGAGAGGGACGAGAGAGAGTGTGAGAGGAACGAGAGAGAGAGAGACGAGAAGAGAGAGAAGAGATAGAGAAGAGAGCGAGAGAGAGAGACGAGAAGAAGAGTGAGGAGAGAGAGGAGAGACGAGAGAGGGAAGAGAGAGAGGGAAGAGAGTGTGAGAGGGACGAGAGAGAGAGAGACGAGAGAGAGAGAGAGAGAGAGAGAGAGAGAGAGAGAGAGAGAGAGAAGGGAGCGAGAGAGAGATGAGAAGAAGAGATAGGAGAGAGACAGAGAGACGAGAGAGAGGGAAGAGAAAGAGAGAGAGGGACGAGAAAGTGAGAGGGACGAGAGTGTGAGACAGTGAGAGGGACGAGAGAGAGAGAGAGAGAGTGTGAGAGGAACAAGAGAGAGAGACGAGACGAGAAGAGAGAGAGAGAGGAGAGAGAGAGAGAGAGAGGAGAGACGAGAGAGGGAAGAGAGAGAAAGGGACGATAGAGTGAGAGGGACGAGAGTGTGAGTGTGAGAGGGACGAGACGAGAGAGAGACGAGAAGAGAGAGAGAGAAGAGATAGAGAAGGGAGCGAGAGAGAGAAACGAGAAGAAGAGAGAGGAGAGATACAGACAGACAGAGAGAGAGAGAGGGGAGAGACGAGAGAGGGAAGAGAGAGAGAGAGGGACGAGAGTGTGAGAGGGACGAGAGAGAGAGAGAGACGAGACGAGAGAGATACGAAAAGAGAGAGAAGAGAGAGAAGGGAGCGAGAGAGAGAGACGAGAAGAAGAGATAGGAGAGAGACAGACAAAGAGACGAGAGAGAGAGGGAAGAGAGAGAGAGAGAGAGGGACGAGAAAGTGAGAGGGACGAGAGTGTGAGAGAGTGAATGGGACGAGAGTGTGAGAGAGTGAAAGGGACGAGAGTGTGAGAGAGTGAGAGGGACGAGAGAGAGAGTGTGAGAGGAACAAGAGAGAGAGACGAGACGAGAGAGAGACGAGAAGAGGGAGAGAGAAGGGAGCGAGAGAGAGAGACGAGAAGAAGAGAGAGGAGAGAGAGAGAGGAGAGACGAGAGAGGGAAGAGAGAGAGAGAGAGAGAGGGACGAGAGAGTGAGAGTGTGAGAGGGACGAGAGAGAGAGAGAGAGAGACGAGACGAGAGAGAGACGAGAAGAGAGAGAGAAGAGACAGAAGGGAGCGAGAGAGAGAGAGACGAGAAGAAGAGATAGGAGAGAGACAGACAGAGAGACGAGACGAGAGAGAGACGAGAGAGAGAGAGAGAGAAAACAACGGCACATACAGATTACAAGTGGCAAATTAGTTTTACACACTATCTCCGTTTGTAATGAAAATCGCTAAATGTGTTCTCCGATCAAGTTTAATCTCGCGTAGAAAAGTAAAACTTAATGATCAATAATATCGAACAATTAGATTTGGTAACCATTTAACTTTCTCTTAAAGTTAGCTTTAGGCAGTTGAATGTATCCATTTTAGCGATACTATGATGTATTCATTACTGTATTCGAGTATATAATACATGTTAATATAACGTGTGTCTCTATAGGATTGAATTCATGACTAATTACTGGTATTTTGAAGTTCTCCAGGGGAGGATCATTTGTCTAATTAGCAGACTCTGTAGACAAGAGACTTCTAATGCTAATGCTCATTTTATGACTTTGAATCAATATTAATAATGTTGTTGTTACGAGTCTTGACTCTTACAAAATTAACAGGAAAAAGATGAAGACAGAAAGCTTTGTAAAATTTTACAAATAATGTATTTTCCTAGAATATCATATATCGTACGAGGAAAAAGACCTTACGGTTTTAAGCATCAAATCCAAAAAAAATCCAAGAATTACAAGATAGAAGTCTTAGTAATAAAGTCTTGAGTGAAACTGAGCTGGAATACCAGTGAAATCAAAAATGGAAGACGACGACGTCTGTAGTAGCCTGCGAAGTGCTGCAGTGTCAAAAGTATCTTGTTGAATCACAGGAAATGTTATTTCAGTGTTTTAAATCTGGATAATGTTGGGTGAATGTAATTGTCCAATAATTAATTTGAAATACTATTATTTTCCTGGATAACAATCACTTAAAATAATTTGATGAAAATAAAATAATTAGCTTAAACTGGATACAACATAAACAACTTGACATCTTAAGTGTTAAGATACTACTGACATTTCGTCCTGTGAATGCTGTGTATTAGATCGATCAAGTACGTTGACCATGCTGTGTATACTAACCATCCAACATAAATTGTAGAGTAATTTGACCATGCTGTGTATGCAAACCATCCAACATAAATTAAATGTAGAGTAATTTGACCATGCTGTGTATACTAACTATCCAACATAAATTAAATGTAGAGTAATTTGACCATGCCGTGTATGCTAACCATCCAACATAAATTAAATGTAGAGTAATTTGACCATGCTGTGTATGCTAACCATCCAACATAAATTAAATGTAGAGTAATTTGACCATGCTGTGTATGCTAACCATGCAACATAAATTAAATGTAGAGTAATTTGACCATGCTGTGTATGCTAACCATCCAACATAAATTAAATATATAGTAATTTGACCATGCATGTATATCTTGACAGTCCAACAGAAATTAACGAGATAGTAATGTAACCCCGCTTGCGCATCCGGACCATCAGTCAGAACTTATGGTGAGATTAATTGGTCCCCACTTTTGTATAAGGAATCATCCAACAGATATATGGAGAAAAGTAATATGACGATATTTTCTATCTTGACCTTCAAGCAGTAAATAGAGTGGGATCGCCATAATGTGTATATTGATTTTCATGTAGCAATTACTGAGAATAACTTTACTGTATAGTCCTTCCTCCAATGTTAACTTTAATCTTTAATTATGATTAAAAGTGAATCATTTTTTTAGTCATTGTTTTTATTTTCAAGTCCTACAGCCCATTCAAAGTAAACTTTGCAACTGCCGTGAACTAGAATTATAAATTAATAATTTTAGTTATTGTTTTAATTTTGAAGTCCGACTGCCAAAGTAAGCTTCAAGCTGCCGTTAATTAGGACTATACATTAATCATATCGAAGTTATTACTTTATTTTGAAGTCTGCCAAGCCAAACTAAAAATTAAATGACCGTTAACTAGGACGATACATTAATTAGTTAAGGTAATTGGTTTTATTTTGAAGTCTGCCAAACTAAACTTTAAAACTACCGTTAATTATAACCATACATTAATCATTTAAGGTTATTGTTTATTGTTTTTTTTTTGAAGTCCTACTGCTTAAGAAAACTTTTAACTGAGGTTAATTATAACTATACATCATTAATGAAGTTTGGTTATTGGTTTTACTTTGAAGTCCTACTGCCAAAGGAATCTTTAAACTGCCGTTACTTTGAAGTCCTACTGCCAAAGGAATCTTTAAACTACCGTTAACTAGAACTGTGAATTAATCCTGCTTTAGTTCATTTTTTATTTTGGAGTTAACGCCATTTTCAACGCATGAGAATTCGGGAAAACCTAAAAGAACAACCGACCCAGGGGAAGCTACTATAAAACTTTTCACTTACCCACATTGGCCGAGACAGTGACTCAAACTCAATGCGGGCAGAGGTGAGAAAGAAGTAATCGATAAAGGCAAGCGTTTGAGACTTTAGACCCCCTGGCTACATGAGGCCCAGAATTTCATTACGTGACCTATTTACGTATATAAAAACCATATAATTGCACGACGTATTATTTTACTTAAGGTATAGTCGGTATGAAACAGAAAAAAAGAAGCACATTTGTTCTATAAAATTATCTCTTGGAAAAGCAGAGATGATACATCATTCGGCAGTTGGAGCAACATACCTCAGACGATATTGCGAGTTTAAACGTTCGAATGGAGCATAAAGGTAATTTTCATTGTAGACAAAAATTAAAACTGTCACATTGCGTCATGTCATAAATATTGATCAAAATATACTAAGGTAATATAAAAAATAACCAAAGAGTAAGCATACCAAATGTTAGGAACATATTCATAGAAACAATAACAAATAGTTACGATTACTGTTTCCATTTTCAGCACTGTGCTTCCAGTTTTTTTTAAATATCTCTCCCATACGGCATTTAAGCTGATGCGATCAAGTTAGCTTTAGCAACCTATAATATTGTTTCTGCAATAACAGTGAAGTTTGTGAGTAATATAAGCGATGTTTCTGTGTAATATGTGATGTTTCTGTGTAACATGTGATGTTTCTGTGTAATATAAGTGATGTTTCTGTGTAATATGTGATGTTTCTGTGTAATATAAGTGATTATTCTGTGCACTATAAGTGATGTTTCTTTGTAATATAAGTGATGTTTCTGTGTAATATGTGATGTTTCTGTTTATTATAAGTGATGTTTCTGTGTAATATGTGATGTTTCTATGTAATATAAGTGATATTTCTGTGTATTATAAGTGATGGTTCTGTGTACTATAAGTGATGTTTCTGTGTAATATAAGTGATGGTTCTGTGTACTATAAGTGATGTTTCTTTGTAATATCAGTGATGTTTCTGTGTAATATAAGTGATGTTTTTTGTAATATAAATGATGTTTCTGTGTAATATAAGTGATGTTTTTGTGTAATATAATTGATTATTCTGTGTAATATAAGTGATGTTTCTGTGTAATATAATTGATAATTCTGTGTAATGTAAGTGATGTTTCTGTGTAGTATAAGTGATGTCTCTGTGTAATATAAGTGATGTTTCTGTGTAATATAAGTGATGTTTCTGTGTATTATAAGTGATGTTTCTGTGTAATATGTGATGTTTCTGTGTAATATAAGTGATGTTTCTGTGTATTAAAAGTGATGTTTCTTTGTAATAGAAGTGATTATTCTGTGTAATATAAGTGATGTTTCTTTGTAATATAAGTGATGTTTCTGTGTACTATAAGAGATGTTTCTATGTACTAAAAGTGATGTTTCTGTGTAATATAAGTGATGTTTACGTGTATTATAAGTGATGTATCTGTGTAATATGTGATGTTTCTGTGCAATATAAGTGACGTTTCTTTGTAATATAAGTGATGTTTCTGTGTAATATAAGTGATGTTTCTGTGTATTATAAGTGATGTTTCTGTGTAATATAAGTGATGTCTCTTTGTAATATAAGTGATGTTTCTGTGTAATATGTGATGTTTCTTTGTAATATAAGTGATGTTTCGGTTATATATAAGTGATGTGTCTGTGTAATATAAGTGATTATTCTGTGTAATATAAGTGATGTTTCTGTGTAATATAAGTGATGTTTCTGTGTATTATAAGTGATTATTCTGTGTAATATAAGTGATGTTTATTTGTAATATAAGTGATGTTTCTGTATAATATAAGAGATGTTTCTGTGTATTATAAGTGATGTTTCTGTGTAATATGTGATGTTTCTGTGTAATATAAGTGATGGTTCTGTGTAATATAAGTGATGTTTCTGTGTAATATAAGTGATGTTTCTGTGTACTATAAGTGATGTTTATGTGTATTATAAGTGATGTTTCTGTGTAATATGTGATGTTTCTTTGAAATATCAGTGATGTTTCTGTATAATATAAGTGATGTTTCTGTGTATTATAAGTGATGTTTCTGTGTAATATGTGATGTTTATGTGTACTATAAGTGATGTTTCTTTGTAATATAAGTGATGTTACTGTGTAATATAAGTGATGTGTCTGTGTAATAGAAGTGATTATTCTGTGTAATATAAGTGATGTTTCTGTGGAATATAAGTGATGTTCCTGTGTAATATAAGTGATGTTTCTGTGTAATATAAGTGATGTTTCTGTGTACTATAAGTGATGTTTCTGTGTATTATAAGTGATGTTTCTGTGTAATATGTGATGTTTCTGTGTAATATAAGTGATGTTACTGTGTAATATAAGTGATGTTTCTGTGTATTATAAGTGATTATTCTGTGTAATATAAGTGATGTTTCTTTGTAATATAAGTGATGTTTTTGTATAATATAAGTGATGTTTCTGTGTATTATAAGTGATGTTTCTGTGTAATATGTGATGTTTCTGTGCAATATAAGTGATGTTACTGTGTAATATAAGTGATTATTCTGTGCAATATAAGTGATGTTTCTGTGTAATATAAGTGATGTTTCTGTGTAATATAAGTGATGTTTCTGTGTAATATAAGTGATGTTTCTGTGTAATATAAGTGATGTTTTTGTGTAATATAAATGATTATTCTGTGTAATATAAGTGATGTTTCTTTGTAATATAAGTGATGTTTCTGTGTAATATAAGTGATGTTTCTGTGTGATTTAAGTGATGTTTCTGTGTAATATAAGTAATGTTTCTGTGTAATATAAGTGATGTTTCTGTGTAATATAAGTGATGTTTCTTAGTAATATAAGTGATGTTTCTTTGTATTATAAGTGATGTTTCTGTGTAATATAAGTGATGTTTCTGAATATAAGTGATATTTCTGTGTAATATAAGTGATGTTTCTGTGTAATATAAGTGATGTTTCTGTGTACTATAAGTGATGTTTCTGTGTAATATAAGTGATGATTCTGTGTAATATAAGTGATGTTACTGTGTAATGTAAGTGATGTATCTGTATAATATAAGTGATGTTTCTGTGTATTATAAGTGATGTTTCTGTGTAATATAAGTGATGTTTCTGTGTAATATAAGTGATGTTTCTGTATAATATAAGTGATGTTTCTGTGTATTATAAGTGATGTTTCTGTGTATTATAAGTGATGTTTCTGTGTAATATGTGATGTTTCTGTGTAATATAAGTGATGTTACTGTGTAATATAAGTGATGTGTCTGTGTATTATAAGTGATTATTCTGTGTAATATAAGTGATGTTTTTTTGTAATATAAGTGATGTTTCTGTATAATATAAGTGATGTTTCTGTGTATTATAAGTGATGTTTCTGTGCAATATAAGTGATGTTACTGTGTAATATAAGTGATTATTCTGTGTAATATAAGTGATGTTTCTGTGTAATATAAGTGATGTTTCTGTGTAATATAAGTGATGTTTCTGTGTAATATAAATGATTATTCTGTGTAATATAAGTGATGTTTCTTTGTAATATAAGTGATGTTTATGTGTAATATAAGTGATGTTTCTGTGTATTATAAGTGATGTTTCTGTGTAATATAAGTGATGTTTCTGTGTGATTTAAGTGATGTTTCTGTGTAATAGAAGTGATGTTTCTGTGTAATATAAGTGATTATTCTGTGTAATATAAGTGATGTTTCTTCGTAATATAAGTGATGTTTCTTTGTATTATAAGTGATGTTTCTGTGTAATATAAGTGATGTTTCTGAATATAAGTGATATTTCTGTATAATATAAGTGATGTTTCTGTGTAATATAAGTGATGTTTCTGTGTACTATAAGTGATGTTTCTGTGTAATATAAGTGATGTTTCTGTGTACTATAAGAGATGTTTCTGTGTACTAAAAGTGATGTTTCTTTGTAATATAAGTGATGTTTCTGAGTCTATCCTAAAACAAACTACATTGACATGGCACAAATAAATGGTTAGTCTTCTCATTTCACACATCTCAAAGAACAGAATAAAGCTATTTAAAATTGTAATTCCAGTTTAAAACCAGATTTTTTGACAATAAAAGGCCAATTGTCCTATGTGTATCTTCAATAAAAAGTAGTGTGTTCACCATTGGAATCTGAAAGCTCATATTTTGACAAAAATTTGAATGGGTATATATATATATATATATATATATATATATATATATATATATATATATATATATATGGCTGTATATCGAAACGCTTTAACCATGCTTTACTTCCCTTTTGGGCTATAACGTTTGTAAAAAGAGCTCACATTTTCACTTACAGATCATGCTGAGACATCAAGTATTAAAATAAGGTGCAACTTTCAGCCGCCAGTAGCTTCCTGATTGTTTCTTAATATGTCTAGCCGTGGCATAAAGCTTTCTATTGCGACAGTATTACAATACAGTTAATAAAATGTAGGCGTCAAGTATAGAATATATTATCCATCAAATTAACTTTATTCATATCTTTGTAAATACGTTGACACAATGATAATTTGAGAAAGAGATCTTTATGCAATGCCTTTGAGGACTAAAACATATTAGTTCTATATAAAAATGAATATTGCTAAATGTGCTCCATTATTTCCTGTGTGCGCGCAGAATTGCGTTACCTAATTTTACATGTGTATGTGACAATATCAAGAACGGGTTATTGAAGTAGCATTATAACTGTAGACAAAGACAATGATGCATCATCCACAAGGAACATTTTAATAGAGAGAGAGAGAGAGAGAGAGAGAGAGAGAGAGAGAGAGAGAGAGAGAGAGAGAAAGAGAGAGATGACGATAAAGAGAGATAGAAATCGAGATAGAGATACAGCGAGATAGCGAGAGGTTAAAAGAGACAAAGACAGAGATACAAAGAAAGAGAGACAGAGAGAAAGACAGAGAGACAGAGGCAGAGAGAGACAGAGACAGAGAAAGAGAGAGGGAGAGAGATTGAGAGAGAGAAAAATCGAGTGAGAGAGACAGAGAGAGGGAGAGACAGACAGAGAGCGAGAGGGGGAGACATAGTGAGATACAGTGAGAGAGAGAGAGATTGAGAGATAGACCGAGAGATTGAGAGAGACGGAGACAGAAAGAGAGACAGAGTGCGAGACAGACTGAGATACAGAGAGAGAGAGACAGAGACAGAGACACATAAAGATAGACATATCGATATCCATATTGATATCTGTCACCACCAACCTCCGCTTTGCAGATGACATTGATGGGCTAGCAGGAAGTGAATATGAGCTTGCCACCTTAGTGAAGAACCTTGATGAAACATCTTCCAGATTTGACAAGGAGATAAGCACCTAGAAGACAAAGCTGATGACAAATAGTGGCAACCAAATCTCAACCAAGATTAAAGTCAGAAGACAGGAACTGGAAACAGTGGACCAATTCAAATATCTAGGTTCCATAATCACCGATGAGGGATCAAGAGCAGAAATATTGTCACGAGCAGCACAAACAACAGCAGCTATGTCTAAAGATAAGCTCCATATGGAGAGACCAGAATATGTGTCTGAAAACTAAAATCAGACTATTGAGAGCACTAGTCATCTCATTCTTTATTTATTCATGTGAGGCATGGACCCTGACATCAGAATTACAACGAAAAATCCAGGCACTTGAAATGAGATGCTACATAAACATCCTTGGCATCTCTTACATGGACCACATCACAAATGAAGAAGTGCGTAACACCATTAGGCACAAAGTAGACAATTATGAAAACCTCCTTATCACTGTTAATAGAGAAAGCTGAATTGGTATGGCCATGCCACTAGAGCCAACAATCTACAACAGTACTGCATGGCAGCGTCCAGAGTGGCAGAATGAGAGATAGAGTGTTAGTACTGGTCTGCCTGGTGTCAGGATAATGTGACTAGTTGGGACATCATGCTATATGTCTGCGGAATGATGCCCCATTGCTAGACATCACTATAAACTGCCTCACTGCATACATCGTAGCGATATGACTGAAATTGTTTTTAAAGCTACGTTAAAATTCTAATCAAACAAGCGATATATATATATATATATATATATATATATATATATATATATATACAAATTATTTAAAGATATAGTAGTATACCTTTTATTTACACATATTTTACATTTTCAACAATACGATGACAGGGTGCGATTATAACAGTAAAGTGTCATCCAATTGCAAAATTTATCATTTTCTTAGAATCTTCATAGGTTTGCGTGCATGGAATAATAGAAAGTTTCTTTTTGATAAACTCTCATTACATTATGCTTTAAGTCACAATAAAGATGTTAATTAACTTTAGGCAATCAAGTTACGTACTGGTCTGATATTTCTGGTAAAGTCCAATTAAAGTAGATTCATAATAGAAGCATGACATGTACCTAAGGCTTGAATATTCAAAGACATAATACATCAAATGATTAGTTCGAACTAATTATGGGCAACTATATGTAAAGCATGATTGAAGCATGATTTACACAACTTAATCTATATTACACGATCATGTTAGTTCGGAACATCTGAGTTGGTTTTGAATCCTACTAAGTCTTACCAGACTCCACCAAATCCTACAAAACCATACAAATTCCTACCGTATTCAACCAGACAAATTCCTACCGTTTTCAACCAAAACGAACGTAACTGTCTTCATTGCAAAAGAAGGATTTACCTTTCCATATCAATGAATATAGCTTTGCAGCATGCATCAGTTCTATTTAAAATTTGCAGCTGGAGGTCATGTTATTAATAACATAATGTCCCAGTACTAAAATCAGTGCTCTCTGCAACAATATATTAGTGATAATGAATAAAATCAGTGCATGGTGCAATATGACATTAGCCATAATTAATCAAATCGGTGCTCTCTACAAGAAGATAATAGTGATAATTAATACAATCAGTACATGGTGCATTACGACATTACCTTAGTTTGACCAGGTAATGTTATCAACTTCTGAAGCAAGATATTATCGTGTTGTTAAAGAATATTATCGTATTGTTAAAATATATTTTCGATTGGTGCGCATGAAAGATAGATCTTTGTATCTATTGAAAATATTTATTTTTGCTTTAAGCGAGATTGTTTAATTTCTTTATTCTAACGAATTAGTTTTACTGCCAAAATTCTTGTATTAATGGTAATGAACAAATATTTCCCAGTGTAGTTACATAGGTTACTATGTACACCAGTCTTACACGTTTTACAAATGTTTTGTGGAAATTTTAAAGTATTTTACAATATGGTACAATATCTTGCATGATTTGAAACTAGAGTTAGTGACAATGTCATCTATGATTTGAAACTAGAGTTAATGACAATATCATGTATGATTTGAAACTAGAGTTAATGACAATATCATGTATGATTTGAAACTAGAGTTAATGACAATATCATGTATGATTTGAAACTAGATTTAATGACAATATAATGTATGATTTGAAACTAGAGTTAATGACAATATCATGTATGATTTGACGCTAGAGTTAATGACAAGATCATGTATGATTTGAAACTACAGTTAATGACAATATCATTAATGTCAATATCATGTATGATTTGAAACTAGAGTTAATGACAATATCATGTATGATTTAAAACTAGAGTTAATGACAATATCATCTATGATTTGAAACTAGAGTTAATGAAAATATCATGTATGATTTGAAACTAGAATTAATGACAATATCATGTATGATTTGAAACTAGAAATAATGACAATGCCATGTATGATTTGAAACAAGAGTTAATGACAATATCATTATGATTTGAAACTAGAGTTAATGACAATATCATGTACGATTTGAAACTAGAGTTAATGACAATATCATGTATGATTTGAAACTAGAGTTAATGACAATGTCATCTATGATTTGAAACTAGAATTAATGACAATATAATGTATGATTTGAAACTAGAGTTAATGACAATATCATGTATGATTTGAAACTAGAGTTAATGACAATATCATGTACGATTTGAAACTAGAGTTAATGACAATATCATGTATGATTTGAAACTAGAGTTAATGACGTTCTTTTAATTCTTGATTTCTGTCGCTGGGCTGTAAAACAAACAGAGTTTATATTGGTTCAGTCTCCATTTGAAACTCCAGTTCTTGACATGTTCATGTGAACAATTCAGCCAAATTATGCCATCAAATAGCTAAATGGATGTCATGTTAACATCACGTGATTCTATGGGAATTCTTGAGATATCATGCTTAACCATAGTGTTGACTAGTTCAATTATACTATATATATATATATATATATATATATATATATATATATATATATATATATATACATACATACATACATACATACATACATACATACATACATATGTATATATACATTTCTACAGTTACGTATATCTGATTTAATATATATTTCATTGTTTGGCAGTTTTAGATTCTATTTTTTGTTCCATGACCTGCTATTGTTAAGTAAATTAGTAAGTTGACCTTTTATTCTTAAAGTAAAATGATTTGGTCTCGTCATGAGGATGTCAGGAGTACGTGATAAAACAATAACGTGACTCCTCCCCTTTTCTTCATTTCCCATTTAGGAGATTTTATCGAAACTACATATTAGAATGCGATATAATTTTTGTTTTAATGACAAATAGTTCGGACTTTTGCATCTGACCTTAGGACATTTCCTTTTGTTGTAGCCAGGTTTTGAATCCATGATACATTTTCTTGTTAATTTTGGGTTTTAAAGGATTAATCCGTATCTCTGAAAATATTTCATGTGCTCATTCGTAATTCTTGGACAATGAATAACTGTCTTCGGATTTCAAACACCGGGTGTTACATATTGTACAAGGAAGTATTGATAAGCATAGTACATACTTTAGAATACCTTAACGTCTTCCATCTCGGATTTTCAAATAGGACTTGAATCTAAAAGAACACTTCATTACAAGGACATTACACATTTAATTCGTGGTGTAATTTGGACTGAAAAATACTTAGTTTTAAAAATTAAATCCAAACATAAAGTATTCTTTCCATTTCTATAAATTCTGTTTCAGGGCAATGAATTATTTTGTTCAATTTTACAGTGCTTGTTTTCACTTTTTCTGTTACTGTTTTCTAGAGCTTTCACACGTAACTAATCTATATATATATATATATATATATATATATATATATATATATATATATATATATATATATATATATGTATAATGATGACTATGTATAGCGCATATTTTTTAGAAGCTCTCAGCGCTTTATAATATTAATAATGATATGAATGCAAAAACCAAAAACAAACACCATGAAATTGAAAAACAAAAAGTGCTGAAAATGTTTAAGGTACGAAGCGTATTTAGGTCTATAAAATTGTTCTTAAGTAAAAAAAAGGTGCGTTTAAATAACACTCCTGAAAGAAATCCTGTGTCTTTGTGTCTAATTGAAATGGTCAATTTATTTCGTGTTGCTAGGCCCTGGTATACACAAAAACGTTGTCCATACGGCTTCTTTTTCATCGTGGGAATAATGAGTATACGATTGTTAGAAGAGGAGCGCAAATCTGTTGCTGGTGTGCACACATGTGTGAGGCCGGATAGGTATGCATGACTAGAGTCCATCAGTGAAACGTAGCACATATAGCAAATATTGTGTTTGATTATGAATCGAATGGATAGCCAGTGTAGGGTACAGAGCAGTGGTGAGTTGGGCTCTGATCGTTGTACTAAAACGATAATTAGAGCAGCTGGGTTGCGAACTTGTTGAAGTTTCTGATGTAGATATTGAGACGAACCAGAGAGAATTGAGTTACAATAGTCCAGTCTTGAAAGTAAAAATGAACAGATAAGTGTTTTAGTGGCATCAACTGAAAGATATTTGCGAAGGGAGCTGATGCGTCTCAGCTCAAGATATGCAGCCTTGCATATGTTCAGTCATGTTGGTGCAATGTGAGAGTACTGTCTAGAGTAACACCTAGGTTGTACACTGACTGTTGTTGTTGCTGATATTTATTGTTTGAGGTAAAGGATGTGAAAGAGAATCTTTGTGTTGTAATCTGACTGACCTCAGTTTTATCATCATTATTCTGCAGCATGTTAAGTGCCATCCATGATTTCACATGAGAAATGCACCTTTCTACTCCTTGGATGGTAACATCAACTTCAGTTGGGTGGCTAGACTTTTATATTTGGGTGTCATCAGCGGACTGTTGGTGACTCATTGGGTAGTCTATAACACTTGAGAGTGGCTGAGTGTATAGACTGAAGTGAACATGTCCAAGAACAGACCTCTGCGGAACACCACAACATAGATCAACTGGGCTTGAGTGTATTCCATTTGCAGATACAACTTGTGTCCTGTTGACTAAGTAGGACTTGAAACACTGTAAGGATGTACTGCGAATGCCTAATGCATGCTGGAGACGGTAAGGTAATATATCATGGTCTTTTGTGTCAAATGCTGCAGACAAATCAAGGAGGATGAGGATTGTAATCTTAGTGCTATCCAAATCAGAGAGCATGTCATTAAAAAAATACTTTCAGACGAGTAGTTTAAGCAGTGTGGCAAGGGTAATATGCAGACTGTACATTGCTGAAAAGGCTCTTTGAACTCAAATGAGATACATGTTGGGTTAGAAAAACTTTTTCTAAGATGTTTTATATGAACGGGAGATTAAAATGTGGGCGGTAGTTCTTTAAATCGTTATGGTCAAGTGATTTTTTTTCGTTTTAGCAGAGGCTTTACGATGGCAATTTAGAAGAATAATGGGAATTACGCGTAGGAGAGAGAGAGAGAGAGAGAGAGAGAGAGAGAGAGAGAGAGAGAGAGAGAGAGAGAGAGAGATAGAGAGATTAATTACATCAGTTAGTGAAGGCAATATTGGGTATAAGCACTCAAGCAGCAGTGATGTTGGAATTGGATCAAAGTTCACATGACTCACACTCTTCATCACGATTATCCGTACTAAATAAAATAAGACAGGTTCAAATGCTCCAAATGATTGTCGCTGTAATTATGTATCGTAACTGTATTGTGCCGACGAGTCGATTGAAATCGTGTGGTCAAGCGGATCTCTAATGGTTGTCGCTGAAGTTATGTATTCCACCGCCGCGAGAGTGTCGGGGGAACAACTTGATAGATTATGCGTTGGGTGTTAAATCCACGCACTTTAGTTCGCCGCCTGATGTGTTAAACCATATTTCTATCAGGAAGAAGAGGTCGATATTCTGGTCGTTGATAAAATTAACTATTTCTGTGCGATTTTCCGTTGGTCCTACTGATTGAACGTTGAAAAATGCAATACGCAATGGTATCTTTGGGACATTTGACACAACGGTTTAAGATGGATTTGCACATGGTTATTCAAATTAACGGCCGAAGTTTTTAATTGTTTATCTGATAAGGGCAATGGGAGATGACTGGAAGTTTCCTCCTGTTCTACGCCGGCCAGCTTTGAAACAACGTTTCTTTTTGCGCTTCCGTTTACATGTAAATATAAATCAAGTCTCAATTAGTTTAGTCTTCAGTTGTCATTTAAAGCAATGAATGAGGGTCCATTATATCAAAACGAGGTTGACTGGTGGTCACGTGAGAGCGGTTTATTAAGAAATAAAGGACGTCTTAACAGTGGAACAAGACAGCTGAGAAAAATTATAATTGTTCTCGTTTCCAAAATATGTATGAATATATAGTTGCCAAAGCTAGTGGTATTATGTATACTGTATCGTCTTATTGCATGTTATTTAGCTATATAATTTCAAATATAATTGGTAAAGGAAGTCTGTTTTACATATCTAGGGTACCAGTAAAAATATCTTTTAAACGTGTGTTTGGTCTCATACAATTATTGTGAAAGTGCGCTGGGTTTTCAATATCTAGCGCAATCAGCTTAGGAACTACATCGGGAAATCAAATATGGGATATATCGGGCAACTTTAAAATTAAATATAAAATCAATCACACACACAGTGATGAAAGATTGCCGCTGATGTTTTTCTCTTGTAAATTCATAGTAACTAGGCGTTTACTAAGTAACTAGGCGTTTACAAAGGTAATTTGTGACTTGTTCACTCAAGCTTTAACCTAAGTATATCATCAAGAATTAACGAAACTATTTAACAATGTTTTAAAATTTAATTAGAATTCGAGTCAAAATTTTCAAACGCTTCCATTTAAAAAGAAACACATAAAAGAGCTAATATGTATTTTATTTGATTCATGTTGCAAAAACGAGAAGTAATAATAAACCTGTCACTAAGAGTTGTAGTGCCGCGTGACATCAATAGTTGTAGTGCCGCGTGACATCAATAGTTGCAGTACCGCGTGACATCAATAGTTGTAGTGCCGCGTGACATCAATAGTTGTAGTGCCGCGTGATATCAATAGTTGCAGTGTAAACGATGCATTGATGCTAATCCTAGTGGTGTTGGAAATGGCGGAAGATAAGCGAAGGAGATCAGAATTTCAGAGCGTGAAGGTCTTAGTATCATTCTCGTTATACAAAATACAATAAAATAAAGGATAGCAATGTAAATACAATACAAAATCACTGTATGGCAGCAAAGTAGGTTCATTTACTTATACTCAATACCCACATATTGGAATATTTTACGTCAATCATGAGTCACATTTTGCGCACGTTTAATATGTAAATTGCTAATATCATTAGCTCTACGAGATACCGTATGAAGCGATTATCAATTATAGTGGCTTGAAAGAGACACGTAATCCACTCAGCCAAGCAAGTAATTCATGAAAGCAATATCTTAGCCTTTGCTTTGAATGATTCACGTTTTCCACGCTAAATGGGATGATTGAAAGAGAACTCTGAGATAATTCATTTTTTTTTTAATTTTTCCAACAAAAAGATTAAAAGACTTGCGATAACGCAATTAGCTTTCTTTTTCTTTTGACCGCCTCAGTTTGCATTGGTTGTGTTGTATAGGTCAAATTATTTAAAACTTGTTCCGAAGAGCCCATGTTACCAATGACGCTAAATAATACATAAACTGTATCCTGCTCAAATATGTCACACGGGAGAAGCTTCATACTTTTCATCAGTAAAGATAAAATTGTACAGAGTAAGATAACTGTCATTATGGTATACCTTTCCATCTGCTTATTACATTGGTTAAAGACATTGCTATATTAATGCTCAGGTCACTCTTTGTACAATTCCATGCTGAGTTATACGAGTTTTGCTAACATATCAGTCGTGTTAATAGACATAATACAATTAATTTGAGGTGAACCACGTTCGCAATCCAATGTACCCAAATTTGCAACTTTGCATATTATACACGCTGCTAATTCTTAAAATTTTCTTGGGACTGATTGGAATTAAGACCCATTAGCTGTATGATATTCATCTGAGTCCTACATTACATTAATTACGTCATTAATTGATCGAACGCTATCCTATGAAAATTTAAATAGTAGATCCTTTAGCTAGAAATATAATTCATTGCTACTTACCCTGGTGGTTTAAACATTAATGGTCTTACCAATTAGGTGTGATTGAAAAAATGATGGGGGGGAGTGTAATTGTCTAGACTTTTTAAATGCCAGTTTAGATCCATTGAGACGTAGTCTTGAAGGGAAAATAGTTCATAATCTAACTCCATGTATCAGTGATTAACACTGATTTGTTCTCCAGATCATCAGTATGTGTGTGTGTGACACTATACATTCGTGTTTTTTGTGTTATTCAACCGTGGGTTTGGCGGTTTTGGACCACGCTTCCTTAACGAATGTATTTCTCTCAAATAACATATGGAGCCTTAGTGAATAATTTTCTCTTGCAGAAAAAATTCGACTATTTTCTGATTTCGATAGGGAGATATTAAATCCTATGAAACTTTCGTGTGAAAACACACCTTTTATTGAACCATGACCAATCAGAATCAAACGTCTTTTGCTGCACTTTCTCCCCAAGTCGTTTAAGTCTGTTCAGCATAACCTAGTCGATCTTATGTAACAGAATCTCTGCGTTTTCTCAAGTTTGACACTTTCCCATGAAAAATGAAACTTTAAAATGTCTCTAGCAGTCAGTGTGGCTGCTGAATAAACAAAGGTTCTAATTAGTAACAACAGTCCCACTCTAAATGAATACCTCACAATACTAGACAGAACACCCTTTGACAAGGGCCTGTCTCCATAAATCTAACTAATAGTTATCTGGCCTAACCTAATGGATTATAAATAGATCGCCAGATATTTGCCCCTTCACAATAACTTTGCGTTATGTCTGCCAAGTGCTACCATAATATTGCATAAGTTATGTCGAGAAGCAATTACAATTTCGGAGCAGAAGATAAAATAACAGTGGTAAATAGAAAGTAGAAATGACAATAAAACAAAATGAGGCAAGCATTATTTGATTGATGGATCTAATGGTACGTTTATCACATTACTGGCGACATAACTGCCTTTTCAAGGACAAACATATCTGCTTGTGTGCAACTCGAAAGTTGGAAATAAATCCCTATTGAGACAGAGTTATTACAGATGAATTGATGGGAAAATAACACTTTGACGTCAGTTTAACTGTTGAATTACAGGAAATTTTTAGCATTTGAGTTATATACATGTATGTCAATCTTAACAATATATAAAACTTTCTCCACAGTAGACATTAATGTACTTCATAAACCGAGTCAGAAAGCCTCTACAGAAAACTGCCTTACTTGGCAACACGTATGGGTTTTGAAATTAATTTTGCAGTATTGTCCTTCCGATTATTATGCGTGTGAAGATTGTAGTACGAAGATTGTATTACTACAAAAGGGATTCTTCTGAAATACCAACGAATCAGCTGGACATCAAAGGCAATTTCGAACCAAAGGTTCAGTGCATTTTATGAACATTTTAACTTTTTCTGCAACATACTTTCCAGAAACATCGATCATTGTGATTATGTGATGAATTAAATGAAAACTGACATAATCAATGGTTTCTCATTATGGTTGATTCATGCTAAGAGGTGTGATAATTGACAGCCCAAAATGGACCCGCCTTAAGACATATTTAGATAATAGTTACAAGACGTGAAGCATTAGCAACTCCTGTTATGCGCTCAAACGTCAGATGAAGTAGCCGATTCACGCTGCTTCTGTTTCTCTAGTGGATTAATGGAGCTTTGCAAAGACTCTATATGCCATGCCTCTTCAGGTAAATCATATTGTCAGAAAGACAAAGAGAAAAACAGTATGACCAGTTCTAGAAGAGTCTTCTCTTTGAGATGTATGCTGTCGAAATGAAGTGCACACATAACCAATTGTGTGTCTATATTAATTGTGTCTAAATCGAGATGTATGTAGATTATCTTGTAGACATTGACGTCTTGGACACGTTTGTACATTTTATTGCGGTTGGCAATCCCCTGGTTACTATTTCAATCAACAATTAAAGGTACATATAAATTGCTATGAACAAAGAACACGTATTTTTTCAGGATAATACCAGATGGCGAAGAGCATGCAGACGTCTTTCGGTCATTTAACTGATAACGTAGAACAGACTAGAGGTGACAGCCACGTGTCTATTCAAAACATATTTCTGTAAAAGCGACAAGTTTCACTAAAAATAGAAGCTTGGAGCATGTTAGCAAAGAATTGGTGACCTACTAATTATAATTCATTACAGAACGCCCTGTTGCTTTATTTTACACCTGTTTTTCATGAATCTGTATATCAGTAACTGAAATCCCATCTTCCAGAATAATGTTGATGAGTCTATTGACAAATCAATGCTAGAAGAAAACATAAATATTTATTGACTGGAACAGATGAATTAAACTGAAAGCGCTCGTTTGCTTGTTTGTGTGCTTGATTAGGATTTTTAACGTAGCTTTAAAAAAAATTCAGTCATATCGCTACGATGTCTGCAGTGAAGCAGTTTATAGTGATGTCTTGCACTGGGGCATCATGCCGCAGACATGTAGCATGATGTCCCACCCAGTCACATTATCCTGACACCAGGCCGACCAGTCCTAACACTAACCTCCTAATGCTGAGCGTCAAGCGAGGCAGCCATTAGTACCATTTTTGTAAGTCTTTGGTATGACTCGGCCGGGGATCGAATCCACGATCACTCGCTACCGCGGCTGACGCTCTGACCACTAGGCCACATGAGCGGTACTGAAAGCGCTCGTCTGGAATGGTTAAAGTTATCTCTCTCTCTCTCTCTCTCTCTCTCTCTCTCTCTCTCTCTCTCTCTCTCTCTCTCTCTCAGAACGTAAAATACAATATTTGACAGGAAATGGTACCTATTATGACGTTATTTGGTAATTTGTCTCATTGTGTCGCATTGAACTGATGCATTATTTCATAGTGTATGCGCGTGTTTTTTTTAAAATTAAAAGTGATACAAATCATACGACTAAAATCGCTTTTTTAAAACTATATATTTATTTATGTAACAGGATAGACCTGAATGGATACTTGGATCAAATGAGGACACCACAAAGATGGAAATTTATGGAATAGAATAACAAATAAATATACTAGAAATAAAGTTAGTCTTTAACGCTCTAATCGTACGTGTCATTCAATTATTATATCCAAACATTCACAAATAGGAAAACAACACATATGGTTCATATACAAATGTATGATGGCAATATTCATATATTCTCACGTAATGAGAATAAGATTCAAATAATCTCGTAATTTATTACAATGAAAGTGGGGGCCACAAGTGGCTGAGTGGTCTAAAGCGATCTCCGTTACGAATACTAGCCATCTCACCTCTGTCTGCGTGGGTTCGAGTCTCTGATTCAGCCAATGTGGATATGTGAGAGAAAGCTAGCCAATATTTTCTCGTGGGTCGGTGGTTCTTTCTCTGGTTTTCTGGGGTTCTTCCTCCACCGTTAATACTGGCCACCATGTATAGCCTATCTTGTGCTGAAAAATGGCGTTAAACACTACAGCAACAGCAGCAATGAAAGTGAGATTCAAATTGGCTCAATTTGTACTCAGTTGAAAACAATCAATTGGACCAAACACGACTCGGTCATTTGTACATGATTCATACATATTTGTGAAAGCTTGCAAATGTATCCACTTACAACCCCCCGTTCTTCAGACATCTTGGGTTGGCCCAAACTTGTATCGGCCACTCACAACTTCAAGGATCCACCATGCCCACAAGATTACCAAATTAGCGGTTTTGTCGTGGTATGGCCTTGATGGACACATCTTCCATATCCATACAGACTGCAGACATACAGCCTGTTATACGCACAAACACATACTAAGAGAAACCTCCGTATGATAAATAGAACCAAACTAGTTTAAGATATCCAAGCAAACATAACAACCTGCTTACCTCCTATAGCAGAATAACTTGATAACATCATGCGTTTCTTGTTTGAAGAACATTACACTGCCACCAAGTACAGAGTATCAATTTAAGTGTTATTCGTGGTATAGCAGTGTTAGGGACCAGATTCGCACTGCTAAAAGAGACCCCCGTAAAATGGAGAGACTTTGGCTTTCCACCAGATGCACTATTCGTAAATAAATATATGAAGCCGCAAAGAAGAACGTCATAAACAGTTCATTTAGCCAATTATCCCACGACAGTATTAAGATTACAAAGTTTCAGCTGCAAAGAGCTTTACTAACAAACTAATGTCAAGGAACAAATGTACACCACTTCCAACTACCTTGTATCCAGGAGACCTTCCGGACCTGTTCGCATAAAGTTTGTCCGTGACAGGGTACAAATCATTAGATACACGCTTGACAACACAATTTCAATTAACTCATCGCTATACAGATAAGATACAGAATTTTAGGGGCCCCGAGTGGCCGAGCGGTCTAAAGCGCTCACCGTTACGGATCACTGCCATCTCACCTTTGCGTGGGTTCGAGTCTCAGGCTCGGCTAATGTGTGTATGTGAGAAAGCTTGCCGGTAGCTTCTCGTGGGTCGTTGGTTCTTTCCGGACTTTTTCTGGGTTCTTCCTGCACTATTAATACTGGCTGCCATGTATAGCCTATCTTGTCCTGAAAAATGGCGTTAAACCCTACAACAATAACAACAACGACAGAATGTTAGCAATAACCGTTAGCAGTATTTGAACCTGACTATAGATTTATTACGGACAATCATCATGAGAATGCACCAAAGTCATGAGAACTTGATCCTATTGCAACATCACTGCTGCTTGAGTGCTTAGATTCTATGTTGCCTTCTGTAATTGGTGTTATTATTACCTCTCTCTCATATGGGGAATTCCCATCATTTTTCACAACTAACATTGTAAAGCCTCTGCTGAAGAAACTAAGCCTATACCATAACGATTTAAAGAACTACCGTCCAGGTTCTGATCGCCCGTTCATATAAAAAAAATCTTAGAAAATGTTCTAACCCATCTTTATGTCATCTAAATTCCCAGTGTTTTTAGCAATGCACAGTCTGCATATCTCCCTTGCCACAATACTGAAACTACTCTTGTGAAAGCCGTTAATGACATTCTCACTGTTATTGATAGAGTAAAGATTACTGTCCTCACCCTCCTTTATTTGCCTGCAGCATTTCACACAATAGACCATGATATAATACTTCACTGTTTCCAGCATGTATTTGGCATTCACAATATAGCCTTACTGTGGTGCCAGTCCTACATAGTGAGCAGAATATAAAGTATGTCTGCTAATGGAATACACTCCAGTCCAGTTGATCAATGTTGTGGTGTTCCACAGGGGTCTATTCATGGAATATTTATCTTCATTCATCCAGTGTTTCACCAATTGTACGCTGATGAAAACCCAAATATACAAGTCGAGCCACCCAACTGAAGTTGATGCTACAATTCAAGGAGTAGAGAGGTGCTTTTCGGGTGTGAAACATGGATGACATACATCAAGCTGCAGATGAATGACGATAAAACCGATGCCATTCGGATCACAACACAAAGACTCTCATTTGCATCCTTTACCTTAGACAATACATATCAGCAGCATTGAATTCACATACAATACGAAACATAGGTGTTACTCTGGACAGTACTCTCACATTGCACCAGCATGTCATGAACAAGGCTGCATATCGTGAGCTGAGACGCATCAGCTCCATTCGCAAATATTATTCAGTTGATGCCACTCAAACGCTTGCGTGTTCAGTAGCAATTTCAAGACTGGACATCTGGTTCGTCTCAATATCTCCTTCGGAAATTTAAATAAAAGTTAACACAGCAACTCTTATCATGCTTAGAGTACCACGATCAGAGCAGACTTCCCGCTGTTCTGTGCTATTACACTGACAATCCATTTGATCAGAATCAAGAACAATTTGGTCTCGTTACTACGTTTCACTGACGGACACCAATCACACATACCTATCTCATCCATGTGTACACACCAACAAGATACGTCCGATCTGACAATCGTATACTCATTATTCATGCTATGACAAAGAATTATTATGTTTCTTTCAAGAGTGCTCTTAAAATACCTTTTGGACTGTTAGAATACACTTCAAAACCTAACAATATTTCAGACATTAATTATGTTTTGTATGTTCTGATTTCATGGTAATGTTATATTTGTTGTAAAGCGCTTACAGGCTCTAAGATTAGGTGCTATACAATGTATTTATTATTATTATTATTATTATTATTATTATTATTATTAGTCACGTCCACCTTCATGGATCCATCATACGCACTGATATACGTAGAGACATACGTACATACAGCTATAGACTATCAGACAGATTCAATTAAACCAAAGCGGTCATAATAACAGGTACGGCATTAAAATATATAGATGCGATCTACTAAATTAAGTCTATAATATCATTTAACAATTCAAAAGTTCACAGTGTTTCGAATCTGTAGTAGTTAAGGCATTAGTTTACGATACTTCATTAAAAATTGAATATGCTACACATATTAAATAAAATAAAAATGTAACACGTACCCCTATGGCTGGAGAACAAAATGGAGAATGTTCACTCTTTGACAAGATCTAAATGACTAGTATGTCAGTTAAAATAAAAATACTTTCATTAAATCCACAGGAGAGTGAGTATTAGTAAGGATAAACTACTCGTGTATACAGTGATTTTAGTGTTGTCTCGCCACATGCGATCTACGATGAGATACATGCTAGTTCAGCTGCTTAACTCGAAAACAATTATTCACCATGGTAACGTTCCACGCAATGTACAACACAAAATGGTCAATTCCTTCTAAGGCGAAAACAAGTTATGTCTTGCCGTATTCTGCGACAATTTATTTATTGGGAGACATTTACCCTTTAATGGGAAATAAGTGGAAACAATGAACTTGGTGCATTAGTAATAGTAATAACATAATAATGAAGACTCAATAGAAAATGTTTTCCTAAAGTAATAATTAAAATAAATAAAAGCCGCAATGACTTTATTCAAAATAAACGCGTCTAACTTTTTATTATGTTTGTTTGAGTATATAAAATAGTTCAAAAGACATCAAAACATACTACATATTAATTAAGTTCAAAATATATTAAAAACATTTTATTTTATTTTTCAGTTAGAAGCATTAGAGGTTAGTGCACACAAGATTCATTACCATGAACAGACTGCGTGTCGTAAATGCGTCGAAACACACACAGAACTGCAGAGCTTAACTACTCGTTTTATTCAGTTACAATCATTATTAGCACAAGTGGAATCAGGCCTAGCTTTGATGCAAGTCCACAAACTATCAGATACAATCTTTCACAGCATAATATTCGTGATGATGTCCGCAGCCTACAAGATTCGACCACTGCTAATATTACTACTGAAAAGTGCAAAGAATCCAAATGAAATATTCAGGCACACAATAATAGCTTACAAGACGATGTGAACGATCTCACGAAATTAAATACCAAGTCTACAAGTAAAGCCGCAGACAAACATAAATATAACTTGAGATCCAAGAACTAAATTCACATTTTATCATGACATGTCAGATATTAAGAGTGAAAATTGGAGCGACACTGCAAACAGAAGAAGATAATATATCAAACGGACTTAAGATATAGACGAATCAAAATTAAAATTCGACCAGCGCACCGTCTAATAATGAAACAATTCTGAAGATATACAGATAAATTAGACAATCCAAAGCAAATTAAAAGAGGGAATCGAGAGACTAAGCTGAAGTCAAATATTTAAGAAGGTAGCCTTATTACATATCTGTATTTGTTACGACTTATCAGAAGAAGGGTGCATAGGGCCCTTTCTATCATTTCTTCATCCAATCGTTCTTTGATAATACAGCAGCTTTCTTGAAATATGACAGATTTGCAATAAATAAAGCTGTTAAATGACGTACTTAAGAAGAAGATTACAAGTAAAACAATATGGGCTGGACGAGGTCATGTCTTGCGTATGGAACATGTACAGAAGAATAATAAGGTTACAACTCGTTAAGAATTGAGATAAAAGAGAATTAAATGGTGCACTAGTGCAGTCAAGTGTCAGACGCAAAAAGCAAAACGTATATCAGTTTACTCGAGGTCTTGATATCTATACAGAAAAACAGGTACGGCGTGTTCTCAGCGTTTGCAACTCTAGCGTACATGCAAATAATCGTTAAAATTTCCCCTGATGTACAAACTCGCCACAAAAATCTAAATCTCAAATATGTTACCGGAAATAATTCAATACACGCAAGAGGGGTTGATTATCATTATTGATCACAATTGTAAAGTATGAATCCAGGCGACATCTTACTTACTGGTGTATATTTTAAATCTTCAAGATCGGTCTCATTTGTAGAAGATGTTCCAAGTCCAGTTATTATTTTAAAAATTGAGAAGTCAATACTGAATCCAGGTCATTACAAATGGAAAACTGCTTTCAAATCCTATGTAGAAAAGGTTAGAGTCCAAGTTTTATTTATAGCAATTTCAACAAAACGTTTCTAGAAAAGAACGACCATCAATATATCCGAGCCTGGTTAATAACATTGACATTGTCAAAGTTTTGGACACAGCATAGAACAATATTAGCTAAACTGGAGTATATAAATCGTGTTTAAATGTCAGTTGAGACAAATCATTTGTATTATGCCGCCCCTATATTTTGCCTTGTTTGCTTCGATTTAGTTTTAACAAAACAGACGAAACGTATTGATATTCTTGCAGCAGGCAACTTTGCTAACAAATAGTTTGTAGAAAGACGCGACCAACACCAGTGTATGTCATTATGAGAGCAACACTGATATGATATTACACAAACAAGCTTCATTCTCCATATCTATTTTCTTATCTTCATTAGCTTTTTGTAACACGACTGACTTGAATGGATGCTTGGATCAAATAACACCACAATGTGATGAAAGTTGGAAGATTATAAAATGAATAAAAAATACGGATTAACTCGACAAATACAGCGATTCTTTAACGCCCGAAACATACGAGTTGAATTACTTTAGATATTCACAAATGGGAAAACATGTTATTCATTCATTCTAAAATGAAGACAAGATTTATACAATATCAGGTGAGATTCAAATAATCTCGTGTCATGAAAGATTCGTATAATCTCGTGTCATGAAAGATTCGTATAATCTCGTGTCATGAAAGATTCGTTTAATCTCTTGCAAAAAGGCCAAGGTAATTACAATAGCATAATCCATGGAAACACATAGCAAATTGTAATTAACATAGCAATTGAACCAAACATAGGACTCGTTAGTCATTGTTACAGCGGGTACGATTTCCAATCACGTATGACCTCATAAATACTTGTAAAATCATGCAAACGAAACATTTTGACCTGGTTCACGTGTCCCTTGTCAAAACTACAAAATTCTCCCAAATTCTTAGGTTGGCTTACACTTGTATTGGCCACACACACTCTTCATGGATCCACCATGCGCACAGGTTTACAACTCAGCAGTTCCGTCCTTGTTTGACAATGATAATCACACCTGCTTCAATCCACATACAGACGGCCACACCGACAGCTTGATCTACCCGACAAAGACACACGCAAATATATAAAATAAAACCAAGCTGGTCATAACGGGTATGGAATTAAAATTTATAGATACATGTTACTAAATTAGACTTTTAATAGCAACTTGTAACAACAAAAGGTCACGTTTCAAATCGGTATTGTGGTAAGAGGCAACTATTCACGGTACGACATTGAAAACTGAATATGTTTCACATATAAAATAAAATGAAGATGTAACACTTACTCTATGGTTGTAGAACAAATACAGAAAACGTACACTCCTTGACAAGATTCAAAGGATTAATGTAACAAGTGGATAATAAACTTGACTTAAATTTGCGTGAAGTAAGGGTAAAATACGCGTGGATCGCGTGCTTCTTATGCCTTTTGTCGCAAGTTATATACGACGAGAACCATTCTAGTCCAGTCACTTAACTTAAAAAACAATTATATACCCTTCTTAACATTGCACGCATGCACGACAAAAATGATCAAATCGTTATAAGGCGAAACTAAGTTATGTCTTGCATTTTTATATGACATGATTCAAACAGCTATGTAAAGGTCCATGTTTAACACTGAACTGATGGGTTTTATGCAGATGGCACAGTGTTGTACACGAGAAGTGCCGGATATTTTAATCAGTGCTAATGTGCACCTGTATTACGTGATATCTAATATTAACCGAGTTGAATGTGTACAAACAGTAATGACTCAAAATGGTGTGGATTGTTGAGTATACATTTATTCCCCCCCCCCCAAAAAAAAAAAAAAAAAAAAAAAAATTGGCACGTGATTGCACAGCTTTATTCGGTTATGTTTATTATCAGACTGCATTTTAAATAATAAGCTGTTTTTCGGTCTAGTGATGTGTTTCGCATATTGTGACTGAAACTCTGCGAAGCATTTACGCCACATGGATGGTTCCCTAGCTTTATGTTGTACTCTGATTTGCTTTAATAGAATTTCTAACATGAGTACGTTTGATCAAAGTGGAATAGACGCCTTTAAATGTTAAGAAGTGAGTAGGAAGTCGTTAAAAGCATTATAGATTAAGTTACGAGCAATTAGCTGCTTTGTTTTTGATTGTTTAAATTGAGTGAATTTCAAAAGGTATCTGTCTGAGAACGTCTGGTGCAAAATAGAGTCATTGTGCCCTACGTGCTGCCATTTACGATCATATATCAAGGAAAATAACGGACTGCATGAGATGATAAATGACGCACAACATTAATATTGGACTGACATCACATGTTAAAAGTAAAGCATCCATAATAAACAGTAAAACATAATATCTCACAATTACGTCTTTCATCCCTGCTTTTAAAAATCGTATCAGGTTTCATCAAACTTCTTGCTGAATGATCACGTGACGTAGCGAATTCCCTACCATTTCCAATTTTCAATTATTTGCATTGATTCACTGAATTTTATTACAGCTTCAAAGTGAAATGACAGCAAGGTTAATTATAGGTTCTTATAGGCAAACTATTTTACTTTTCAGGACGGAAGTTAGATTTACAGTCAATAAAACCATCATTACTTAGCGTTTTTACTTTGATTGTAACGTCAGTAATGAAGTTATTGAGGCGATTTGAATGTAGGAGGGACGTTTAAAGAATATCAATATCAGTGCGAGGTGCTACCAAGTTGTTTTTTCTAGTTACAATCACATCACAGCTTCCTCCTATAGTATATCCGATGCATCTGTTTCCAGTCTGTCAGTCTGTTTAGTTGATGTTTAAATGACATTTTACCTTCTTTCTTTGAACACTGTATAACATTGATAAAAAGCGTCGATGTAAAATTATTTGGTGCTAATTCACGGTTGTATTGTGGATGTGGCATTAAATGGATGCCGTGCTTCTTGACTTGAGGACATCTGTCACGATGGCAGATTTATGTGCCAGTGCATTGTCAAGGAGTAGAAGAATACTTTGCGTAACAGTGCGCGGACGGATGGTTTGGTAGCATTCCTCATCTTTTGCTGATACTGTGGATCCTTAACAACGTTCATTGATTCTAGTACAGTCAAGCACTGACTCGTGGAATACCAAACATTCTATGTCCATTAATTCTAGTACAGTCAGGCACAGAGACATGGAATACATAATATTCTATGTCCATTCATTCTAGTACAGTCAGGCACAATCACATGAAATACCATTCTATGTCCATTAATTCTAGTACAGTCAGGCACAGACACTTGGAATTCCAAACATTCTATGTCGAGTGATTCTAGCACAGACACATATACAGTTTTAGAAATAAAGAACGACGTTGTTGCATCGAATACATGTAATTTACGACTAACATGAGCATCGTACATATTAAGTTGTTTCGTTTACACAAAATATTGAGGAATGCTGACAATAGACCATTTTACGTACGTTTCTGGAACTGAATATAACCATATTTCGAAAGTAATACATTCAATAAAATCATCGCATACTGTTTAGATTATATATTACGTAAGGAAGAATTACCCCCAGAGGATAACACAATAGTGCAAGGCTTAATTTGTTCAGTGTCGTTTCTATTGTATTTGCAGGTGAAACACATGCCTTTCTCTGCTGAAAAATCCCATTTGACTAATGTTCAACGTCGATCAAGCAAGCCTAATGACGGAAATACGCATTCGAATTAAACAATCACATAATTAGAACGCATATTGTATTCTTGGAGTATTATAAATTAATTGTATATATATATCTATATCTATATATATATATATATATATATATATATATATATATATATATATATATATATATATATATATATATATATATATATATCTGTCAAGTGCCAAATTTTTCGTCAGTGAAATCCATTAATTAATTCTTAGTCTAGCCGACAACTAAATGTCTTGGAGTAGAGTTTGACGAAGGAATGTTTACCTAACTGGGTCACACTGTTAGAATGTTTATAGTAAAAACGGACTAGTTGTATGACAGGTTAAAAAAAGGTACATTCTCACGTAAAGCTGTCAAAGTGATTTGAAACAAATGGTAGGGTGTTATTTTGACCCCAGGTGGCATTTTTGGCATCTTGATAGGCAGTTTTCCAAATGTCGGTAGGAATAGCATTTATTCCGATTGGTCAAATGTGGAATCAGGGGGTTGGGTCGAACCCTGAAATTGCGGAAAATATATTCTCTGAGGTAATGAATTTCAAAACAGTCTAGGAAGACCTCTGCAAGAGACGGTCAGTATTATTAATTCCGGCATAGGAGAAGACTTCGGACGCACTTTAGGAAAAGACGTTCGTTAAATTGGGTTCCAGGGGAAAACTGAATTTGGAACGTTTGTAAGACGCCAAAAACACAAGGTATTTAACTCAAATTCACATTGATCATGATGTAATTTATATGATGTTTTCTTCGTTACAGATGCATGATCTGTTGATTTTGTAGGAATCGTTCACATTTATCATAATGTAATTTATATGATGTTTCGTCGTTACAGATGCATGATGTGTTGATTTTGAATGAATAGTTCGGTTTTACAGTGATTTAGGAATGTACTTTTGAATTCTGAATTAGCATTTTCACCTTATATACTTAGGTAGGTTAATGGGTGTTGTAGAAAACCCGCCGTGTACATTTATGATTGGAAAGTGTTACATTAATTTGAATTTATCATATTAGTGAATATTGACTGTGGGCTATGATATTGCCTCACTTTACGTAATGATTTACGGGAATATATGTGACTTTCCCAAATTCTGATGTCGATAATTAGCGGTATAACTGTATTGATCTGAAGACTTGTGTAGTATTTGTTAGCCGTATAAATGTTATCACTGCTAGTAAGATCTGATTGTTCGAACCAGAAAGACGGACGGACAATCTCAACTCTCAAAACCTAACGAGATACTTAGGGCGTTTTACCCTTTTCTTTTCAAAGGAAAATAGTTTGTTTGAAGAGAGAGAAATAGCGAGGAGGTCGAGATTCAAAGGAGGGAAAAGAAGTTAGAAGTCAGAGTTGTGGAATCCCACGTTCAACCAAAGGGCAAGTTAAAGTCGTGACGCACGCAGAAGGAAAAAACAGTCGTCGAACAGGTCATTGTGAATTTACCAAGCGGTCAAATGTTAATGAACACTCGATTTCGTGATGAAATTTGCTATCAGCTATTAACGGCTAAATTTTATTTATTTCATTAGTGTTTGAAACTTAATTGATGTATCTATTATTTTAAACTTCGGTTTTTTAAAGTGCTTCTGAACTAAAAGTATTCAGAAGGAAAGGAAATCGTAATTTACTGTGTCTTTTATTCTCTTGATTTTTTTATTAAATTCTTTTTTTATCTTTACGGGGGCTCGTGTGTTGTCTTTGTTCAAGATACCGTCTCAGATTACCATATCCATTCTAACCGGGCAAATCACACCGTAAGGGTCATCCTTTAGATAACGAGTATTAGCGGAAGGCGGTTTCGAGTGTTGTTTTTTCCAAGTTGCGCAATACCTCTGACCAGGGGCTTGTTTAATATTGTACTAATAACGCTTGGTACCGAATCACCCGTTACAATATCTGTGTTGAAGTAATGACACAATCTTGAATTCGTCTATAATTTGTAAAGAACTCATTTTAAGGCATAATGAATGTGAAATTAAACTTCAGCATTGTGTAAATTACGAACACTTAACGTTGGTGTCAAAATCCTACTACAAAACGGTACAAATCATACCCAATTTCCGTAATGGTCATTGCTTTATCAGCCTGAATTAAGAAATCTTTATAGCGAGCACGCAATACACTTGGATTGCCCCTGGAAGCCACAGTATTTATAGGATCGATGTGTTCAGGAAAAGGACATTATGTGAATTTAACTCTAAAATATAATACAACCGTAAAGGCATTAATTATTTTAAAAGACATCGTCGATTTGTGTGCACTGAACTACACAATTTTCATAGGTTAGAACCATTTATTACATGTTGCTTAAAGGCAAAACATTATTTTCTAAGAATTTGGCAAAATAATTATGCCATAAAATGAATTCATGTTAGTTCTGGTTGTGAAGGTAATACAAAAAAGTCATATTTTTTTGTAAGCGTGACGTCGAGAAAAATATTAATCACGGTCATAGAGATGCATCATTGGGCTAAATGACGGTACTTTAAGAGTAAATGTGACCCTGCTTTCTGAAATACTGTTTCATGCTGAACATGAACTTATCAGAAAAATATTCTGAAATTTTCATAACTAAAAGTTAACAAAGATACAAATACGTAGTAGTAGTAGTAGTAGTAGTAGTAGTAGTAGTAGTACTAGTAGTAGTAGTAGTAGTAGTAGTAGTAGTAGTAGTAGTAATAATCAGAACAATACCAACAACAACAAAACAATAATAATAATAATAATAATAATAATAATAATAATAATAATAATAATAAATATTTCCTTTTAATGAACTTATCGGTTTTGTTTCTCACAAAAAATATCTTTATACCATCATTCATTATTCTCAAGTTGGTCACGTACTAATCTGTAGTCAAAAAATGAGTGACGTCATCAAAATAACATGATGCAAATTAGGATTTATGGTGTATATTTTGTTATAGCCATAGATTCGATTACATTGCAGAACAATTATTATAGAGTACAGATGGTCTGAAAATAACCCGTTCAAAGAATATCGATGCCTTATCAACAACTTTGAAAACTCATTATGCTGTCAAAGTAAGGTCCAGTGTTTTCTACAGATGCTATAGTTGAAAAAGAAAACGATTTCTTCAATCGTCGTATAATATATTATATGCAAGTAGCTATACGTATAATATATTATATGCAAGTAGCTATACGTATAATATATTATATGTAAGTAGCTATACGTATATTATATTATATGCAAGTAGCTATACGTATAATATATTATATGTAAGTAGCTATACGTATAATATATTATATGTAAGTAGCTATACGTATAATATATTATATGTAAGTAGCTATACGTATAATATATTATATGCAAGTAGCTATACGTATAATATATTATATGTAAGTAGCTATACGTATAACATATTATATGTAAGTAGCTATACGTATAATATATTATATGCAAGTAGCTATACGTATAATATATTATATGTAAGTAGCTATACGTATAATATATTATATGTAAGTAGCTATACGTATAATATATTATATGCAAGTAGCTATACGTATAATATATTATATGTAAGTAGCTATACGTATAATATATTATATGCAAGTAGCTATACGTATATACGTATAATATATTATATGTAAGTAGATATACGTATAATATATTATATGTAAGTAGCTATACGTATAATATATTATATGCAAGTAGCTATACGTATATACGTATAATATATTATATGTAAGTAGATATACGTATAATATATTATATGTAAGTAGCTATACGTATAATATATTATATGTAAGTAGCTATACGTATAATATATTATATGTAAGTAGTGAGGCACCGTTACTATCTTGATTCGGATTGAATACAACAAATAGAAGATAAATGTATAACCTGTCATAACGTCATGAAAATAAAGGCCAATGAAGCACACAGAAATAACACTTTTTCATGTCTCCTCAAAAGCTGGCATTAAATCAACCAATTTAAAGCAAATCACAGATGTCAAAATATTAAAATGAATTGATTCCTAATTTCTCAGTTTGCAATGATTGTATGTCTCTAAATCTTTTAATTCACATCTAGCAGAATTATCGATAAGAGCGGTTTGCGCATTGTTATGTAAATGATCATACATATAGATCTGGCCTTTGTCTTCGGGAGATGCGTACACATTTGGAGCATAGTTTTTCATTACTGTAATGAAGTCTCCAAGGGTTGACAAAAGCAGTGTAAAGATGTCCTCATATATTGTATCAGCAGATTCTGCATCATTGCGTTGGTATTTGCAAACCAAAGCTATGCTTACTCGTCTGTTTGTGCGAGGAAATGGTTTATACGTCTTTATGTAATGAGCGGCTAGAATAATAGAATGATCGTTATCACCGTGGCAGGCACCATCAACCGTGATAGCTTTACCCTGGAGGTAGTAAGATAGTAAGATAGCATTACCCTGGGGGTAGTCAGATCATTACCCGGCAGGTAGTCAGATAGTTCTGCTGCCTAGGATCTACGCTGACCAATAAAGCGTCTCTTGACGAGGAGATCAATATCAGCATTGGAAAGGCGGCCACCACATTCGGTAGAACGAAAAACCGCGTAGGACAACAATAACGCACATAATGACTAATATGCTGATCTATGAAATGGTGTCCTCAGTATCCAGCTGTATGACAGTTAAACATGGACTACCAACATTAACCAAGAAAAGCATCTCAGTAGCTGTATGGCAGCTAAGCATAGACTACCTACAGTCACCAAGAAAATATCTCAACAGCTGTATGACAGCTAAACATGGACTACCTACAATCACCATGAAAAGTACGCTTCCACGTCTCTGCATGCATCGCATTCTTGTTACGCTATGGAAGGGCAAGGTCACCAGTACTGACGTCGTAAGGTTGTGTTTATTCAATTCTTAAGCCAAGGGACAAACAAATGACAAACCCAGTACATGTGGGGTATTAATGGATAAGATTCACAGAACGTGTGACAAAATAGATACAGAATATTTAAAAATAGTGATAACACAACTAAATGTAAAATCAAAGCGATTATCAGAATTTAGACAATCATGACATCAGTCTTAAGCCTGAGAAGAAATCACCTTGCCTCTTTTATCTTCCCACGATTTACTCATACAATTTAAACCCGATTTATGTTCTCTTCCCATTTCTCCCTATTTATATATTTCAGGTTGTATTTATCTCAATGGCAAAATAAGGAACGATAACCAGTAGTTACAGGTCAGTGTGCATTAGAATGAACGTTCGCGTGGTCGGCATTGTAATGTATGATTGTTTGTTTTCGTCCTTGTGTTCTCAGTAGTAATTTTGTGTTTATTGTACTCTTATGTCAAGGCACAAATAAATTACAGACCCAGGTGTACAATTACAATTTAAAGAATGCAAGATGCTAGTCATCCAATGAACTTTACATTTATAAGATAAACTCGGAATTTATTTTACATAAAAACAGTTGGACTAATTGATTGAGCGTCGGTCTGACAAGTCGATATATAGTGAAATATCCAAACGGCTCCGGGGGATAGCCCTGCTGATAAAACATACATTGTGTGTGGTGGCTGGGGAACTGATTTTAAAATGCTCATGAAGCACAACATTTTGTGCATCGAAATCCGAATGATTAATCGCAATTGCACATTTCAGTCAATACATAAATGACAAAATGTGTCGATGAAGAGATAAATTAACAAGTATCATTGCCATTTCACTGAGTACGGAGAAGTCGTTGTAATTTATCATGGCAAAATTAAAAAAAATTCTATATTGACCGATATATTATATGAAGAGAACAAAACTATTGAGGTGTTTATTGTTAATCTAAATGTAACAGACTTCTAATAAACAAAGTAATCTTGGGAACATCGAAGCAAAGCATTAATGAATTATATTCGAGAGGTGAGAAAGTCAGTTTGGCGGATTACTCGAACGTTATGACCGTTCAGAAGATATATATATATATATATATATATATATATATATATATATATATATATATATATATATATATATATATATATATATATATATACACACACATATATATATATATATATATATATATATATATATATATATATATATATATATATACATATATATATGGTGTTGAGTTATCTGAATCCTAGACCTAGACTCACTCGGACAGCAAAAAGAAGATATCCGAAGTCATTTCGCAGAGATATAACTTAACGTAAAACAGGCATGAAGCTAGTAACAGTGGTGGTAGAGTAGCAAGACTTTAAGATAACTGAATCATTGGCAGCGTAAGGAAAGGCGAAGTAGCAGGAGGAAAGACGAATCATTTGACTGAATACCAACTTAATGAAGATCCAAGAAAACTTAGAAAAACTGGATCATCAAGATTAGATGCCAGAGCAAGAGAAGACGGAAAACAAAAATATTACTTCAGAACTGGTAGGATCCACAAACGCATTAGAAAATGGGGAGAAACGGGGAGAGTAATGTATGCCCTGAGGTGCTAAACCAGGTAGCATTAATCACAAAAACACCAAAGTAGCAGACAACGGTATACCCTTTTCAGAGCCACCGAGATCTAGAGAATATATATATATATATATATATATATATATATATATATATATATATATATATATATATTAATAACGGTTGCCAACAGAAACATTGTGTTTTGTTTCCGATGTGTGTGTGTGTATGCATGAATGGGTATCCTCTCAGTGCTTAAAAATATATATTTATTTAAGGGTATACTAATGTGTCCATACACACTTACTATGTGTATCATAGCATGTTTAACTATAAGGGTATTATCGCGTGTCTTCGACAAACGTTCAAATCGTACGTATGCTGCTATGTTTGTATGTAAGGTTATACTACTGTGCCTATAAACACTTCGTATCTTTATGTGTGTGATACTCTGTATGTATGAGAATAAAAATGTGCCCATAAACACTTCATATCTTTATGTGTGTGATACTCTCTATGTTACACTTCATATGTTTATGTGTGTGCTACTCTGTATGTATGAGAATAAAAATGTGCCCATAAACACTTCATATCTTTATGTGTGTGATACTCTGTATGTATGAGAATAAAAATGTGCCCATAAACACTTCATATCTTTATGTGTGTGATACTCTCTATGTTACACTTCATATCTTTATGTGTGTGCTACTCTGTCTGTATGAGAATAAAAATGTGCCCATAAACACTTCATATCTTTATGTGTGTGATACTCTGTATGTATGAGAATAAAAATGTGCCCATAAACACTTCATATCTTTATGTGTGTGATACTCTCTATGTAACACTTCATATCTTTATGTGTGTGCTACTCTGTATGTATGAGAATAAAAATGTGCCCATAAACACTTCATATCTTTATGTGTGTGATACTCTGTATGTATGAGAATAAAAATGTGCCCATAAACACTTCATATCTTTATGTGTGTGATACTCTCTATGTATGAGAATAAACATGTACCTGTAAACACTTCATATCTTTATGTGTGTGATACTCTGTATGTATGAGAATAAAAATGTGTCTATAAACACTTCATATCTTTATGTGTGTGTATAAATGAGAATACAAATGTGTCTATAAACACTTCCTACCATTTCGTGTGACAGCTTGTATAGACATATGCTATCTCACAAGTGATTCATATAACTACTTTCAAATATGTGTTATAACGATTTTGTAATGTCATGAGGGATGTATCAGTGTCAATTGACTGCCACCATGTAAATACCGGAATCAGAGTAAATTGTTGGTGCCTTAGCACTGCACCGTCCAGGTTCCCTTTTGAAAGGCATTAGCATTACACTATCTAATTTCTTTTTGACAGGCCTTGATACTTCTCTATCCAGTTTTCTTTGACATGCCTTAACCTTACACTACTCATTTCCTTTACATCAGTGCTAAACCATGCACTACGCACAATCTCTTGTCACACGCATTAACATTGAACTTCCCAAGTTTATTTTTGTTAGGAAGCAACTGAAAGCGTCAAATACATTTCATTATTGTTATTTATCGATGATCGCAATTTAAATGTCTTTAACGTTTGGCAAATGGACATGATGGTTTTACCTAATAGCCAAGTACAAAACGATTCAAAAGTTGTTAAGCCTTTACTGTACTGGGTAAAAATATAACATAGATATGTATATAAGTCTATGATGTGTTACAACTAGCTATTAAACTAATAATATAATTAACAGCGTTTAAAGAGTGTCATTAACTGTATCCTTTTACATTGCATAGTCATAAAAGGTTTTGATAAATTAAACTGTAGTTGCTGAGTACGTTTTCGCTGCCATATTATGTTTTACTATGGTCGTGTCTATCTGGTAAAACATGAAGAAGTGCTGATAAATGCATTATGTTAATATGGAGTAATGTTTAGTATATCCATGAAGACCCTGATTGTTTCAGTAATGTCTTGGCTTTTTAGGATCCTGCATTCATTATAAGATATTATCAGCAGATACAAGTATCGTTGTGAATTCCTTCAAAACATTATTGTTATCAGATAAAAGAATTTAAAAAACAAAATGCTTTAAATTCCTTTTAGCACTTTTATCATAGAAGTTTATATCTTGTCCTTGATCTCCGTTATAAGGATTGATACAGAATTACCTTTTCTTGTGGCTAACGCTTGGCAGAAAGCTGTATACTTCTGTTACGCGATACTACAGAAGACCTCTTCCACTTGGATAATATCTTTTAGAGATTGTATCCAGTTCAATAATATGTATATGACTTTAATGTTAGTTTTATTTAATTTCATTTTTCAGATATATTACTTAATAAACACGCTCTAATATAGTTATTAAAATGTTTTACAAACGTTTTTCAGTATTCAGTGAACGAAATATTGCTTATCTTTGATAAAAGAGACAAGATCGTAGAAACAACCGTTCTCGGACACATATTTCTCCAAAACAATGACAATAAATAAAACGACAAACTCTCTCCTGAATCATTTTGAAAAATATAGGATAAATTTTACAAAAATATATAGCATGTCAAGTTTTGAAAGTAAAATAGTTCCTCAATATTAGGTTAAAGAATGTATTTTCTTATCGTTAACTCCGTTTGAATGCCGAAGTTGTGTGTAAATGTTTGTGATTTGGATTTTTAACGTAGCTTTAACAACATAGTCCTATCGCCACAATGTCTGAAATAGTATATACTAACACTGGGGCATCATGCTGCAGACATGTAGCATGATGTCCCACCCAGTTAGATCATCATGACACCAGGCTCACCAGTCCTAAAACTATCCTCGTAATGTTGATCTTCAAACGATGCAGCTGTTAGCACAATTTATGTAAGCCTTTGGTATGAATCGCCGGTATCTAACGCACATCCCCTGGATCCAATGAGTACGCTCCAACCACTAGGCCACATGAGCAGTAAGTTTGTATATGAGACCAGAGTTTGTACTTTAGAATTATTCAGGACTCGTTGGCTATGAAGAGCTACTTAAGATCAATGATAATGAACTATATGATTACAGGGACGTTTGAATGCCTTTGAAAAGTGCGAAAACACAAAAGCAAATTTAATTTTCGCGTATTGATCCGCTTTTTCCGAGGCCTTAAACATGACAACAATTTACTTCATGCCTATTGATCTGTCATTGAAAAGACCTTCTATTATATAACGGCATATCACTTCTTCCTCATTATTACGCCACTGAGGAAGTCTTCAATGCAACGTCATTTTACCTCCAGACTATTGAATTACAACTGAAGAGGCCTTAAATATGACATATTGATTCTACCATTTTCATCCATCACAGTGGAGCTTTTCTCATGACAAAATTATACTTTTACCCTATTGATCGAGAGTGAAGACCACGATTAGGAAGAGAATGTGCAAGCCAGCTTGTAATGAAACTTTATATGAAACCTGCCATGACGGCGAATACATAAGTTCGAAATATTGACACAGAACAACAAAACGAGTTTTATAAAACTAAGTATAATTGTATCCCTTTATTAATAGAAACAAAATGACACATACCATTTTTGGGGGGAGATATTCAACATCAATGGGGAACAAGACATTGCTTATAATTCCTAATAATGTTTCAAGTCAGATGGTAATAATACCTATATGCATTGGTTAACGATACAACGATTACAGAGATCTTATTTATGTCTATTGCATGACTAGTTTATTAAAGCAATTTAACAAGAAACCTGCACTGAATAACAGCATGCCAAGCTTATTATAGTAATATATTCAGGTACCCTGCACTGAACAACAACAGGACTAGGGTAAAATATGAGTAAGGTCAGAAACATTGATAACAGCAAATATAAATCGTAACATCAATTTTTTTTCTTTCTATAAATCTTTAATTGAAAGATTGATTAATGTGTATAATACGATAAGGCGTTTGGAAAGTTATGTTTAAATGATTAAAGAAATAAATGAAGAACCAGAAATCAAGCATAACTGTGTTCATTTCAGTTTTGCATTTGCCGACATGTGATTGTTCTAAGTATGATCAAGGGCATACTGTCTTCACTTGAAACCGATATATGTTGCAGCAGGCATATAAAAGAAAATATTCAATTTTAAAATGAATTTGTAATTTGAAGTTCAAACTTTTATAACTTAAATGTTGATATTTGCGTTTCAAAATTGGCCTATTTTTAGTACGCGACTTTCGTTAAGCAGTATAGCGAACGTTATTATAATGTGACCAAATTGAAACGAATAGAATCGACTGTAATAAATAAGAAAAAACTGACCCCTTTATCCTGGACCACAAAGAAAGCAAATGTTTCGTGGTGATTGATAACTATAACTTGTATGACAAATATTTACAATTGGATAACCGTTTTGAGAACGCGGCCGAGATAATAATGTTTCATTTCTCATTTGCTAAAACTGTTTTGCAGCTATCTCATTTTATGTGCATTGCAAGATTCTATTATACGATTGTACGTTAGATAAAATAGTTGGATGAATTGTTTTCTTTCTTTTGCCTCCAAGACTAATTGAATTTATAAATGAATGTGAAGGCACTCTATAAACATTACATTTGCCGCTTAATTACATTGAAATGAAGAGTCCATCATGTAGGCAAGATTAAAAAAGAGCTTCCAGCTTGTAGGTTGGATTATGATTTTTGCCAGATTGAGTAGTCAGCTGGTGCAGTCCATTCTTAGTTATCGATATGACCGCTACACTTAACTTACACTTAATGAGTGTACTATAGCTTTCGATTTATTTTAAACTTAAAATCACACGGTTTGAGAATTAGGTGAAATGGTCTTGAAAAAGACAAGAATTGCACAATTTATCTACGTTTAATTAGTAAACACATAAGTACCATTCGCATCAATAAAGCAAAACTATATATTGGGAATAGCAATGGAAATGTTTCACAAGCACAAAACATTATGTGAATTTCAGGAAAATGCAATACATTGAGTAGCACACGTTATCTTTAAAGTTACTACCTAATGTATTAACCGATTGAATGTATAACTATTACCTAATGTATCAACCGATTGAATAGATATGTGCTAGTGTAGTTGTTGTAGTAATGGTTAACACCATTTTTCAGCACACGATAGGCTATAAATGGCGGCCAGTATTAATGGTGGAGGAAGAACCCGGGAAAATCCCGAAAAGAACCAACGACCCATCAGAAGCTACTGGCAAGCTTTATCACAAGCCCACATTGGCTGAATCTGAGACTCGAACCTATGCAGACAAAACAAAAGCAGTGATAAATATCGTCTGGTACAATTCATTCTTATAGCGGAATGCGTCGCCATTGATTGAAGGTTTGTAATGTTATCTCGGAACGAACTAAAAAGGGACAGGTCTTGCTTATATAAATCCTGAAAACTTTGTACCATATCCGATCTCTCCTCGATATTGATGTTGGGGGACATATACTTTGTTAGCACCTACCACTGTACTTACGTATGAGGTGGAGGAGACGCAGTTCGTGGCTTTGGGATGTATAGTTGCGTCCTGGCAGAAGTGCAGGTAGAAGCTGCTTTCGCTGGGTTTTGTTTATCTAGGGGCTTCTCTTTTTCTGGGAACGTTTTTTTTTCTGGGTTTCTGACCTGGTCTCGACACAACTCGGTTCTATGTACGTTTGGGTGTGTGAGTGGCTTTTGTCTTGGTGATGACCTTGGGGCATTGTGATCCCATTTAAAGAATGAGCGAATGACGAAACCTGCTAGAGAATTGCTACGTCCATGTTCAAAAAGATTTGGTTTGAGTGTCGATGTGGGAAGCCCCGAAGTACGTCAAGGTTACTTTGTTTTTTTTTTTCAACAAGCGTGTTTTCACCGAACACCATCGTAAGACTTTGCTGCGACTGGCTTATAATTCACGTATTAGTGGGCATTGTTGCGACGGATGTCGTACAAGGCACGAATGAAACTGACGGGACTGACATGTTGACGATGTGCGAGGTTTTTATAGATTTGTTTCTAAGTCTACAGGAGAGTGTACAAGACATGTGGTGTAACAAGTTGAAAAGAGGTCGCAAATAATCGAGGGTTGTGGGGGTCTCCTGCGATATCAGGGTTACGATGATCACGGCAATCGATGTAGATGCAACTGTGCGTGTCAAAATACAGCACACGATATCCTAACTGGTGTAATGCTTCTTTCAATTGTAAGCGAGCATTGGTTGTCATGTAAGCCGCAATTATGACATTTCCCAATGTCTCAGCTTGTACAAACACAAGTTCTTATTAGTAATTGACCAGGATCAAGTTTTCACGAAGGACACCAGCGTGTGTCATGCATTGGTTTCGTTGTGAATTATCTGGAATTATGGGGAAGGTTCTGTCAAACACTCGGTCTTGGGTAAACACGGATGCTTTGTCATTTTCCCATAGAAACAATTTAATATCACTTTGGCAAACGATCCACTGAATGCATTCCGATGATCGTTTCACCTCCTGCATTCGTGCGTGATATATTCATAGTGTAGCTAGCGTGGAGCTTTGACCGAATATTGACCTTTGACAAAGTTAGTCTATGAAGGGCGTAGGGCAGCTAAGGTCTTTCAAGGCAAAACTCGTTTGTCGTACACTAAGAAACATGCTGTAGCAATGGTGTAATCTTTTCTCAGGGAGTCTATCCCTCTGGGCTCCGTGCACAGTTTTCGAAATCGTACACAACAAGACCGTAAAGTGTATACGTCGGAACGACAATACTTTAGCATTTCTTCGTGAAAGCCGAACGGGTTTGAAGCGCTAAGGTCACACCTAGACTAGAAATCTTCTCGTTATTCGGTACGCATGTAGTCGGAGTCGGAGTAGGGAGTCTCAGACAAAGGAGGCAGCACGGCGTGTTAATTTAGGTATTGAAAAAATGCAGAAAATAACTTTTAGCCGTTTCTGTCATTCCAAACTTTTTTAGACTTTCGACTCACAGGCAGGACGAGGAAACAAATATCATCTTTAAAGTACATATGCCCCACTTGCATGGAAATGACTTTAGCTCCGTTCAAAGTTACTTTCTGACGTCCCGTACTTTGTTCTGTATAGTTTCTGAGAAAAAAATGTCCGTCGTATCCATATGAATTGTGAGCCGTAACTGTTGCTTGGTGATGATAATCCCGGAACGTTTGATGTATACTTGACTTTTCGTTTCATCCAAAGGGTATAGGATACGTTGGGAAAAGTCGTTCAACGTGTATTTTCCACGAAAGATGTTTTCACTTCCTCCAGAAATCCTGCTACAGTGACGACGATGACAACAGATAGACTCTTGAACGTACTTCTCGCATGCCACACAGAAATTAGGAATGTGAATACTGGTCACTTCCATGCATTCTAAATCGAAAAAGACGAAATTGCCTTTCTTCTTGCGGTCATCGTCTTCCTCCTTATCCTATGTGGGTAGTATTTTTGAGTGTAACACTCGTGTTCCAAGTCACCGATTTTTTGGCAAATATGTTGTTTCTTTCCTGCACGAATAGGTGCCTTAGCTTTGTTGCCAATTACTATCACATGAGTTGGCAAGCACTTTCACACTGTGAACCTTGCGTCGTATGATGTTGTTGGTAACCGATAGTTTAAAATGTACGCTGACAACAAGAAGAGCAATGCGCTTGTCCTTGTCCGTCGTCTAGACAGGGTTTAGAGGCAAAACATCCCTCACATGTCAATCCACATCGCTTGTGTTGCTCTCGAGTGTTATACCCATAGTCAGATATCTCCCAGTAATCCAGTGATACGAGTAATGGCCCTATAATTTTCATCGTGATGATAGGCGTGAATGTAGTTTGCATCGTTGAAAGTTTCGCCTCTAAACAACAGAAGTCTGCGCACTTCTCCTGAGTGTTCTTTTAAGCATAGCGTCGAGCCAAGGTGTCTTGCAAATTCTGCATTCAAGGTATGCCACATGGTTTGCCATGGACGTTGTCAGCTTGCTGTAAAAGGAATTCTGATTATCTTTGTTGTTTGGCTCGGTCCCATTGTTGAATGTTCTCCCAGTCTCTTTTCATTTATGCCGTGTCGCTTTTGTCTCCATACGTTCATCCTATGACGATGTCTTGGACTAAATAAATCTTGTCTTGAGTGTTGTTAATATGGACAAAGCTATGTTTAGTACCGCGAAGGTCGTCCACCAATAACACTTTTTTTGGTCCGATTCCATTGGGGAGGGAAACGTCGGATATTTACGGTGTCGCTTTGCCATTGATGATGTGAGACTTGTCAGTGGACAGCGGAAGGTGTTGAATCTTATCAATGACTTTCTATGGTGTCAATTTCGATGGCCTGCTAAACTAGATCATCACGGGGGACTTCGGAATTTCGTGATAAATGGAACGTGTCAAACGTGTGTCTGTTTTCGGTCGACATTTTCGTAACAAAGTATACTACACATAGGTGAAAAACCCCGTTACTTTCTTCATCGAAACATCTGACTTGAAATCTTCAAACTTAAATGTGAACATGATGCCTGTGGATCTAAACTGTCAAGAGTAGCGTTTATCCGTGTCTCAGATGTTGTAGTAATTTTCAGGGGATAACTGGGGATGTACTTTACTTTGATTTTGACTCTCTGGGTCTTTAGAGAGGTCGATAATCTACTCTCAGTGCTTTCGAGATAAAATTCAAGATTCTTGCAATATCCGTAAGAAGGAATGCATTGGTCTTCAGAATGTTCACAAAGTCATAGCAAGACAAGCTTTTAAAAAGACAAAGGTAAAGATTCTTGAAATAATTGTTCAGAGAAGGGGCACTGGGTAGCAAGATATAGCAATAGGTAGAGAGGAACAACATCTGAACAAGAATTAAGATGTACCTTCCGACACTGAAGAAGTCAAGCACGTCCAAACATTCAGACAGAGAAGAAAAAAATACGAAAGAAAGTGAGGAAGAGGAGGAAAGCCTGGGAAGACATTCAACAAAAATAGAGAGTGAAAATATAAATAAGATGTCTCTGAACTTATAATGTGTTTTGCTGTGTAGTGTTGTATTATGAAATTGAACTGTAATTTGTACAAGAATATTCTAAAAAAGAAAAATGTGTCTATTCGTTTGGGATTTTATAAGAATTACCTACACTCACGCACTCACACATATACATTATGGGGAAAAAGATTTGAGTTTTATATTATTTTGGAAAACATTTAGTAGTCTTTCTGGAGAGATGTGAAAATGACCGTTGAGTATTTAGTTTTAAAAGAAAACTCAAGTGCGTTAGATAATGAGCTCTAACTGCTTTACTCGACTGCCAAAAACAAAGACTTATTTCAGTGCCTGCTGCAGTCGATAATTTGGAGGAGATCGCTAGCGTTGGTATCTCAGGCGTAGTGTTATGGAGAACATGATTGGAATGTTTGCCTCGGGAAATTCTTTTATCTTGGGTCGCATTAAAATAGTCTGATACATTTCTTTCAGACTCCTAAACTCTGCCAGGATGTCTACGAGTACCGTCACCGTTAGATGTTCACTGTCCTCATTCTCTCCTTGACATTGTTTATTCAATGCTTCTTACTCCTGTCGTTTTCGCCTTACCTCTTCTTTTCTCGCTGTTGATGGTGAATGAGAAATGCTTGTTCTGCTTCTTTATGCTGTTGCAAATGTTTGCCAAATCCTTTTTTTTCTGCCTCTGTTATGAAACCTTGACGTAAGATAAGGAAGGATAAAGCGGCCAAAACACTGGTGCCAGAACAAATTCTTGTGAAGAGAGAAAATCTGCTAAATCTCAATTAAAATCGTTCTCTTCTGGAAGAAAGATTGTGCCCGTGTTAGATGCTGATGCTATACCATCAATCCTTGTCTCTACATTCGGTGTACACTAAAGAAGGAGAAAGCGAATAAGGTACTGATATCGGAAGGAATTCTTGTGAAGAGAGAAAATCTGCTTAATCCCAATTAAAAACAAAATTTATTTTCTTTATAGGGTAGTGGTTCTTTTAGTAGCCGCCGCTATGCTATTACTCATTGTCTACACATCCGGTGCATCCCAAACCATCGTCTTTGTAGTTTCCGTCATTTTCTAACTCTGTCGCAGTGATGCACTGCGCACAGACGTTAGCGCACCCGTGCAGGAAACGTGACGTCAAAGGTAGCTCAATTTTTATTGAAACACAAATGTCGAATAGTAACTCAACTTTGTAACGCATGTTTTGATTGGTGACATAAATCAATCCATTTCAATCTGCTCTTCCACTATGAATAACCGCATTTCACTTCATTCCGTTCACCTGTTCTCGTCACAAGATGTGAAGAAACATAGAATCGTCGACCCTTGTATCATTGATGTTGTTCAACCCGAAATATCCCATGTATGTCAAATCATCATAGCCATTTACCCAAATCACAGGGAAAGCACTTTAGAAAAAAGGATCCATGTGGAGAGACAAGGCTGCTTGGTGAGAATCTTAATCTACGGTCCAGAAGTCAGCCGAAGATTGATGAAGAGAACAAAATCCGTGTAATGCCATCTATGTTAACTGAATGCTGTTAGCAAACAAAACCAAAGACTCTTTTCAGGTCCACACCATTGCTTAGAAAGTTAACTATACTATCTTGCTTAAATTCATTATTCGTTTGTATAGTTGTTTGTGTGGTATGTTTATGTTCACACGTCTATGATTTAATAATGTATAATATATTTATGTTCATCGGTATATGTTGTGTCATATGTCTATGTCACTATATGTCTCTAACCACATCTCTAACTACGTCTCTATGTGTATGGCTCAATTTGTTCCTAGCTTAATGCGAATTCAAATCGGCTCTTGCCACACTGTCTCGTCCCATTGAGGTAAGCCACTTGCAAGATTGTTGCCAGCGTCCAGTACCATGACGTCACCCCTATCCAATTACTATTGACCCTAGACAGTCCCAAACCATTGTCGTTAAACATTTCCTATGTTAAATTCCCATCCTAGAATATACCTTCCATGTTAAAATCCCTTATGATCCTATAGTCTAAACACCCATATTTAACATAGTGTCTAGATAACCGTATAGTATCAACTTTTACTACTAAGAAAGCTGCCAGGGTGTGAATTAGCCCGAAAACACAATAAAAAATTGTCCATGTCGGCACTAGTATAATAGTGAAGAAAATTACAGATAATATTAATGTATTGTTTTTCATCCTTTACGTCTTTCAATCAGGAGAAGATCGATTGAAAGGAATGTTTGTTGTGTCGTGTCATTTAGTACCGTATTCAATTGCACTTTGGGAGAAAAAATTACAAAATCAAAGAAAAGCAAACGCTATTTTCAAACTTTATTTCGCACGTACCTTGTAAATATTTTAAGCTGACATTTACGACAATTTAAAAACACTCTGATGATCTGTCGTACAGCATATTTGTGTGATACAAACATTAAGTATGACAGATTTGTGTGATACAAACATTAAATATGATACAAACATTAAATATGACAGATTTGTGTGATACAAACATTAAATATGACATATCTGTGTGATAAAAACATTAAATATGACACACTTCTAGGTATATCTCATGAAAGAAAGTTAACATTTGAGCAATTGCAGATATTTCTCTTGAGGCGATACATTGCTACCATTTTCTAACTGACCGCCATTAATTAATTTGGTAGACTGAATCCACGTGTATGGTAAAAAATTAATAACATTAGATTTATATTGTCATTTATAGTGTCATTGATAACAGTTGTACAACGATCGTGTGTTATAACATACTATTGTTTAGTTTTATATGCTTTAGACATCTTAAATGTGATACAGTCTTGAGCACAAAACATCCAGCATGACAGAATAATCACCATATCCAACTATTACAAGTGTAAACATATTAAATGCAGTATCTCTGAAAGTGACATGTTAAGTTTCAGCACAGTTTCCACTACAGTGACAAGTGAAATCGAGTTCTGCCTTAAGAAGCTTGCACTTTTACCCTGCCGCTGGTTAGGTGCCGACAAGTTTCTCGAAGAGTCGACAAGCATATTTCTCAGTCAACGTTCATTCTCCTACAATGGCAGCTCAGGACCCGCAACCAGCATCTTCGAGTGTGCTGGATGAATGCTGCCGTTTATGGGGAAGGTCATATTTCTCTACCGTTCTGAAAAAAACTCAGTATGAATCTGTTTTGCAAATTCCTGGATGGTTGTTCGGTGACAAAGCAACAGGTTTGTGAGTTCCAAGGATTTAGATAAGTGGTTATATGGACTTTGATGTGGTACCAAACACACATAATACTTGTGTGACTTCGACATCGACATTTCTAGTGGCCCATGTAGTGTTTTCCCTCTTCCCCCAAAGGATGACAGGATTACAGTCTAAGTAAATGCAGGGAACATAGACAATGACTAACTTCAATCAAGACGTAGTGCTAGGGCCGGCTCGTAAGTCGCTAAGAACAAAACGTTATGTACATTTCCTAATCCAAGCCTTATCTCCAATATAGGCACTGGGCTTATGTAAGCTAGAATGAACACATCTTATTTAACAGTAGCTTCCACGTTGAGGAGGCGTCATAGATCGGTGTCCGTATGATTATAGGGAGAGACCTAAACTGTGTCGTGGTTATGTACACAACACGCTAGAATTAGGTGTTTTGCTTATTACATTTTGTCTGTGCATATTTGCTCCACTGGTTGTAAGGAGGGAGAACAACTTCTTAATGTTGTATGTATATTTATGCATTGTGTAATTGTTCATTGCCCATAATTGGGTTAGGAATTTGTGTAATGTTTTTAAAAAATACATTATATTTATATCTGTTTTTATGATTTTAGATTATAAATTATTATTATTATTATTATTATTATTATTATTATTATTATTATTATTATTATTATTATTATTATTATGTAAATGTTTCCTTGAGTTAGAGTTCAGGACATTGCTTTTCCAGTTCCTGATCTACATTTTGTTAGCATTATTCATTTTCTAAGTTTGACGAATAAACCATATCTACAACTTACAATGGTCTGGAAAAAGTATATTGTATCTAGGAGTTTTATATATGAGGAAGGTAAATATAAATTATGATTCCCATCTAAACATCTGAATTGGAATCAATATTTTGGTTGTGTTCAGTTCTACTTTGATCTAATTTATTTATTTAAAGAATTTCATGGAATTACAACGTGTCTTTTGCTTTTATGACCAAGTAACTATTTTAAGATTACTAAGAAGTAATTTAGAGATATGTTGAAGATATTATTGTGATACATCAAGCCTGGTAGCATATCAACACAATTTCAGGATCTTGTCCATGATTGAATTCAAAAGTTGAATTTATTCAGAACATCACTTGAATTTATTCAGAATAATATATTTTCAACTTATGATATAAACTTTAAGACATTTTAATGCAGGATACTAGAAGTATTTATTTTAAGTTTTGCACTCTGTGTTTGCGGGATATACATTAATGTTGAATTATACAAAAGTTGCTGCTGTTTTTGCATATTTCTATTACTTAGATGTCCAACGTCAGGAAACATGGACCGATCTTGGTAAAATCAATCATACATTGTACGAAGCCTGCATAGAATATCACCACAGTTCCTGTTAGAAGATAATGGATCAAAACCGGAACTAAGTACTTCATACGGCCCTGTCAGTGCCCAAGTTATGCAGGGATATAGAAATTTCCCCATCACCCAAGCTTTTGCAGTGCTGGAAATACAATGTATGTTTCAGTAGCTACAGAGCACAATCTGTGATGTGTTATGTGCGTGTCACATGAAGGATTTCTAAAGCGTGTTTACTACTTCAACTGTGTCAGTCATATATTACACTAGTACACGAATTATCCTCAAAAACATCTCACATCAAGCATTCTCACTTAGCTGCAATGACTCGCCAATTGACAGGGATGCTTGTAAGAAGTCTATACAACGGTTTAATATGGGAGAAAAGCTCACACTGGGGTCAAAAGTGGAAGAAAGACCAAGGCATTTTCATTATGTATGATGTTAGCATCCCAAGCAGCATCCATCAAGCTGTTGTTTTGTCCTGGCCCATTATGTGATGTTGGCAGTCTACTCTGGACTCTGTCTACCTTTCATTCCGCCACCCTGAACGCTGCCATGCAGTACTGTTGTGGATAGACTGTTGGCTCTAATAACATGGTCATACCATTTAAGCTTTCTATTTTTAAAGGTGGTGTAGAGGTGTTCATATTGGCCTACGTTGCACCGGATGTTGCTACCCATTGATTTTGGATGTGATCCATGTAAGAGATGCCAAGGATGGTTCGATAGCATCTCATTTGTAGGTGTAATTCTGATGTCAGGAGCCAGGCCTCACATACATACGAAAAGATTGTGATTAGTAGTGCTCTCAGTAGTCTGATATTAGTTTTCAGACAGATATTCTTGTCTCTCCGGATTGGTTTTAGCTTTGACATAGCTGCCGTTGTTATGCTGCTCGTGACAAAATGTAAGTTCTTGATTTCTCTTCGGTGATTAAGGAACTAATATATTTGAACTGACTCACTGTTTCCTGTTCCTGTCCTCTGACTTTAATCTTGGCTGAGATTTGTTTGCCACTATTTGTCATCAGCTTTGTCTTCTCGGCGTTTAACTCCATGTCAAATCCGGATGATCTTTCATCCTAGATCTTCACTGTGGTATCAAACGTATCGTCATGGCCTTCCAGCCAATGAATGCGGAGGTTGGTGATGTTACGACCTCCAATGCTGACTATTCCACAGTGGTATAAAGTATACATATATACATAAACATCAGCAATGAAAGATATCATATGCACAATTTTACACCAGATATAACACTCATTTACAAAAAGAATTTAAATATACAACAATTTGCTTGGTATATTTTGTATTGATGAATTACGGCAGCAAGCAAAAGGAAATCATGTTTCAAGTTTCTGGTTTTACTAATAGCGATTTTATTTCTAAATTAATACACTCTCTTCCTTATCAATGGTAACAATGTTATTCAAAAGCATTACTGATACAATATGCAGTCTGGCATAACTCACTAAAATTTAAGTCCATGGCTGTTACATTTATTTAATTTAATGTGAAAAACGTGTCCAAAGAAGAGTTCACTATCTGTACATTCAGACAATATAACAAGTCTTAAAAGACCTTACATGCATGTTGTCTCGAAAATAAAAGATCGATATTCGTCTTGTACATTACTACCATTTAACATGTGCGTTTTATGTCTTTTTAACAGGAAAGTAAACTAGCATTACATTGTATCTTTAGTTCTTAACAGCGGTTGTTGTGTTGTTCTTATACGTTTTATCATCATGCTAATCGATTATTTTGGCGATAGAAGTCTTGCAATTTAGATGTTCTTGCTCTATCATCAATATACCATACAGATTAGTGACTGACCGATTGACCTTAACCTACTGACCACTAGCTGTCCACATATATTGTTTAAATGAGTTTCCATATATAGTAATTGATATCTCAAACTCACATATAAATAGTTCGATATGTAATCAAAGGATAATATAAGGAGTTTGACTTTGTAACCTTTATCCGTGGGATGTTTGTTAGACCCAAGAAATTGTTAGATTGCATGAAATTGGCTTCAAGGAATTATAGAGCTCGTATGCCCCAAACGGTCCCATGCAACTGGTCAGAATATTTGGACTATTACAAATGCATTCTCGGTATGAATTGAAAGACCTTTTAGGACAATGATACATTTTTCTTTGTTAACATAGAGGCCATTTAGTACAATGATACATTTTTCTTTGTTAATATAGAGGCCATTTAGTACATTGATACGTTTAATCTCTGTGAACAGAACCGCCATTTAGTAACATTATGCGTTTGCTTAAAATCACGTACGAGACAAAAACTGACATTAGTGAACGTGACACCGCAGTAAGTTCCTTGTATTTGAGGTACTCTTACCAATCAATACCATGACTGAAGACTATGACGGAAGCTAAAATACGATGCTTCTATTTCTATAAACAAATTACTTTATGTTTGAAAGCTCTTTGACTGCAATTTCGATCTTTACAGTCCAAAACAGCAATATTAACATTGACAACAAGAAACAAAATTAAAATATCGTCCGAGAATTTTGCCGAAATTTAAATAACTGAAGAACTTATTAAATTATCCGATGACCAAGGAATATGACTGAAGACGAAATTGCCTAGAGATATGATCGAAAGTTATATAATTAAGGAAAAAAGCAACAATACATTATTTTGTTTTAGGAATATTTTGAATTTGTGTTTCAATATTTTCAAACATCAGAAACAGGATGACGATAAGAAAATAATTCTTAGCCAGCTTTGTTCTTGAAAACAGCGTACCTTGCAGATATCAACGACTCTAAAATCAGCGTACCTTGCAGATATCAACGACTCTAAAATCAGCGTACCTTGCAGATATCAACGACTCTAAAATCAGCTATGAATACTACTACTGATGATGTTTAATAATCGTGCAGATATCAACGTCTCCACATTTAAAATTAGCTACGAATTTTATGACTAGAGCCGGGTAATAATTCTACAGATATCAACGTCCCCACATCCGAATTCATCTACTAATGTTAGGACTAGAGCCGTCTAATACACGGTACACAGATCGAGAAAGAATGCATTGATATACATTACACAATTGTGCAAATTAATTTGTTTTGTTAGTTATGAATATGTTTTTGGCATTGTTAGGTATTTTATTCATTCTATGCTATGAATAATTTAATTTTGAACTTCACTTTGTCCAAGTTAATCGTGTTCCCGACCTGACAAGGGTGATTTATTTGGTAAACAAATTATGCATGAATAATATTTCCTCTCTCGATGTAGGCTAAATATTAAGATCATTATTTTGGTCTTAATCGTGGACATCATGTTTATCATGTTTTTTGTAATAATTGTATTAACAGAGACTTCTAGATGTGAATTTTCCTTTAAGTAAAATCTATGTTGTGTTTTAGAAAATGCGTATCGTGACCTATGTCAAGTAGAGAAGATATGATCTTATTTACTGAAGAATATTTATTCCTTCAAAAACATCAAAAGCAGAAATATTTTTTATTGTTGTGAACAGTAAATCATTTGGAATAAAGCTATTTATTACAATTCTTATTCTTTAGAATTATAAGCTGATCAATACTATTTTGGATAGAGACAGTAAATGGGATTAATAGAGAATTCAGTATTGCACATCTTGGATTATATTATTGTGATTTATTGCAAAACTGTTGCAATAACACCACAACACAGGCCGATATAGGCACATCAACACCTTAAGCTCTGAATCTTATTTCGAGCTCCACAGGAATGTAATTAGAACCTCGTAATAACTTGTGATACACTTTTGTGGACATTTTGTGATACTGTAGTTTATGTTGGTGAAAGACCTGACCAGTGTAAAACAAGGACGCTCCTCCATCATTCAAGATAAGGGAGGAAAATGTCTTAAGGAAGAACAAGACGTTCTTAAGAGATGGACAGAATACTCCTCAGACCTGTACAACCACAGACCTACAGGGGACCCAGACATACTCAACACCCCATCAGTGACCAACACTGACAACTACCCCATCCTCCGAGAAGAAGTAGAGGCTGTAGTGAAAGCATTGAAAAAAGGGAAGGTAGCAGGATTAGACAACATTCATGCAGAACAAGTCCAAGAAGGGGGTAAAGCCATGATAAGCGCCCTACTAACAATCTGCAACAAGATCTGGCAGACAGGGGAATGGCCAACACCATGGATTCAGTCACTCATAGTAACTCTTCCGAAAAAAGCAATTTGCAGCAATGTTAGAACTATCGTACGATCAGTCGTATATGCCACCCAAGCAAAGTCATGCTAAAAATCATATTAAACAGACTGAAACCGCGGGCAGAAGAAATCATAGCTGAAGAACAGGCAGGCTTCAGACCAGGGCGAAGCACAACTGAACAGATTTTCAACCTGATAATACTATGTGAGAAATACATCTAGCACCAACAAGACCTTTGTCATGTCTTTATAGATTTTAAAAAGGCGTTTGACAGGGTATGGCATGCAACCCTTTCGTACACCATGAAGCTGTACAACATCAACGCTAACCTGATCAAAGTCATAGCAATCCTTTACAGCAAGGCCACCAGCGCAGTATGCTTCAACTGTCAAATAGGAGATTGGTTTAGGACAACTGTGGAAGTCAGACAGGGCTGCTTGCTTTCACCTACTCTCTTCAACATCTTCCTTGAAAGAATCATGACAGATGCACTGGAAGACCATGAAGGAACTGTCAGTATTGGAGGCAGAATAATAACGAATCTGCGCTTTGCTGATGACATCGATGGCCTTGCAGGAAATGAGGAGGAGCTAGCTCAGTTGGTGGAAAAACTGGACAGGACAACTACTGCTTTTGGCATGGAAATCAGTGCAGATGATGACAGTTTGGAAAGACAGAAACACATCAGTCAGCTCAAAAATAAGACTGATGCGCCCCTTGGTTGCATCTGTATTCCTATATGCCTGTGAGTCATGGACCCTCACAGCGGATTTTGAAAGGAGGATACAAGCTGTTGAAAAAAGATGCTTTCGAAGGTTGCTTGGCATTACATATATAGATCATGTCACGAATGAGGAAGTGGGAAACAGAATTAATCAACCCATTAGGCTGTAACAGAATTGTTACCGAGTGGATGGTGGATTAAATGAACAACACAAACACAATATGTGAAAGAAAATATAAATTTATGAAATAAATTATTAATGAAAAATAATGATGTATCAACACAATAACTCATGCGTTCAACCCACAATTACACTCACAACCATTCACAATACATGAATAAATTTAATACAAAATAAAACACAGATACAAAGGAATCTCTTGGACTATACACAGATCCAAGGAACCTTTACAAAAGTTATATTACCGCAAGTATAAATTGCGATAACAAATACAAAACATCAAACTATACTATCGCACGTATGGATTGCGACAACTAGCACGAACATATACATGTATTTAATCAAGTTGCTAACTTTTATTGAGATTCATTTAATCCCTTGAAATACTATTGTGATTTGAAGTAACTATGTAAATATAACTATGTATTCAATTGTACTACAATTGCAACACACACATGTGTCTCGACCCTGTATAACCGTACGATTCACCAACTGTTGAATCGCCGCCCAGTTTCCCTGAATACCTAGGGTTGATCAATACTTTTATCGGTGGTTTGCCCTTCACGGATCCACCACAGTTATACGAACAGACAGCATACAACATCTACTAGAATTAACGTTCCCAAATAACTAGATGCCACCCCGGATGTTTACACCTCTAGACAGCTCCGACACTCAGGCTTCTAGATTTCCGGATATTTACACATCACAACAGATGTAGACGGACAGACAATCCGACAGACAGACAGTCAGATGCCTCAATTTGATCTCACAATCAAATGGCACAATTAATCACATTCAGCTACAATTCATAGACATTCAGAGACGTTCAGCTACAATCAGATACGTTCAGAGACGTTCAGCTACAATCAGCAACAATTTCAGAGACGTTCCGCTACAATATCAGAAACGTTCCGCTACCATATTAGAGATGTTCCGCAACAAATCAGCTACGATATCAGAGACGTTAACAGCTACAATAAAGAAACCAGACTAATAATAGCTGTCTCTAAAAATAATCTAAATCTTAGATTACGCTATTGCATTTAAAGTCTAATAATGACTAGTAATTCCAAATATTCCACGTTCTAAATCTGCATTGTAATAAAGGCATCAGTACATGAAATGATAAACGGAATAAAATTCACAATAAAACGAAATATAAATTTAACACTCACCCCTTTGGCTGGAGATAGAATGACGAGCTATCTTTCCTGTGATAAGATACTTTTGGACTCGTAATTATTATCAGAAATATTCTGCTTATATATCCTCAAATAAGTGAGCACAATTCACGGCAAAATTACCGTGCACCCCGTGATTCTAATGTTCCCGACTTCATGTGATTCGAAGTCAGGCACATGCAAACCGTTACGCGCCGCTTGCCTTGGAGAAAAACACTTATTCACCCCAGGTAACGAATGTACGACGAAAACAAAAAAAAAAATGGTGAAATTAGTTTGTAATTCAAGAAGAAATAATTCAATTTTCGCCTAATTCTGTGACATAGGCCCTATGAAGAGCTATTGACAATTGTGAAAAAGCGCAAAATGAAATGGTATGGACATTTCACACGATCAACAGGGCTTGCTAAGACAATCCTGCAAGGTATTGTGCAGGGAGGGCGAAGGAGAGGAAGACAGAGGAAAAGATTGGAGGATAACATCTCAGAGTGGACAGGACTGAAGCTGAGTGACACAGTGAGAGTATCAGAGAACAGATTGGAATGAAGGAAGCTGGTTGTGAGGTCATCAGTGGTGCCCCATCGGTCGGCAAGACTAAGAGATAGATAGATAGATAGATAGATAGATAGATAGATAGATAGATAGATAGATAGAGATAGATAGATAGATAGATAGATAGATAGATAGATAGATAGATAGATAGATAGATAGATAGTTTATGTTTTAAGTTACACTATGTATTCTAGATCACGCTATGTTTGTACATTTACAATACTTGTTCGTTTTCACTCTTTTATGCTATTAGCTTAAGACTTTAGAGTCGTAATGCATATAAATAATTTGATGAAAACTACTGTGCGAGAGCATTATTATAATTACCAGGTTCTTTCACGAATCAGTATCCAACACGAGTTATCTCAGTGATTATTATGAAGACAAAATTTTTTAATTCTTTAGTATATGTAATATATATCATGCAATACATTTAACTCGTCAATTCAGCAAGACAATTACTGACATAAAATATGTTAAAGTCTATATTATAGCATATAGTTGTATGATAGGTCTGACTATATGTAATGTTTGAAATAAATACTGGAATATAATAGAGATGAAATATTACTTACATATAACACATTTAGTGAATAAAGGTTATACTTCACATAACTCTAAAGCTGAAGTTTGCTACCGTTTGTTACCTTAAAGGTTATGTTATGTGTCAGAAACATACTGTTATGTCACAGAATTAGGAAATAAATAACTTGGTTTTGCCTTAGAACTATTTGACAGTTTTTCTTTGTACATGTGTACAAAGTTATCTTGGGTGAATAAGTGTTTTTCCAGGTAAGCGACGGAACTAACATATATCTCGCCAGAAACTATTTGTGACGAGGCGACATTATAAGCATGATATGCACGGGTTATTTACCCTGACTATTACTCACTCTCCAATGGATTTAATGAAGATAATTTTATAACTGACAAAGTGGTCTTTTTGGATCATTTCAAGCCGTGTACGCTCTCCGTTGTGTTCTTCAGCCATAGGGGTAAATGTTAAGTTTGTATTTCACTTAATGTGAGAAGCTTATTTAGTTTGTAATGTCCTGTCGTGTAATGATGCAATTATTACAACGCATATTTGAAACTTTGTGAACTTTGAATAACAAATTGCTATTTGAGTTTGATGTATTGGCATATATCTAGAGATTTTTCAGAACCCATTATTATAACCAGTTTGGTTTATTGTAGCTGACGAGTAGAGCTGATTAGAGCTGTCCGTATGTATGTACGTATCTCTTGTACATGTGGTGGAGCCACGACTGTAGATGTAGCTAATTCAAGGGTGCTGTATGTTGTCTGTAAGTGTGTATACGTATGACTGTACATGTGGTGAACTCGTGAAAGGCGTTAGCGGCCTATACAAATGTGAGTCAAACCATATGACTCGATAAAACTGTGCGGTTTATCAGAGTATAAATCGTACGACTATACAAGGGTCAAGAAGCATGTTTGCTCCAGCTTTTGTTTCAATTGGGTACATTTTGATTTACACGGGATTAATTTGAATCTTGCTTACAGTGCATAACACTATTTGAAACATATTTTGATACATTGAGATTATTTGAATCTTAATCGTAATCAATACGTGAGAGTATGTGAATATCTTACAGTACATAATATTATTTGAAATGTATATGAAATACATGTTTGTTTATCGGCCTTTCATATTGTTATCATATTTTCGTTTATTTTCAATATGTTAATGTTTGTGTAGCAAGATGGGATAAATCGTATGTTGAGAGCGTGCGAGAACCATAGTATTTATACACCATATATTTTTCTTTCTTAATTCAATCTATAAATTTCCATCTTTCCTATATTCTGTTTGTGTTATTCATTTAATCCCAAATCCACTCGGTTTCTATTCTGCAATACATTCAATACATATATGGTTAGGTTGGACACAGCAGGCTTTAATAAGCTTTACATTACATTATTATGTTTGTTCAATGGGCCTCACTTAAATCAGAGATATAAAACTTGACTCTGAAAGCAGGGAGCTTAATGTGATCAACTTTTTCAATGGAAACGTTTTGCAGCAATGTGTGAACCGAACTCAACTAGTGTCAAATAGCCAAAATTGTAAATACATCACCCTCGTTTCATGACGTAGGTGTTAACTGAACAGGAATACGTTTGCGCACAGACATAAATCATAATAGCAAGTATACACTGTATCAAGATAATACTTCCCAATTTCAAAACATGGAAACAAGTTAAGAAATTAACAGAATGCTAATGAAAACATTACATAATTAATCTTTTAAAATACAATACTAGAATTACACAGAAAAAATATTTGCAGATCACATTATGTTGAAGCAATCTGCATCCAGATTCGTCTCGATCCGAAATGAATTGGCTGTAAGGTCACTTTTCAATGCATCAAAATTGCGTTGGCGACGTTTACTTTATTCAAAAACATTGCAGGCTGCTGGTGTATGTCAAGGACAACATCCCTTCCAATTTGTTAAGTGTGTAAATTTCCTATTAGTCAAACCAGCAGCAAACACTGAAGCAGTAAGTACGTACTAGTATAAGCAATGAATGTCTTTAACCCCTCTTGCTCAAGTGGCAAAACTGCTCATATTCCCTTGTCGGACGCATCAGTTCTTAGTACGATCGATTCATTCAGGTCGGATAACTATAGGATTGGCGCATTGATCACGTTTCAGATACAGTCATTGAAAGCTCTTTTGTGACATGTACCCAACGAAACATTATTTGTTTGGCCGTTCCGTGTCATGTCCGTCCACGGAATAGCTACTACGACAAAATTTGGAATACATTTCCTTTCAAACCTTTTTATTACGTAGGAATGATCACAGCTGGAGCTGTATTTTCGGTCTCCAAGCATGACTAATCGATTTAATTTTGTTTGAAAGAGAGGTTACCAGGGCGTATGAAGGGACGGTTGTATTAAAAGGCACCTGAACGCTAAAATGAAAATAGCGTTCACAATATAAATCGGGCTAAAGTAGGTTTGATGCATATGTATCCCAAAAGGAAGCCAGAGTTTCAGTCCAAGTGCTAGGTTATCCTTAAGGCATCGAGCACTCAAAACTACCACAAAAAATATGAGGATGCCAAATTATCTAACGTCATCAATTTCATGCATTCTTTGTTCAGTGAAGTGGATACATACCTGAAAAATCTCTTGACGTACGGAAATTAAGCCAGGAACATATATCTGGATTCATCCATGGGAACTGGATGAATTGGATTCTTTGAACGGCATAGTGTTGAGAAAGCTGATGATCCTCACAAGGTTGAAGACAAGGATCGTCGAAAGAAAATCAAATAAGGACCCGTATTACAGATGACGGATCCTTTGCGTTTTATAAATGTAGTTGAATAGGGTTTCTGTACGTTTGAGACTAAGTATTTCCATTTTTCCTTTGATGGGTAACTCGACTTATTTCAGGTGTTCACATTGGTCTTGATTTTGAGTGGTGAAGCATTTCGATAATCCTTGTGTCATCCGTTTTTTTTCAAATGAGGTATTACAACTCTGTATAAAGTAGCATGATATGGGACACAGAAGATCAAACTTTGGCGAGATGTGTCTGGTCAGGCATTACTCTATTTACATTAGATCACCAATAATGTTAAGACGACGCCATTTATATTTAATTATATAAGCATGATTTTAATTTTGCAAGACAAATTCAGTAAATGATCAATTTTGCTTAAATATCGATTGCTAGAAAGAAGAATATTGATTAGTTGCCAGAAGAAAGGAAACATCTTATAGACATTACCAGAACTAGACGTTAGCTTGTGTTCTCGAATTGCTTTGTATAGACAGTTAATATACTTTTTACTTGGCAACAATATGTATTGGAAAAATTAATAAAATGGTTATTACAAGGTCTGTTACCACATTCAGTTAGCACGACAATATATCAATAAGGTGTCAGGATTGTATGGGATCCTCTCTTTGGCATGATAATATATCAATGAGGTTTTAGTATTGAAAGCTATTCTTCCTTTGGCATAGCAATATATCAGTAAAGTTTCCGGCTTGTATGGCATCCTATCTTTGGCATGATAATATATCAGTAAGGTTTCAGTCTTGAAACTACCGTTCTTCTAGTATTGCCTAAAATGACGAAAAATCATACTCATACAGATGTATGAAATCTCATTACAATTGAACGATCGCTTAAAAGTAAATGAAAAACATCCCATGAAATGTAAAACGGCTAAGAAATACATTAATATGTACTGATATTAGTATCAAGATTGCATTTTGAATCGGTGTCAACAAAGACGTTATTTCCTTTGTAATATGTTTACTGCTAACACCAAGTTGATATATTAAGCATATGTTATGCGGAACGCTGGTGTAGCGTAGGGCATACTCTCGTATTTGTTATCAAAGTGCAAATCTGCATATCCTTACACAGAGACGAATAAGTAAAAACGTTTTACTAGTCCCAGCAAAAACGTACGAGTGCTCGAATCCTCGAGGAGGCTATGCATTGCAGGGATTTGATTGAACTCCAGACGAATATAACGCCGAAGGACATCAACCAAATATAACCTAGCCAACCTCAGTAGCCATTGCCAACATGGCGAACGTCATCTTGCATTCAGAATTTGACAATACTTCAGACTTAAGCAGTTTGAGAGAGGCAATACTCGACATTTAGAATGGCTAGAGAGCAAGAAGAGCTGATATTGATAGGTGATGAGATTGGTTTCATCTAGAGCAAGACAAAAAATGACAAAATTACAGTGATGATATCAACATTGTCAAAGGAAGATCATCATAGTACTCTCATGACCCTTAGAGTCAAAATGGTCGTTATTGTACTCTCATGACCCCTAGAGTCAAATTAGTCATCATAGTACTCTCATGACCTCTAGAGTCAAATTAGTCATCATAGTGCTCTCATGACCCATAGAGTCAAATTAGTCATCATAGTACTATCATGACCCCTAGAGTCAAATTAGTCATTATAGTGCTCTCGTGACCCTAGAGTCAAAATGGTCATCATACATACTCTCATGACCACTAGAGTCAAAATGGTCATCATACGTACTCTCATGACCCCTAGAGTCAAAATGGTCATCATACGTACTCTCATGACCACGAGAGTTAATGGTCATCATAGTACTCTCATGACCCCTATAGTCAAATGGTCATCATACGTACTCTCATGACACCGAGAGTCAAAATCGTCATCATAGTACTCTCATGACCCCTAGAGTCAGATTAGTGATATTGTTACCAATCAAGGGTGTTTATGTATTATTACTAAGCTTTGGCTTCGTTGGAGATAAGGATGCACATGATGAATATATATGTCTTGCTGTACAATACAAAAACATCCACGTACAACAACATTAAATAAATGCTAGAAAATCACGTATCGTTGGAGGAAATATGTATAAGGCTTTTAACTCAGAAATCAAAGGGGACATGACAGAAATTATATTATGATTGGTTACGATTGTTGACAAGCGGCTATATATCACAGTCACAATAAGGAATAATTAGACTTGAAAAGAAAACAATAAATCATAACAAGGACATTAAGCATCTAACATACACAGAAAGTCCATATAAATAATATTCATAAATAGTGTGTACAATTATTGGGTACAAATAGTGTGTATAAATAGTGTGTATAAATAGTATGTTGTTACATGGTTTAGGCTCTCATAAACTTTGTAAAGTTTAACAAATAATTTATTTCCTTAGAAAAAACAAAGTAAAAATGACGAAAAGAACTTATGGTTTGAAGAATTAAAATCCAAAATTAATCCAAGAATAATCCAAAAATTAAAACTTAGAAGACATAGTAATAAAATACTGTTATGAATCTGAGTTCGAGTCTCGACAAAATTCAAAATGGAAGGCGATGGTGTATACTGTAGTCATAGTAATTCCAATGTGTCTACCGTTTGTTTTATACAGAAAAAAGACTCCGGTGTTTGAATTTTGAATGCAATTACATTGCATGTGTTTGCAAATTCTGTATGAACATTTACATTGTCTTATGGAAAAGAATTAATCTTTCAAAATCCTGATGGTTTGAAGAAATATTGAAAATTAAACTGGTCACAACAAAGAACACCTTACGTCCATGCTTTTAGAAGCCCGACTAAGCGTATCTCTTTAAATCTCTCTTAACCAGTCTGCTGCGTAAAACAATTCCGGTAAAACCAGAATTGTGAAATAAAAACGCAGAATTTCGAAATAATTGATACCTGATGCAAAACAACGTAACATCTATTTACATCAAAAGTCACGCACTCTAGTACAGCCTCATTTTCACTCTATTAAATATCAGACTAAGAATAAATTAAAGAAAAAGAAAAAACATTTTTTTTATTCCAACTCTCAGTTAAGGTAGGAAAATATTTCCAGCATTGAGATAAAAATTTATAATATTAGATGTTTAAGAACAGGTCGAACTAATTTTTTGAAAATTTCAATTCCATTGAATAAAATTACATTACTGTAGCAAGTAATGTAATTAAAAATATAAAACTAGCAAACAAACAATTAAATTAAAGCAAATACAAATTAAATAAATTACATGTACCAATGTATAAATAATATCTTTACATTATGTGTTTTATATCGACCTTGTAAGACGTCAGATACTTATATTATCGGGATATACATTGGTTTTATGTCCTTTATGCATTAAAAGAAAATATTCATATTTTGTTTTGTCATTGCCAGAGTATGATTCAGATTCAAAGGAGAAGAGAAAAGCAAACTAAACACTGTTTAAATATAATTTGATTTATTTCGCTCAAGTATTCAGAGGGATACAAATATTCTCGTTTTGCAATATTACTTGAAATGTTTTACGATCTCTGTACTAATGTCATTAATAAATCGGTTTTTAGGAATGCCTACAACGACGAATGTTCTTCTCTGGGCTCATCACATTTTTAAGTGCTGGAATTGCAATCCTGTGTGTGGAATTACTGATGTTTTCACTGAGTTTTAAAACTCAAAAGCATTATAAGAATACATGATGCGGTGTCGTGGCAGCAATCCCCAGTGTTAATGAGACTTTTCAATATAATCAATGATACTGCTAAAAGAACCAAAACATAAGCAAAACACAACAATTGCTATTTAACACATAACTATAAAGCGATTCATTTGAGTGTACATGTTTGCTTTAACGACTGAATGATGTTAGATATTTGTATCATGTCAGATAAAAAAAGGAAACAATTTTGAACTCTAAATGATGTTGTTTGATTGGTTTTACTTCAAGTGGGTACTTCGTTTAAAATGTAAACTCTGAAGGACGTTGTTTTCTTGGTTTTACCTTTAGTTGATACTTCGTCAAATTTTAAATTCTAAACTATAGGATGTTGTTTGGCTGGTTTTACTTTTAGTTGATACTTTGTCAAATTTTAAACTCTAAAGGATGTTGTTTGGCTGGTTTTACTTTTAGTGGGTACTTTGTCAAATTTTAAACTCTAAAGGATATTGTTTGGTTGGTCAGTACTTTCTGTGAGTATTTCCTTCTAAATAAATACGAGGTCAGTGCCCTTTTCAAGGACAAGATGAGGCAGCCGAACCTTGAATGACTTTGGAAAGGCTCAGTCCCTTTACCCTTTGATTAAAGATCCAACGTTCTGCTGAGTTTGCTCCTCTTGTTAAAATCTGAATCAAGGCTGCAATCAGTCATTGTGTCAATGGAAACTCTCGTGTTACCTTTTCTCCCCATTAGAAATTCAAATGTTATGCTAATACGTGTCGTTTGTCCATGAATAGCAGTAGGAGAATAAGGATAAACTACTTACCTCACAGACTGGTTTATAACATAAAAATAGCCATGGCGATAAGTAGCTAGCACAGCTCTTAATGAAAAAAAGGACTTAATTTCAAGGCAATAATTAATTAAGAGAGAGAGAGAGAGAGAGAGAGAGAGAGAGAGAGAGAGAGAGAGAGAGAGAGAGAGAGAGAGAGAGAGAGTGCGTGAGTGGCTGCCATAAGACGGAACGATACACGCATGTACAGCTCACGAGAGATACATTTGCCATAACTAACATTGCGGATCAAGTCTCGTACGTAAACAGGAAATAACTTAATTTACAAGTAAACTAATTGAATAAATGTCAGATAATCAATCAAAAAACTGCATCCTCGCAATCCAGTACTGAATGGTTTATATAAATAAGGAACCTCGAACTTTGTATCAATTTAATGAAACTAATTTTGCAATTATCTGTTACTTTCAATCTAAATAATTACAAGTCTCTCATACCCTATGCAAAACAATTGGTGAAGAGCAACACAGTGTAAACTTATTCGAGTGAACACATATGTCCATAGACAGAACCAAAAAGGATAAAATAACGAATGGATTATAGCTTAAAATCTGTAGAAAAACGGTAACGTCTATCCTTGCAGGGGACTGTAAACTGTTTACACTGCAATGTAATACATTACATCCTTACCACATGATAAATATAGTAAAAACGTAAGCTACGTTTAAAATAGGACACTTTTCGCAAGCGTAAATACACAGAAATATGCCAGTCTTTCCAAAGCAAACTGTTTTGTATGCAATACCGGCAGTTCATTACAAAAGGTTCACTTATTCTTGTTCGAGAACTTCTTTTCCTAAAACAGGGAGGGGCGGAAGAAGGACAGCCTCATATAAAATTGATTGTGTGGTCTTAAACAGCGCTCTAGAAGAAAAAAATGGCTTTGATATATATATATATATATATATATATATATATATATATATATATATATATATATATATATATATATATATATATATTTATATATTTATTTATTTAATAATATCGCTTTATTCTGTTACGCGTCATTGTTTAGTATGCAATGATAACGTTTTCATTTCTCGCTTTAATGCAGTGTTATCTGTATATCTCATTAAAGCACATTATTTAGCGCTAACATTGTATTTGTGTTACTACAGGTATGATATAGCTATAAATGCACCAAATCAATACAATTTGATTTAATAATGTTTCAAACAAAATCTTATTTCAAAACAACTCTAAAATTCTAAGGTATTCAGTCCTGGTCTGACCTTCGAATCTTATTGAACCAATCAATTCCAGGATTGTGTTTACATTACTAAAGTTATATTCTTGTGGTTATCAACGTAGTTGTTGATTTAACATTTGTGATCAGCCTGTTTATGAATTAAATTCTTACGATGAAGTGTACTTTAATATATTACTAACCAGCACTGACTTAAACGTTTTAAATATATATATCATATACTGAAATGCCGTAAAAAATTATATAAACTCAAAAGACGATAGAGAGATCTACATTAAGCAGTGAATACAATGGTTAATTCTGTCTTTATATCGGGCCAATTAATGGATGATGTAACGTTTGTCTTATTAACGGGTCATTTAATGGCTATCGTAACTTTTGTCTCATTAACTGACCAAGTAAGGGATGTTGCAACTTTTGTCTTATTAACGGACGTATTAAGAGATGTCGTAACGTTTGTTTTATTAACGGACCAATTATTGACTGTTGTTACTGTTTCTTTTATTAACGGACCAATTAAAAGTTGTTGTCACTTTTGTCTTATTAAAGGAGGTATTACGTGCTGTCCTAACTTTAAAGACTATATAAGGGCTGTTTTAACTTTTGTCTTATTAACGGATCAATTAAGGACTCTTTAACTTTTGTTTTATTTACGGACAATTAAGGACTGTCTTAACTTTGGTTTATTAACGGAACAATTAATAACAATGAAAATCGTTATCCTAACAAATAGACGAGTGATGATAATGTTTATCTTATTAATATACAAATAGCTATAATGCTGAAGATAAATTATGACATTAAAAACCAGAAATAAACACCAATGAAGAATGCAGAAGTTTAACTGGAGATCATGTGGCAAGTGTGAATGCATAAAATCAATATCACTCGATTTGGACAAGTCTCTAAATGTTTCGTCCCACGGATTGTTTTTACAAAGTAAACTAAAAATCCTAAGTGGTCAAACGACACATAACTAGAAGTGTAAATTAATTATGCCAAATATCCAGTAAATTGCGTAATTTCCAGCAGAATGATTTATACAATTATAACAACTGGTGATTCAGGTAGATGTATTGTATTAATAATTATATACATAAATATTATTATTTTTTTATAGCTGGAACAAAGGACATAAAACCTAACTAAAAGCATTTAAAAGACATAAACGAATTTGAAACGTTATACTATCCCTCACAACATTGCTATAAATAAGGAAATCTGCACACAGAAAATCTGAAAATAGGATGTATTGTTATTTCGTATCCAACAGCTATCGACTAAATGAATCTATTATTGCCATCATACATGCCTTTCTTCTTTGTTTGGTTTTATAACATAGTACCTTCTGTTACCTAGGTTACCTGTTTATTAGTTTGTAACATTGTTCATGTATTACGTTATGACACAAAAAAGCTGCGAGCCATATGGAATTAGTGTCAGAAAATTAAAGCTTTCAAATCGCATTATAGCTTTCTTTCACTGAACTTTTTAAAGTATGTTTAGAAACTTTTGTATACGAAAGCCAATTCTTTTTACTTTTTTAATTAATTATGGCCTACCAACTTATAATCCTACTACTATATTGCCTGTCATTTAAGACATAATTTAGAAACAAATGTGTTTTAACCAACGAATTTAAGTATATCAATAAATACCATGATCAACATAAATCGCAATCGGTTGAGATAAAGTCAATTCTGACGTACTGTCTTAACTAAACTAATAGTTGAATGGATATCTCCTATTAAGGATTTTTTGTAAGGTTTTAATAATGTTGTTAGTGATATCCTTTAGAAAAATAGCAGTCCATACATTTCAAAATAGTACGTTCTATTTGCGAAAGTCTTGTTTAACCAAAAATATCCCAAACAAACAAGCCAGCACTCAAAAGCATACGTTTAAAACCTCTCAATCGACTTAGAGCTAATAATACATGACGTCACTCTCAATCGACTTAGAGCTAATAATACGTGACGTCACTCTCAATCGACTTAGAGCTAATAATACGTGACGTCACTCTCAATCGACTTAGAGCTAATAATACGTGACATCACTCTCAATCGACTTAGAGCTAATAATACGTGACGTCACTCTCAATCGACTTAGAGCTAATAATACGTGACGTCACTCTCAATCGACTTAGAGCTAATAATATGTGACATCACTCTCAATCGACTTAGAGCTAATAATACGTGACATCACTCTCAATCGACTTAGAGCTAATAATACGTGACATCACTCTCAATCGACTTAGAGCTAATAATACGTGACGTCACTCTCAATCGACTTAGAGCTAATAATACGTGACGTCACTCTCAATCGACTTAGAGCTAATAATACGTGACATCACTCTCAATCGACTTAGAGCTAATAATACGTGACGTCACTCTCAATCGACTTAGAGCTAATAATATGTGACGTCACTCACGGTACCAGTTTAGGACTTGATCATTCTCTAATCTCTATAAACGATTTAACTCTGTGTCCTAAATATCATACTTTCGTTATGTTCGGTAATGGTACAACTATCCACCATTTGATGGGTTCTACATCAGTTGTTGTATTGTGGGAGATTGGGGGACAATAAGCGATTAACCGATTGGTTCACATTGTGGGGTACATAGGGGAAATGCACATCCTATTTTAAATGATATTATAAGGATGAGCGTGCATATAAGGACACGATTGTATGCGAGAACTATTACGATTCTGTGTACATAAAACAAGTAACAAAGAAATGAAATGAACATGTTAATTACATTCAACAAATCAATTTTTTCTTTAAGTTAAAACGTGAAAATTTAAAAGGAAGTATTGTGAACAATATTCCAAAAAATACTAAATGCTCTATCATAACCCCAAAGTGTACAAGGTATTTGAATGAATTCCGTTATTGAATGCGCCGCACAAACACTCTTGAATAGATTGATTTACCATTAGTCTTGATGTATGAAAATGAATTTATCAAGAATGTCTTTGAAATAATTTATAATCAACCCACAATAATATTTTAGTCCCAAACGTTGATGATCACTTTCTAATTAAATTGAATAATTTTAATAAAAGTCTTTTCAAAACTAATTTTGAACACAACCGCAAATAGTTCCATTAACTGAACTTTAAACAAGAATAAATCATCTTGTTTACTTGATTCGAATATACTAGTTTTACGTGATCTAAAACACCGTAAGATGCCACAAATGTCGATCACATTTTCAAAAATTGTAAAGAAGGTCTAGAACTCACATATCAGTAAAGAAGGTGTTTGTACATTACAAATTTGACAATAGTCCTCAGTTATGGATAAAATCAAAGCACTCAGTATCACTTCAATATAAATAACACGACTTAGTACATCAACGTGATATTACGAGGAACCTATTCCATATTGAGCGGAGAGTATTGCATGCGAAATCAAAGCCACACTGAGCATTTACTAATTATTAATCGTTATCAAATACCATGACCACTGGTTGTGCAGAAATGTCCAAAGGATTTAAACACTGCGAAGTACCATGAACACTGTCTGTGTCACAGAATTAGGCGAAAATTTGAACTGATTTTTGTTGTACTTGAATTGCAAACGAAACTCACCATTTTCTTGATTTCGTCGTACACGCATTACCTGGGGTGATTAAGTGGCGTGTAACGATTTGCATGTGCCAATTTGTAATTTACATGAAATCCGAAATACTCGTTTTACGTGGTGCACGGCAAGCTCGATGTGATTTATGAGAGTATATAAGGCGAAGGATTTCTCATTATTATTTACGGGAACTAAAATATCTAATCGAAGGATAGATAACCTCGTCTTGCAAATCTCCAGCCAAAGGGGTGAGTGTTAAATTTACATTTCGTTGTATTGTGAATTTTATTCAGATTATCATTTCGTATAATGATGCCTTTATTGCAATTAAACGTGGAATATTTGGAATTACTAGTCACTTTTAGACTTTAAATACAATATCGTAATCTACGGCTTAGATTATTTTTGAGACAACTATTATTAGTCTGGTTTTGTTTATTATAGCTGATTCCGTCGTTGATTCCGTCGTTGATACCGTAGAAGTACATCACTGATAGCGCATCTAATAACATCGTTGATACCGTCTCTGATACCGTAGCTGCTAACGTAGTTGTTACAATGTATCTGATACCGTAGCTGCTAATAACATCGTTGATACCGTAGCTGTTAACACATCTGATACCATCTTTTGATAAACGTCTTTGATATCGTCTGATTTGTTGTGGGACATCTATTGTTTGTTCTGGAACATCTCTGTATAAATATCTGAATGTGCTTGTGCCGTTAATTTGTGCAAACGGAATTGAAGTATATGTCTGTGTGTCGAACTGTCTGTTCGTCAACATCTGTGTAACATGTAAATATCCGGAAAGCTAGAAGTCCGAGTGTCGGAGCTGTCTTAGAGTTGTAAAACGTCCGGGTCGACATCTAGGGGAGTGAGGAACCGTTGGTTCTGGTAGATGTTGTATGCTATCTGAACGTATAACTGTGGTGGATCCGTGTAGGGAAACGTCCGATAATAGTATTGGTCAACCCTCGGTTCTCGGGGAAACTGAGAGACGATTCAACTGTTGCTGAATCGTGCGGTTATACAGGGGAGACACATAGGTGTATTGAAATTATAATATAATTTAATACATTGTTGTATTTGCATGCTTATGTCAGATCGCAATAATATTTCAAGTGATCACATATATATCAATAAAAGCTAGCAACTTGATTGAATACAAGTATATGATCGTGCTAGTTATCGCAATCCATCGTGCGATAGATAGTTTGTCGTTTGTGTTTATTTTTTTCGTAAATCATACTTGCATTTATTTAACTTTCGTAAAGGATTCTTGGATCTGTGTATAATCCAAGAGATCCCTTTACATTTGTGATTCCTTTTGTATTGTTATTTAATTTGTTCATGTATTGTGAATGGTTGTGAGTTTAATTGTGGGTTGAGTGCATGAATTATTGTGTTGTTACATCTGTATTTTTTTCATTTATAATTTATTACATAAATTTATATTTTCTTTCACAAATTGTGTTTGTATTGTTCATTTAATCCACCCTCCTCTCGGTAACAATTCTGTTACAGTCTGTACAGAAATGTCCAAAGGATTTAAACACTGCGAAATACCATGTCCACTGGTTGTATAGAAATGTCCAAAGGATTTAAACACTGCCAAGTACCATGTCCACTGGTTGTACCGAAATGTCCTAAGGATTTAAACACTATGAAGTACCATGACCACTGTTTGTACCGAAATGTCCTAAGGATTTAAACACTGTGAAGTACCATGACCACTGTTTGTACCGAAATGTAAAAAGGCTTTAGACAATTGCCAAGTACCATGTCCACTGTTTGTACCGAAATGTCCAAATGATTTAAACACTGTGAAGTACCATGTCCACTGGTTGTACCGAAATGTCCTAAGGATTTAAACACTGTGAAGTACCATGACCACTGGTTGTACAGAAATGTCCAAAGGATTTAAACACTGAAGTACCATGTCCGCTGGTTGTACCGAAATGTCCTAAGGATTTAAACACTGTGAAGTACCATGACCACTGTTTGTACCGAAATGTAAAAAGGCTTTAGACAACTGCGAGGTACCATGACAACTGGTTGTACCGAAATGTCCAAAAGCCTTAGACAGCTGTGAAGTACCATGACCACTGTTTGTACCGAAATGTCCAAAGGAGTTAAACACTGCGAAGTATCATGACCACTGTACCGATTTGCCCTCTAGGTTCCTTACCATTGTGCTGAATATAAATTTATAATTGAACCTGCGACGAAAATATACATAGATTTTAGAAATGTAGTTACAATATCAGTCTTTTGTTCACAAAAAGGGAGATTACTATTTTCCGTGAAAATATGTTTTGACTCGATGGTCTGACTGTGTGATTTTAATAGAAGTAAAAGGTATAATAATATATTTTTGAGGCGGCGTTTGCGTCTTATTAAGTTTATGTTTGCATTCTTCATTAATGATTTTTACGTCCGGTGCTTCCAATAGTCTTTCGTATAGCGGAAAAGACATGTTCAGACACCTATGATGCCTCAAAAGTGCATACGTAGACAAGCTATGATATCTAGACAGAGTATATCTAGCAATACATATTTATTTCAAATTAACTATTTTACGAACCCATATATTCTAAAAGTTATCAATATTGAAAAATGTATGCTTTCGATAGAAAAAATGTTTGTAATACATATATTTTTCTTAAGTCTATAATAATTTTCATAAACAAATGAATTTTGTTCAAACAAAGTATTTGCAACAATGTCAAATTTATACACTCAAGGCGTTTAATAAAGGGTATATATTTAGCATAGCAACAATTCAAGTCTTACATTTGTAAGAATTTCAAAAGTAAATACTAATTTATAAGTGAGGCTCAGTCATTGGAAATCATTTTTCCAGATAAGATAAAACTTGCTGAGATATGCATGCTTTTTAATACTTGTACAATATCCATTACTGACATTTTATGTTAATATTGTAAACAGCTTTAGAGATGTAGTTAAACTGCGAAAAGTCAGCATCTGTCTCTAAAATACACAGTGTAACTCTAATGAGTCGCTGTCAAACAGTAAAGCTTTTTATGCCTGCGATACTGAAAAGAGTCGATATTTCCAACCAGAAATTAGAGTCGGTATTATTTAATGCTTTTTGTACTTTTATTGATTTGCACTAGTTTATCTCGAAATTCGATGTTAACAGTTTAATCCTATAGTGATAAATGTTTTGTAAATGCCAGATCACATTCGAAACATTCAAGCGGAAAATCGAATCCGTAAGTTATATATTTCATTGTAAATTTTAAGCCGATCCTTGAATAACAGCCATATTTAGAAATCCGGACTAAACAACATCTGCATCGTATTAAATGCTCATATTTCTAGTGCTTTAAAAGGTTTGTTAAAAACAAAGAAATTTTAAAACACTTCAGCATTGATCCAGCATCACGATAAATTACTGAGAATTGTGACCTTTCCTGCATTCATGGACGTGTCGAAAAATACACTTTTTTACAACATGGAGGATGTAGTTGTTTTAGTCAGTACCGTACAAGGTGGAGGTTGTAGTTGTGATAGTCAGAAATACATATAACACCCCAAGTGTGTTCACCTCGTGGAGACGAAAGCCAAAAAACGTTGTCAAAGTATATGATGTTTTATATTCTGTAAGTTCATGCTAAGTATTGCATATACGGATATGCTATTTTTACATACTTTCCTTTTAACGATTTGGAATAGTAGTTATACAATGTATTCACAAGCCTTCATTAGCAATTCGCACTGTTCTCACTTAAATAGACTACGATATGATCCAAACGGATCCTAGTTTCTTATCAATAAATTTGATTCAGTATCATTAACAGTTATAACAGTCTTAACTTTATCTCTAAACAAACGATAGACAAAGAGATAGTTTATAATTAGTTAATATAAAAGGCATTTAAATTATTCGAACATTTTAATTATGAATCTAAGATGGAAAGACATTGGAGAGTGGAATGAAGAAATACTGTTTAGTACAGTGCCGCCATTGTATTAATGATACCTTTAAACACTTTGTAGTGCAATTTATTTGATGTCGTAAATACATATATAATAATATAAATCAATGATCACAGTAATTACAAAATACCTGTATGGTAGTTGCGATAGTCATTTGTAGTTTATCTGTGTTCGTGACGTGTATTCTACAAAGTTAATCAATGTAAAACAATTTTGGTAAAGACCTTCCTATGAACATACCATAATATGTGTACTAGTTGATTGACTTAGAAAGCTTATTTAAGTTGTCTTAATCAGGACAATTTGCACTGTGGGTAACATACTTCTCTCTGAAACTCTTATATTTTCCTATACCGACCTAATCCATTTTAAACAATAAAAAGCTCGTAATATAAATAGGAACTATTGTTGATTTTTTTCCCTACATCAGCATAGGAATCAAACTGTCAGCAGCAACAACTATATTTTGAATACATTCCCAATATCTAATTTTAATCAATCGAATAGATAGTCATGTAATGTCACGTGTCCATTGGACCAAACGTGTTCTCACGTTGATAGCTAAATGGAGAAGAGAAACCAAATCCACTACCACTACAGAAAGTATTTGTTCTTCTACTTTTATTTTCGTGGGTCTTAGTTCATGTTTAGTGCCCACGTAGGTTCGTAACTACAAAGCTTGTTAGCTACAGCATAATATGAGGTAAAACAAATCGTTTCCAATCCGACGGATTTTCAATGCATTTTTCTGCCTGTAATTTTTGTTGTTGTTGTTGCTGTAGGGTTTAACGCCATTTTTCAGCACACAATAGGCCATACATGGTGGCCAGTAATAATGGTTGAGGAAGAACCAGGGAAAACACCCGGAAAGAACCACCGACCCACGAGATGCTTCTGGCAAGCTTTCTCACATATCCACGTTGGCTGAATCCGAGACTCGAACCCACGAAAAACAGAGGTGAGATGGCAGTGATCTGTAATGCAGAGCGCTTTAGACCACTCGGCCACTCGGCCACTTGGGGCCCATGTTGGTGTTATTATTTTATGGTGTAACTCCATACACAAGGCTAATCATGGCTGTCAGCGTAATTGGAAAAACGATGGAAACCGAGGCAAGAACTACCGACCAAAGGGAAGTTACTGGGAGATTTATAACATACAAATATTTGCCAAGCCCGAGACTCCCCGCCTGTAATTTGTCTCATAACCAATGCTGCGCGGAAGGAAAACCAAACAGCGCACCAACTATATTTAAATGGTATATATTTATCTCCGCAGCGTTCTTGTAAAACTACTTCAAATAATTAGACTGGTTGTCGCAACTGTCTGTGACATTAATTGGGAAAAAGGCTAGAAGCACTCCGATTTTCGAGTCGCAGGCTGATGACATTGATCTTTCCTAACTTCATTTAGTTTTTACAAAACTCATGTGATTATTTGGTGTATTCAGGGCAGATGAAATATACGAACAAAATACCAGACGATATATTTATGAAGAGATTTAAGAACAACGTTTGACCATTGATTGCTGTTGAATGAATATTTATACATTGCTTTATTTATTCTCTATTCAAGGCTTTTTTCTTGTTTTCTCTACATTTTTATAATTAATCTTGTTTTCTAGTGTAGACTAAATATACAAATGTTCATTTTGGTATGTATGTATGTATCATCGAGGATTTTAAACAGAGACAGAATTAATAATCTGAGAACGTTTTACAGCAGCAGAAAGAAGCAGAACAAACATTTCTTCTTTAACAGCACGAGGTATAAAAAAAAGAGAATCCGAGGCAAGGAGGAAACGTCAGGAAGAATAAGCAGCAATGAATGAAAGTTGAATTTAACGTGATACCGGCCATAAAGGTCATTTGATCACTGGCTTGAACCATCAATTTTTTATGATGGTTGGTTTCCCGTGGAGGAAGGAATGGTGCCACATCCCTACGGGCATTTAACGCACAAAGTGCGCTTGCTCATTTTGGCCGTCATGTCATACCACTAAAAAGTGGCTAATGACATGAATGTAAGGCCCTGGGTGAGTGGGAATAGACCCAACACACACTCAACCCTATCAAACAATCAAAAGTAACGTACTAGGGGTGCAATGGCACCAAATGGTGACGAGAGAAAAATAGTTTTCTCATATCGTCATTTTTGTCGAGTCCGGTCGCTGAAAAGAAGGAAAAGATCCCGGAAAGCCAGCCGTTGTCGTATATTGTTGTCGTTTACGCCCTGGAACGCCCTAGCCGTACTTATTTCAAATTCAGTCCAGTTATACAAATGGACAGCCTAATACCAATATTGTGTAAGCCACCTGTGCAAAATTGTATCAAATAAATGAGTTGTATAATTTTTCTTTAGCATCCTAACTATACCAATTATCTAGTACAATAGTGTACGTATCATACGTCCCAAAAAATGTGTTAGCTAATATGTCTATGCGACATATAAAAGTGTACTCACTGTTTGGTAAATAGATTTTACATTTTGAGCTGTGTTCAAAATTGATCAAGTCAGGTTTTGTAACAGAGATTGTTCAAAGAGGGTTGCTCGTAACAAAATGAGAACCCTATTATTCAGGCAAATGAATGGCAATGTGAAAGCTATTCACATCTGCACCGCAGACCGTCTTTCTCGGAGTGCTGTAGGTAAACGATAACAGAGTATCTCATGTTACAGCCAGTTTTCCTTTTAGTTCCCAAGGTTTCAAGAAATTTTTCAGGTGTTGGTATTTTTAATCCACTGTTCCTCTCCATTCCTGTCCCCGCCACTAGTGAAGTCCATACTTTTAATGAACCTCGTGCTTGAACGTCCATTTTCATTTCCATGTGGCCGCCGCCATTTTCCTTTGTTCTTGATTCCATGAAGAATAATTCTTCTAACGAGTTGTTTAGTGGCGTAGCTCATTAGTTGGTTTCCGTACACTACTCCGGTTACCTTGATGCTCGTATGGTTGCAGTTAATTATCTGCAATCCTAGTCGGCACCATTTATCTACTTTCCGCTCTCGCACACCTTAGTCCGCTGAAGACCGGTCCTGCCTGCTCAAAGTCCACTGCCTGGAATGAATACGAATGGAATAAGCAGCATATAAAAAAACAAGGTCTAGGAGAGAAGGAGTATAGTGAAACTCAAAGGGTGATGGTACACTTAGACATTTTGGCCGAGTTAGAATCAGACTTATTTCTGACGACCGAAAGGAAATATATATTCCCAGGCGAAAGAGTCAAACCCAGTTCGCACACACATTACGCCTGAGGCATGAGCAAATCTATAAGTTTATGTGGCTGTTGCAAAGGTTTAACCCAGTTCAAGCTGAGAACGTCCCGTTCCTGAGTTTGCATTTAGTGTACTGGAAACGATTCATGCCCAACAACAACCTAGCTGTCATAAATCCTCACACGCCGAACATTGTTAAACGAAAGTATTTGGTGAAAGCCCTACGCTACCTACATTACTTGTGTGACAAGGAAGACAAATAGACTCAACATGCCCCTAACGGAAGAGGCGAAATTACCATCGGAACGTCTTTGGTGGATGGTTGGGGCTTAGAAAACCCTCAGATTGAGTTAGTGTAACGGATATTATTTCACAGATGTCCGTCTACTACCTCAACTTGACAGACATGTAACAGTCCAGTTGTTAGCGCAGCTTAAAGCTTGAACAGCAAGGATAAAAAGTGGTGGACATATGGGAATACGAGTACGATCATCGTTTAAAATCCGGTTCCGAGTTTAAATGCATAGTGGATAGCCGATAGACCATATGAACCCATGGAGTAGCCTGTATGGATGGAGGACAAATGTCACCTGTTTGTTGCACCAAGCCGACGAGGGAAAATGAGATGAAATCGAATACTTGGAGGTGTGTTCGCTGTATCTTTACTTGTGCAATTATCGTCATTTTACCGCAAGGCACCCGCAATGGCCCACATAAAACATCGACCAGGACAACAGTTGACAATACGAAGGATTGATCGGGTGCATAATTGTGCCTCCCACAGATCTGTATCTTCCCGTTGCACCTCACCAGTGCCAAGGAAAATTGTTGTTTCCATTGTGCCGTACTTGCGTCGTAGTATGCAACCAAAACCGACCTTGTCATCACACCCAGGAAGAAAGCTCCTTGCCTTGAATTTGGGTCAGTGTCGAATTGTTCTAATTTCTTGGTCTGGAATACTAACTGTTACAAGTGTACGAAATGTACCACTTTCCCAAGACAGAATATTAACAAAAATGCGACGATACTCAGAGAGTTATTTTCACAGACTACGTGGATGCCTTTTTGAAAGTGAAACAAGAAGCCAATGGTTATCCTTCCTAGTGTCACAATCTCTAAGACCTAAAGATATTCAAAGAGGAATACTGCGATCACTTGGAGAAAAAAGAAGGAAGTCATCGTTTGCCAAAGTGATTTTAAAATTGCTCGTTGGAATTTTGCCAAAAACGGAGTATTTCACAGAACCTTCTCGCATTTTTCAGACATTCACACGGACAATGCATCCACATCGAACGTCTGGGTCACCGGCTCCTTGACATCGAAGGAGGCCGTTTAAGAGTTTGGACGGACCAGCACCACAACGACAAGATTCTAAGTTTTGCGAGTGGTTATCCTAAACATTACTGTTATAAATACCGGGATCAACAAGGAAAAGAGCACACGGAGTGTGTCACGGAATTGTTTATGACTGGTATCAATAGGTATATGTGGTCAAAAATGTACTCGGATTTCGCTGCCGCGTACAGCGTTACCGAGGGTGGTTTATTCATTATCGGCTCTAGTTATTTCGGAAATAGTGAGCTCAGCTCAGCTCAGATCATGCTGCATGTGTGAATTGCCTGCAGTTTAAAAGTCTAAGTACCTAACTGCGCATATCGGTCACAGCTAGGTTATATATAGGAAAATTCTGAGTAAACATCACATTACGATCCAGTCTTGTCAGGAAAGCTTCCAGCTTAAAGTAACAAACTTTCAGCTAAAAAGGTAAAATAGATTTAAAATTATATTTTTATCGCTATTTGGTCTATATGACATAATTGTTTCACATATCAGATGTTTTAGTATTTATTCTAAAATATACAGAGTAAATACCTACGTTATGCAGCGCCATTATATTAGTAATACTATAGTATGTTCTTTTTTGTAACTGAACAGGCAAATTGAGTTTAATTATACGCTGCATGCCTTGAACGTTTAATGTACATGGATAACTAATTCATATGTACACATGCGCAACATATATGAATGTAAAAGTACTTTACCGTGTCATATGTACTACACGGTTTGGTTGTTTTAATTTTAGCTGATCGTGTGTGTGGACTTGTCCATGCTGACTGTGTGATGCCCGTGTGTGGTGCCTGTGTATGGTGCTTTTGTATGCTGCCTTTGTGTATGCTGCGTTATATATATATATATATATATATATATATATATATATATATATATATATATATATATATATATGTTATATATAATTGGGTGATGTGAAGTCACAGAACCTGTGGGGTATCTTGTGACGTATACGCTGTGTTTTGGTGACGTTGGTTCGGAAGAGTGTACTGTTGTTGTCAAATCGAGGGACCAAGGCTTCGCGACCATCGTGTTTGTGTTGAATGTAAGGGCTCTCGATGGATCCTTCAAACAGACGGGAGTGGACCATGCATGGCGACTTCGCCACCATTGACTAGAGTGGGTGGAACCGAATATACATCTTGGACATCAAATGGACGCCACGATAATTTAAAAATACGTGTTCCACATTATTACTATTACCATCTGAGCAAGTATTTCACATGTATGTAACAGTTTCGTTATCTGAACGATAAACTCATAATTTCACATTTTCATTGCAGTCTCGTTACATGAACGATAACTTCATACATTCATAACTTCATATTTTCATCTCAATTTCGTTACATGAACGATAAAATCATTACATACATGCTTTTACTTTGGTAAGTCGTTACATGAACAATATAATCAAAATTACTGGCATTTACATCTGTCTCGTAAAACGAGCAATATATATATTTGTAAATATATATATTTGTAAATTCATACGTGTACTTGTATTTGTTGATCTGGTGATCAGACGTTATTCACGTCAGTTTCAAATGCTTTTCGTTGAAATCATCCTTTGGGGTTTTTTTGTCATTGAGTTAATTGTTATTGATAGTTCTATGTTAGGAACAATTTAATTTTCCTTGTGTTTTGTTTATAATGGTGTCAGAATTGATTATATTTAAATTGCGTTTATAAATAAACATCTAATTAACGCAGTTGCTTTCCGTGTCTTCACTAATCCTGTCCCAACCCGGCTTCATCTTGTGACAGAGTGAAAAGTGAAAATATTGACATTCAATTATCGCAATATTCCACTCGTGAACTTTCCCGTATTGAAATAAGCCTTGACATCGGGAAGGTATGAAAACTTATAAGTGACAACAGGTGAACAAATCAAGATTGTACGTTTACGTACACACGAAATTCGACCATTGGAAAAAGTATATCAAATTATGTACCAGAGGAGAGTTCGACTTCACAAACACTTCACTTTAAAATAATGTCAGATAGATATTGGAAAGCACATAAAACGGGACAACGTCCAAGACAGATAGTTCATTATAACTACCAACGTCAATCAAGAAAGATGAAACCCATCAAACAGCAAGTATCGAACGGAAGAGTCAAGTCCAACGAGAAACGTAGGTGTGATGCTATGCCTAACGATCATATCACTAATGCAGTACCACACCTTAGTTGTTTTTGTACTAACACCATGACAAACTATGTGCGACCAGCACAATTTCCAGACTACAAAACTTTACCTTATGGACATGTTGATATCACCCAGTATAAAAAGAGACGACTTCAAGAATGTCACTTTCTTGCGAGGACAAGATGAATCACTCTTCGCAGATAAAAAAATGAGACGGAACAAACGTACTTGACCTCTGTCATCACCATACCGTGGCAGCAAAGTGCGTCCAAGAAGAAAACTAAACTGATTCGGTAGACCTAAAGGCTCCAAAAAGACTCCGAAAGCGACCTTGAGAATATTTTGGGTGACAACGTACAACTACACGGGTCTGACGTTCCACACGAGGAAGTAGCAGATTTCATGACTTTCTGTTTGAGGAGCCCAAATTCGTAGTGCCAAGTCAAAGACCGAGGTCGTTTGAGTCTATATATGTATCACGACATATGTAACTCTCCTGTATGTCTCGGGGTTAGCACACCTGTAGTACTAACTTCGTCCAAACGTCTGTGGGCTATTGAAGACGTGCAGACGATGAGAGAAAATATTGACATCATAGATGGAACGTTGACCATTCATACGTTACAGCTCCATGGGGAGAAGAAAATAACTGCGCTTGATCTGTTTACTTGATAAGTGTACCTAGCACGACGGACATAAAAGCAGATTTACGAATGAAAGTGATTACGTGATGGGAAACATATACGCTGGGATACAAGCGGTAGCTGACCAAATTTTAAACAACGTGTAACGGATATAGATGGAAACATAAACTTTTTCCTAACTGATTGCTTGTTACTTGTTTTGGTTTTGATTCGTTCTTATTAATGAACATAGTAATGTCAATACCTTGTCTATGAATTATTTTATAGAAAAGCGTAACTTTAAATTTAGAAAGTATTTTACTAGAACCAAGAGCTAAATAACTCGTAAATACGTTTGCTTCATGTCCAAATATTGATGTTTAAATGGTTATTGCTTAGACAAACTCAAAGGCCAGAGAGATCATGTATATACTTGAATACATGTTGTGAATCCATACACGAGACCTTTCTGTTTCGAATCTCTATTATATATTTTCTTCATGTTTGGACGTGTATTTGTTTGTTTCTGTATGTCTATGTTTGTCCTTATCAACACTCTGTCTCTACAATTACAGTTTACCCTACAAATAGGTTTTACACAATACACCCATTGAATTCATCATTGTTCCATTCCGTTGGACTTCCAGGTGAAATTCCTATGGTAAATGAACAAAAACGTCAATTTTAATACACCCAGTTTTATCGTTAAGGTCCTATTGAAAGCTAAAACGACCCAATGCACACAGAACCAAAACATTACAAACCATTCATTTATGTGGCTTCATTGGTTTCTTACACACCAATAAACGGCGAGAAACCCTGCTGTACCATAATAACTGGAAACAGCTGTCTAGAAGATATCATATACAATATCTTTGAACTGTGAACTGTCGTTAGAATAACACGGATTAGATATGTTTACCTTTCACAGAGAAAAGGAGCGCGTAGCAGCTTTCTGTGTGACGAATCATTCTTTTAGAAACTTCAGATGAGGATAATCTTGAAACATACTGATATTCCGAAAATGCAGCAGTATCAGAAATTCTTGTGGCACTTTAATCTGTATTTGCTTTCAAAGTAATAAAAAACTCGTTCGTAACGAGGTAACAACCCATCATCTTCATTATGTAACCACTTGATCATTAGTAACGTTATAGGCAGAATTTAGAGTGGGATCCAACCACTGATCAAACGTAAATTCACTGCTTGACATATAACTTCCTTTTTACTAATAGCAAAGTTATAATAAGCACGTATAGGACGATCCAACCACTGATCGAAAGTAAATTCCCTGCTTGACATATACAATATTTTTGAATAGTCTCTTTAATCAAAACAATAGGTGTCAAATACCATAACTCCATTGCATAGCCATATTCCTCTTAAACCAGGTCGTAGGCTCCTTATCACGTGATTGTCCAGAATTGTTACAAAAGTAAAACACACCAGTCTCTACAGTAGTTGGTTCAAATAAATATAACTGCTCAAAAAATCTTTGGACTGTATACCACTCATCGTCGTTATGTTCCTTAAGGCGGATTTTGATAAGTAGAATTATCTTCAGAATCGTCCTAAATGTGGCTAAAACAAATATGGGAGATATCTAAGTGAGCGTTTCAGGCTTTTGTGGTCATTGTTCAGTTAGCTTCCTTGGAATTAGCATGGACTGGATTGGAGTGAAAGTTCCATTACATTAAAGGAATTTAATTAGTGATAAAAAGGCGTACCAGTGTACTTACAATATTATATCTGCAAGTTTCATTACAACTCAAGAGGTGATAAGAGGTCTAAGTGAATACAGATAATCTTGGTTAAGAGTTGCATAGGTGTAAGGTAGATCAAGTTAACAAGGGATTCGATTCATGTTTGTGAGAACTTTCGTTTCGAGACTGTAGTTGTCAAGAAAAGATTTAAGATCTCATAAACAACACTCCAAAAACCACATGCTCGGCAGAAATGTCTCCGAGACTCAGTCACGTTCAAGTTGTTTGACCACGATGCTGACTTAACCTTGATTTAACATTCCTGTTCCCTCATTTTATATTTTTAACAAAGATACTAATCACCTTTCATAAAGAACGTATCCGTCTTTGACAGCAATGAGACACTCTTGCTCATACCACTGATTCTACATCTAAAAACTAGGTGATCTCTCATAAAACCAATATAAACGACATCAGGCGTTGTTTTCAAGTTTACTGGATTTATCTAAACAACAATTATCACTTCCGATATATTATTCTTCTGTTCATGACAACGGTTTCGGATACTTCGAAGTCGAAATGCCCACAAACCATATATGTGATGTCAGTTATATGACACATAAATGGGCTTGATGCTTTCACCAGTTTTGCGAGGAAAATCTTAAGTTGAAATTATATGGTAAATGGCAGATTACATCCACATACATTCCACACATTCGGGTTTGTCATCATTCATCTTTAATTGTTATCGCATTTCTTTTTACATTAGATTTAAGGCTCTCTATTTTAGTGATGGTATTTATGTCTTTTAGTCTGTTGCTAAAATTATCTACAGCAAAGTGCTTAAGTTTGTTCAGTTGTCTTATTTCAAGCTCTACAAAATACGAAGTTTGTCTTGAAAGGTTTGAAACTGTTACGCGGACGTGAAGGAAAACAGTATTTTTGCTACTGCAGTTATCTGTTATTGAGTTCATTCTAATCATGCTTGCCTTACATTGTTGTGTTGTAGAGGTGATATATCTTCCAGGGAATGCCGACATGCATCAATAGACAGATGTTTTGGGTTATTATCCTTGATGAGCTCTGAACATTAGCTTATTTACTTCAAACACAACCCAGGTTCACAAGTTTGTGAACGAAACACAAAAATCATGCGACTCAATACAGTAACGCTTCTGATTCTACCGATGTGAGTGTGCACGTCAAATTGTTTAAGTGGGATAAAATGAAATTGTCCGTTTCAAAACGAGAACCATTATTGTGACCTTTCACTTGTTGATATGGCAAGAATAAATGATACAATACGTAACAGAGGGATTTAATTGCACATTTGAGTCTGTCAGCACTGCAAAGGTAAGAAGGCAAACTGTAAATCAGTAATTTGAGGAAATATTTCTAGCATTAGATTTAACGTTTTTTTCAGAAAGGAAACTAACTCACAAATGTCCAAACAATACGCGATAATCCGCTGTATCATCCTGCCAATCGTTAACTCTGAATTCTAAAACCAAAACACAGGTTCGGAAACAAATTAACATCTTTTGAACTACTTTTCTTTCAGCTTAGAATGTCGATAGAACATCGCACGTGTTGGTACTGCGTTTTGTATTATTATTTCCCGCCATTACGTTTGTGAAAACTTTGCAACAGTGTTTGTAGCCTAATATACCGCCAAATGTAACACAACAAAAAATGGTTTACCTCTTTTTTGGTTTTGTCTTTATAATTTGTTCTTTTTCTCTGCAATGTAATGATAGTTATGTCTGCCATTCACTCATAACACGTATCACCATATTCACTGTCAACCAATGCAGTAATACTTGTGTGAGTGCTTGCGAACATAATTGTGTGTGCTTTATATTAACAAAAGCAGATCTTGTACCCATACTATGTGGATATATATACAATGTATTTTCGTCCTTTCTGTGTCCATAGTATATATATATATATATATATATATATATATATATATATATATATATATATATATATATAAATATATATATTGTGTTTGTGTGTGTGTGTTTGTTTGTATGAGTTCGCGTACGTTGTGTGGATATTATATTGGGGTTTGCGTTTTCCTCCTTTCCTCTGTGTGGATAAGTATATTTTAACTTTTTGTTTTCTTCTTCTCTTTGTGTTGTGTGTGTGAGTGTTTGTATGCGTTGCGTTATTTAACGTTGTAAGCATAGTAGTGCATGTGTTTGTGTGGATAGTACAATGTGTGTTTGTGCGGATTGTAGAATATGTGTTTGTATGCGTTCCCGTCGTACGTTTGTGTGACTAGTATAATGCGTCATTATCTAGAGAGTAGAATGTGTGTTTTCTCGTTCATTCACATGTGTAGATAGGAAATTTGGTGTTTTCTCGTTCATTCACATGTGTAGATAGGAAATTTGGTGTTTTCTCGTTCATTCACATGTGTAGATAGGAAATTTGGTGTTTGTAATTTTCATGTTCCTTCTGGGTAGATAGGGCATAAAGTTTCTTCTTCCACCTGTGTCGTGTGTGTGGCTTTCTTCCACCTGTGTCGTGTGTGTGGCTTTCTTCCACCTGTGTCGTGTGTGTGGCTATGTGTGTAAACACTTCATTATTTAGCCAATGTGATTCTCCCGTTAGATACAGTGACACGGTAATTTCTAATCATAGACACATCAATGTCCAAACATTAGGCATTTAAATATATACTATGGTAATTCTTTAATAATATTCAAACCCATTCTCTGCAAAACTACATAGCCACCCTCAATATAAAATATAGCCAAACAATAATGTCAGTATCAGCAGTATATTCTATATACAATTTTACCGAGAGATTTGATCACCACATACGTAGCCTAGACACAATGAATACTGTAAGCCTGACTGAACTGAACTCTGCTCGTGTGCATAGGTTGTGTGTGTAATGCTTTTATCATAATGGCGAATGGTTTCTTAACTACACGAATGTTTATACAAATCATACTCTTTGTCCGTGGATAGTGATCCTTAATGTACTTGCGCCTGTAACTGCGACGTTCTCATGAAGTACTCGCGTCATAGGCATCAAGTACTCGCGTCAAGCTCATGAAGTACTGGCGTCATACTCATGAAGTACTCACGACATACTTACGAAGTACGCTCTTCATACTCATGAAGCACTCGCATCATATTCAGGAAATACTTGCTTCATACTCCTAAAGTACATACTAGTGCATTAAGGTGCTATACTTGTGTATGGATTTGTCATTGTCAGCGGAGTTTGTCACAATGTTGTCCACATGTAATTAGAATGGTAATTATGGCTTTGTTATCAATCTTTGTTACCCTTCTGTATCCAGCACGACTTTCCCTTCCATATGGGCTGAACGGTAACGTTTTCTGGCGTTTTCGTCTGTGGGCTTGCATGCACATGCGTGTGACTGGGGGTGGGGTGAGGGACGGGGAAGGGTTCAAGGCTTTGAACTATATCAATGACAAATATCCCAACTCTCTATTATCATACTACGTGTGATTCCTCCCCGTGCGCAAATATATGCCCACTGTTTTCCAGGCAGTATGTTTAAAAGAGGGTATAGTGAATAGTTTTCGTCAGTAATAAGCCACCTGTATTTTTATTGCATCCAATGAAAAGAGGATTTCAGCTCAGTATATCTAAAATATTTTTTATTAGAAATGTAGTCAACGTTATCCTAGAACTAGCGGTGGTTGCAGGTCTCCGCCCAGCTTACTTATTTTATTTTATCAGTAACTGCGCACGGTTATCCTAGAACTAGCGGTGATCACCGCCCATTATAATCAGTATATTGTGTCAGTAATATATGAACGGTTATCCTTGAACCTAAGGTGTTCCCAGGTCCGTCACACCATACTGATATATTTCTAATCAGAAATGCTTTCACGGATAGAAAAAAATAATCTCGAGTTGAAAGTGTGGTCTCTAAAAAAGACAACCAAAACATGACATTGTTCATCATACATTAACGTATGTTTGCAATTTTCAGCAGATACAAACATTTTTTTATCCCGTATTATATGTTCTAATTGAGATGATGATGAAATATTCTAAAAGTAGGTAGTCAGAGATTTATGTTCAGAGATGAAAACTTTTTGTACTAGCTAGATGATATTGATTAGCATTATATAATATTTTGCTAATAAAAGAACCGATATTGTTGGCATTGATTCTTTCCAAAAATAGCACATCTAAATAAGACATAATGCGTTAGATAAACTTATGTAAGTGCATTCCTCTGAAACTATATGACGTAAATGTCTAGGCTAGATTAATAAGCTTAACTGCATTCCACATACAATCACATAACAATTAAAACTCCAATATGACATGCTTTTTAATGTCCCTAAACTTTCCATGTCTCTCTTGGATAAAGACTGACACAAACGATAAACGAAACAGAACAAATTAATTTTAATTATTTCCTTATATTAGTGCCTGTATGAGAAACAAATTAAACGAAAATATGAGTACATTTAGAGAAATTCATTCTATTCGTTACTGAAAGATTTTGTTCAATCAGTGCATTTATATCAACTTATTGGTGAAGCATTTAAAAAAAATAAGTTTATTTTATTTTGTTGATAACGCAGTTTGACAAGCTCTATTACTTTATTTTGTGCTTTTTTCTAGGTATATGTTCACATATATAAACATGATATATATCTGTAAAGTTAGTCTGTGCATGGTTCATTGATGATATGGTACAAAGATGATATGGTACAATGATGATATGGTACAATTATCATATATTTGTACATGCTATATATCTGTAATGTTGGTCTTTGCATGGTACAATGATCATATATTTTTCCAAGGTATATATCTGTAAAGTTGGGCTTTGCATGGTACAATGATGATATGGTACAATAACGAAATGGTACTATGATATGGTACAATTATCATATATTTTTACATGCTATACATCTGCAATGTTGGTCTTTGCATGGTACAATGATGATACGGTACAATAACGAAATGGTACTATGATATGGTACAATTATCATATATTTTTACATGCTATACATCTGTAATGTTGGTCTTTGCATGGTACAATGGTGATATATTTTTACAAGGTATATTTCTGTAATGTTGGGCTTTGCATGGTACAATGATGATATGGTACAATAACGAAATGGTACTATGATATGGTACAATGATCATATATTTGTACATGTTATATCTCTGTAATATTAGCTGTTGAATGGTACAATGATCATATTTTTGTAAATGTTCTATCGCTGTATAATTGGTATTTGCATGGTACAATGTATATATATGTAATGTTGGTCTTTGTATGGTGCAATGCTGATATGGTACAATGATGATATATGTGTACATGTTATATTGCTGTAATGTTGGTCTTTACATAATACAATCTTTATATGGTATAATTATCATTTATTTCTAAGTGCTATATCGCTGTAATGTTGGTATTTACATGGTACAATGATCATATGGTACAATGATGATTTATTTGTACCTGCTATATCGCTGCAATGTTGGATTTTAAATTGGTACAATTATCATATGGGACAATGATCATATGGTACAATGATGATACATTTGTACATGTTATATCGCTGTAATAAGGGTCTTTACATGGTACACTGATCATATGGTACAATGATCATATATTTGTACATGTTATCAAGCATTACTCTATGTATTCGTTAGGAAGATTGATAATGTATTTTTACACGTATAGTTGTAGTATTTTTTATATACATTTAATTTGTGTTAATTATTGCGTTTCTCTCTGTTATGTGTAACTATTTTGTGTAATTAACCTTAGTCCAAAATCAAGGTGATGGTCTACCTGACTAGAGACACTTAGTTTATAAACAACATAATACAAAGACAATATAATCTCTATAATTATATTGTAAACATGTAGATAATTGTTAATGAAGGTAAATATGTTCTATTTGATCTCTGTTTATGACGTGGGCTTACAACCCGATTTTTTCCAAATTGGTTGAAATAGTTTCATGTCATAGAAACTGACCTTTAATCCAGCCTTGCTAATGTGTCTTCGTTTTAAATACCTATGTGATTTACCTGAAAACATTATTGATTCCTACCTCAAAATCCGACGTGGAACCAGTCGTACTGTTGTACTCGGGTTTCAATTTGGAAGGATTCGTTTGTGTGTTGTTCAAATTATTATTCACCGGAAGTACAAAGTGCCTAATACTGTTCTCTGATTAATCGTTACTTTAAATTATTCAGCCATTTTCCTGATTATATTTTTTTAAAGGTTACATCAGGAATGTTGTTATATCGCCGCATTCCAGGTCATTTGTAAATTAGTACATTTGAAATTACATACACACCAACACATTCAATATTATAATTAGTTGAAATCAAAATAGAAATCCGTACATTGTGACTTCTGATAGACATGTTAGGACTATTTGAGGTTTAAATGATACTAATATACTTTTCTATATTACACTTTGTGTTCTAATGAAATAACTTCTTTGTTTAAGTGTTACTTTATTTGTTGGTTTTTGTTATTTACTCGTGTTTAAGACAAAAGAGTTGTAACAGTGTCTTTCCAGGTCGTTTGTTTACATATTGTGACATGTTATATCGCTGTAACCGATATGTGCTAGGTCGATTGATCACAAAGTTTGACATATTGCAGTATAATACCGTTATTTATGTATTTGCGATGTAAGTTGATCAATTTTTCTTCCAGCTAAACTTTCGCCTAACGGGGTCTATGTAAGTCCTTGTGAGATGTGTCAACAAAAACAAACGATCTAATCACCGTGACATCTGTGATCACCGTGACATCTGTCATCACCGTGACATCTGATTACCGTAGCAACTGTGACCCCCCTGACTTAGGCAAAAAGTTGTGGACAATTATCATTAAAGTAATAATGCATATTGCTTGTGTTGACGAAACAAGAACGGTTTGTTGTTTCAAATAGTAATTCTAATAATGAGGACTTCGTACAACTCATGATATTTAAAAGCGCTAAGATACAACACAAAATAAACTTAACTTAATCTGCTTGTCTCTATTAAACTCGCATATTATGCGACACGTCTTATATTTACGAAATATTTCTATTCCATTATTCAGGTAAGACCAGCTCTATTAAGAGAGGGTTCGATACATTTCTTACATTCTGTCACGAGTAAAGTTGCTGTGTAAGACCAATGGCATGCATACATATAGTGTCCGGTGGAAACAGAGAATAATCTGTAGCATACATTCAATTGAATTAATTGAATGATTAACTAATTTGCTTTATACGTGCTGGCTAACTTTCTGTTAGTATTTTAAATATACATAATTTCTTTTGAAACACACAATAACGTTTTAACGATGAGACTATTCAAAGCGGGTGTCTAGTAAATAAGCGACATGCAGCGCATCCCTTCTAGACAGCATCAAAGTGAAATATCGATCTGTTTCTCTAATATTCCCGAGCTCCTCATGTCACAGCTTCCTCATTTAGATTATTTCAACGATACAACTCTCTGCCAAGTGACGAAGGCCGCAGGAATAAAGGCAATAGACACAAGGCGCATGATTACAAGAATGTCGGGCTAATCCTGTTTATTGACTACTGTTATTACGTTGATTGATAAATTGTGTCGATCACCATTGCATTCTAAAGCTCACCTGTGAGGAGGAATAAAAATATTTGATAAATATAATACCTGTCGCACATATGCGGGTTTCATAGAAACAAGGGAATTACTTAAGTTAATTTTGTGAAATACACAGAACGAACTGCTGAATATATTGTATGGTGTCTTAGTGACGACCATATGACATGATTAAGAAAATCAAAAGGTTTAAATAAATTCATCATATTGCATATTCATGGTAAGACCAACGATAGTGTCCAATTCATATCGATAACCTTGGAGGATAATGTCATCATAAATATCAAAGTGATACACAAAAATTCATTCGGAGTATATACAGTCAGTAATGTATCAGCTAGTACAAAAACTAATGTTTAAGCAGTTGATTATTTCCCATTGGAAAATAATTTCGAGTTACCAAAGTCCGAAAGATGATTCAGAAAGAGTCCACGAATTCCATTCATTATATTGTATTTGTAGAATTTATTTCAACACAAGGTGTTCCCGGTTTTAAGATGAGTTTTCTTTTGCAAGAGTGGGGTAGCTTAGAAATTATTCCTGAGACGATGGTTACATTAATATTCTTGTGCACGGCTTTTGATAACTAATAGCATGTTCTAAAGAAAAGTCTTTTGAGGACCGCTTGGTTATTTTGATATATCTTGCCAGGCCAGGAACCAATGAATTGTATTACACATGATGTTCAAGGCTTTGTTTGTACCAGCATTTCAGCGTAGACTTTAGAATGTTATTGTCCTGAATCCTTAAAAAGTTTTATTATGCCAATGTTTACGAGGAAGGGAACGGTTGTTCGAAAGGGTCGAGGATCGGGCCGACGACAATCAACTAGGAGACCATATACCTCCACAAACGGCACATATGCTTCTGCGAGACCTTTAAGGAACGTCATTGGGAGTAAGTCGCCGTTATCAAAACCAGTTACTACACCGGAAGTCAAACCGTCGCCTGCAAAAAGTGTTACGAGCACGAGTGTGGTAAGTGTACCTTTTGTATATCCAAATATTTCGTGTAAGAGACTGGCTAGTTAAGTAAATAATTTGTCATTTTGGTTGGGTACATTCGATTGAAATGGCCGTGGCATATGTAGACTGTATCTAACATTCGCCCATGGAACATTTAATGAAAATGTCATACAACTTTGAAAAACTCAACAGAGTCTTTGAGACTTTCCTTTTGGAAACTCTTCATACGCCAGGCAGCCTTACTGGTAAGTGATCTATTTCTTTTATTTCCAAAATATCACTTTCATACAAAGAAGAAAACAAACAACAACAACAACAAACAAACAAAAATCACAAGCACAAAAATGTCTACAAATACGATAACATACATCATAAGAAATCTTGATTTCATTAAACCAGTGACAAACATCGGTTTCAGTTCGATCGGACGCATGACCTCAACTACTGTTGCCAAACATGTAAAATGACTAAAGTAAAACACATTCATAACAAGTTCACAACATAGTACTGAGTAATCCGCAGCAGTCCGACTGACATTTGTCAAAATGATCCTGGCAATTTCTGCTTTGTTTAATGCCCTGATTACAATGACATTTTAAGGTATTTTGAGCCCTTTATATAAAGTTCATGTTCCGGACACTCAGTATGTTTAGCAATTTATTTTAAGATAATGTTCCCGACACCCATATTAGAAATCAGGATGCCAAAGTAACGAAATATTTCTAATATGAAGATGTAATAGAAATCCTTTAAAGAAAGCAGTTTTGACTTGCCCATGTGCCGAACAATTTCTTTTTGTAAATGTACCCGTTACGTAAATGTTCGTTTTTGTTTTTACTTGTTTTATTTCCTTACATGCCGTGAGTTCTGCAAGACAGTCATTTTGTAATGTACCTTGTACAGTATAGTAGCCTATGGTGTACCTCACAAAACGTTTGGTTTCGTTAAAATTTGGCATGTTTATTAAAAAAATAAACATATTTATCTTTGAGAGAAGGATAATGTTTAATGTTTTAACAATGTAATTGTCACAAAGATCTTATTTTGTAAACATTTGGAATCTTCTAGAACTTCCATTAGATGATAAAAATTTGTTTTAAAAATGCAAATTGTGACCTAGTTCAGGTAGAGGAGCATACAGTGTTGTTGGCGGGAAAAAGACATTTGTTCCTGCATTACCACCTGTAGCAGAAATTGTTGTCTCATATTTGATTTAGGCTGGAATATATTTATTTAAATTATTTATTTACTGGAAATAAAAAGTCCTCGTCTAAAATCGTATTCCGGTAGAAACAACGGAGCCATGGATTGAGAGTGAAATCCAGACATGTTTATATTCTTAGATACTAGTGTAGTGATTAAACACAAGTCTTTTGACACATCATTACTATCCAGACCACCAGATGCACATCAACGCATCTAGCGTTGAATTTAGTTCGGAATAAAAGCAAAATACTTTATAACTTTAATCATTAAGACCTATGATTTGGAATTTAAATTGCAAAGATATACTTAATTTCATTATATTTTAACATATGGTTTGTTGAATTTTAGAAAAAAAAAAACGTCTTGGTTTGTTGAATTTTAGAAAGAAAAAAAAACGTCTTAGTTTGTTGAATTTTAGAAAAAAAAAACGTCTTGGTTTGTTGAATTTTAGAAAAAAAAAACGTCTTGGTTTGTTGAATTTTAGAAAAAAAAAAAACGTCTTGGTTTGTTGAATTTTAGAAAAAAAACGTCTTGGTTTTCGCTCATTTATGTTACGTTGCTTAAGACTCTATAGTCGTAACAATATTTTTATTCATTCTGAACATTACTTATTTATAGATTTGTGATCGAACATTTAGGATTATTTTGGATTTAAGTAACACTATTGTAACGTCTTTTCAAATCAGTACTTTTTGTTTTGTAGGGGAATACATTGTCTCATGAATGTTACAAAACTTGTTGGTGTCGCCTGTCATCCCTTGCTTAGATTTTAAGATTGAATAGTTGTCTTACTTGCAAAGAAGATTTTGCCATATGTCTTGTTTGAAGAGTAATTTTGTATACATTTCTTTGCGAATGAAGTGGTGGCACTGTTCGAAATAGGACAGAGGAGTCTTATGCGGTAGCACATAGAAGACAGTTCTATAATCACATAAAATAATTAAGATAGAAGCTGAAGTTAAATGGATTACAGGAAGGATATCTAAATATTACCAAGGTTGCCTTGTAATTGTGTATTCACGTTCCATAATAATCCCATTGAAGAAATTAGGCGGAATGGAAGAACGCAACATATGTATTTAAACGTAAATAATGGAAGAACGCAATGCTTGTACTTAAACCTAAAGACTAATTTGACTTTATGAACGCAGCATATTTACTTAAACGTAAATAATGATTGGAATGGACGAACGCAACGTATGCACTTAAACGTAAATACTAATTTAAATGGAGGAAGTAGCGTATGTACTTTAATCGTAAATAAAAAAATTGAATGAAAAAGCGCAAGGCATGTACTTAAACGTAAATGAATGTAATTGTGTATACACAAACACTCATCGAATGTAGTTAAACGTAAGTGACAAATTGAATGAAAGAACGCAGCGTATATATGTAAACGTAAATAAAAGATGGAATGGAAGAAAGCAACGTATATACTTAAACGTAAATATAAATCGGAATAGAAGTTAAATTTTGAGTATGGCTTTTGAACACTTTCAGAAAATTGCAATTTACGGATGCAGTATTCAGTATTTGTTACCTTTTTCTAAGTGTATTAAACAGTATTTAACAATGGGAATACTCTTCTATGATTCGAATAAAAATCTACACAATGAACAGCGACGATTAGAGCATATTCTTCTCTCCTACGTTTGACAATAATGCTTAGTCTTTTTAAACATTAACCGACATCTCACTCTTGATATCTTGTTTTAAATAGATTACTTGACTACTTCTGGGTCTATTGCCATTTATATTCTTCAACAGTGTTTCTAACATACACATTAATTAAACATATCCGAGCTCGACACAAAACGCAACTACAGACCGTTTTCGGTCCGTAGTAGTTTAGTTGGTAAAGCTTCGGTTTCGTATACTAAAGTAGCGGGTTTTATAAACGTCCATGTCAGTTTTAGTTAGCGTGTCTTTGAAAACATCACTTTGCTCCCATTTCCACAGCCAATAGCCAAAACTGTGTTAAAATGCCGAGAACGCAGCCCTGCTTCACACCGCTGTTAACTGGGACGAAGGTTGATGAAGATCCATCATACAAAACTGTTCCCTTCATATCTGCATGGAAAGAGAGTATCATACTGCAGAGTATTGAGGGGCAAGCGATCTTACTGAGAACTTCAAAAAGGCCCTTCTTGTTGACTAAGTCAAAGGCCTTGGTGAGGTCGATGAACATCATGTAGAGTGGTTGACCTTGCTCTCTGCTCTTCTCTTGGAGTTGTCGTAAAGAGAAGATCATGTATGTTGTCGACCTGCCTGTTCTCAAGCCGCACTGGGATTCTGGGTACACGCGGTCTGCCAGCAACTGCAGAATGTTTAATATGATGCGGACATACACTTTACCAAGGATGCTCAGAAGCGAGATCCCTCTGTAATTATTACAGTCACTGCGGTCGCCCTTGTTGTTGTAACTGGTCACAATTGTGGCATCACGCATGTCTTGGGGTACTGCTTAGTCCTCCCAGCAGAGTAATTCGTGCAGTGGTTGGAGCAGTTTTGGTTTCCCACATTTGATAGCTTCGGGCGGGATGCTCTCACTACCTGGTGCGTTGTCATTTGGGAGGAAGTCAATTGCTTTGCTGACCTCTTCTAAGGTTGGCACTTTGTCGAGCTCCTTCATGATGGGAAGGTTCTTTTTGCTACTGAGGGCTGCTTCCGTGACTTATGTTTCACGGGAGTATAGCTCTGAGTAGTGCTCCACCCATCTGGGCATCTGTTGCCCTCTGTCTGTGATCTTCTCTCCCATCATAGATTTCAGCAGAACGACCCCTTTCACTGTAGAGCCTAGAGCTTTCTTGATGCCTCTGTACATACCTTTGATTTTTCCGGACTCGGCACTGCGCTGGATTCCTTCACACAGTTGCTGCTAGTACTCGTTCGCGTATATGTTATCAGGTATATCAGAGTATTGGAGTAACACATCAGAGTATTGGAGTAACATAAAAGTATTGGAGTGTCACATCAAAGTATTGGAGAGTCACATCAAAGTATTGGAGTGTCACATCAAAGTATTGGAGTGTCACATCAAAGTATTGGAGTGTCACATTATATTACTGGAGTAAGATATCCGAATATTTGAATAACATCCAAGTATTGGAGTGTCACATACAAGTATTGGAGTGTCACATCATAGTATTGCAGTAACACATCAGACTATTTGAATACCATCAAAGTATTGGAGTGTTACATCATAGGATTGGATAAACACATCTGAATATTGGAATAACATCAACGTTTTGGAGTGTTACATCAGAGTATTGGAGTGTCACATCATAGTATTGGAGTAATATATCCAGGTATTGGAGCAACATCAAATTATTGGAGTGTCACATCCGATTATTAGGACAACACCTCAACGTGTTTGGGATATCTCATAAAAGTGCTGTAGTATCTCATCATATCATCAGAGTAACACATCAGAGTGTGTTGGAGTGTCACATCAGAGTGTTGGAGTGTTGCGTCAGAGTATTGGAGTGTCAAATCATATTATTGGAGTAATACATCCAGGTATTGGAGTAACATCAAATTATTGGAGTGTTACATCCGATTATTAAGGCAACACATCAACGTGTTTGGGATATCTCATAAAAATGCTGCAGTATCTCATCATATCATCGGAGTAACACATCAGTGTTGGAGTGTCACATCAGAGTGCTGGAGAAATACATCATATATTAAAGTAATACATCCGAGCAATGAGGCAAGACATTAAACTATTAGAGTAAAATAACTGTGTACTGGTGTAACACTTCAGAGTAAAGGGTGACACATCCGATTAACAATGTATCACATCAAATTATTTGAGTAGACATTCTGCCAACAAGTTTAGCTTGAACAATTGCAAAGGTTACTGAAACTGAGGATTGCTAGAATTCTTCTCCAAGTACATGATGTGCCAGGTGTTGTCTAATACTAGAACTTCTATTCATATGAGAAAATTATGTAAATCATGAGTTTTATTTATGAAATGATTTTTCATTATAATACCGAGAATTTAATTTTTGGCATCTAAACCATATGGAAGCATATTTAAATTATGCATGACGTTTATCGCTTAATGTATCTCAAGCTGCATTTGTTTCACAATCCTTATTCAATGTATAAGCTGACACAGGATTTAACTGGAGTCGGTAGAAAATGTGTTTGTGCGGAGTTGTTTCAAGAATAGACTTTGTTGCTAGGTATAACAGAACTTGCAAGTAAAATTAATACAAACAAAGATGACTAGAATGACTTGAATTAGCTACTTGAATATTTTTCGTCATCGAAATAATGGTTTGTTCGTAAAATATACGTTTTATGTAGTGTACCTAGAGCTGGCGAATAGTATGACTTCAGCTGTGAGAACAAAGTCAGTGTGAATAAGAGGTGATCGATTAGGTAGTGCAGTCTAGAGAGTTAGAAAGAAAGTGTTTGCCATCGCTGTTTTGACCAAGGAATAATACTAATTATTAGAATTATTATTATTATTATTATTATTATTATTATTATAATTATTATTATTACTATTAATTATTAGATAATTGGTAAGATTATGAATTGTTGTTAAAACTGGTACGCTTTATTTCTTAGCCTAATATGCATGACCAATGAGACGTGCTATGCAAGTTAAAAATGGCACGGAGATAACCAGTTGTCTCGATCCATGTCGATTTTCAGATCAAGCAGCAAGTGTGTTGTTTTCGTACTTGGGCATGTAATAAACTTCTGATCGGATGACGTAGATTTGGTATTGTATATCAAACGTAAAATTACTTGGTATTCTATACCTAAGCGTATAATTACTTGGTATTGTATATCTAAGCGTAAAATTACTTGTTATTCTATACCCAAGCATATAATTACTTGGTATTCTATACCCAAGCGCATTATTTACTCGAGATTCTAAACCTAAGGGTATACTTACTTCGTGTTCTATAATTAAAAGTAGAATCAGTGTTACATAACTAAACGAAGTGGACTTACATCGTGAACTGCAACTAAAATTCAAATTACTTGTTGTATTGTACCTAAACGTAGAATCGGTTGGTACTTTATACCTGGTAGGATCGCTTCATGTATTGTATATATCGGGGAATCTTTAGGTCTTCTATACCTAATCGTGGACTCTCTAGTTGTTTCGTTGAATCTCTAGGTGTTATATACCTTTTCGTGAAATCTCTAGGTGTTCTATACCTAATCGTGGAATTTATAGGTGTTCTTTACATAATCATTGACTATATACATGTTCTTTCCTAATCGGGGAAAATGTAAGTGTTCTGTATCTAATTGCAGAATCTCTAGGCGTTCTGTACCTAAATCTAGAATCAATTTTGTTATGTATAAACGTAGAATTAAATAATCAATATATTCAGCAGCTAGCACATGATATATCTTAAGCAAATGAGACAGTTTTAGCTTCCTAAGGTGAGTGTGTCGGCACGCAATGTATTATGGTACAGATGTGACGGGATTGTGTTTTGTTTGTACCTATTATTATACTCATTGACTATACGTTTTTGTTATTCTTTTTGCATTTCAATTCAAAATGTTCTGTGTCCTGCATTACAAATGGTCTCAAATATGATCAGAGTAATCAAGTTTCAATGGTCCTGCATTACAAATGGTCTAAAATATGATCAGAGTAATCAAGGTTCAATGGTCCTGCATTACAAATTGTCTCAAATATGATCAGAGTAATCAAGGTTCAATGGTCTTGCATTACAAATGGTCTCAAATATGATCAGAGTAATCAAGTTTCAATGTAACAGCTGTACATGAGTTGGAATGAACTTCGATCTAGTTTAAATTTAAAATATTACCCACTTTAAAGTGCTTCCATAAAAATAAACTTAATATTCCCAAGAAAACGTCATCATGGGCTTAAATGAGTATTGAATAATATCTTGTATGTTTAGCCATATATAGCATAATATAGTGTTTGAGATTTAGCCATTTATATTTTATTACGGTGGTCAAGATTTAGCCATTTATATTTTATTACGGTGGTCAAGATTTAGCCATTTATAGTCTATAATGATGGTTACGGTTTAGCCAGAAATATGATATGATAGCGGCTTGGGTTATCCATTCATATTATATGATGGTGGTCAAGGTTTATCCGTATTTAGTATATGATGGTGGTCAAGATTTATCCGTATTTAGTATATGATGGTGGTCAAGGTTTATCCGTATTTAGTATATGATGGTGGTCAAGGTTTATCCGTATTTAGTATATGATGGTGGGCAAGGTTTATCAGTATTTAGTATATGATGGTGGTCAAGGTTTATCTGTATTTAGTATATGATGGTGGTCAAGGTTTATCCGTATTTAGTATATGATGGTGGTCAAGGTTTATCCGTATTTAGTATATGATGGTAGTTTTTAGCCGTATTTAGTATATGATGGTGGTCAAGGTTTATCCGTATTTAGTATATGATGGTGGTCAAGGTTTATCCGTATTTAGTATATGATGGTGGTCAAGGTTTATCCGTATTTAGTATATGATGGTGGTCAAGGTTTATCCGTATTTAGTATATGATGGTGGTCAAGGTTTATCCGTATTTAGTATATGATGGTGGTCAAGGTTTATCCGTATTTAGTATATGATGGTGGTCAAGGTTTATCCGTATTTAGCATATGATGGTGGTCAAGGTTTATCTGTATTTAGTATATGATGGTGGTCAAGGTTTATCCGTATTTAGTATATGATGGTGGTCAAGGTTTATCCGTATTTAGTATATGATGGTGGTCAAGGTTTATCTGTATTTAGTATATGATGGTGGTCAAGGTTTATCCGTATTTAGTATATGATGGTGGTCAAGGTTTATCTGTATTTAGTATATGATGGTGGTCAAGGTTTATCCGTATTTAGTATATGATGGTGGTCAAGGTTTATCCGTATTTAGTATATGATGGTGGTCAAGGTTTATCTGTATTTAGTATATGATGGTGGTGAAGGTTTATCCGTATTTAGTATATGATGGTGGTCAAGGTTTATCCGTATTTAGTATATGATGGTAGTTTTTAGCCGTATTTAGTATATGATGGTGGTCAAGGTTTATCCGTATTTAGTATATGTTTTTCAAGGTTTAACCATTTGCAATATACTATGGTGATTAAGGTTTAGCCATTTAGAGAATATGATGGTAGGTTTTAGCCATATATAGTATATCATGGTGGTTTAGGTTTAGCAAAATATATATGTGTAGTATATGATTGTGGTATGGTTTCGAATCGTGACATGCCTTGTTTCAGCTTTATCCGAATATAAATAAATCATTTAAAATCATTCATATATATTTTCAATATCAGAGTTTACGGTTTGAGCTGTTTAGATCGATTATCAAAATTCATGTTTAATGCTGCATCTTCATCAGTGGTTAATCGATTAATCTCTATTAACCAAAACAACGAATAATGAATTTCGAAAAAAATGTAATGGTTTAAAATTTGACCTCTGGGGAAATAAAGTGAATGTTTGTTAGATGGAAGGAAAGGAATTTCATTTCAATTTAAACAGTTCGGTTAGTTTAGGAACAGTTAAACCTCTACTAGGCTTCCATTAAATAACTGCAAAACTCTCAGAAACATCTAAGTCTCAGTTAGACTTTCCCATAGTACTACAATACTCTCCCAACAACTAAATCTCAATTAGTCTTTCTTTACAATACCTTACTGATTTTAACAAACAACCAAGTCTCAGTTAGACTTTCCCATAGTACTCCAGTACTCTCCCAACAACTAAGTTTCAATTAGTCTTTTTTTTTACAGTACCTTAAGATTTTAATAAACATCCAAGTCTCAGTTAGACTTTCCCACACTAATTCAATAGTGTCCAAAACAACTAAATCTCATGTAGAGATTCATTAAACTTCTGCAATAAGCTCCCAAACAACTGTTACAGTTGGACATTACCACACTACTTGAATACTCCACCAAACATGTCAATCTGAACTGGACATTACCACACTACTTGAATACTCCACCAAACATGTCAATCTGAACTGGACATTACCACACTACTTGAATAATCCACCAAACTGAACTGGACATTACCACACTACTTGAATACTCCACCAAACATGTCAATCTGAACTGGACATTACCACACTACTTGAATACTCCACCAAACATGTCAATCTGTACTGGACATTACCACACTACTTGAATACTCCACCAAACATGTCAGTCTGAACTGGACATTACCACACTAGTTCGGTACTCCCCCAAAACACCAAAACGTACTTGAACATGACCACACTTCTTTAAGACTATCCAAAATAACTAGGTCGCCTATATATCCCTCCGACTAACACGTTCTTCCTTATAGCATGAACTCTGTCTTGTTGTTAACACTGCCACTCTTACATGCAACCCTAACATTTCTGAAACATTCCTTGTAGTTTTTATATATATATATATATATATATATATATATATATATATATATATATATATATATATATATATATATACCCTTCAAAGTTATTTCTGTCAAATCACTTTTACATCTAAGATGAAACATAGGTAGTAAGATGATTTCTTCAGGCTTCAGGATCCGGATGAGGTTCTATACCTGATAAGAACCTAAATCGTATATGCCAATGTATTAATACCACACCTAGCAACATAATGTTTGATAAAACAGTATAAGCTTGTTAGATATAAAATATGATTTGGTACATCAAATCAATTTAAAAGGAGGTCACTGCCTTTAACAGCAGGTTATATAATGGACGGATCATTAAATAAAATGTCAAAGAACCAGTCCAATATTACCATATGTTCCTTACATAAAACACCTGTTAATGTGATTTTCAGGTTAAGTGGACACTTGTTTGTAAGACATACTGAAACATGTCTATCGAAAATCTATATTATCTAATTGAAATTAACATTCATATATAACCTAAATGTTATGTGTATTTAATTTGCATTGTTTGGTTGTTAGTTTTTTTAAAATTTCTTTATTTGTCATTATATTATATGGATAACTGTATTTTGGACTTGTACTTATCCGAAAACAAGTTAATTTTCTATTGGAGCTGAATGATTGTGTTAGGTTTTGTAAACAACATTTTAATTTCAATCTGAGTGAAGCACTCTATCTCTGTCTCTTGTTTACTACAGTTTGAATTCTACTGTTAGTAACTGTTAACATAAATATAATTATAACAAAGAGTTTATTTTGCCAACGTGTGGAACCTTTCATAATGCAATGCTTCCATAGACATAAAAAAACAACTAATTGTGACCAGAGGTCAGGTATAGAACACTACAATATATTACAAGACAGTATTTGATCGTGTGCTACACGATCTTATGTCATTTAATGTTGTATTATATTTGTTTCAAGTACTTAATTTGGGATGGAAATGTATTTATTCAAATTACCTTTACGCTGGAAATACCAAGTACTCTTTAAAAAACATTGTTGGAAATAGAGTCTTGATTTGATACTGAAATTTCAGACATGAATATATTCCTGGATTGTTGTATTGTGACTCAACAAATACGGGTAGTACATCACCACTAAACGTGGCACCACATGCACATCACCACTACAAGTGCCAACACAGGCACATCACCACTACCAGAGATATCACAGGCACATCGAAAAAACAAGTGACATCACAGGCACATCACCGCTACAAGTGCCAACACAAGTACATCACCACAACAAGCGCCAACACAGGTACATCACCACTACAAGTGCCAACACAAGTATATCACCACTACACGTGCCAACACAAGTACATCACCACTACACGTGCCAACACAGGCACATCACCATTACATGTACCAACAAAGGTACATCACCACTACAAGTGCCAACACAGGTACATCACCACTACAAGTGTCAACACAAGTACATCACCACTACAAGTGCCATCACCATTACAAGTACCGAAAAAGGTGCATCATCACTACAAGTGCCAACAGAGTTACATCACCACAAGTGACAACCCAAGTACATCACCACAACAAGTGCCAACACAAGTACATCACCACTACACGTGCCAACACAGGCACATCACCATTACAAGTACCAACAATAGTGCATCATCACTACAAGTGCCAACACAGGTACATCACCACAACAAGTGACAACACAAGTACATCACCACTACAAGTGCCATCACAGGCACATCACCATTACAAGTACTAACAAAGTGAATCATCACTACAAGTGCCAACACAGGCACATCACCACTACAAGTGCCAACACAAGTACATCACCACTACAAGTGCCAACACAAGTACATCACCACTACACGTGCCAACACAGGCACATCACCATTACATGTACCAACAACGGTACATCACCACTACAAGTGCCAACACAAGTTCATCACCACTACAAGTGCCAACACAAGTACATCACCACTACAAGTGCCATCACAGGCACATCACCATAACAAGTACCAAAAAAGGTGGATCATCACTACAAGTGCCAACACAGGTACATCACCACTACAAGTGCCAACACAAGTACATCACCACTACAAGTGCCAACACAAGTACATCACCACTACACGTGCCAACACAGGCACATCACCATTACATGTACCAACAATGGTGCATCACAACTACAATCACAACTACAAGTGCCAACACAGGTGCATCACCACTACAAGTGCCAACACAAGTACATCACCACTACAAGTGCCATCACAGGCACATCACCATTACAAGTACCAACAAAAGTGCATCATCACTCCAAGTGCCAACACAGGTACGTCACCACTACAAATGCCAACACAAGTACATCACTACTACATGTGCCAACACAAGTACATCACCACTACAAGTGCCATCACAGGCACATCACCATTACATGTACCAAGAAAGGTGCATCACCATTACAAGTACCAACAATGGTGCATCATCACTACAAGTGCCAACACAGGTACATCACCACTACAAGTGCCAACACAAGTACATCACTACATGTGCCAACACAAGTACATCACCACTACACGTGCCAACACAGGCACATCATTACAAGTACCAACAATGGTGCATCACCACTACAAGTGCCATCACAGGCACATCACCATTACAAGTACCAAGAAAGGTGCATCACCATTACAAGTACCAAGAAAGGTGCATCACCACTACAAGTGCCAACACATCTATATCACCACTACAAGTGCCAACACAGGCACATCACTTCTGGCATTAGATTAAATTTCGTTTTGCACTAAAGTATATTCAGAACTTAGATCGTTACGAATTGCGTCAATAAATCTAGAATTATTTGGGATTTAATTCGCAAAACCTACCAATCCTTTCTTAAAACATTTTTTTTTTTGTATTCTATCTAGGGCACCAAATTATTTATTTAAGTGTTGAAAGCCTTTTGTTTCTCAAACTTTTTAATCACTTGTTTTAAGACCATAGAGTCATAATATAAAACGGAAAAAAAAACCAAACATGCCGTGATTTTCTTGCATGTAAACCTGAAGTTTGATATGAATCATAACTTAGATGATTATATTGTGAGCACAAATACACGTTTAAACATTGTCTTAAATAAACATTAAGGACTTACAATCGCCATTGTTGATCCCTTTTGGGGGACATTATTTCTCTTGGCATACATACTTTTTGGTGGTTTTACAGTTCAAGTCTCTAAAGACTAGATCAACCATACAAGCAAGTAAAATATTATAGAGATATTGATATATTAAAGACATACAATCAAAATAATGGTGACCCTTTTATGTGGATATGATTTCTCTTGGCATACGTAATATTTGGTTTTACAGTTCAAGTCTCCAACATCATAGGTCAACAATACAGGTAAATAAAATATACAATATATACATATATTGATAATGTGTTGTTCTGTACGTGTTACCCACAGAATACACAGATAATAGTCTAATAACGCAGATAACTACTCCGGTGGAGTAGTGGTTAGAGCGTCCACCGCGGGAGCGAGAGGTCGTGGGTTCGATCCCCGGCCGAGTCATACCAAAGACTTACAATAATGATAATAACAGCTGCGAACAATTATAATATCATGAAGCCAACACATACAAAATACTTTGTGATTACACAGCGTAGATTCAAATCAACACATATAGAATATTGAACGAACACTTAGAACACATCTGAGGATTACTTATTACATTAATATGACGTGTTACTCCAATACTCGGATGTGAGACTAGTGTAGCAGTAGCGGTGTTGTTTGTAGCGGTGTTGTTTGTAGCGGTGTTGTTTGTAGCGGTGTTGCTTGTAGCGGTGTTTGTAGCGGTGTTGTTTGTAGCGGTGTTGTTTGTAGCGGTGTTGTTTGTAGCGGTGTTGTTTGTAGGATGTGGGATAATTTGATGTTTAGAGTTCTTTTACAATGTAGGTTACAATATCATATATCAAGGTATGTTTAATGCTGATATGATAATTACTTGCCTTTTTTGCCAACTAACCTAGCGATTTTCTAATTGGATTAGTTTATTTGTTACTTTATCGTGTCGGCTTTTAAAAGTGCGCATGTGCGTATGTTTACTTATAGGAAGTTTCGTTGAGATCGCACCCTCTTTGCTGCTGTAATTAGATGATATATCAATAATATGGCACCAGCTATAGAACCTTAGCTAGATCAACTAGAGAAAGAATAGAAACAATCAAGAAATATTTTCCAGTCCGTGATTATGTCAGACAAACATTACAAGAACGTCAAAGATCTCGGGTGGATTTTGCAGAGAGTTCAGAACAATTCTTTAACCGGGTTACGAAGGCTACTCAAACAGTTGCAGAACCTATTGTAAGTCGTCGTCCTACTGTAGAACAAGATGACATAGCTACTGTCAAAATCGAACAATAAACTAAGAAGAAAAAAAAGTCTTACGAAAATACCTCTGGTTGAAATAGCTGCTGCTCGACCTCCTGCTAGTAGGGAGGCAGTACTTTAAAGAACTGAACACACTCGTGCTGTAATATGTCAAATGGGAACAAAAAAAAATAAAAACAAAAAGTTAGATTGAGTAAATAAATTTAATGAAGGAGTCATTGATGTAATAAAACTTATTGAAATAGGTGAATTATCTAATATTGTAGCGGTAAATTATTGACATAACGATACACATTTTAAATTATGCTAACATAGACTTTGATATAGATAATAAAATGGATGGATCGTACATATTTTGACAAGTCGCAGGCAAAATATAAAGATTTATTTCTTCGAAGATTCGATACTGAAATAAAAAGAAATATATGTAAAATTTAGAAAAGGAACATCACCAACAACAGAAACCACAACTAGCTCAACAGCAACTGTCAGAAACAAATCTATATTGTTTAGGACACATTTGCGTCTAGGTTGTAATAATATCAGGAATTCTAGACGCAAAGAAGTAGTCAGAATCTGAAATTGATACTATTATGGACACATTTGCGTGATACTTTTAAGGATTAATGCACGTCTAGGTTGTAATAATTTCATGACGTCGAGACGCGATGAAGCAGTAATGTTTCACTCACATGGTCACCGTCAAATATCAAAGTAAGTAAAACAAAGATTCTTTAAAGAGATTAGATGATTGGTTTAAAGATGTACACTACATTATTACTAATTGACCTGTCGAAGATGATGACCAGTAAGTTCGTGATTTTAAGTGTGACGTAAGACGAGAAAAAGAAAAATCCAAAAACGACAAATTGTATGACCCCAAAGATCCTCCTGGATGTGGTATGTTTACTCAAGGAAGTGGTCTTATTTCTGGTCCTGCAAACGTCCTTTCTGATGTTGAACGAATATAAGTTCTGATTGGCCGTGAAGCAATTGCTCTACTCGTCGCTGTACCAAAATCAATCAAAGCACCTCATCAAGTCGTGCATGATAATACAAGTAACCGCAATCTTTTTAAACAGATCTTAAGATATAATGGTTGATTGTTACCGAAGATCTTCCTCTCAACAACAACAATTAACGGAATATCGCACGAAAATGCAAAGAAAGTAGTTAGTGATGAAATATCCGAATGATGAAATTGTGCAAATATAAATCAAAGGCAAGTTGTTGCATTTCAATGGAAGCAAGCAAAATTAATCCCCAGTAAGTTAACATTTCAAAATATTATCGTCAAAATTAATAGCTGTGTTTGATAGTAATGGACATGATAAGCCCGTTGATATTTTGTCAAAGACATCAAATAATATTCACAATCGAATACACAAATCCGGTGACAAAATACGCGGTATAATTTGTATGACTATTACAACAATTACTGGTCTTGGAGGACAGAATCAAACGATGACGTTGCAACGAAGAAATATGTCAATTATATAGACTTACTAATAATGAACTCGTTAATGCAATCAATAATGAAGTAATCAATCTCAGATCTGATTATACTGGTTACACAAACACTTTCTTGAGTTTCCTAGAAACGTAAATAGAAACATTAATTAATTTTTGGCAGTCTAGCAGTCGTTAATGTTACATTTGTTGACAAAACAATGACTACCGATAGCGTAGTTTATACGGTATTGTCTGGATCTGTATTATGGTCACCGCCTCATCAAGTTATTAAACACCGCGCAGAGGTTACCGGTATATACACGTTCGCAGTACTAGGTGTTACAATATTTATGGTATCTACTTCATTACTACGGCGTTCTCCAGTAACACAATTGTCTGAATATATGTTAGCATTACTAGATCAAAACGACTAAGTAACATTTTAAGTGGAAGCTGAAGAAAACAGACTCGACTTTATTTACTACTGGTGTCTTGAATTCATCGCTAATCTATAACATACTTAATCAATTAGATGCCCAACCAACGTGCAACAGTATAGGTACAATCAGGTGCGTGAATGGCCAAAACAAAGAAATATATAGTTGATGAGTATACAGCGAAAGCTAACAACATATCGAGCGTAGTTGTCATTGATATAACTGTATATTCGGCGTCAACTGTCATTGCTGAAACTGGCTTATTGATATCATCAATAGCTCCGCTAGTGATGACAACAGTAGTTTTATGTGTTTCAGTAGCAATAACAATTGCTGGTATTCTAAGTATCATTGCCAGAATATATCCAGATGTAGCAATAATAAAGTATACGAGTATATACAAAGTCGCAGAAATGATCAAATGTACAACAAACCAATGACTACATCTGATGCAGTTAATAATAATAATGATGTCTTCATTGCAAGAACTACTGCAACAGATCGTCATTAATGCAATTCCGCCAGAACAACGTTTATATAAGCAAGTTTGACCAATCGTGAATTTAGCGTAAACTTCCCAACTCCAATTTGAGTAGAAGAAATAGCGCTGGTACAATTACGAGTATATCATAGTAGACAAAATATTAGATCAAAGTCATTCCGTGGGTTGTAGGCGAAAAACCTATCTTTTTTGCAAATAAAAACAAACCAGACGGAAACCCTGATTTTCAGGTTGTTTCTATTTCAGCTGGATGGTATCAAATCGAACAAATCAACTTTGAATTTCAGCGTAGAATTAAATATATTACAGGAAAATAAACTTAGATAGCTCTTACAGATCAGGAACAAACACCTTAATCCGAAATATAAATAATCTAGTTAGATTATGTTTTATATAATATATAATATATATATATAATATATATATATATATATATATATATATATATATATATATATCAATTGTCGATCAGGCCAGACTTAGGATGGTAAGAGGTTCAGTCACTTTATAAAGGACCACCCGTCCCTAACTAGATAATTTTACAACGGATAATAGGATGTTTAGAATGCTTCCAGAGTATCAACGGGATAACTTACGGCGTTGAACAGAAGAAAATAGAGGAGACGAATATTCTCCAAACTATATTATATAAAATTCTAACAAACTACCAGGAACATCAATGACTGAAATTGATTACAAAACCTGTTTTCCACATATTTATGAAAAAGGGTTTACACCATATTATGATAACATAAGAATGAACATCAAGTATATTCACGACACTAGAACAATTATTTCATAGTTACATTCATGAGCTCCATTTCGGCTGTTAAATCATGGATGACATGTACTAATCTGCAGATGAATGATGATAAAACTGAGGTCATTCTGATCACAACACAAAGACTCTCATTCATATCCTTTACCTCAAGCAATGAATATCAGCAACACCAACATTAAATTCTCACCGTCAGTACGGAACCTAGGCGTTACTCTAGACAGTACTCTCACATTGCACCAACATGTCATTAACATATGCAATGCTGAATATCTTGAGCTGAGACGCATCAGTTCCATTAGTAAATATCTTTCAGTTGATGTCACTATAACACTTGTGTGTTCATTAGTATTTTCAATACTTGACTATTGTAACTCAGTTATGTCTGGTTTGTCTCAATATCTTCTCCAGAAACTTCAACTAAGTTCACAACACAGCTGCTCGGATCATCTTTAGATTACCACGAACTTAGCACACTTCTCTACTGCTCTGTATCCTACACTGGCTATCCATTCGATCCAGAATCAAGCAAAAAATGTGTTCTCTGTGTTACCGCTCAATGACGGACTCCATTTCAGCATACCTATCTGGCCTCACCCATGTGTACACACCAGCAATATAGTTACGCTCCTCTTCTGATAATCCTATACTCATTATTCCCACTATGAAAACAAAGTCATATGACAACGTTCTTTTGCATACAAGTGCCCAGTAACATGGAATTTTTTGCTCATTGAAATTAGACACATAGACACAGAAATCCCTTGTAGGAGTGCTCTTAAAACTCAGTTTTCTACCACACGAACAAACTTAAAGACCTAAAGCTATTTCCTACCTTCAAATTGAATGGTGTTTGTTTTTTGTATTCATATCACTATATATGTTGTAAAGCGCTTAGAGGCTCTAACGATTAGGCTCTACACAAAGTCCTCATTAGTATTGTTATTATTATTATGAGTATCCCAACGACAATCTTAAAAATAAAACATTGAAACAATAAAACATCTAAATTATATTATATCAGATTTTGAACATCTCAAAAGAGCTGCAACGGTAACCGTCGGAATGATCAAACAATCCGTAACAATTGTGTATCGATCATTTTAAAATAAACGAAGCCTAATTACGAAAATGTATACTGCCCGGATTTTAAATCGAAGAACTAAACAATTAGTTGCCGATCGTATGTATGAATATTCTCCATACATCATCGTTGAGTCATGGAGTAAATATCACCACCAGCTGGTATTCTCCAACGTAATTATACGTATGACTGCGGTCGTCATATTTCAAGAGGATATGTTAATAATAGATCAACTATGGAGATCAGTCTTGTATGTGATGTCATGAAATGACAGTTGCCAAGCAAACCTCAAATTCCAATCAAGCCCAGCAAGGATATGTTCCACACACATTTACAAATCAAGTACCTCCTGGATATTTGATTGTACATGAACCGTTTAATCTGGATATCCACGATGTGATACTCCGTTATTATCGAAAATGCATTTCAACATCCTGACCAAGGCGGACAGCCCCATGATTCAAGACGTTTAAAGTTCAATCAATAAATATTTAAGTAAAATCTTAACGTTATTTTAACGATTAGCAAATTAGTCAAAGTGATATATTATATAAGATACCAACACGTGAGAATTTTCATACACAACAGAGCGGTTTGATGAAATTGCCATCAGAACAATATTCACACTACCCTCAGTCGAGGCATAACAAATTAATGTTAATATAAGTATTGATAAATACGGCAATGAAGATTTTTTGTTAACACGTGAACAGTTAAATGAACTGCGGCGAAAACATCTTATTATGATAATGTGTAATATATATATATATATATATATATATATATATATATATATATATATATATATATATATATATATATATATATATATATGTTACCGTTCTTCCTGTCTGCTCTTATAATAGACAATTGACAAGTCCAGTATATGTTATACGACTTTGTTGTGCACGAGGTTTGCAACGTTAGCTAAATATATATGGCTCCTGTTTAATTCAACTCAACCCTGCAAATACAATAAAATACATTTACTATAACTATAACTACCGTCATCAGTGCATTACATCAATTCTGTTTCACAGTATATTCGATACGAATAATTACCACTACATATTTATTAATTATCAATCTAGAAAGATAGTTGACCAAATGAACCTAAACACAATAATCAGTGTGCACTGCACAAAATAGAACAGACATACAGACAGACAAGCGTATGGACATAATGATAGGTTCAGAAAAGACTGGGGGTTAATAACCTAATAAAGGCACTAAAATGCAATATACATTTCAGATAAATATACAGACTACATATAAAATAAACATTTACATTGATATATTATAAATCTATTTACCTTATCATATGGGACACTACTGGTTGTCACATCTTCTTGAAGTCCAACAGAATCAGAAGCACATTTAATTGAATTCCATGACCAGCACCCTTCAGCAACTCGTATGGAATGACCACCACTAATCTGCTGCCCATGCTATGCTGTTTATACAGACAAGTAGCAAACTAACCAATCAGAAAGTTACTTATCGCTTGTCATGCAATAGAACAACCCAGCATGAACAGCACTCAGGGTAGCTTCATTGCTCAGAGTGAACAAAATTCAATAGATAAAACTGGTTCAAGGTAGGCAAACTGGCTATATATGTGAAAAATGATAATAACACTAATTGCAACTGATGATTTTATTTCACTCATCTTTTAAAAACATTAATTAGATAAAATAATAAAATACACACTTCTGCCTATTTAAAATACGAATATATAAACTTATATAATATATGCGTCTGCTACACACGTCCCTTCACACATTGAAATGATGTCCTCATCATTTAGGTGTATCCACCATGATGGAAATTATGGCTTTGGAAACGGTATCAGGCATAGTGTTAAAAAACTTCGTTTGTGTGCAATGACTGAACGAAACGCACTTTTGTTAGCCAGTCTGGCTTATTAATGACTTTGGACATCACGTAATCGCCAGAAGTCATCCATGTAGGGTTACTCGACTAGAACGGCGTGGTGCTGGAACAGCCAAGGAACTGTTCTATCTTTGTAACTGATCAGTAACAACGTTACTGGAGCTCTCAACCCTACTGTGACTTGGTACTGCAGAGTTATTATCAATGCTGATCACAGTGTCTTCTGGATACATAGCTCCAGACTGTTCAGCAGTATGACCACACTGCTCATTATCATCAACTGACATAGCTGAAACTAACTCTTCTCTCACACGGGGATTACCTTCATCCTGGTTTGAAGAGTTGTCATCATCTACTCTAAGACTCTCACTGGAGGAGTCTGTAATTAAATTCTCGCCGGCTAAATCGTCATCAACCCCTGGTCCATATAGACATATCTCCTGTGTCTGCCATATCGGAATCATTTCTGTATCACTTGGAAAATAAATTGATATATGGTTCATTTCATTCTGGTCCGAATCGATTTCCCTGCAATTAAAATTCATAGGTGAATTTCTAGTCTTGGGTGTCGCAGACTTGAACGCAGACTTGAACGCTTGTTTCTCTAGCTTCCTTCGATAACATCACATACTAAATTCAATGCAATCACTGAGGATATATTCACATTTTGAGGAGCGATATGCCTACTACCGCCGTCTGGGTCATTATTATATTTGAGGATTGTTGGTGGTTGCAATTTCTTCCACGCGGCGAATATTTGGAGGAAGTATTTATCGAGGAGATCATTGGTTGATTTTTTTAGTTCTGGAACATTTTACTCAGGAAACTTAAATGTCGGAATATCTTCAACGCGTATATTATATTTCTTTGCAAATTCTATCCTCTCAGAACCGACAATGGCATCTAATACTCCTTGAATAAGTCGTATGTGAACAATTTAATATCGTGTACAATTTGATTTAATATTTCCGTGAATTTGATAATTGAAGTTTTCGATGATTGTTCTTGAAAACTCTGCCGTAATTTATCTAAATGATTCTTATGTTCTCGTTTACAAGCATTAAAAACTCTCGAGGTTTGATATGAAGAAATTTCGACCCAACCACCATCCCGCTGTCCAAAGGACCATTTTTCAATATTGTAATAAACGGGCTCTGTTAAAAGTTTCGTATAAACACCGTCGATTATTCTAGGGTTAAAATCGTGATATGATTTATTGTCTGTGACATAATCAGATTTTTGTGGTTCAGGATTAACTAGTTCATATCGAGGTGGGATTTCAGGCCAACCCAGTATAGTTCTTGTAGAACTCTGATAGATATCTACGGCATACTCGGGTGAGTTTATCTCGATCGCAGATGACAACGTCGGCTCGTGGACCGTTAGAGCGAATTTCGATTCTGCTCCAGTAATGGATTTTATTCTACGCTGAAATTCAGCATTGATTGGTTAGATTTGGTATGACCCAGATGGTATCGAAACAACGTTCCAGTCTGGAGTCCCGTCTTCTTTATTCTTATTCGCAAATACTAAGCTGTTATTCGGTTGTTGACCGCCAAATGCTACCACCTCATACTAGGCCAACTGTGATACACTCGTAGTTTTGCTAGCGCTATCTCCTTCACCGGAATCGGAATAGGGAAATTCACACTGAATTCAGGATTCGTTGATGTTATTGAGATCATGCTGGTTTGTACTGGGTTTGTGTTCTCCACTATTCGTTGAAGTAGTTCTTGCGGTGTTGTCATTGTTATTATACTCATGTTGTATTTCTAATTTTGACATCGCGGAATCATAAATACTTAACATCGCTGAGAATTCACTATCTGATATAAATGTATCATCGTGCAACGACGATATCAACGAAGACAATTGCGAGTACGCGGTTGATATAACGTGAAATTTAATTATGTAGTCTTGCAGTTTACTCTGGCTGCATGATGATACTTTTTTGCTATTATCGAAATTATTCCCGCGATTGTTGTCGCCGCTGATATACAAATTGGAACAGCTATTGGAGCAATCATTGTCACCGAGGAGAGTATAATTCCGGCTCCGGTGATTACACTACTCACCGGGTACACGGTAACATCAACTGCGGTGATTCTTCGTCGGTAATTTTTTATTTTTGTTTGATACTCCTCAGTGAGTGTTTTGAGTTTAGTTTGAAACTCTCTGACCTGATCATAGCGATATTGAGATACCGAGGTACCGTTGATGATGACATTTTATTTCCAAATCAGTTTACGATTTCAATTTAGTTATTTCCGCTACAAATTCCATATACCATGATACTAAAACCCTAATCAAATTTTTATCAGTGGATGTTATTGTGAATCGTTCAGTTGTATCCTTGTCGATGATTGTTGATATCGTATTATTGACCCCAGATGAATTCGACAATGATATATTAAACTGAGTTGGTGTCACTAGTGATAATCGATAAATACCTTTGACAGTTGCAGCGATACTTAGTATATTGTCTGTAAGAGTCCACACAAATGATCCGTGTTGAATTGTGTATACTACGTTGTTGGTTCTCTCATGAGGAATATTTGTTTTTTCAAGGATCTCGGTTATTTTATCAAGAGATTTGTTTACATCAATGAGTTTTATTATGACAGCCGGTGGATTTCCAAAAAATTCTCTAATAACCTTATTTTGAAGTGCGGTAAATTCCTTTTCATGCTTCTCATACTTGTTTTCAAATTGGTCACTTTTATAATCAAGCTCAACTAATCTATCCATGGATTTTTTATTGATGGTAAATTCGGTGATATCACCGCTGGTTCGCCGAAGAAAGCCATAATTGATTTTATTTCGTCATTGACAGTCTTTTTATTGTCCATAGAGGTTTGTATTAATGATAAATTCGGTGATGTCGTCGCTGGATCACCAAAAAAACTTAGTATGAATTTTAACTCATCGTTGAAAGTTTTTAATTTATCTGTAATCGTCGAAACGAGTATGCCGGGTTTGAGTTTACCCTGATCGGAAAATAAAGCAACGGCGTTCTCGGTTACGCCGCTTTGTTTAACTAAAATATCATTCAGAGAGACATTACTGGTTTCAATTTACCCTGACGATCTTGAAATACAACTATTTCATTAGGATAAACACTTGCTAAGTTCAACGTCTCAGCTATTTCATCTTCGATTATTTTTTTTATATCACCGGTTGAAGTGTCATCGGGTTTGGGTTTTTTCAGCGCTGATAAAGATCTCCCCCAAATATCAATCATGTTATTCTATATAATCTCTCTCTAAAATCTTTTCGATTTCCAGCGATTACTCGTGTATTCATTTACGACCTGATGAGGAGGTTTTCCAGATGTTAAAATAGCGTCGAGGACATTCAATACTGCGTTGCCGCATATTGTTGGGTCATTGATTTGTTGTGTTGCTAGCGTAGAATACCAACGAGATTTATATAACGCATAAATTCGTTCGGCGCCGCTAATCCATATGAATCGAAATAAACAATTGCACGTGGATCAATCGTGTATGCAACCCAGTAAGTTCCAGGTCCTGTGCTGTTATCGAGATTAATAATACCGGTTTCAACGCTGTTGGGTTGTGCCGGCAACTGATCTTTCATAAAGACACCTCTGAAGTTTTTAATCGATAGTTTTTTATCAGCATCGAGTAAATAAAAATTGGACATTGGAGTCAAAGAGTCTACAACCAAAGATTCCTCTCGAGTTAGTAAACTGTTCCTGGATTCTCATACCATTTCCGCTGTACCATGAATACGGGGTTCCTGGTAGTCTTAGACCCTTTCCCTTCTTTTTTTATATCCCTTCCCAGTTGCTTTCTTTAGTGCCATTCCTGCTGCGGTACCAACGGCTCCTAACACCGCCGCTTTAGCCACCGCTCGGGCCGCTGCTGCAATCAACGCTGGTAACGCAGCTAACAACGGAAATATTCCGCCGGTCTTTTTCATATTGTCGATCGCAGCCGCAGAAAGTTTAATTCGAATTACTTTTTTTTTCGAGCACGGCACTAAAATGTTTTGTTTGACGATTTGTCAGCGACAATTTATTTGCCCCGCCAGTCATCTGTGCAGGTTTCAACGTGATCGTAGTTCCACATTTTTCAGTCGCTGATGATCTTAGTTTCTTAATTTGATTAGGAGTTAACGTAACACTAATAACATCATATGGCATTTTATTAATAACAGATTGATCTAATTGTTACATATTTTCCACTGGTGCATCTATCACTCTCATTCTTCCACCAGCACCCTCAAGAAGCATTGATTTGTCGCTGAGAATGACAGCAATTGCTCTATAATCGGCAATACCACCAGGACGGGTTACACGAGCTCTAAAATGTATATCAACGACGGATTGTCTTGTTAAATGAAGATGTTCAAGCGAAAAGTAATAAATCGGATGTAGATTTTTAAAATCCAATTGTGATATTTGCAAACCAGTATCAATATTTTGATCGCGTGCCATATATGACAACACATTATGATATACACGTGCAATATGGTTAGCGGTGTAATCAAGCTGTATATTCTCAGATGGTTCCTGCTGTCTGTTTATTCTCAGCGAGACTTCATTAACGCCTATCTGATCAAATATCATATGACTTCGTTCTTGATTACCAACTCGCGCATTATTCTATAACACAATAAATATATGACGTGGAGATGAAACACCTTGTTTTGATGCCAGGCGCCATGTAAATGTACCATCAATATTATCCTGTTTAATATCCGTAGTCACTGATAACCAACTCAGCAACGACTTTCCTCCTTGGTCCATAAATGATAGTAATACCCCCTCTAACGTGATTGGTGGAGTTAACACTGGCATCCATAATGATAGTTTTGTTAAGATAACTTTACCGTCGGGAACACCTACACCGCGCCAGATTGCATCAGCATCAGTACCATTTTGCACGAGTGCTACTGTATGTTTCGCTCCATAGATAACTTTTCGGACGTTTCTACAGAATCCAAATATATGATGCAGTGGAATCGCGCATGAAAATTGTCTACGCTGTCCTTGTAACGTTGCTACGCGTGTTGCAAATCCTATGTTGTAATTAGTAATAGTATTTATGACATCAAAATCAGCAGGTTGTCTTACATATCCGTCTGGTGCTGGATCAACTGCAGTAGCTCGTGTTGCCTCTACTCTGGAATACTGGACGTGTTCAGGGCGATCAGTGAGATCTTTTGCGAACATCATAGATGGACCTGACGATCTTGTATAATCATCAGAATATCTTGCTAACCCTATTATTGTTATAGGAACATCAACATCACACTCTATAGATTCAATTTCTTTTCCATTAATGAGATATCTAGCGCTTTCGAATAACGCCATGATCCCATTATTAACAAAACCAACTCGGATAGTTGGGTTATTGTCATATGGTACTGGTACACCATGAGCATCAGTAGCAATTGCTACAAGTTCTCCTTCCACTTCCATAAACGCTTCACAAGGCAAAAATTATTTACTGGTATCATGAACTTGAAGTTCAATTCTTGATCGAAGATCTGGTTGTGTTGCGTGATAAGAATAAAATTGATAATCGCGTACATAATCATCTTTACGCACTGGGGCGTACATATCAAACGCTGGATCAGATGTCTGTTTGAACATTTTATTATATATTCTCCTTGGTTTATCAAGGTCTAAATCATCGCAGTGATCGTTGATCACACCTCGTGTTTTTTTTTAAGCCACTTCCCCCTATCATATTTGCGGTTATGTTATCTTGGTCACTTGCTGTCAACGAAGTCGCCAATGACGCTAGTTTCTGATCCACTGCGTTATTTATTATTTTACTAACCTGCGCAGGAATTTCCGCTGTAGATGGTAGTGGTTCCTATTGTGGTTTCCTTTGCCGCCGAACTAGCGCTATTAGTTTATCCTTCGCGGCGGAAAATGCTTTCCCGGCAGCATCTCCAACAGCGCTAATACCCTTATCACGAATAACATCAATGGCTTTCATTGATAATCGTTTTGCTTGCGGTGCTACTTTTGGAGCCATTCTTGCAAATAACCCTGCAATTGTATCACCGAGACCATCACCGTAGTACGCGTTATAAACTGGAAATCGTGAGTTTACTACATAGACGCTGTTTGGTTTATAATGGGTGTAGTGTATGATCATCTTATTTAAATGATATTTATCTATTGCGACGAATTCGTCATCAGATTAGTCGCTGTGGTAACCATGATGGTGAAAATCCGTAGGATTTTCCACTAATTCATCAATGAAATCTCCATATAAACCAAGATCCATAACACCGCCTTGAAATAACCGCATGCAGATATCAGCTGCTTCATTAATTATATTCGGTGAGTTATTTCCAGCTCGTTATCCTCCAATGAGTACTTCTAATCGTTCTATATCACCAAGAACATTACCAGGACAACTAACTAGACCACTACCTGAAAAAGCCTTTTGATATCCCTTTCCCTTTTTACCAGTTGCACCTTGCTCACTAGATAATTTATACAGTGATGTATCCATTTCTTCTAAATTATCATCATCCCTTGAGGGTCTTTTTGTCTTTTTCTTCTTCGTGTTGGTGTTATTTGGAGTTTTCTTTCTTATCTTTTATAATCATCAATTTCTCCTTTGAAGGGTTTATACTCCTTCCTCCTCCTATCTAACTCACCATTTTTATTTTATACAAATCATCAGCCCAATTATTGAGTGATATTGGCTCGTCTTTATACTCGTCTATTAAATATTTATTTCTTGAATTATAGCTGTTAATAACAAAATCGCTTAACGAGTATGGCTTTTGCTGTTGTATTTGTGTTATAGCCTCCTCGGTAACTTTACCCACTAAAGGAGTAATCATTTTTTGTTTTGTTAACAACGCTAATGTTTTTCAGTTCCCGCTGCTATTTGTTCAGTTCCTGTTGCTATTTTTTCAAGTGTATTAAGAAGAGGAGTCTTTATTTCTTTCTCTTCTTCAGGGGTATATCCGTATATAGCTCGCTCAGTGGCTGATATTACCCCTTTCGTTGCTTTGGTAATTGGTCGAAACAAATCTTCAGATCCCTCAGAAAAATCGGTCTGAAGACTCTGTCTGGCTTGTAATTTACTTCTGACAGAGTCACGTATTGGTAAGAATTTCCTAATTGAAGAAATCTCTCTCTCGCTAGTCTTGTAGTTAATGCTTCGTTGACCATTTTTGAAACAATAAAGCAATTTCCAATTAATGTACGATGTAGTGATTTTGTCATCATCAAATAATTTCTACGTTTTAACCCGACTCAGATAGACAAGCATCAATGAAAAATAAAAAACATAAAAACACTCACTAAAAATTTTTTCAGTTAATTTACTTCCTTGTTCATTGATCAAAGCCGGTATTGATTATATACCTTTCCAATTTGCAACATCTGTCAATGCAGTGATGATTTATAGCGAGAATTTTACTAACACGCTATACATGTCATATCGTTAGTTATACAACCAGAGGTATCCAGCGTTTTATTTTTCATTTTCTTGAATTAACGCCCGTATATTTCTAATCTTCGAATTAACCTCCTTTTTCAATTCATAATCTCGGCCCAATTATTTTCGTATTCCTTCCACGATAGTAAATAACGGGACAAACACACTTACGTCACTACAAAATGCTAGAGAGTCCCGAATAGAATTCTGGATTTTTTTTATCAGCGCATCCTTTTTTGGCAGCATATATTTATGAGGTATAATAAAGTATTCTATATCTTGAAATTCAGACATAATTTGGTCAGGGTTTAAATTGTCAGAAAATTTAATCTCTTGTTTTTTCAATTTTGAAATCTCGGATATAATGCTATTCGTACTTTCAGAATTTATATATGATAATACATATTTCTAATACAAAAAAATGGGGGTCATTTTTTTACCCGTTTTTTTAGATGGACTATATACAATGCAATGATAAATGGACTATATACAATGTAATGATAAATGGACTATATACAATGCAATGATAAACGGACTATATACAATGCAATGATAAATGGACTATATACAATGCAATGATAAATGGACTATATGCAATGCAATGATAAATGGACTATATACAATGCAAAGATAAATGGACTATATACAATGCAAAGATAAAAGGACTATATACGATGCAATGATAAATGGACTATATACAATGCCATGATAAATGGACTATATACAATGCAATGATAAATGGACTATCCCGTTCGTTGCAAGTGGTTTGAACATCTTACTCACGCCAAGGGATATTATGCGATGATACATTTGTGCGCCTCAGGTGGGTCTAGTCAGGTGTTTTTACATCTAACCAGACCCAGAGTTATCATGAAGCATATTCCCCTAAGAGTTAATCTAACTCGTCAAATAACGGGTTAGAATCACAAGAGGATATGTTTAGCGAATGGACAATACAATGAATGAATTGGATGGATATATACAATGAATTGGATGGATATATACAATGAATGAATTGGATGGATATATACAATGAACGAATTGGATGGATATGTACAATGAATTGGATGGATATATACAATGAATGAATGGATGGATATATACAATGAATGGATGGATATATACAATGAATTGGATGGATATATACAATGAATTGGATGGATATATACAATGAATTGGATGGATATATACAATGAATTGAATAGATATATACAATGAATAGGATGGATATATACAATGAATTGAATGGATATATACAATGAATAGGATAGATATATACAATGAATTGAATGGATATATACAATGAATAGGATAGATATATACAATGAATAGGATAGATATATACAATGAATAGGATAGATATATACAATGAATTGAATGGATATATACAATGAATAGGATAGATATATACAATGAATTGAATGGATATATACAATGAATAGGATAGATATATACAATGAATTTAATGGATATATACAATGAATAGGATGGATATATACAATTAATTGAATGGATATATACAATGAATAGGATAGATATATACAATGAATTGGATGGATATATACAATGAATAGGATAGATATATACAATGAATGAATTGGATGGATATATACAATGATAATGAATGATGACACTCCTAGATTCAAATTGCAACCGCATATACCCCCCACAAAGTCACCCTGGGTTGAATGAAAAATCATTCACACCACGGCGTGGTGTGGTTGGTATAGTGGTTGAAATTTGAATTTCGGAGGTGCCCCACCCCCAATTAAAACCATCTGTCGGCGCCGTTAGCAATAATGCCTGTTCGGGTTTCGAACTATAGCCGCCAGTATGGCACTGCGACACGTTACCGATTGAGCTAATGGTTCTTATATACAGGTATACGTTTTGAATATAATATGTAGGTAAGCTAATACAATCAATAGCGAACAGGTGTGATGACATCAATGGATCAATCACAAAGCCACGAACGAATCTATATACTTTTTGTGTATGAAACAAAACCGAATACTTAAAAGAAAAAAAGAAAAATACAATTATTTGTAAAACACTATATATTTGATTCGTTTTCTTATAAAATAATTGTATTTCCACTGAGCTAACGGTTTTTATAATATGTAGGTAAGCTAATACAATCAATAGCGAACAGGTGTGATGACGTCAATGGATCGATCACAAACCAAAACTGACTGAATGAACGAATCCGTATACTTTTCGTGTATGAAACAAAACCGAATACTTGAAATAAAAAATAAAAATACAATTATTTGTAAAATACTACATATTTGATTCGTTTTCTTGCAAAATAATTGTATTCCCACTGAGCTAACGGTTCTTATAATATATAGGTAGGTTAAATACAAATGGGTGGAAGTCAAACACGAACATATGTGATGTACGTCAAATGCATATGAATTATAGATGCCACAATCGTATTATTTTTAATCTATATACTTTACTTACTGACAATATTGAAGCAGAGCCGAACGTTTGTAAACACTGTATGTTTCATTCGTTTTCAGATAATTGCACTAACTGTTTTTACAGGTATAATGTGTACATCAATAACGAAGATGTGTTACGCGCGCTGGTAACTGTAGGCAGCCGATCAATACTAACTCAGGCTGGCTGTACAATACAATAAATGACGTGGAATGTATAGGACATGAATCTATATCTCATTTGTTGTACTTGCTGACAATATTGAAGCAGAACCAAATACTTGAAAGAAAATAAACACAAAAAAATAAAAATACAATTATTTGTAAAATACTACATATTTGTTTCGTTTTCTTACAAAATATATTATATTTCCACTGAGAAATTATCGGAAAACCCCATTGCAATCTATAACTCTTTCATAGGCCGTGAATATACCTAAACGAGTTATCTCCCTTGGTGTTATATAGAATAATGCAAAAACATGATTAGACATTAACGAACTGTATTTTTTGTCCAGTCCTTTTTGAAAAAGCTGATCGATAAATTCCCTCTGCTACTATTCGTACTGAGGGTATACAAATATTAAAATATCTACTGGCTTCATTCATAGATTGGAATATAATTTCTTCGTTAGTTGCTGTATTAAAAGATTTTACAGGTCTCTTTAAAATTGATTTTTAAGAACCAGTTCCTCCTCGTTTTAAATTCTCACTATGTGTAACAGCTTGCAGATTATTCAAAGAATTATTCCTTGGATTAGAATCAATGCGATCAACTACAAACCCATCCTTGATCAATCCATGGATACATTCGTATATTATTCTATAATTGTAATACACTTTCCCTCCAGCGTTAAACTTCAAATACCCCACACCATTGTCAGCGCCAACTGACTTCTTCAGTCTACGGTTTCTGATAATACCATCACTAGATGCCTCATAGTTTGCAATCACAGGGTGTGGTCGGAATTCTTGGTTCATTTATATACTATACTATTGTTTGTCTAATTCATTGTTTGGTTGAATTATTACATTACTTGAAAATCTTTTAATGTAGTCATGGGGTGTTCTTATGATTTTGTCATTGACGCTGTCAGAGGTAGAGTCATTGATGGAATTCTTATTTCGTTTATCATAATAACGCTTCAGCTCTCTGTATCGCTTACCACCACAACCGAAACACAACTGTGATTTTTCTCACACCCCTAACCCACATCTTATACAAGGAATCGGACCAAGGCTTCCACGCCGAAAGCTTTGCATATGATACCCACAGAATTCCTTTCTGCATGATTTGTTACACTGGGTTACTGATCCAATCATAAGCCATTTGCAATGATTCATTATATAATAAATTCTCTATTTAAATACTTGTTTTAATTATAATATGAAGGAGTTCGTGAGATTATCGGAAATTACGCCTAGGAAAAATGCTAAATTCAATCTTGATAGAGTCTCTTATAAGCCAAAGAGTAAAATTCGTGATAGAACCATGTTGGGTAAAATTCGTGATTGTTTTAATGAATTCAAGCGTGATGGAGCATCTCACTGTTGGTCGACATTTCGAATCGATGGTGACGTTGATACTACCATGAACGATAAAAGCGCAGCAGTGATAATCTCACATCTTGGGCGGAAAAGGTATTTTTTAGAGTGAAATTCATTATACGCTCAGACATGGGAGATTGGATTATTCGAGATAAATTTGAACCCATCTTGAAGGATAAAATAATCGTCACTGCGAGTCGAGATTCAAAACCAGGAATTCTGACTGGAATTGACAAACCGTGCTACGAGAGATCCTATCCTGTAACAGCAGTTGTTTATGTGATGTATCCGTTAAATGAAACTAAAACCCATGAAACTGTCATCCTTGAATTGTGTAGCAGAACGAATAATAGAACACTTCACAAATGCGCTGAGTGGAAACAAATTGACTGATCTAAGAAGCAAAAAAATAAACGAGTGGGAACTAACAGTAAAGGAGCGGGGGCAACAATTCAAAATGTGGCAGGGTTAGAACGAATACTAAAATTCTCAATATCAGTAATGACGATAACAGGCGAGATATTATACGAACCGAAATATAAATCGAGAGGAGCTCCAATCAAAATTATTGATCATAACGAACATACATGGACACCTGCAGTAACAATATTTCCGCGGGATAGAACCATAAAATATATACCTGCAGAGTTCTCCGCCGGGGATTTCTCTGGAGAAGAATTCTCTGAATAGAAACTATTTGATTGTATTCACCAGTTAAGTAAAAACGATCCTGTGTCAGTGTGGTTACTTCAGTTTTGAAAACTCCGAGGGTAGATTCGATCAATTTGTAAGACCCAATGGAAAATTATACCGCACTGAAGCCCTCCACGAGGCGATGAATAAACTAGCTAGTAGTTTCTCGAAGAGTTTCGACGACAAACAATTACTAACAAACTGTTTTACAATTCCGTCGGTTGCAGCTCATTTTGCGAGAAAGGGAAACACATGGAAACCAACAAGAGCTGAATTTCTCAGACATCAAATCAACCTGCATCGAATACAACCACGATGGATTATGGAATACAAAATACGACCGTGAAAGTATTATTTCAGTTGATATAGTCGCGTGTTATCCAGGGGAATTTTCTCGGGTACGGAGAATGCGCTGAATACTTCAAACGATTTGGACATCCCACACATGAGATGGCCCGTGTTGCTATTAATGGACCACTGCCTGATTTTGATTTAACCGGATTCGCTCGTGTGGGACATCATCCGTGCTGTTATGTTTTGATTGGTAGACATATATCTGAAAAACACTGGATGCCAATAGTGCTGTTACGGTATATGATTGATTCTAAAATGCTGTTATCGTTGATTGTCAGTGAAGCGATTATATCCTATCGAGCTCAGACTGAAGTCTGGTTACCACAACCCAATCTAGATAGTATAATCAGCGAAGAGTTTCCCGATCTTTACGAAGAAAATATCGTGAAACGGTCCAAACAGTTATTTGAAGTTAGAAATGAAGATGCAAAAGATCTTGGTAGAAGAATAATCGGTAAATTTACTCAGGGTGGAAAATACGACAATAAACGATATTCTTCACGGTTGATTATAGATAGTGTTGAGTACGATTTTATAATCGCGGATATAACATCTAAGGGTATATATGTCGATCGTAAAGACGCTTTCTTGTCCAATGGAACAAAATTTGGTACAATTGTTACTTACGTAAACGGAGAAAATCTTCAGTATACACATTTTAGGGCGTCTATGCTAGCTTATGCTTCTATCAATTTATTTTCGATGATAAATAGATTTCCTGACACCGAAGTTAGAGTAGCCACTGATTCATTTTATATAGACGCGAATTCCATGTGTTTCTCTTTCTCGCAAAATTAGCTGCACCCGACGGAATTGTAAAACAGTTTGTTAGTAATTGTTCGTCGTCGAAACTCTTCGAGAAACTACTAGCTAGTTTATTCATCGCCTCGTGGAGGGCTTCAGTGTGGTATAATTCTCCATTGGGTCTTACAAATTGATCGAATCTACCCTCGGAGTTTTCAAAACTGAAGTAACCACACTGACACAGGTCACCGCGCATAAAATATCTAATATAACACGATCTATAGACTGGATTCAACTGCTCCTCAGCGAGGATTTACTCGTGAACAGCTACAAGTGATACCCGAGAATACTTAATTACCGCCGTGTGGTCTTAACTAGCACTTCTTCGTTTGTTGCACTCAAGACAAGTCAGCATCACATTATCTCTAGTATGACCAATACTGCTTTTTTTCTGTCTACGGTAAATTGTCGAGGATCTTTATCCGACCAACACCAACGCATTATACAATTGCAACTCGCGCAGTGATTATTCTGTTGTTGCTTCAGAGTTCACTAATTCTGACGAGAGTTGGGGAACATGGAGAATTAAGCGGGAAATACTGCGTGACTATTCCAAATCAGCAGATGTTACGATTGAAGATAAATATTTGAAAAATAATCAGATATCAGAACTTTCTAATGCACCGCTGATATCTGATCCAATATATAGATATAAAACCAGCTACCAAAAACGGCTGTGGCGGGTCAGGAAAGACGACTCGTGCGATTGAGTTATTTCGTGGAAAATTAAATATGATTGTACTAACACCAACACACAGACTCACCAGAGAGATGAAACAACGAGGGGTAAATGCTTGTACTTATCACAGTTTCTTTTGATGAAAAGGCGATGAATGTACTCCTGAACGAATGGGTGAGAAATTTATTCCTGAAGTCATTATTTGGGATGAGATATGCACGGTATCGTTAGATGTATTACAAAGATTTCTCGATTGGTTATTGTTAATGAATACAAAAGTAATAATGTGCGGCGATCATGGCCAACCACCACCATTTGTCGGTTTATCCCCACATGATTGGCTAAAAATTTTTGTAGACTAGTATGAAGAAATTAGTACTGATCATAGAGCACTTGATGAACAATTACGAGAGTTTACGAAACTAATTAGATTACAACCGGATAGAATCCAATGTGAAATAGCGCGTGAAATAATTTCAGAAACACCATTAAAAGATTTTTGAGAAGGGTGGAGACCAAACGATTTGATACGTAGAAGATAGTCAGAGACACACTTCAGATGAAGTTATTTGAATTGCATAAAGAAAAATTTACAGCAATTCCAGTACCGTTGTGTTATAGGCCTTCAGATACACGAAAACAGAATATTGAAGTTGATATTCCAGGACAGCGTGAAAAGCAGAATTTAGTGTTAAATGATATTTTGCTGGTTGATATCAGCGTCGTCGAAGATGCATTGCGCGCTGATAAATCCCCATGGACGCTAGGTTACGCAGCGATGATACATTCTTCACAGGGATTGACTATATCAGATACAATTGTTTGGATGGTGGATAATCATATCGAGTGGTCAAATTTAGTTTATCTCGCAGTATCCAGAGTACGAAGAATAAATCAACTTCGAAAAATTGTTTTAGATGATAATGACACTACAATAAGTGATATTGTCAGCGATGATATAATCAGAAAAAAACTTTCTGGTTATAAACAGCAGGATAAAATAAAGAATAGAGAATTTGATATTGTTACTAAATTAATAATTACTCTGAAGCAACAACATAATAATCACTGCGCGAGTTGCAAGTGTATAATGCGTTGGTGTTGGTCGGATAAAGATCCTCGACAATTTATCGTAGACAAAAAAAAAACAGTATTGGTCATACTAGAGATGATGTGATGCTGACTTGTCTTGAGTGCAACAAACGAAGAAGTGCTAGTTAAGACCACGCGGCGGTAATTAAGTATTCTCTGGTATCACTTGTAGTTGTTCACGAGTAAATCTTCGCTGAGGAGCAGTTGAATCCAATCTATAGATCGTGTTATATTAGATATTTTATGCGCGGTGACACTCCAAATAGGATCAGTAGCTCTTTTGTTACCTCCTTCTAGCTCTCCTGGTTCATATAAATACCTAACAGTGACATTGCTGAATATTGGTTGTTTTGAAAAATCTTTTTGTGGTTGTACGGGTATATACTTTTTGTTAATCGCGTTGATAGGTTTCATATTAGTCGTTCGAGTAACCTCATTATTCAGCGCGGTAATCACAGCTGGTAATCTATTGACCCATTCACGAGATCGTTTATCCTGAATAAATTCCTTTACGTATTGATATCCAAATAACCGCTCAGCAAGTGTACGATTGAATCGTTCAACAAATGCCTGATCGCGATGTAGTGCAGTATGCCCTCGTCGTAACGCGGTATTATGATTCTTCATCTTTGATAGAACCGCACCTTGAAATTCCTTGCCAGGATCAACTTGTAATAGATTTGGCCAGCGCAGAGGACCCCTTCGATAAATCCTTTCAAATACAGAAGCCACTTGAGTTGATGATTTTGTCTTTAGCGGTTCTGATTGTTTGTATCGACTCGAAACATCAACAACAGTTAACGCGTATTTGTAACCACCATCATGTGGCAGAAATGATATATCAGCTTTATGAACTTCATTAGGAACGGTCACATCAAAATGCGAGTAGTTAATTTGTTTAGGCGGCAGTAGATAAATTTGCCATATCGCCTGTTTGGATAACCAATCCGCTGCAGTAGTATATTTCACCGCTGCTGCGCTAGCGAGTTTACCAATTGCTGCTTTACTCTGCCAGTATCCTTTTGGAGAATAATAAATAGATTCCATGTTATTATTAATTACCGGCACCTAACATCAATTTACCTTTCATTGCCGATTTTACTAACCATGAAGCCAACTTTTCTTTGAAGGATTTATCAGTGATAGAATTCAACGCATGAATTAATTTTACATCTGCGAGATGTCTGTGTTGCAGATTACTGCTTTTATAAGCAACATCATGAGCATGACATGCTTTATCAATGTCGTTTATTGGATATTCACCCGGTCGGGGTTGGTTTTGATCATCGAGTCTGATATTGAGTCTGGTTCCGGGTCCACAATAAGTATACCCTGGAAGGTGTTTTTCTCCTGGATACTTTGCCTATGGTGTTCCTGGGAGTTTAGCTAGCTTGGCTGCAATATCACCTCCTCGTTTTTTTTAAATCCTAAGAAACAAATCTAAATTTATTTATACTACATTGTACACACTTACCAGAAAGAGCTGATCTGTTATTGCTAGTTGTAATCGTCGTCAAGTCATCTGTGCCAGTACGCTTCTTACATTTCACACAATATAGATCCATAATATATTTATAATACCATCAATGTATTTTGATTATTCAGCTACCCGACGACGAGAACCTATTAAACACCATGCGATGTTACCGAATTAGAATGATTATAATCGGACCATCTGGAAGTGGCAAGACACAATTGTTACTTAATTTAATAACGAGATGGATGAAATGGGACAAGTTGTATTTGATAGCTCCAAGTCTAGATGATCAGCAATTTTACAATGTATTAAAAGATTTTAACGACAAAGCGGTAGGAGAATCCGGCGAGGGTAGAGTTGAGTTTATAACCAATATCGATGAAGCACCGAGCATTAATGATATTGATGGAGGTATTAACAATTTAGTCGTATATTAAAATATCATGTTAGACAATCAAAAGAATCCCGCTAGGATATTTTCCAGAGGTAGGCATAAAAAAACTGACGTGATATATGTCACTCAACGATACACACAAATACCAAAAGTGATCAGAGGTAACTGTAATATTCTTGCCGTATTCAACGGAGTTGATACACATGCTCTTAGAAATATTCACCAGACTTGGTGCAGTGGAGATATGGATTATAATCTCTTTTAGTCGCGCTCAGTCAATCCCACATGGATTTGTGACGATAAATTTATCAGATCCTCGGACGCGATATCGTGTCGGACTTGATAAAATATTCGGTTATAATCGTTTACTGAATCCCGTAAAAGAATTGTTAACCCATATCAGCAGAGGGGTGGTTAAAACGAGAATGGCGTCTTTTTTTTGCCAAATTGACCCTTACGAGGAAGCCTTAGTTTACCAAAAAGACCTATTAAATATTTACTAGGAAGCCTCAGTTTGTCAAATAGACCGTTCTATTAAATATTAACGAGAAGGAAGCCTCGTCGACGCCTATAATGTTTGTCGGATTCCCTCCCCCCTCTGCTGCTCAAGCATATATCCGGAATTCAGTCGTCGGAAACAATTGTTCTCTATTTTTCTCGTTTTCTTGTGTCGTTAATGATTAATCAGTGGAAATTGGTAACTAATCTAGAGAATATAGAAGCGATAAACTTCTGTCGAAATAGAGTTTATTTACCACGATTTGATATTTCAAAAGTATTGGTATAACAAATTGCTTGATGCCAATACTATAAAAGCTATGCTATTTTTAATGTATGTGATAAATGTATGTATAGTATGTACGCTGTATCAATGATATACTACGAGATGTATAACAATTGTTTATTGAAAGGAAACAAGGCTAGCCCGAGTTTCGTTCTAATGAAAATTTTATACAGCAATTACTGTACATATATATCATTTATATCACATATTAATACATAACCTTTCTCTTTTGAACTGAGTTCAGATGTACTACAAGCTGCTGTGTATTGATCTAATGAATGAACTCCTCACATACCCGAGTGTGTCCGCTACAAAATATAGTTCTATACCTTTTGTGGCTATTTACTATCACGTCTGCTTATTGATAAGTTTATTGTTTTATTTTCAAGTTTGTATTTTTTCAGAGTGATTAAATCACTATGATACACACTTATGATTTAAACACGAATGATACTTTTAATAATAAAAGTAGAGCACTTCAAACACTTGGATAGCTGCGCCATCCAGATGAACGCTAACTCAGTAACCTACAGGTTCATGGCAATTGAGGTGGAATATAAACTAAGCGAAATGACGAACCAACAAGAGGTAAGTAATTGTATATATATATATATATATATATATATATATATATATATATATATATATATATATATATATATATATATATATATATATATATATATATATATATATATATTACAGTTGATCATTTTTTCCGCTGTACCAACTAGTAACAGTACAAGCGACCGTAAACTCTCTCTCTCTGTCTCTCTCTCTCTGTCTCTCTCTCTCTCTCTCTCTCTCTCTCTCTCTCTCGTTTTGGTCGGTTTGACTTAATGTTTACCATTATTCATAACTGCCGAGATAGCATTGGATGCCACAAACGATGAAAGTGAACACGTATCGTTACGACGAACCATATTATTGTAGGTTACTTGGTGTTATTTCTATTTGTCCTTTATGCATTAGAGAGAAGGAGGAACAGAAATCAGAAAGAATTCTGTTGAAACGGGGATCAGTAATACATTTTATCGTGATTTTCACACGTCAGTAATGATTAATTCATCACTGATCTAGAATTGACTTAGCGACTTAGCGACTTATTTAGGTTCATGTTCAGCTTCCAAAGGCGATTTTGTTCTGCCCCCCGCCGCTATTACCCTTTCTGGGGTGTCAGGCCTGGCATCTAATAAACAAACTGCTCCGCCCGTTCGATTTTAATTTTTGTAACTTGTGGCTGAATTGTATTTCATTAAACAATTTTACGAAACATGTATTATTTTCTATCGTTAACAATCTACGGACACGTCGTAATTGCTACATAACAGATATATATATTCGTACTTTGAAGTAGGTCATCATCATCATCATCAGTCACTTGACCTAGTGTGGTCGTCTAGGCACTGTGCTGCTGAACATCTGACCAGTTCCCTCCACTTGTTTCGATCATGTGCCAATGGATGTGTCAGTCCACGTTTTCTCTGTCTACCTCTCCTTCTGCCAATCTGGACGCTGCCCTGCAATGCTGTTGTGCATATATTGGTGGCTCTAGTGACATGGCCATACCGTTTCAGCCTTTTCGTTTTGACGGTGGTGAGGAGGTCATGATATTGGCCTACTTTGTGCTTAATGGTGTTACGCAATTCTTCATTTGTGACGTGGTCCATGAAAGAGATGCCAAGGATGGTTATGTAGCATTTCATTTCAAGAGCTTGGATTCTTCGTTGACTTAGTTAGCAGTACAATAATTAGCTTGCCTTGAAACTTTTCTAAGTATAACCATTAAATAAACAGACTGCGTTTGTACCTTTGACCTTACTTTTAACCCATGTTTAGATTAAGAAGAATCAAAACAGACTTTGATCCGCATGCTAAGACGCTGAGCCAAATATGTACAGTAATGCATTTGTTTGGGAAAGCTGTATCGATTATTTTTATGGCAATATTCAATTATTAATATTACCCAATTTTCACTTTTGATTGTCCACACACTAAACATATCTCAATAGATAATGTTATTTATTTATAATCAGGTACCTAGATTGGCTCAAATAGTATTCAGAATAGATTTGGTTTCATAGACTGTATTGCGGGAATGATGGTTGTGCCACGACCCTTAATGTGTACGTTGTTCTCTCCTTTTCGTACTATTAGGACGCGGTTAATACATTTTTAATTCTTCTGGACAAATCGTGATCATATTTTGGTCAACATTTCTATCAGCTGAATGGATACTTGCCCTCTCAACGGAATACGCTTAGTGGACCAAAACTAATAGATTTGCTGTAGAAGAAACGAAATGGAAAGGAAATGTGGTGACAACGCCATACGTTTAATTCACACTTAAACAGAGATCAAGTAAAGGGTCCCAGTCCAGTACTATCAAGGGGAAAACCTAGTGCAAATTATGCACACAAGTCTTCGACCTGGTTGTACTTTATTGAACGACGAACTTTATTCATAAATATGTTCCATCCAGCAATGCATTTTCAGTGAACCAGTGACCGCACAGCGTTTTTTTCTTAGACTGTACAGACTATATTACCCATGGAAACTGAACAACAAAAACCAAGGCCCGTACTACAGATATCATTTTGTCATTAATGGGCAACTCGTTGCAATAGCTTGGTGTGAATAGATGTTCAATGTGGTCCAAAATGTATATAATTACAGATTCATTTGATCATTGATCTTCACTCGAATCTCTTATATCTGAGGTATAAAATTAGTAGGTATAAAATAATACCACTCAAGCTTAAGCTACAAGTTTTTTGTTGATGTTGTTTAATATAACACTACCACCCACTTCATCAATGCTATCCTCACACATTTTCCTTCTTTCATTTTCAAACGTTAATTAGCAAGTATACAGTAACAATCTTCTGCTGTAAATGTTTACAATTTATTGTGAGGCATTCTTACAATATTGTATGTACAATGTTACTTTTTATGTCTCATTATGTGTCAATTTTTGCAACATTATGCATTCAGTAATCATATTTGCCATATCAATAGTATTGTTAATAAGGGGAGAGCATTCTCATGCGTGTCGCTCAACCTTATATCTCTTGTCCTATTTTATGTACCTTCACACGATAACTTCTACAAGCAGCAGCTGTTTACAGCAACATGGTAAAACCCAAATGACGCCATTATTCAGAATTTCCACCATTTTTTCGATCTAACTAAAGTTTGGAAGAAAGGAAATGATTTGTTCAAAAAGTTATCTGACAAATTTTTCTTTGAAATAATCATGATTTTAAGTTTGAACGGACATTCAAATGTTTAAAATTAAGAGGTAACATCCTTTAATTCAGTCAAGGATATCGCTTGTAATTCTGATCTTTTAAGGGAGTACTTAAAATTAGTGATGTGGTAAGTTCGACAAATTCCGTTAGTGACTAATCTAAGAACAACAACATTCGCAAATGGCACACAAATTTATTCGCGAGGGAATGAACAGAGACATTGTATTAGCAAAATTTACATAATCATCGAAGGCAACACAGCTTTTTTGCCCTTCTTCACAAATATTACACCTTCCATCTTATGGCACACAAAAAAGTTCATTACTACAGCCATGTGAGTGTTGCTAAGGTTGGGGTTGGGAGCTCCCAATATATTCTTTAAATTACTAGAGAAGCCTCACCCAGGTTCGTTATTGTAGGAATTAAAAGTGTTGGTAGAAAGACAGAGGGAAAGTTCTGAGCCAGCAGTCGGCAATGCCGACAGTTGCATTACTGAGTACACAAAAGGGAAGATTCAAATGAATATCAATTTAATACAATTAATAATCAATAATAATAATTCCCCAATCACTTTTCTTCATCTCGACCAAGTGGTAGCCTATTGCATCATTTGATTTGCAGTGTGAGATATCTTTTCACCGTCCCTTTATCTACTCATCTCTATCTCTACTATCCACCAATTTAATTCTCTTCTACCGACTTCCTTCTTAACTCCTTCTACTCCTTAACTACTTCTCCAATTTCTCCTCGTCTTCTTTCCCAACTAGACTTCATTCTAATGTAGTCTTTATTCCGTTTCCCTCCTTGAGACTCGGGACTAAACTATAACGGGAATCTAAACCCTTAAAGCATCGTTTACGAAACGGTGCCTTTCTTCGAATGTCCTGCTTTTCCCCACCAAATTACGAGTGGCTTTCTCGTAGTATTGCTTTATATTTCCAGCACGATGTTTTGGCATTCACTGAGTTCCTAGCTTCGAAATACTAAATTATATTCGGATTGAAATGGTTACCACACCCTCTCTCAATTCCGATTGGATGTCGATTCTACTCTGTTCTATTCAACTTAGCAGACAATATTCATGGGCCGTCTGTCATCATGGTGATATATACGAAAGCGGTAAGGATCCTTTATTCTTGAACAAAAATTTCAACGTCCACATGCAACTTTTCACACCTAACAAAGCTTGGTTATCGTTCCGTTCAATTAAAGCCGCGGTGTTTAACATGTATACATGTCTTCTAACCATTCCTTTGTTCCCCGGACTTAAATCCCCTGACCTGATTCGCATGCTGGGCAACGTGACAAGCCAGTTGAGTATCCTGTCCAGATTGTTAAGTTCTGTCGGAAGCAACTCTAAATTCTAGTAACTTACAAATGTTATTACAGCGATACATTTGATTACCTTATGAACTTGATGTGGGGTTAAGTTTATGACACTGAATATATCAAAAACACGATAGACTTCAAAATATCATTTAAAAATCGATTGATCTACTCATGAAAATAAAATATAAAGTACATATGACAACGTAAGTCTAAACGATTCTTTTTAATGGAAGCATGCGGTAAAAATGTAATAATGCAATTGGTTGTTCGATTATCTCACAATTAATTAATTATTGAAATTTGTTTCACATGATACAGGTTCCGGTAGTCGAATAATAAACGGTGGGTGCAATCCTTCTACTACACAAAGACTACGTGATAGCTGTACGGAGATTCGGCTGGTTATATTACTCCCATAACAATCGTCTGTTCGATCTCTTCTCTTACCACTTATCGCTTAGCGTGGAGCGAACGGTGAGTTTCGGCTGGACTGACAGGTTATTCACCTAATTTAAACCGAACTTGATAAGTGAGTTTCTCCCGGGTATTTCCGAAAGCACATTTCAAGACCCCTTAAATAATGCCTCTAGCTCTCTACTCCGCAGTCAACATGGGGTCACACTCCACGTCCAAGGTTTTCTCAGCCCTCGTTAATGGACAGCTTGGTACGGTATTCATACCTTCCGTGTCCCCCTCGGCTACATCAGACTGGCGTGGTTAAGCGCTTGTTGTAATATTTCACCTTACACGACTTTGCTAGACTTAGGTTCTTTATGTAAGAGGTTAAAAACCTCTTACAGTTTGTTTCCTGAGGTGCTTAATCGATATCAGTCGGTTCACCACTTCGATCGCATGAATCATGAATTATATCCCTTGAAAGGTCAGGATCTTGTCGGGCACTCCGACTCTTAACCCAATCTCAACAAGCGCTTCAACGATGGTTTCTGAATCAATATTACGCATTGCGACAGCCCCGGATGGCATGCAGTTTAATCTATAACCGTTATAATAAATATACCAATTTCCTTGAGCCTACGCGGATTGTATCGGTTAGATCAAATTCATCACGACGAATCGAAATGATTCATCGATAAGGGGTGTAATCCACAAATGGACTGTAGATGTTTCGTTTTTGGATGTTATGACCGGTATTGACGTAACATTCATCGGCTATGGTTTCGTCTGGCGACTCTTATATCTGGTTTTCAAAGCATTCGTTGGTGTCCAGGTGTCGGGTTTCGGTTACGATACACATAATGACATCCAAGTAGAACGTCATGTGATACCCCATGCAAGCACGCAGCTTCGATATTCTGCCTCGTGTAAGGCGAACGAGTCACGCGGGCTGTTCGCATACTAGACCTCAATTACCTCTCCTGTGTAGTAATCATGCTTGACGTATTTCTGGTCGATAAAGGCGGAGATGCTACACCAGTATAGTACAAGAGTGTGGCACCTGCTCCATTGACAGCTGTGGATGCGAGATTTCCTGGTTTAGCTTGCCTCCGTCTCGCACGTCTCCCAATTGAAGGCGTTCACATGAGCGGGCTTTCTCTTGAAACAGTTCCTTGCAAATTTCCCCGGGCGTTTGTAATTGTCGTTAATCAGTCGTACGCTCTCTCAAGAAATCGTAATGGAGTCGTGCCTATCGACGGTCCTAGGTTCTACTCTTGATTTCTCCATTTCAAGAGCGAGAGCTAGCTCTCTTTCTTTCACGGTCGCTGATATCATTGCCAGTTCCTTCTGTCTCTCTGTCCACCAATATATTGGCCAGCTCTAGTTCTTTCTGTGTCTCTCTTTCGGCGGCTTGTTCGGCCCTCCATTCTTTGATTCTCTTTTCTCTGATCGCTGCTACGCAATCTTCTTCGTACCCTAAATTTTTGGTGTCCATGGCGAGATACCTTTTAATGATCTGACTTTCTGTAGCCAACTCATGATAATACTAACAGTAAGTGACACAGTGTCTAGACGTACCAAACAATTGACAGATGGTACAAGTTCCTAACCCAATACCTATTTTTTGACAATAACTAGCATTGCTCAGGTAAGATAATTTACCGGATATTTGCTTCACAGTTACTGCAAGTAACTGAAATTTACGCGCGCACGCACACACACACACACACACACATACACACACATACACACACACACACTATCTACTATCAACACAGAAGGGGAAGAAAATAACCCCAGTGTCTACGATCAACACAGAAGGGAAAAGAATCACATTTTATACTATTCACATAGTGTAGGGACAAGGTCTTTTTTGTACAATAAAACACACACACACGTATGCAGTGATGCACGCACCCAAACAAGTGCTACTGCATTTGGTGACAGTAAGTCTGGAGACTAGCGTTTTGAGAGTTGGGCAGACAGAATTAGCATTACATTCGAGAGGCAAAGAAAGAATGGTAAAGGAAGAAACCAGAAAAGAAGCACACCATTTTTGGTTCTGTTATATTAGACGTATTATAGAACGAAGATAAATACGAAAACCATACATTATATGTAAAATATGTTCATTGTTTTCATTCATTCATCCATTTGGGGTCTAAAGCGCTATCCGTTACGGCTGATTGCCATCTCACCTCTGTCTGCGTGAGTTCGAGTCTAAGATTCGGCTAATGTAGTTGAGAAAGCTTGCCAGTAGCTTCTCGTAGGTCGGTGGTTCTTTCCGGAGTTTTCCGGGTTCTTCCTCCACTACTAATACTGGCCGCCATGTTTAGCCTATATTGTGCTGAAAATGGCGTTAAACCATAATAAACAATAGCATCAAGGACATTTAATACTTCGTTGCCGCATATTGATGGGTCATTCATTTGTTGTGTTGGTAGCGTGGAATACGAACGAGGAGTTTTTAAGCGGTTTATTTAACGCATAAATTCCTTCGGCGGTGATAATCCATATTAATCGAAATAAACAATTGCGCGTGGATCAATCGCGTATGCAACCCAATGGGTTCCGGGTCCGATGCTGTTATCGAGATTAATAATACCGGTTTAGGCGCTGTTTGGTTGTGCCGGCATCTGATCTTTCATAAAGACACCTCTGAAATTTTTAATCGCGAGTTTTGTTAGCAGCATCGAGTAAATCAAAATTTGACATAGGAACAATTAAACCGTTCCTGGGATTCTCAGACCCTTTACGCTGTATCATGAATACGGGGTTCCTGGTAGTCTTAGACCCTTTCCCTTCTTTTTTCATATCCTTTTCCAGTTGCTTTCTTTAGTGCCATTCCTGCTGCGGTACAAACGGCCCCTAACGCTGCCGCTTTAGCCACCGCTGCGGATGCTGCCGCAATCAACGCTGGTAACGCATATAACAACGAAAATATACCACCGGTCTTTTTCATATTGTCGATTGCAGCCGCAGAATGTTTAATTCGAATTCCTTTTTTATTTTCAAGAGCGGCACTAAAATGTTTTGTTTGACAATATGTCAGCGACAATTTATTTGCCCCGCCTGTCATCTGATTAGTTTTCAACGTAATTGTAGTTCCGCATTTTTCAGTCGCTGCTGATTGTAGATTCTTATTCTGATTAGGAGTTAACGTAACACTAGTAACATCATATGGCATTTTATTAATAACAGATTGATCTAATTGTTACATATTTTCCACTGGTGCATCTATCACTATCATTCGTCCGCCAACACCTTCGAGTAGCATTGATTTGTCGCTGAGAATGACAGCAACTGCTCTGTAATTCGGGATAAGAACATCACCCGCCGCATTAGTCGGACGAGTTACACGGGCTCTAAAGTGTATATCAACGACAGATTGTCTTGTTAAGTCAAGATGTTCCAGCGAAAAGTAATAAATCGAATATAGATTTTTAAAATCCAATTGTGATATTTGTAGAGCAGTATCAGCTTTTTGATCGCGCGCCATATATGTCAACAGACGATGATACACGCGGGCGATATGGTTAGTGTTGTAATCAAGTAGTATATCCTAGGATGGTTCCTGCTGTCCGTTTATTGTCAGTGAGATTTCATTAACGCCTAACTGATCAAGTATCATATGGCTGCGTTGTTGATTGTCTAATTGCGTTCTATCTTGTAGCGCAATAAATATATGACGTGGAGCTGAAACACTTTGTTTTGATGCTAGATGCTATGTAAGTGTACCATCAATATTAGAATCTATAGTATCTGTGGTCACTGATAGCCAACTCAGCAACGACTTTCCTCCTTGGTCCATAAATGATAGTAATCGCTCCTCTGTGGTGATTGATGGAGTCAACACTGGCATCCATAATGATAGTTTTGTTACAACGACTTTACCGGCAGCAACAAGAGCACTGCGCCAGATTGCATTATGATCAGTACCCTTTCGCACGAGTACTACCATATGCTTTGCTCCAGAGATAACTTTTCGGACACTTCTGCAGAATCCGAAAATATGATGCAGTGGAATTGCACATGAAAATTGTCGACGTGGTCTTTTCAGTGTTGATACGCGTGTTGCAAATCCTAGGTTGTAATCAGGATTAACGCTTTTTATAATATCAAATGCAGCAGCTGGTCTTGGTTCGTGTTCAAAAGTATCATCTGGTTGTGGATCAGATGAGACAGCTACTGGTGACCGTAATTTAGTATACTGAACGTGTTCAGGGTGATCAGTAATATCCTTAGAAAACATCATAGATGGCCCTGCCGATCTTGTATAATCGTCAGAATATCTTGCTATCCCTATTATTGTTGTGGCAATATCAACCTCTCGCTCTATAGATTCAATTTCTCTTCCATCAATGAGATATCTTGCACTTTCAAATAGCGCCATGATACCATTATTGACAAAACCGACTCGGATATTTTAGTCATCTGCGTATGCTGCATCATAATATTCTTGTAGAAGTTCTCCTTCTACTTCGATAAATGCTTCACACGGTAGAAAGTATTTACTAGTATCATGAACTTGAAGTTCGATTCTTCATCGGAGATCTGGTTGTACTGCGTGATAAGAATAAAATTAATAATCACGTACGGAATCATCCTTGCGCACTGGGGCGTTCATATCAAACGCTGGATCAGGTGACCATTTGAACATTTTATTATATATTCTCCTTGATTTATCAAGGTCTAAGTCATCGTCGTCGACGACCCCGTCGTGGTTTTTTAAATCCACTTCCCGCTATCATATTTGCGGTTATATTATCTTGGGCGTTAGTCACCAGCGACGCTAGTTTCTGATCCACTGCGTTATTTATTATTTTACTAACACTCGCGGGCATTTCCGCTGTAGATGGTAACGGTAACGATGGAGTCGTCAATGGTGGTTTCCTTCGCCGTCGAACTAGCGCTGTTAGTGTAGCCTTCGCGGCTGGAAACGCTTTTCCGGCAAGATCTCCAACAGCGCTAATACCCTTATCACGAATAACATCAATGGCTTTCATCGATAACTGTTTTGCTAGCGGCGCTACTTTTGGAGCCATTCTTGCAAATAACCCTGCAATTGTATCACCGAGACCATCACCATAGTACGCTCTATAAAATTGAAACCGTGAGTTTACTACATAGACGCCGGCTGGTTTATCATGGTTGTAGTGTATGATCATCTTTTTTAAATGATATTTATCTAATGCGATGACTTCGTCATCAGATTAGTCACTATGATAACCATGATGGTGAAAATCCGTAGGATTTTCCGCTAACTCGTCAATGAAATCTCAATATATATCAATGCTCATGATACCACCTTGAAATAACCACCTACAGATATCAACTGCTTCATTAATTATTTCCGGTGACTTATCTCCAGCTCGTTTCCCTCCTATGAGAACTTCTAATCGTGGTATATCACTGAGAATATTACCAGGGCAACTAACTAGACCACTATCTGAAATTCCACTGGAATCCCTTAATCCCTCCCGCTACTATAACCAGTTGCATCCTGTGTATCTGTTTTTTGACTTTGTAAACCCTTAAGAAGTCCTTCAACATCATCTTCGTCTCGATCAGATGGTATATACAATGTTTCAGGTGGTAGTTGTTGTTGAGGTTCTTGTTTTTTTTCGTGTTCGTGTTTGTCTCTGTGTTTGTGTTTGACGTTCTCACTTTTGTCGTTCTTCTATTTTCTGTTGTTGTTCTTCTATTAGTTCTTTTTTATAATTACTGATTCTCTTTTTAAATTCCTTATACCCCAACTCTTCCTTATTCAAACGACCAATCCCTTTCTTTATTTTATACAAATTATCAACCCAATCATTACTTGATATTTTATCATCCTTATACTTGTCCTTTAAAAAATCTTTTTTTTGAATTATAGCTTTTAGCAGCAAAATCACCAAAGTCTTCATAATCCTTTGATTTTAATAATTGAATTTTTTGTACTGCTGTTTTAGCCTCATCGGTAAATTTATCCAACAGAGAAACATTCGTTTTTTTCGGACCAGGAGGTGGTTTTATTAACAACGCTGATGTTTTTTTTTTCAGTTTCCGTTGCTATTTTTTCAAGTATAGGAAGTACAGGAGCTTCTTTTCTTGATCCTTCTTTGGGGACATCTCTGTATATAGCTCGCTCAGTGGCTGATATTACCCCTTTTGTTGCAGTTGTAATCGGTCGAAACAAATCTTCAGATCCCTCAGAGAAATCGGTCTGAAGACTCTGTCTGGCTTGTAATTTACTTCTGACAGAGTCGCTGGTAAGAATTTCCTAATTGAAGAAATCTCTCGCTAGTCTTGTAGTTAATGCTTCGTTGACCATTATTGAAAAAGTAAAGCAATTTCCAATTAATGTACGATGTAGTGATTTTGTCATCATCAAATAATTTCTACGTTTTAACCCGACTCAGATAGACAAGCATCAATGAAAAATAACAAACAAAAAAACACTCTCTAAAATATTTTTCAGTTAATTCACTTCCTTGTTCATTGATCAAAGCCGGTATTGATTAAATACCTTTCAATTGTATATGCAACATCTGTCCATGCAGTGATGATTTTTAGCGAGAATTTTACTAACACGCTATACATGTCAAATCGTTAATTATACAACCAGAGGTATCCAGCGTTTTTTTTTTTCATTTTCGTAAATAAACGCCCGTATATTTCTAATCTTCGAATTAACCTCCTTTTTCGATTCATAATCCCGGCCCAATTATTTTCGTATTCCTTCCACGATAGTAAATAACGGGACAAACACACTTACGTCACTACAAATTACAAGAGAGTCCCGAATAGAATTCTGGATTTTTTTTTATCAGCGCATCCTTTTTTGGCAGCATATATTTATTAGTTATAATACCGTATTCTATATCTTGAAAGTCAGACTTAATTTGGTCAGGGCTTAAATTGTCAGATAATTTAATCTCTTGTTTTCTCAATTTTGAAATCTCGGATATAATACGTATTTCTAATACAAAAAACAAAAAAAATTGAGGTCAATTTTGACCCGTTTTTTAGACAGCACAAACAAGTTAAGGACAGCACAATGCCATTACTACAGTTTTTGGTTAGTTTCTAGGCATACATGCTAAGAACAGCACAATGCAATTACTACAGTTTTAGGGTAGTTTCTAGCCATACATAAAGGATGGATATAAACAATGAATGATGTCAATGAATGATTATACAATTCCATTACTACGGTTTTTGGTTAGTTTCTAGGCATACATGCTAAGAACAGCACAATGCAATTACTACAGTTTTAGGGTAGTTTCTAGCCATACATAAAGGATGGATATAAACAATGAATGATGTCAATGAATGATTATACAATTCCATTCGAGTGTTTGGCAATTGTATAGGGACAGCACAAACATCTTAAGGACAGCACAATGCCATTACTACGGTTTTAGGGTAGTTTCTAGGCATACATAAAGGATGGATATATACAACGAATGATGTAAATGAATGATTATACATTTCCATTCGAGTTTTTTGGCAATTGTACAGGGACGGCACATTTATCACGAAACATATTCCCCTAAGAGTGAATCTAACTCGTCAAATAACGGGTCAGAATCACAAGAGGATATGTTTAGCGAATTGACATATAACCCTAACCCTAACCCTAACCTTAACCCTAACCCTAACCCTAACCTAACCCTAGCCCTAACTCCAAATGGCAGTTGTATGATGAATGAATGGATGGATATACACACAATGATAATGGATGATAAAGGACAGCACAGGGAACAATACTACATATAACATTAAATGATGGATGGATATATACAATGAATAAATGATAAGGGACAGTACAGGGGACAATACGTCATATAACAATGAATGAATGGATGGACATATACAATGATAATGAATGATGACACTCCTAAATTCAAATTGCGACCGCATATAACCCCCACAAAATCACCCTGGGTTGAATGAAAAATCATTCACACCACGGCGTGGTGTGTTATTATAGTGGTTGCAATTTGAATTTCGGAGGTACCGCCCCCCAACTAAAACCATCTGTCGGCACCGTTGGCAATAATGCTTGTTCCTGGTTTCGAACCATGGCCGCCAGTATGGCACCGCGACACGTTACGATTGAGCTAACGGTTCTTATATACGGTATATGTTTTTGAATATAATATATAGGAAAGCTAATACAATCAATAGCAAACAGGTGTGATGTACAATGAATGACGTCAATGTATTGATCACATGCCACAACTGACTGAATGAACGAATCTATATACCTTTTGTGTATGAAACAAAACCGAATACTTGAAAGAAAAAAAAAGAAAATACAATTATTTGTAAAACACTACATATTTGTTTCCTTTTCTTACAAAATAATTGTATTTCCACTGAGATAACGGTTCTTATTACGGTATATAATATATAGGTACGTTAATACACAATGAATGGATTACAATGAATGACGTCAATGAATCGATCACAAGCCAAAACTGACTGAATGAACGAATCCATATACCTTTCGTGTATGAAACAAAACCGAATACTTGAAAGAAAAAAAATTATACACCAAAAAATTAAAAATACAATTGTTTGTAAAATACTACATATTTGATTAGTTTTCTTACAAAATATATTATATTTCCACTGAAAAATAATCGGAAAAACCCATTGAGATCCAAAACTTATTCATAAGCCGTAAATATGCCCACACGAGTTACCTCCCTTGGTGTTATAAAAATTATGCAAAAAACATGATTAGACATAAGAAAATTAAATCTTTTGTCCAGTCTCTTTTGAAATCGCCGTCTTGGTTATATTATCTGTAACGTTTCGTATTGAGGCTCTACAAATATCAAAATACCTATTAGCCTCACCTATTTATTTGAATACTATTTCTGCATTAGTTACTGTATTAAATGATTTTACGGGTCTTTTCCCAATTGATTTATAAGTACCAGTTCCTCCTCGTTTTAAATTCTCACTCTGTGTAACAGCTTACAGATTATCCAATTTGTTATTATGCGGATTGGAATCAATGTGATCGATAACAAGACCATCCTTGATCAATCCATTAAACACCTCGAAGACGAATCTGTGAGTAATATTTCTTCTTTCCAACACTAAACATCAAATACCCCACACCATTATCCCACCCAACTAGTTTCTTAGGTCTACAGTTTCTGATAATGCCATCACGAGACGACTCATAGTTTGCAATCAGGGGGTGTGGTCGGAATTCTTGGTTCATTCATATACTATACTATTATTTGTCTAATTCATTATTTGGTTGAAGTATGATATTACTTGAGAATATATTAATGTAGTCTTGAGGAATTCTTATGATTGCGTCGTTGACGCTGTCAGGGTCAGAGTTATTGACGGAATCCTGAATTCGTCTATCATAGTAGCGCTTCAACTCTCTGTATCGCTTACCACCACAACCGAGACACAACTGTGATTTACCTCGCACCCCTACCCCACATCTTATATAAGGAATCGGACCAAGGCTTCCACGCCGAAAGCTTTGCATTTGATACCCACAGAACATTTTTTTGCATGATTTGTTACACTGTGTTACTGATCCAATCATAAGCCATCTGCAATGATTCATTATATAATAAATTCTCTATTTAAATGCTTGTTTTAATTATAATATGAAGGAGATCAAGAGTTTATCGAAAATTACGTCTTGGAAAAATGCTAAATTCAATCTCTATAGAGTCTCCGTAGCACCAAAGAATCTAATAGGTGATAAAACCGTGTTAGGTAAAATCCGTGATTTTTTTAATGAATTCAAACACGATGGAGCATCTCACTGTTGGTCAACGTTTCGAATTGATGGTAATGTTGATGCTACCATGAATGACGAAAGAGCAGCCAAGATAATCTCACATCTTGGGCGAAAAAGGTATTTTTTTAGAATAAAATTCATTATCCGTTCAGACACTGGAGATTGGATTATTCGGGATAAATACGAACCTATCTTGAAGGATAAAATAATTGTCACTGTGAGTCAAGATTCCAAACTAGGAATTCTGACTGGAATTGACAAACCATAATACGAGAGATCTTATCCTGTAACAGCAGTTGTTTATGGGATATATCCGTTAAATGATAAACCGAGTATTGAAAAACTAAAACCCATGAAACTGTCGTCGTTGAATTTTGTAGCAGAACGAATAATAGAACACTTTACAAATGCGCTGCGTGGAAACAAATTGACTGATCTAAGACGTAAAAAAATAAACGAGTGGGGACTAACAGTAAAGGTAATGACAATAGCCGGTGAAGTATTATACGAATCAAAAAATAAATCAAATGGAGCTCCAATCAAAATTATTGACCATAATGAACAAGCATGGACAATGAAATGAAAATACTAGCTAGTAGTTTCTCGGAGAGTTTCGACGACGATTAATTACTAACAAACTGTTTTACAATTCCGTCGGTTGCAGCTCATTTTGCGAGAAAGAGAAACACATAGAAACCAACAAGAGCTGAATTTCTCAGATATCAAATCAACCTGCATCGAATACAATCACGGTGGATTATGGAATACAAAATACGACCGTGAAAGTATTATTTCAGTTGATATTGTCGCGTGTTATCCGGCGAGTTTTCTCGGGTACAAAGAATGCGCTGAATACTTCAAATGATTTGGACATCCCAAACACGAGATGGCCCGTGTTGCGATTGATGGGCCATTGCCTGATTTTGATTCAACCGGATTCGCTCGTGTGGTATCATTTGAATTGGCTACAGGACTTCATCCGTGCTGTTATGTTTGGATTGATAGACATATATCTGAAAAACACTGGATGCCAATAGTGCTGTTAAGGTATATGATTGATTCTAAAATGCTGTGATCGTTGATTGTCAGTGAAGCAATTATATCCTATCGAGCTCAGACTGAAGTCTGGTTACCACAACCCAATCTAGATAGTATAATCAGCGAAGAGTTTCCCGATCGTGAAATGGTCTAGACAGTTATTTAAAGTTAGAAATAAAGACGCAAAGGATCTTGGTAGAATAATAATTGGTAAATTTACTCAAGGTGGAAAATACAATACAAGATATTCTTCACGGTTGATTATAGATAACGTTGAGTACGATTTTATAATCGCGGATATAACATCTAAAGGTATATATGTCGATCGTAAAGACGCTTTCTTGTCCGATGGAACCAAATTGGGTACAATTGCTACTTACAACGATGGACACAGTCTTTAGTATACACATTTGAGGGCGTCTATGCTAGCTTATGCTTCTATCAATTTATTTTCCATGATAAATAGATTTCCTGACGCCGCAGTTAGAGTAGCCACTGATTCATTTTCTATAGATGTAAAACATCGAGAAGCAGTGGCCAAATTCACTAATTCTGACGAGAGCTGGGAATCATGGAGAATTAAGCGGGAAATACTGCGTGACTATTCCAAATTAGCAGATGTTACGATTGAAGATAAATATTTGAAAAATAATCAGATATCAGAACTATATATTGCACCGCAGATATCTGATCCAATATATAGATATAAAACCAGCTACCAAAACGGCTGTGGCGGGTCAGGAAAGACGACTCGTGCGATTGAATTATTTCGTGGGAAATCAAATATGATTGTACTAACACCAACACACAAACTCGCCAGAGAGATGAAACAACGAGGGGTAAATGCTTGTACTTATCACAGTTTCTTTCGATGGAAAGGCGATGAATGGACTCCTGTACGAATGGATGAGAAATTTATTCCTCAGGTCATTATTTGGGATGAGATATGCACAGTTTCATTAGATATATTACAAAAATTTATCGATTGGTTATTGTTAGCGAATACAAAAGTAATAATGTGCGGCGATCATGGTCAACCACCACCATTTGTTGGTTTATCGCCGCATGATTGGTTGAAGAATTTTGTAGACCATTATGAAGAAATTAGTACTGATCATAGAGCACTTGATGAACAATTACGCAAATTCATAAAGCTAATCAGATTACAACCTGATAGAATCCAATGTGAAATAGTGCGTGAAATAATTTCAGAAACCCCATTAAAAGATTTTTGGGAAGCGGGGAGACCAAACGATTTGATAATCGCAAGTAGAAAAATGGTCAGAGACACACTTCAGATAAAGTTATTTGAATTGCATAAAGAAAAATTTACAACACTTCCAGTACCGTTGTGTTATAGGCCTTCGGATACACGAAAACAGAATATCAAAGTTGATATTTCAGGACTGCGTGAAAAGCAGAATTTAGTGTTAAATGATATTGTGCTGGTTGATATCAGCGTCTTCGAAGATGCATTGCGTGCTGATAAATCCCCATGGACGCTAGAATTGTATGGCCTTAATCTGTGAATCGTATAAGTAGCGTCGATTGATTTGCTCACACTCCATCGCAAATTTAATTATACGTAGGTCTAAGTGTTTTTATGCCGTTTCCTCTTTTTTGTGTTTTTATTTGACCCTTTTCGCCAGTATTTTCTTTCTTGTCCTAATGTTTCTCTATTCCTGTGTCAGCGAATGGATTTTGCTTGATTTAGGGACACCTTATATGTACGAGTGTACTTTCGTTGGTATTTAAGTGAATCATGTAACTATATCACAACAGCTCAATGTTTGCATCAATCGAGTCGTCGTTTTAATTTTACTAACATCTAATTTAACCTTAATAAAAACTAACGCCATCAAGAATTTCTGCGAAATTCCAAAACCTGTGCAACACTTCTTTTTTGTCTATTTGCTGTCGTCTTTGTTTCATTCCATCACATTAATTACTGGACTTCATGATTGTAAATATTTTCACTTGGATTAATGCCAATACATGCATGACAAGAATAATGAATAGACAATAGATACATGTGGTTTAATCACACGTGTTACTTGGATACTACATATGAAATATATTCGCGTGATTTAATACATACACCTGTGTTACTAGGATACTGCATAGACAATATATACCCTTGATTCAATGCCTACACGTGCATTGCTAGGATACTGCATTAACAATATAAATACGTGATTTAATACATACACCTGTCTTACTAGGATACTGCATAGACAATATATACACTTGCTTTAATACCTACACGTGTTACTAGAATACCGCATGGTCAAAAGATATAGAGGGTGTACTACCATTAAATGCATGACTGCTATGCTACATGGTCAACATATATAAATCGCTTAGTACAAACACATATTACCAGGTACTGTATAGTCAATAGATACACGTGGTTTAATTCTACCACATGTCTTAATGGGAAAATACTTAATACATTCACGTGATTTATTTATATCACATGTCTCACTAGGTTACTACATAATCAATAGATACATGTGGTTTAATTCTATCTCATGTCTCACTGAGATATTACATGATCAATATGTACACGTGGTTTAATTATATCACGTCTCACTGGGATACTACCTTGTTTAATATACACGTGGTTTAATTCTATCACGTCTCACTGGGATACTATCTGGTTTAATATACACGTGGTTTAATTATATGACGTCTCACTGGGATACTACCTGGTTTAATATACACGTGGTTTAATTCTATCACGTCTCACTGGGATACTACCTGGTTTAATATACACGTGGTTTAATTGCATCACGTCTCACTGGGATACTACCTGGTTTAATATACACGTGGTTTAATTCTATCATGTCTCAGTGGGATACTACCTGGTTTAATATACACGTGGTTTAATTGTATCACGTGTCACTGGGATACTACCTGGTTTAATATACACGTGGTTTAATTATATCACGTCTCATTGGGGTACTACCTGGTGGTTTCATTATATCACGTCTCACTGGGATACTACCTGGTTTAATATACACGTGGTTTAATTATATCACGTCTCACTGGGATACTACCTGGTTTAATATACACGTGGTTTAATTGTATCACGTCTCACTGGGATACTACCTGGTTTAATATACACGTGGTTTAATTCTATCACATGTCTTACAGGGATACTACATAATCAATTGATACACGTGGTGTTATTCTACACACATTACTAGGGTACTGTATTGTCATCAGATACACGTGGTTTAATACTAACGAAAATAAAGCTGGAATCATGCGGAGTCAATAGACACGTTTAAACTGTTCGTCTATATTATATAGTATTCAGTCGTATTTGGAATGTGGTAAAAATGTGAAAGGGTAAGAAGCGTGGATGTTTAGTACGTATTTATGTAGATGGGTTCGAAAGAAATGCAACAATATATTATTAAAAACATATAATTATATATAAAGAACGAAACAAGAGAAAAAGGAAGCGAGCAAGTACCATAAAGGAACGCAAGTAAATTAATAGGAAAAGTAAACAAGTTTCTTTGTAGGATTTTCAAAGATACACGAACTATGTATTTAGTTTGCCTATCGTACCTAAACAGCAAATTAGTTTTTATGTAAGTAAATAATGACATGGCCCGTACCAAATCTAAATCAAGAATGATCAGTATATGTGATATATACGAAATAATGTGCAGGTCGCTTTCAACGAGAAAGCTCTTACATTTCTTGAATCTGGTATGAATAGTATACAGACATGCAAACTGAACTTAACCTTAATCCACTAATTAAGAAAGAAGAGCTAATCTGTATTATTGAATGTTGGTGGAGAGTCCAACAGTTTGATGATTATCGGACCAAAATTAGAATCTATGGATTATAGTAACGATGGCGTATGATACGGAAGATAACGCTAATACAGATAATGCTGGAATTTAGCTGCAAACACTTTACGATTATATTTTGTTTATTGCGATTCACCCTATATTAAATTACCTTTCTATCAGGGTATCAATTCATTGTCCTTAATTATTAAATGTCAGATTTCCTGACATTTATTTCTCCATGCTCGCATTGTCCTCGTCATTCATATTTCAATATAATAAAGGACTATTTAAGAATGTATATTCTTTAACATCTTAGACGTAGGAATGAATGAATTTGGTGCTGGTTTCAGTGTCGTACTTTTGTTAAATACTAACTCAATGTTGAAATTGTTCTCTACTCAAAAGTTTATTGCAAATTGAGAAAGACAGAATAAGCCAATAGGAACTAAAGTGTCATTCAATAGAACAATATTAAAATAGGAGCAAAGGTTCCTATTTTCCCTATGTTTTCAAGATGACCCACCTAACTGACAATATGTTTAATAAGTATGTATAAGGCTGAAACGCCTCGAAGACTCCCGTTCATTGACATTCAAAAACGTTAATTCATAAATTGCATATCCTTTTTACTTTTGAGCCAGACATATTTTTTTCTAACGAAGTCATGAAATAATAACCATGTTATTATTAAATTACACAGATTTAACCTTGATTATGTAGCAAGAACATTCCCGAATGTACTCAAACGTTAAACTAATTACAAAAAAGACATTATAGTCCTCTAACTAGTGAATAATCTAGATCTTAACATTGTAAATGTCATCTGCTGCCATTGCAACCATATTGTCTGTAACCATTACAATCCTCTTGATGCAGACAGCGAGTGTAATTACCATGCTCCACTAGTTAATATGCTTTTAGCTCTATATTGTTTGCCGCAAGACCTAATCCTAACCTTGACATTAATCAATGTAATTTGCAGTGCCAAAGCAGATTTTTTTGTCCATTACATTGAAATGTCAATTTGTATTGAATTACGATTTGTGCCATGGTTCGTAACGCTTATGTGAAAGACATTGCATCCCAATTTTATAATTACAATTGTAGCATACGACTAAACATTTTTGTCAAACGTATGATTGTTCCATGCGATACATTGGACACTCTATGAAAATATATACTATACAAATAATACAATATAAACAATTATTATTACACTGCTAATTAGCAAAGATCAAAGTGGCGCTTGGATGATTTTCTTTGTGTGCCAAAATGCATTCAGTTCTTAAAAATGGTATTCTTTTAAAATAAAATATATTTCAGCAAACTCTGCAGCATTGCAATACATGAAGTTTTAAATCATGCCTAAAAATAGGAAACGTTATAAATCGCAGTAATTGTGCTAATTCCTTCATGCGTTGATCCTCTCCGTACCAATCAATCAATTGAAATATGTAATTAATATGAGAGACATGACAAAATAATCCCTAATCAGGACCTGACATGTAGTCTGCCACCATTTATTCTGCTCGGCGCAGTAATTGAATACACTAAAAATTGTGCCCATTTCAGAAAACCTGTCGCTCGAGCCTACGGTACATTTACTAGGATATATTGGTCTCTATAATCATATGTCTCTCAATTCTGCAGGAAAGTAAATGCATTGTGCAAATGCCTGCTTGTCTCTACATTCATGGTATTGTCCAACCATGTTTCGTAATATTAACGTCAATGTGATACGTCGTTATCACGAGTAATAAAGAGTTATTGCTTCCTAATCTGAATTCTTCCCAGAAGACGCATTCATTACTTTGAAGCCTATAGCTGCAAGAAAAGAAAACTGACAACCTATGAACTACCGTTGCAATAAAGGAACTTCATTCATTTTTCATTAAATATCTTCTGTAGCAGGTATATATATATATATATATATATATATATATATATATATATATATATATATATATATATATATATATATATATATATATTAAAGTGACAAACTGAATACCTGATTTTTGGTATAACTCTTATTTTATAATTTATATCAACTACTGCTAAAGGGATATTGAATGTTGATTGTACAGTTAACGTTGATTGCATAATTTTGAGAATAATGTTACATTTGATTGTACAGTTAATTCTGATTGCAGATTTAAAACTGTTCCTAGGTTAATGCTGATTATATAGATGAATTCAATTGTACAGTTGTTGTTGATGTTACAGTTAAATTTGATTATATACTTAGTTTTAATTGGACAGCTAATGTTCATTATACAGGTATGGCGGATTACATAGTTGGTTTCCATTGCACAATGAATATTTATTAAAAAGTTGTTTCAGTTTTACAGTAGATATTGATTATGTATTTGAGTTTAACTGTACAATTCTGTCCATTCCACAGTAATGCATAGTTACTGTTGATTGTACAGTTAATATTGATTGCAGTCAAAATGTTGCTTATACCGTTAATGTTGAATAAAGAGTTAATCATTTATTCCTTTGTACCTAAAAAGTTAGTTTGCTACTAGAAATTTCGGAAACCTTCCTACATCTCCATTAGGTCTGATAATTTGACAGCACCTGGCAATAGTAATCCGTTACATGTTATATATACATGGTATATTTTGTATTTAGGGAACACAAGGGACGGGCAAATTGAATTTAATGCTACGCTTCATGCAATGAACGTTTAATGTAAATAGGTAATTAATTCATGTGCGCGCATACGCAACAGATATCAATGTAGAAGTACTTAACCGTGTCATATGTATTACACGGTTTAGTTGATTTAATTTTAGCTGCCATGTTTATGGTGCCATATGTATGGTGCCGTGTGTATGCTGTCTTATATATGTCTTATATATATGGATGGGTGATATGGAGTCGCAGAACCTCTGTGTGGTTTCTTGTGACGAATGCGCTGTGTCTGGTGACGTTGGCTCGAAAGAGTGTACCGGTGTTCTCGATGCAAATGACCAAGGCTTCGCGACCATCGGGTCTGCAATAAATATATGACACGTATGGAAAACTTGACTCCCTGGCGTAAAATTAGGAGAGATGACTAGCAGAACGTGGATCAATTTATATTTATTTCATTTCGTTTATCATCACTAGAGGAAGTGCACGTGTGGATATGTGTGTGCATTAATGTTGTGCGTCTATACATGTTATATTATTCGTGTATGTTTTATTGTTTGTCGTTGTCTCTTGAATGACTCATGTAGATCCCAAATATTAACACTCCCCTCTTTTAACTGTTGCCTGAGTGTAGATCATTTCATGACATTTGTACAGCAATGGAAAAAAGAGCTCTTGAAAATGTTGTTGATCCAGAAATTATTCCTTTAGTTGCTACGTATATTGGTCAGAAGGTTGATAAGAACACATTTTCCATTGGTATTGATTAGTGAAGCGGTGTTTATCAGTGATCCTTTTTCAACTCAATCTCTTCATTCTAATAAGGATGATTACTGACAATTACTTGTTGGCGAACAGAAATATGAACTTAGCCTAATCCATTTGTTTCAACAGACTATTAGCAAAATTGAAGTCACACACGCACCCTTCTTTTTTATGTTGACCTCAAACGGGGTTCATTCCAGACCATGGAGACCAATAGAGGTAACATATGGTGAAGAGTGATCAATGAGCTATAAAATTGTTGTTGTTGATCGTACAAAAAGGGTATTCTTAATCTAACTCTCTTGACTACTACTTATAGAGTCTCTAAGACTTGTCACAAGATCTAAAATCATTTTATGGGCCGGAACCTAAGATTTGTATTTCTTTTCAATAGATTTTGTTACACTAGTCAGGCATTATGAAAACCAGATGAATAGATACCCCAGGCGAATCGCCAACATCATCCTGTGTTGGAAGACCCTTTTGAAAGATTCATGGCAGGATTTGTTGGTCTCTTACTTAAGACTAAGTCAGTCATCTAATATCAAATGACCAAATTATCCGCATCATCAAGATTTCCATAAGCAATTCATTTGAGGACTATGCAAACTAAAGAAAACGAAAACTTTGGTAAAGTGGTTTTACATATTTTGGCTATCCCATATATGTCCAACCTGATAAATCGTCAAATGCTATGTGTGGAATTTACCAGCATGTTATTGGCATCAACCAGTTTAAATATCCTGCCTCTCACCTTAAACAGCAAAACGCGTTTGAAGGATTTCACCAATGTTTGTAAAATATGATTCGATCATATTAATTTGACACCAGAAAGATTGGAACATGGTGTTAATTCACTGTTTACTGTTCGGGAATCACTTCAATAATCATTAGATTTTGGTCCTTTTGAACCAGTTTCTGGGGAATTAGTTTTCGTTAAAGATTCAATATATTTAGAGAAACTTCTTGCGATCGAAGTTTCAGGAATTTATCTTGTTATGTCTCTGATAGACAAATACGCTGTGGAAGACTTGTGAAAGAACAAGAGCTAACCTTTACTCAGTTCAATCACAAATGAAAAAAAGGTATGGTAGAAATACAAAGGAAAAGAGTCTTCATCCATGTGATGGAGTTCTGGCTTACGGGGCCATACATCAACATCTTCATTAAGCTGAGTCTTACTGTCAATGTACAATTTAAAATAATAGGTGACTTAAATTATTAATACAAGTGGAATGCAAACATAAAAACAATTTTGCCATAGTAATGTCTTAAATGAGTGTATTGAGAGAGATAACACTAATGGTAAGTCAGTTTACTTGTGTCTTTACAAACCTGATGATTTTAAATATGTAATGTAATTTGGCTGTATTGATTTTATTTTATCATTTCTCAGACCAGTGTATGGAAAGAATGTTATGATGTGGTACACATAGCTGTGATTTGTACATAGATGTAATCATTTATAACGAGATCGGGTAAGACCACCTGGAAACGGTTCATTTCATCGGTCGACTTAGTGATCTGAGTTGACAATTAATGTAACTCGAAACTTGCTGGGTCTGCGTTACATTTTACGACATATCTTAAGACTCTATAAGGTTAAAAGAATATAAATTAAAGTCGAAGTTCTCTCTGAATTTCTTGTGCTCATCATTAAAACAAAAACCGATGTGATATTTAGATTTTTTCCGTAACTGCTAAACATTTTACCAATATTTCATTAAGAAAGCCATGTATGATTACTCATAATGTCAAGGGACTTATGATACACGAGTGCACCCGTTCTTCCAGATACCAAATTTTAATCAATTTTTTAAAATGCCTGTTGTTGCGACTTTTGTAGAATTCGGTGAGTATTGATTGAAAAATGCAAATATGAAGTGAATCATCCAGTGTGCTATTGTTTTAAATAATTAAACAAGCACCAGATAAATTATTCCACAATCGAGAAGGACTACTTGGATCCGCTATTGACTTTGAAACACTGTAAAGCGTATTTTAGTTAAGTTCCGTCACTGAGTATTATATTCAGTGATAACAACTGCGTTATTTTAGTTAACAAAAAATGAAAAAGAGTGGAGGTTGTTAAGATTGATTTGGACGTTTGTGTCTAGTCGTGTCAAGGGAAAAGTTAATTTGATGCAGATTAAATTTCACGTTTTTAAAATTAAAACTTTGTTTTATTATGTGCATTTCTTGTCACATTCAGTGACTATTTGGACTTTAAATAACAATATTGTAAGTTATTTTGAGACTTTACTTTGTATTGAAGGCAAATAAATGATCTGATGCATTTTACAAAACGTGTTTGTCTGAGCTCTTCTCTGATACTTAGTTTAAGACCATACAATGGGTAAAGACACAAGTATTTGCCAAACACAAAATACCTTAATAATTAGATACACTCATTAATAGAAACACGCTATTCGTTATGTTATTTAGCGAAGAACCCATGCCATCTAAATTCACAAACATGAACACAAATATTATTGACATACATTACAATAAATAGATATACATGATTTATATATGACACATTTTCAAATTATATCACCTATGGTCAACATTATTGATAATGTTTGCATTTACATGTACATCATAATATCACAATAAAATTTAAATAATAAAAAAAGCATTAACCCTCGTATGTTTGTATGGACCCAGGTTAATATTATTGATATGTTGTGCATTAAATATTTGTATTAACCTGGGGTAATATATCTAACAATTTGCATTGAAAACACGACTCTTAAAATATTAAAATACCGTTTTATAAAAATAACTAACAAAATAAAAATAACGGCTACTACTAGAATTATTGTTATCACTACTGTTATCAATACATCATATTAATATCACAACTTAAAGATATTTTGCCAAAACACAATTTCCGTACGTTGAAGCATATGGCTGTAATGGTAGCCTCATCAATAATGAAGTTATTTAATTTTGTAATTATGTATCATGCAAAATAGGTCATGCTACTGGAAATCATGAATGATATTTCATACCATTTCATTGCCCATGCTATTTTAAATCATGCGTGAGATGTCATGCTATTTCAAATTGTGAATGTCATTGTATTCTTTTTGAATTCAAGAGTGATATCTCAACACCCATGCTATTTGAAATCATTTCAAGATATTTGAAATCCTAAGTGATATTGCATACCAGTTGATATCATTAGTGATATTTAAGTGCCTATGCTATTTGAAGTCGGAGTGATATTTTAGTCTCGATTGAAATCATGATTGATATTTCATGCTGTTTTCAATCGCAAGTAAATATATCTTGCTATTTGAAATCATGAGTAATATTTCATGCGATTTTAAATCATGAGTGATATTTCCTGATAATATAAAATCATGAGTGATATTTCGAACTGTTTGAGATAAGTGATATTTCATGCGATTTTAATTTATGAATGATATTTCATGCTTTTTGAAAGCATAAGTGATATTTCATGCCATTTTAAATCGTGACTGATATTTCATATTTGAAATCCGAAGTGATAGTTCATGCTATTGGAATACATGAATGATAATTCATAGTCTATGTGAATCCCTTAATGAAAATATATAAATCTTCTTGTACGTTTTTCATGGGAATGAAATACCATATCTATTTTAATTAGCAGGTTATTCTTGTGTACTTTTAAAAAGTTACAGTATATAGCACAGTAGCAAATCGGGGCCTATATAGGAGCATGAGAGAGCATTAGAATCACAATAGTTTTCTCAAGAAAATGACATAAAAAATATGTCTTGATTGGAGCAATCTCATCAGTTACCTTATATATATATATATTTTTATGGTTTAACGCCATTTTTCAGCTCAATATATAGGCTATACATGGCGGCCAGTATTAGTGGTGGAGGAAGAAACCGGAAAAACCCCAGAAAGAACCACCGACCCACGAGAAGCTACTGGCCAGTTTTCTCCCTTAATGTAGTTAAGTGAGAAAGCTTGCCAGTAGCTTCTCGTGGGTCGGTGGTTCTTTCTGGGGTTTTTCCGGTTTCTTCCTCCACCACTAATACTGGCCGCCATGTATAGCCTATATATTGAGCTGAAAAATGGCGTTAAACCATAAAAAAAAAAAAAAAAAAAAATATATATATATATTTATATATATATATATATATATATATATATATATATATATATATATATATATATATATATATATATATATAGATGAGTTACTATAAATGGATTTTGTAAATACTTATACTACAACAACAACAACAACTACTACTACTACTAATACTACTACTACTACTACTACTACTACTAATAATAATAATAATAATAATAGATTTGCACGTAATTACATTCGACGTTAAGTCGAAGTGAGTAACATTGAACAATTTCGAGAAATTCTACACCATACAGAAATATACTTCCGGAATGATAGATGTAGTTGTATCTTAAAAAGGCAATTATACTGACAAGTAATGGACTCGAATGACCTTTTCTTCGTAGATAGTGTCAACTACTGCAGGGGTCACATCAATTTTTGTGTCAAAATTTGTGTTTCAATTACCATCACACTACCAAATCTGATAAATATATTCATGAACACATTTTTCATTAAATTTTATTTTATCATATACTAATTGGGAATATAGCCTGTGTCTGATCTATCATTGTGAGAAGAAAAAAACAAACTGAGAACGCTTGAAATATTACCGACTTTACGTGCATTTGTCTTTTTCCTGTTGTTCTTAATGTTGCTTTCATATTTTGTTCCTATAATATTTTTTACGTGTTAAGACTCTCAGAAACAGTATGAATAAAAATGTGAAGAAAGCAAGCTTTGTAGATTTCTGATAATAATTTATTTCACTAGAAGAACAAGATAAAGATTAGAAAAAGAGCGTATAATTTTAAGAATTAAGAAAAAAAAAAGTTAAGAATAATCCAAGAATTAAAAGATAACAATTCTAGTTTAAAAAAATGTTCCAATTGATATGAGCTAGAGTCCCGAAGAAAATCCTAAATAGCAGGTGATGACGGATGCTGTGGTCAGGTTAGCATTGACGTGTTCACAGATCGCTGTTGAACCAGAAAAAAAGTGATATTCCGGTGTTTGAGTTATGTAAATTTATATAACGTTTTGTGTCTAAAAAATAATTTATAGCACAAGAATTTCCCGAAAAATATAATCTCTTTGAATCTAAATAATTTGAAGAAAATTAAAAAATTAAACTCCAAATGGCTACATCAAAAATACCACCTTGACAGTGAAGTATATAATAATCCAACTGAAATTGTTTATCTAAACATCACTATTAAAAATAGCTACTGCGCAAAACAGATGCCAGGATGAGGGTCATCCTACCGGTCAAACCAGAATTTTGAAATAACAACGTAGAATCTACCTACATCTAAAGTGATTTACTTCTGTACAGCCTCAATCGCTCCAGTGGCCATGTGGCTAGAGCGTCCGCCGTGGAAACGAGAAGTCGTGGGCTCGATTCCCGGCCGAGTCATAACGAAGACTTACAAAAATTGTACTAACAGCTGCCTCGTTTGACGCTCATCATTAAGAGGTTAGTGTTAGGATTAGTCGGCCTGGTGTCAAGATTATGTGAATTGGTGATACAGCATGCTACGTGTCTGCAGCGTGATGCCCCGAGTGCTAGACATCACTGTAAACTGCCTCACTGCAGACATAGAAGCGATATGACATAAAAAGTGTTAGCTACGATACAAATCCTAACCAAACAAGCAAACAAACTTCCGTACAGCCTCGACTTCACTATATAATGCCCAAACTAAGAATTTTTGTTTCAAAAAAGGATGTTTACCTCTTCATGTTAATCAAGGTCAGGAACTAGATCAGCATTAATATAACTAGGTAACGAAAGTTCTAAAGTTAGTTTTTTTAAAAAAAACAAAAAAAACTGGCATAAACATCTGGGAAATATCAAAACCAGTTAATAAAACTAAATTTACAATAGCATGAAATGGAATTAAAAAAAATAATACTAACAAACAAACAATTACATTATATCAAATATAAAATAAATCAAATATACATAACATATTTTCGATAATTCGCGGTGCATCCTATATTCAGGTGTGTGGATAAATAGCAAATTGAATTTTCTTAAGTTGCAAAATTAACTTTACCAAAATGTAAAATGAATTTCCCCATCATTTTGTCCAGAAGTACTTAACACGCGAATGGAGAGATGAATTAATATTCGCCTACAATGTATGGACAATATATTAGATACGGTGAAACTGTCGTTAATTCTTCATTCTTGAGAAGATATGTTGGTATCTTCAGGTGATATGTTGTTTTAATGATTATCGATCAAATCTTTCAGCTATAGCTGCACACAAATATTAAGCATATTTCATAACTAGCATATTATCAGTTTACGTACGGTATCCAATTCATTGCCTATATCAAATAGTTACAAACAATGTAAATGTCATGCAGACGATGTAATGTCCAAGAAATCTCATGTACACGTTGGTCGAGTATTAACAAACATGTGAAGAATAAATGCGTTCCTTTCTTCCTAATTCATGACATATTCCTTTATTCTTTCTTCCCTTATTAATGACATATTCCTTTATTCTTTCTTCCCTTATTCATGACATATTCTTTTATTCTTTCTTCCCTTATTCATGGCATATTACTTTATTCTTTCGTCCCTTATTGATGACATATTCCTTTATTCTTTCTTCCCTTATTAATCGCATATTCCTTTATTCTTTCTTCGCTTATTCATGGCGTATTCTTTTATTATTTCTTCCCTTATTCATGGCATATTCCTTTATTCTTTCTTCCCTTATTCATGGCATATTCCTTTATTCTTTCTTCCCTTATTCATGGCATATTCCTTTATTCTTTCTTCCCTTATTCATGGCATATTCCTTTATTCTTTCTACCCTTATTTATGGTATATTCCTTTATTCTTTCGTCCCTTATTCATGGCATATTCCTGTATTCTTTCTTCCCTTATTCATGGCATATTACTTTATTCTTTCGTCCCTTATTGATGACATATTCCTTTATTCTTTCTTCCCTTATTCATCGCATATTCCTTTATTCTTTCTTCGCTTATTCATGGCGTATTCTTTTATTGTTTCTTCCCTTATTCATGGCATATTCCTTTATTCTTTCTTCCCTTATTCATGGCATATTCCTTTATTCTTTCTTCCCTTATTCATGGCATATTCCTTTATTCTTTCTACCATTATTCATGGCATATTCCTTTATTCTTTCTTCCCTTATTCATGGCATATTCCTTTATTCTTTCTTCCCTTATTCATGGCATATTCCTTTATTCTTTCTTCCCTTATTCATGGCATATTCCTTTATTCTTTCTTCCTTATCCATTTCTTATAAACTTATTAGTTTGGGAGTAGCAGTAGCTCAGTTGTATGAGAGTGGTACTTGTAATATAGCTATCAAGATTTGGATGCCCTGTATGAGAGTGGTACTTGTAATTTAACTATCCTGATTTTGATGCCATGTATGAGCGTGGTACCAAACACGGTAAATACATTAAGGACCACATTTTTCTATGGCTATCGGATCAATGTCAATTATTATAATCTATCATCTTCTAGTTTAAGTTTGGAATGCAACATTAAGACTATAATAGTGTACCATAATGAAAGTCTTAAACCTGAAATATGTCGTATGTATGAAACCCATGCAATATGGAAGCATGCCTTTGCAATACGATTTGAGGTATTTGACAGGAAAGTTTAGTCTAGAAAATCGTATGACTTCAAGTCACTATTAAAATCGAATGATACACATTATTCGCACCTAAAATTTATGCATCCACTTTCCCTTCTTGTTTTGTGTGCAACGGCTTATTTTTGCGTGATACAGCATTAGATGTACTATGATATAAGTGGTTTTCTGGGCATGGTGGCTACGTTCTGTAGCCACAAAACAACAAAGAGCACATATTAAGTTCCTCCACTGGCGTCACTTGGTGATCTTTCCCTGGACAACGACAATCTCGTTAGTTAACATGTTCAGACCCTGTGCTGTAATTGATCACTGAATACTGTTACGTATATTTGATTTAAGTTTTTTATTTTTTATTTTAATTGTTTGTTTGTCGGATTCAATTATGACATTTTAAGTTTAAGATTCATTCATTGGGAGATATTTTTTTTAGAAAGTGGGATGACCTGTACTCTAAGAATAAACACCACGTGTTGACCTTATTTCTGACCTTACTTCAGAGTTGTAAACAAGCTTTTAAAATGATTGGTTGATTCCAAGGACATTATGGAGCATTGTTATAAACATCTTTTTATTTTTAGTTGGGTCATACGGTGCGTACGAGATGTTTTTGAATGTAAATTTGTTCTAAAAGATTCTAGAAGATCATGTGACCCCTTCCTTGTTTACGTAAAAACAGGTATATAAATTGTGTTCTGGAGCGAACTATTTAGTAGAAGTTGGGCTGTTAGAATATTAAGTTGTATTGTTTTGATTTATTTTAAATTACTGGAAATTATTTCAATTCGTTTGGATCAAGAGGATTTATTTTGTTATTTATCTGGAAAATAATTCTGCTCATTGAATTTCATAAGACCAGAACTGACTTCATCACGTGACATCGTCTTCCATCTTGAATGCTTCACTAAGATTCGAACTTGGAATTATTTGGTCATTTTATTACCAGGACTTTTGCAATTTCTCTAGCGGATTATATTTTGAATTAATTTTGGATTAATTTTGGAATTGATTCTTAAAACCGTAAGTTTATTTTTCTTTTCTGGAAAATATTTGTGCTCAATAAATTGTTTATTAAGTTTTTACAAGCTTGTTATTTTCACTCTTTCTATGTTACTGTTTATTCGAGTCTAAGCACGTAACAATACCCACCCGCCTACCCCTAGAAAACTTCCAAGTCCCGCAGGCAAAACATAATGTAGCTGTCACGGGTCACTGTGAGAACACATATAATTTTATAGTTTTTGTTGAAAAACCTTAATATATCACGCAGCATGTTCGAGACATAATAATATTTCTTCTATTGCAGCTCATAGTATGTGATTTTCACTCCAATGAAATGCTAGCTGATTCAACCAAAGTTGACTGGTTTAAAGCTTTTTCACATCTAACGCAAAGGTGGCATATATAAATTACATCGTAATATAGAAAATTTGGAAAGCATTTTAAAAATCACTTGACTAACTTATTATCTATGGACTAGTGTTCAAACATGTGCAATTATTTTGATAGTCTGCAGCATTTAATTCAGCAAACCGTGGTTGCAGACAAGACTTTATACTTTTGTATCGTTTATCAAGACGTTAAAGAGCATATTAAAGCAGTTGTACCAAATTACTAAAATATTAATTGGCATAGTAAAGCAGTCGTTCCAATTTATTATATAATTCATTGTAATAGTAAAGGAACGCACCAATTTACATTAAAATTCATTATCATAATAATGCATTAGCATGGTAAAGAAGTCGTACCAATTTACATTAAAATTCATTATCATAATAATGCAGTCGTATCAATTGATTATAAAATGCATTTTCATGGTAAAGAAGTCGTACCAATTTACATTAAAATTCATTATCATAATAATGCAGTCGTATCAATTGATTATAAAATGCATTTGCATGGTAAAGAAGTCGTACCAATTTACATTAAAAATCATTATCATAATAATGTAGTCGTATCAATTGATTATAAAATGCATTAGCATGGTAATGAAGTCGTACCAATTTACATTAAAATTCATTATCATAATAACGCAGTCGTATCAATTGATTATAAAATGCATTAGCATGGTAATGAAGTCGTACCAATTTACATTAAAATTAATTATCATAATAATGCAGTGATATGAATTGATTATAAAATGCATTTGCATGGTAATGAAGTCGTACCAATTTACATTAAAATTCATTATCATAATAATGCAGTCGTATCAATTGATTATAAAATGATTTAGCATGGTAAAGAAGTCGTACCAATTTACATTAAAATTCATTATCATAATAATGCAGTCGTATCAATTGATTATAAAATGCATTAGCATGGTAATGAAGTTGTACCAATTTACATTAAAATTCATTATCATAATAATGCAGTCATATCAATTGATTATAAAATGCATTAGCATGGTAATGAAGTCGTACCAATTTACATTAAAATTCATTATCATAATAATGCAGTCGTATCAATTGATTATAAAATGCATTAGCATGGTAATGAAGTCGTACCAATTTACATTAAAATTAATTATCATAATAATGCAGTGATATGAATTGATTATAAAATGCATTTGCATGGTAATGAAGTCGTACCAATTTACATTAAAATTCATTATCATAATAATGCAGTCGTATCAATTGATTATAAAATGCTTTAGCATGGTAAAGAAGTCGTACCAATTTACATTAAAATTAACTATCATAATAATGCAGTGATATGAATTGATTATAAAATGCATTTGCATGGTAATGAAGTCGTACCAATTTACATTAAAATTCATTATCATAATAATTCAGTCGTATCAATTGATTCTAAAATGCTTTAGCATGGTAAAGAAGTCGTACCAATTTACATTAAAATTCATTATCATAATAATGCAGTCGTATCAATTGATTATAAAATGCATTAGCATGGTAATGAAGTCGTACCAATTTACATTAAAATTCATTATCATAATAATGCAGTGATACGAATTGATTATAAAATGCATTTGCATGGTAATGAAGTCGTACCAATTTACATTAAAATTCATTATCATAATAATGCAGTCGTATCAATTGATAATAAAATGCTTTAGTATGGTAAAGAAGTCGTACCAATTTACATTAAAATTCATTATCATAATAATGCAGTCGTATCAATTGATTATAAAATGCATTAGCATGGTAATGAAGTCGTATCAATTTACATTAAAATTCATTATCATAATAATACAGTCGTATGAATTGATTATAAAATGCTTTTGCATGGTAAAGAAGTCGTACCAATTTTCATTAAAATTCATTATCAGAATAATGCAGTCGTATGAATTAGCATGGTACATTAGTCGTATTTATTATATAATTCATGCTCACAGTAAATCAGTCGTATAAATTAATAAAAATTATAAATTATAACTATAATAACTATAAAATGATTTAGCCTAGTAAAGAAGTCGTATGAATTGACTATAAAATTAATTAGCCTAGTAAAGAAGTCGTATGAATTGACTATAAAATTAATGAGCCTAGTAAAGAAGTCGTATGAATTGACTATAAAATTAATTAGCCTAGTAAAGAAGTCGTATGAATTGACTATAAAATTAATTAGCCTAGTAAAGAAGTCGTATAAATTGACTATAACATTAATTAGCCTAGTAAAAAAGTATGAATTGACTATAAAATTAATTAGCCTAGGAAAGAAGTTGTATGAATTGACTATAAAATTAATTAGCCTAGTAAAGAAGTCGTATGAATTGACTATAAAATTAATGAGCCTAGTAAAGAAGTCGTATGAATTGACTATAACATTAATTAGCCTAGTAAAGAAGTCGTATCAATTGACTATAAAATTAATTAGCCTAGTAAAGAAGTCGTATGAATTGACTATAACATTAATTAGCCTAGTAAAGAAGTCATATCAATTGACTATAAAATTAATTAGCCTAGTAAAGAAGTCGTATGAATTGACTATAAAATTAATGAGCCTAGTAAAGAAGTCGTATGAATTGAATATAAAATTAATTAGCCTAGTAAAAAAAGTCGTATGAATTGACTATAAAATTAATTAGCCTAGTAAAGAAGTCGTATGAATTGACTATAAAAATAATGAGCCTAGTAAAGAAGTCATATGAATTGATAATAAAATTAATTAGCCTAGTAAAGAAGTCGTATGAAGTGACAATAAAATAAGCCTAGTAAAAAAAAGTTGCATGAATTGACTATAAAATTAATTAGCCTAGTAAAGAAGTCGTATGAATTGACTATAAAATTAATGAGCCTAGTAAAGAAGTCGTATCAATTGACTATAAAATTAATTAGCCTAGTAAAGAAGTCGTATGAATTGACTATAACATTAATTAGCCTAGTAAAGAAGTATGAATTGACTATAAAATTAATTAGCCTAGGAAAGAAGTCGTATGAATTGACTATAAAATTAATTAGCCTAGTAAAGAAGTCGTATGAATTGACTATAAAATTAATGAGCCTAGTAAAGAAGTCGTATGAATTGACTATAACATTAATTAGCCTAGTAAAGAAGTCGTATCAATTGACTATAAAATTAATGAGCCTAGTAAAGAAGTCGTATGAATTGACTATAAAATTAATTAGCATAGTAAAGAAGTCGTATGAATTGACTATAAAACGATTTTGCCTAGTAAAGAAGTCGTATGAATTGACTATAAAATTAATAAGACTAGTAAAGAAGTCGTATGAATTGACTATAAAATTAATGAGCCTAGTAAAGAAGTCGTATGAATTGACTATAAAATTAATTAGCCTAGTAAAGAAGTCGTATCAATTGACTATAAAATTAATGAGCCTAGTAAAGAAGTCGTATGAGTTGACTATAAAATTAATGAGCCTAGTAAAGAAGTCGTATCAATTGACTATAAAATTAATGAGCCTAGTAAAGAAGTCGTATCAATTGACTATAAAATTAATTAGCCTAGTAAAGAAGTCGTATCAATTGACTATAACATTAATGAGCCTAGTAAAGAAGTCGTATCAATTGACTATAAAATTAATGAGCCTAGTAAAGAAGTCGTATGAATTGACTATAAAATTAATTAGCCTAGTAAAGAAGTCGTATGAATTGACTATAAAATTAATTAGCCTAGTAAAGAAGTCGTATCAATTGACTATAAAATTAATTAGCCTAGTAAAGAAGTCGTATCAATTGACTATAAAATTAATGAGCCTAGTAAAGAAGTCGTATGAATTGACTATAAAATTAATGAGCCTAGTAAAGAAGTCGTATCAATAGACTATAAAATTAATGAGCCTAGTAAAGAAGTCGTATCAATTGACTATAAAATTAATGAGCCTAGTAAAGAAGTCGTATGAATTGACTATAAAATTAATGAGCCTAGTAAAGAAGTCGTATCAATTGACTATAAAATTAATTAGCCTAGTAAAGAAGTCGTATCAATTGACTATAAAATTAATGAGCCTAGTAAACAAGTCGTATCAGTTGACTATAAAATTAATGAGCCTAGTAAAGAAGTCGTATGAATTGACTATAAAATTAATTAGCCTAGTAAAGAAGTCGTATGAATTGACTATAAAATTAATTAGCCTAGTAAAGAAGTCGTATGAATTGACTATAAAATTAATTAGCCTAGTAAAGAAGTCGTATGAATTGACTATAAAATTAATTAGCCTAGTAAAGAAGTCGTATGAATTGACTATAAAATTAATTAGCATAGTAAAGAAGTCGTATGAATTGACTATAAAATGATTTAGCCTAGTAAAGAAGTCGTGTGAATTGACTATAAAATTTATAAGCCTAGTAAAGAAGTCGTATGAATTGACTATAAAATTAATGAGCCTAGTAAAGAAGTCGTATGAATTGACTATAAAATTAATTAGCCTAGTAAAGAAGTCGTATGAATTGACTATAAAATTAATGAGCCTAGTAAAGAAGTCGTATCAATTGACTATAAAATTAATTAGCCTAGTAAAGAAGTCGTATCAATTGACTATAAAATTAATTAGCCTAGTAAAGAAGTCGTATGAATTGACTATAAAATTAATAAGCCTAGTGAAGAAGTCGTATGAATTGACTATAAAATTAATTAGCCTAGTAAAGAAGTCGTATGAATTGACTATAAAATTAATAAGCCTAGTAAAGAAGTCGTATGAATTGACTATAAAATTAATGAGTCTAGTAAAGAAGTCGTATGAATTGACTATAAAATTAATTAGCCGAGTAAAGAAGTCGTATCAATTGACTATAAAATTAATGAGCCTAGTAAAGAAGTCGTATGAATTGACTATACAATTAATGAGCCTAGTAAAGAAGTCGTATCAATTGACCATAAAATTAATTAGCCTAGTAAAGAAGTCGTATGAATTGACTATAAAATTAATTAGCCTAGTAAAGAAGTCGTATGAATTGACTATAAAATTAATTAGCCTAGTAAAGAAGTCGTATGAATTGACTATAAAATTAATGAGCCTAGTAAAGAAGTCGTATGAATTGAATATAAAATTAATTAGCCTAGTAAAGAAGTCGTATCAATTGACTATAAAATTAATTAGCCTAGTAAAGAAGTCGTATGAATTGACTATAAAATTAATGAGCCTAGTAAAGAAGTCGTATGAATTGACTATAAAATTAATGAGCCTAGTAAAGAAGTCATATGAATTGACTATAAAATTAATGAGCCTAGTAAAAAAGTCGTATGAATTGACTATAAAATTAATTAGCCTAGGAAAGAAGTCGTATGAATTGACTATAAAATTAATGAGCCTAGTAAAGAAGTCGTATGAATTGACTATAAAATTAATGAGCCTTGTAAAGAAGTCGTATGAATTGACTATAAAATTAATTAGCCTAGTAAAGAAGTCGTATGAATTGACTATAAAATTAATGAGCCTAGTAAAGAAGTCGTATGAATTGACTATAAAATTAATTAGCGTAGTAACGAAGTCGTATGAATTGACTATAAAATTAATTAGCCTAGTAAAGAAGTCGTATGAATTGACTATAAAATTAATGAGCCTAGTAAAGAAGTCGTATGAATTGACTATAAAATGATTTAGCCTAGTAAAGAAGTCGTATCAATTGACTATAAAATTAATTAGCCTAGTAAAGAAGTCGTATCAATTGACTATAAAATTAATTAGCCTAGTAAAGAAGTCATATGAATTGACTATAAAATTAATGAGCCTAGTAAAGAAGTCGTATGAATTGACTATAAAATTAATGAGCCTAGTAAAGAAGTCGTATGAATTGACTATAAAATTAATTAGCCTAGTAAAGAAGTCGTATGAATTGACTATAAAATTAATGAGCCTAGTAAAGAAGTCGTATGAATTGACTATAAAATTAATTAGCCTAGTAAAGAAGTCGTATGAATTGACTATAAAATTAATGAGCCTAGTAAAGAAGTCATATGAATTGACTATAAAATTAATGACCCTAGTAAAAAAGTCGTATGAATTGACTATAAAATGATTTAGCCTAGTAAAGAAGTCGTATGAATTGACTATCAAATTAATTAGCCTAGTAAAGAAGTCGTATGAATTGACTATAAAATTAATGAGCCTAGTAAAGAAGTCGTATGAATTGACTATAAAATGATTTAGCCTAGTAAAGAAGTCGTATGAATTGACTATAAAATTAATTAGCCTAGTAAAGAAGTCGTATGAATTGACTATAAAATTTATGAGCCTAGTAAAGAAGTCGTATGAATTGACTATAAAATTAATTAGCGTAGTAACGAAGTCGTATGAATTGACTATAAAATTAATTAGCCTAGCAAAGAAGTCGTATGAATTGACTATAAAATTAATTAGCCTAGTAAAGAAGTCGTATGAATTGACTATAAAATTAATGAGCCTAGTAAAAAAGTCGTATGAATTGACTATAAAATTAATTAGCCTAGTAAAGAAGTCGTATGAATTGACTATAAAATTAATTAGCCTAGTAAAGAAGTCGTATTAATTGACTATAAAATTAATTAGCCTAGTAAAGAAGTCGTATGAGTTGACTATAAAATTAATGAGCCTAGTAAAGAAGTCGTATGAATTGACTATAAAATGATTTAGCCTAGTAAAGAAGTCGTATAAATTGACTATAAAATTAAGGAGCCTAGTAAAGAAGTCATATGAATTGACTATAAAATTAATTAGCGTAGTAACGAAGTCGTATGAATTGACTATAAAATTAATTAGCCTAGTAAAGAAGTCGTATGAATTGACTATAAAATTAATTAGCCTAGTAAAGAAGTCGTATGAATTGACTATAAAATTAAAGAGCCTAGTAAAGAAGTCGTATGAATTGACTATAAAATTAATTAGCCTAGTAAAGAAGTCGTATGAATTGACTATAAAATTAATTAGCCTAGTAAAGAAGTCGGATGAATTGACTATAAAATTAATGAGCCTAGTAAAGAAGTCGTATGAATTGACTATAAAATGATTTAGCCTAGTAAAGAAGTCGTATGAATTGACTATAAAATTAATGAGCCTAGTAAAGAAGTCGTATGAATTGACTATAAAATTAATTAGCGTAGTAACGAAGTCGTTTGAATTGACTATAAAATTAATTAGCCTAGTAAAGAAGTCGTATGAATTGACTATAAAATTAATTAGCCTAGTAAAGAAGTCGTATGAATTGACTATAAAATTAATGAGCCTAGTAAAGAAGTCATATGAATTGACTATAAAATTAATTAGCCTAGTAAAGAAGTCGTATGAATTGACTATAAAATGATTTAGCCTAGTAAAGAAGTCGTATGAATTGACTATAAAATTAATGAGCCTAGTAAAGAAGTCGTATGAATTGACTATAAAATTAATTAGCGTAGTAACGAAGTCGTATGAATTGACTATAAAATTAATTAGCCTAGTAAAGAAGTCGTATGAATTGACTATAAAATTAATTAGCCTAGTAAAGAAGTCGTATGAATTGACTATAAAATTAATGAGCCTAGTAAAGAAGTCGTATGAATTGACTATAAAATTAATTAGCCTAGTAAAGAAGTCGTATGAATTGACTATAAAATTAATTAGCCTAGTAAAGAAGTCGTATGAATTGACTATAAAATTAATTAGCCTAGTAAAGAAGTCGTATGAATTGACTATAAAATTAATTAGCCTAGTAAAGAAGTCGTATGAATTGACTATAAAATTAATTAGCATAGTAAAGAAGTCGTATGAATTGACTATAAAATGATTTAGCCTAGTAAAGAAGTCGTATGAATTGACTATAAAATTAATAAGCCTAGTAAAGAAGTCGTATGAATTGACTATAAAATTAATGCGCCTAGTAAAGAAGTCGTATGAATTGACTATAAAATTAATGAGCCTAGTAAAGAAGTCGTATCAATTGACTATAAAATTAATGAGCCTAGTAAAGAAGTCGTATGAATTGACTATAAAATTAATGAGCCTAGTAAAGAAGTCGTATCAATTGACTATAAAATTAATTAGCCTAGTAAAGAAGTCGTATGAATTGACTATAAAATTAATAAGCCTAGTAAAGAAGTCGTATGAATTGACTATAAAATTAATGGACTAGTAAAGAAGTCGTATCAATTGACTATAAAATTAATTAGCCTAGTAAAGAAGTCGTATGAATTGACTATAAAATTAATAAGCCTAGTAAAGAAATCGTATGAATTGACTATAAAATTAATGAGCCTAGTAAAGAAGTCGTATGAATTGACTATAAAATTAATTAGCCTAGTAAAGAAGTCGTATCAATTGAGTATAAAATTAATGAGCCTAGTAAAGAAGTCGTATGAATTCACTATAAAATTAATGAGCCTAGTAAAGAAGTCGTATCAATTGACCATAAAATTAATTAGCCTAGTAAAGAAGTCGTATGAATTGACTATAAAATTAATTAGCCTAGTAAAGAAGTCGTATAAATTGACTATAAAATTAATTAGCCTAGTAAAGAAGTCGTATGAATTGACTATAAAATTAATGAGCCTAGTAAAGAAGTCGTATGAATTGAATATAAAATTAATTAGCCTAGTAAAGAAGTCGAATCAATTGACTATAAAATTAATTAGCCTAGTAAAGAAGTCGTATGAATTGACTATAAAATTAATAAGCCTAGTAAAGAAGTCGTATGAATTGACTATAAAATTAATGAGCCTAGTAAAGAAGTCGTATGAATTGACTATAAAATTAATTAGCCTAGTAAAGAAGTCGTATCAATTGACTATAAAATTAATGAGCCTAGTAAGGAAGTCGTATGAATTGAATATAAAATTAATTAGCCTAGTAAAGAAGTCGTATCAATTGACTATAAAATTAATTAGCCTAGTAAAGAAGTCGTATGAATTGACTATAAAATTAATGAGCCTAGTAAAGAAGTCGTATGAATTGACTATAAAATTAATGAGCCTAGTAAAGAAGTCATATGAATTGATTATAAAATTAATGAGCCTAGTAAAAAAGTCGTATGAATTGACTATAAAATTAATTAGCCTAGGAAAGAAGTCGTATGAATTGACTATAAAATTAATGAGCCTAGTAAAGAAGTCGTATGAATTGACTATAAAATTAATGAGCCTAGTTAAGAAGTCGTATGAATTGACTATAAAATTAATTAGCCTAGTAAAGAAGTCGTATGAATTGACTATAAAATTAATGAGCCTAGTAAAGAAGTCGTATGAATTGACTATAAAATTAATTAGCGTAGTAACGAAGTCGTATGAATTGACTATAAAATTAATTAGCCTAGTAAAGAAGTCGTATGAATTGACTATAAAATTAATGAGCCTAGTAAAGAAGTCGTATGAATTGACTATAAAATGATTTAGCCTAGTAAAGAAGTCGTATCAATTGACTATAAAATTAATGAGCCTAGTAAAGAAGTCGTATCAATTGACTATAAAATTAATTAGCCTAGTAAAGAAGTCATATGAATTGACTATAAAATTAATGAGCCTAGTAAAGAAGTCGTATGAATTGACTGTAAAATTAATGAGCCTAGTAAAGAAGTCGTATGAATTGACTATAAAATTAATTAGCCTAGTAAAGAAGTCGTATGAATTGACTATAAAATTAATTAGCCTAGTAAAGAAGTCGTATGAATTGACTATAAAATTAATTAGCCTAGTAAAGAAGTCGTATGAATTGACTATAAAATTAATGAGCCTAGTAAAGAAGTCATATGAATTGACTATAAAATTAATGACCCTAGTAAAAAAGTCGTATGAATTGACTATAAAATGATTTAGCCTAGTAAAGAAGTCGTATGAATTGACTATAAAATTAATTAGCCTAGTAAAGAAGTCATATGAATTGACTATAAAATTAATGAGCCTAGTAAAGAAGTCGTATGAATTGACTATAAAATGATTTAGCCTAGTAAAGAAGTCGTATGAATTGACTATAAAATTAATTAGCCTAGTAAAGAAGTCGTATGAATTGACTATAAAATTAATGAGCCTAGTAACGAAGTCGTATGAATTGACTATAAAATTAATTAGCGTAGTAACGAAGTCGTATGAATTGACTATAAAATTAATTAGCCTAGCAAAGAAGTCGTATAAATTGACTATAAAATTAATTAGCCTAGTAAAGAAGTCGTATGAATTGACTATAAAATTAATGAGCCTAGTAAAGAAGTCGTATGAATTGACTATAAAATTAATTAGCCTAGTAAAGAAGTCGTATGAATTCACTATTAAATTAATTAACCTAGTAAAGAAGTCGTATTAATTGACTATAAAATTAATTAGCCTAGTAAAGAAGTCATATGAATTGACTATAAAATTAATGAGCCTAGTAAAGAAGTCGTATGAATTGACTATAAAATGATTTAGCCTAGTAAAGAAGTCGTATAAATTGACTATAAAATTAATTAGCCTAGTAAAGAAGTCGTATGAATTGACTATAAAATTAATGAGTCTAGTAAAGAAGTCGTATGAATTGACTATAAGATTAATTAGCGTAGTAACGAAGTCGTATGAATTGACTATAAAATTAATTAGCCTAGTAAAGAAGTCGTATGAATTGACTATAAAATTAATTAGCCTAGTAAAGAAGTCGTATGAATTGACTATAAAATTAATGAGCCTAGTAAAGAAGTCGTATGAATTGACTATAAAATTAATTAGCCTAGTAAAGAAGTCGTATGAATTGACTATAAAATTAATTAGCCTAGTAAAGAAGTCGTATGATATGACTATAAAATTAATTAGCCTAGTAAAGAAGTCGTATGAATTGACTATAAAATGATTTAGCCTAGTAAAGAAGTCGTATGAATTGACTATAAAATTAATGAGCCTAGTAAAGAAGTCGTATGAATTGACTATAAAATTAATTAGCGTAGTAACGAAGTCGTATGAATTGACTATAAAATTAATTAGCCTAGTAAAGAAGTCGTATGAATTGACTATAAAATTAATTAGCCTAGTAAAGAAGTCGTATGAATTGAATATAAAATTAATGAGCCTAGTAAAGAAGTCATATGAATTGACTATAAAATTAATTAGCCTAGTAAAGAAGTCGTATGAATTGACTATAAAATGATTTAGCCTAGTAAAGAAGTCGTATGAATTGACTATAAAATTAATGAGCCTAGTAAAGAAGTCGTATGAATTGACTATAAAATTAATTAGCGTAGTAACGAAGTCGTATGAATTGACTATAAAATTAATTAGCCTAGTAAAGAAGTCGTATGAATTGACTATAAAATTAATTAGCCTAGTAAAGAAGTCGTATGAATTGACTATAAAATTAATGAGCCTAGTAAAGAAGTCATATGAATTGACTATAAAATTAATTAGCCTAGTAAAGAAGTCGTATGAATTGACTATAAAATTAATTAGCCTAGTAAAGAAGTCGTATGAATTGACTATAAAATTAATTAGCCTAGTAAAAAAAGTCGTATGAATTGACAATAAAATGAATGAGCCTAGTAAAAAAGTCGTATGAATTGACTATGAAATTAATTAGCGTAGTAACGAAGTCGTATCAATTGACTATACATTGTATTAGGATAGTGAAGAAAGCGTGCCAATTTACTATAAAATTCACAATTAGCCCTATTATATCAGGACTGATGGTAACTTTTATTTCCTAAACGGAAGAAGTGTTCTTATTTGAGGTCAAGTTCAACGTAATATGTACTTAATTTTGATCAAGTTCAACGTAATAGGCACTTACTTTAGGTTAGGTAGGACAGAATAGGTACTTACTTGAAGTCAAGTTCAACATAATAGGTACTTACTTTAGGTCAGGTAGGACAGAATATGTACTTACTTTTGGTCACGTTCAACGTAATAGGTACTTACTTTAGGTTAGGATGGACAGAATAGGTACTTATTTGAAGTCAAGTTCAACGTAATAGGTACTTATTTTAGGTCAGGTAGGACAGAATAGGTACTTACTTTTGGTCACGTTCAACGTAATAGGTACTTATTTTAGGTCACGTAGGACAGAATAGGTACTTATTTTTGGTCACGTTCAACGTAATAGGTACTTACTTTAGGTCAGGTAGGACAGAATAGGTACTTATTTTAGATCAAGTAGGGCCCCGATTGGCCGAGTTGTCTAAAGCGCTCTCAGTTACGGATCACTGCCATCTCACCTCTGCGTGCGTACGAGTCTCAGATTCGACCAATGTTTGTATGTGAAAAAGCTTGTCAATAGCTTCTAGTGGGTCGATGGTTCTTTCTGGGGGTTTCCCCGGGTTCTTCCTTCACGATTAATACTGGCCGCCATGTGTAGTCTATCGTGTGCTGAAAAATGGCGTTAAACCATACAACAACAACAACTTTAGATCAGATACGACATCACAGGTACTTACGTTAGGTCAGGTACGATAGAATAGGTACTTACGTTAGATCAGGATTACACCTAAATTGTTTCAAACAATAAAATGCATTTTTAAGAAATACGTATCTCTAAATGTTACATTGTTGTTTATAGGAAGTACCATACAGGGTATTTAAAAATACAAATAATCACTGAGACGTTTATTATCTTGTAGAGATGGCGATAACGACTTAGCGTTCGGTGTATATTTCCTATTACAGGTAAATTAGATCAATCAAACAGTTTTAGTTTCCGTTGAAAACAAAACTGAAACGAAATGAACAAACGATTAAACATTATCTTTGCATTAATAGGTGCAATTGTGATAAGACTTTGAAACGAAACATCTACCTTGAATAAAATGGCGACTAAATTGAGCATTGCAATTATTTTAAATAAACGTTATGTCTAATATAATATTATTATGTAACATCGAGGAAGAAAATCCAAAGGGAGAAGAAATACAGCAGTGTTATTTTATTTCATGACAAATATTTTACATATAATTAAAACTGACATATTTGAGTGACGAATCAAACTATTTTAATTTCATGCTTTTGAGTGAAAGGACTCGATATGAGCTCTGGCAGAATCGGAATATAATATATACGTTAATACTGATATTCTGAGCTGAGTATAATATACGGTAATATTTAGATCACATTTTATTTCCTGCTGGAACTGGCATTTGTGGCTTTGCTCTCTAATTGATCAGTTCTCCACGGCTTTGTCAAGATTTGTATTTATTTTTTCTGTTCATTAAATTGAAATGGAAATATTGATAAAGGGAATACCTCGAGCCTTCAATGGAGGAAACACATCAATAGTGTGAGCTTTCGGCAGTTCCATCAATTTCGATCGCTGAATAAGAAACAAAACGTGATTAATGCATTTAAAATGAAATGGATTTTAGCACCATTTATAATGTGTAGCTCCTTGACTGACGTTGCTGGAAAATAATTAGAAGACCTTTCGTACGATTGAGTGCAGAAGGTTTTACCTTTTCAACATCAGAAAGTCATATCTCTTCTTCTCAACAGTATAGCACAAACCTAAGGAGGCATTGAGAGTTTATTTTGTTTTCAATCGTATTCATATATCTCGTTTTCACAGAATATGGCAAGAAATAACTTAGTTTCGCCATATAATTATTTGATCTATTTTCGTTGTACGTAATACTTACGTACAACGTGACATAGGGCTGATAATTGTTTTTCTAGTTCAGCAACTGAACTAGCATAATTCTTCGTCGTAGATCCCTTGCGGCGAAAGACACTAAAAGCACGGTATGCATTGATATTTCACCCTTACTCACTCTCATGTAGATTTAAGGCATGTCACTTTCTAATTTACACAGTTGGTCTTTTGGATCTTGTCTAGCAGTGAATGTTCTCCATGTTTGTTCTCCAGCCATAAGGCTGCCTGTATCTATACGTGTGTCAGTGAGCATGGGGAATCCACAAAGGGTAGGTGTGGCCAATACAAGTGTAGGCCAACCCAATTTAGACGAACTGTGTGCTGTCTGTACATATGTGTGTGCGGGTATATCAGGCTGTCCGTCTGTGTCTATGTGGATATAAAAGATGATGTAATCATCAAGGCCATATAAAGTCGAAACAGCTAAATTGTAAATTATGCATATGGTATATCTATGAAGAGTGTGTTGCCAATACAAGTGTAGGTCAACCCAAGAATTCGGGAGAACTGTCTAGTTTGTCAGCGAACGCATTTGCAAGGTGTAAAAATATGAATCATAGGTTGTACAAATGACCAAGTCATATGTCTGTTTCAATTAAGTGTTTTTTTCTTCAGTTTAGTACAATTGAGTCACTTTAGTTACTGAGATTTTATGACTCTCAGCTTCATCACATGAGATTATTTGAATCTTATTTTGATTCCGTTATATTTGAATTCCACTTTTATTACATGAGATTACATGGGAATATTTGCATCTTACTTTCATAACGTGAGATTGTACGAATCTTACCGTCATACATTTAAATACATGAATCGAGGTTTCGTTTTTTTCTATTTGTGAATGTTTGTGTAAAGTGATGGAGTGAATCTTATGTTGCGAGCATGAGAGAATCACTGTATTTGTACTTAATTTATTTCATAAAGTTCCATCTTTCATCACATTGCGTTGTGTTGTCATTTAATCAAAGCATCCATTGAGGTATATCTTGTTGCCTCTATGCTTTCTCTTTACGTATTTTGTTTTAAGAAAGATTATTGTTCGATTATTTGTTATGTTCTAGTTGCATAGCTACAAGCCATTTCCTACACAGAACAGTAACATATTACATGTCTCTTTCCAGAAGAGTGTAAAAGTAGTCGAATACGGTTAGTTACGTACGTACTTTCAGATGTCATGCTCACATCAGCCCTTTCTTCGTAGTATAAGAAGGCAATCATTACTAGTGATGGAAAACTAAACGCAAACTGGGAAACGTGGAGGGTCAAATATTAGTACGCAGCTCGAGCGAGCATTCCGTGCCAATTATGTAACGCAAGCATTCCTTGTCAACGTATTAGTTTTAGTAATGCCAACATTCTGTGTCACTTTAGTAAATCAAGCGTTCAGTGTCCATTTAGTAATGCAAGCATTCCGTGTAAATTTAGTCCTGCAAAAGCATTCGGTATCAAATTAGTTGATACAAATTTGCGGTCATGACACCCAAGTCTAAACGCTATATAAGTTCGATTAAAATCTAGTAAAGTGAGGATTTCTTAATAAAAATAAAATGGATAGTATAGCTGCCTTTATACTTCTGTAAACATGCCGGAGTTTAATATACTCAAAGACAATAATTATTATCTTTAATTTTGCTGTTGTGAGTTTGAATATGTTTGTGGTTTCAGTTTCGTCACCAGCGGGCTTGTATTTTGTCGTCCATTTTGTATTAATAAAGCCAAAGTTTGTAACTGGCTACAAATCTCAACTTAAAAAGACGTCAAGCTCATCAAGAGCATTCTTTCATAGCATCCTCTTTATTGATAAATGTGATTTTATTATTTAGCAGTGAATTACTTGAAGTTCTAATTAAAAAAATATTCATATTTCAATGTAGTGAAAAAATAAGTTTTTTCACTATAGCAACTATTCTTTAGGTCAGAACATACTTACCTCACTTTCATTTTCTGTCAGTGAATTACTTGTGCTTGTTTTGTTTTATAATTAATAATCCGTGTCTGCTGTCCTTGAAACTTGTAGTTTGTTATTGTGGAAGTATCAATTAATTGTCATCAGTCTGATGTGGAACTAATTTTGTACGCAGGTACACATAGCACAGCAGAACATGACCGGTAAACAGCTTTCATTACCGTAATAAATCTGCTAATTCACAGTCACAAACTTTAGGTAGCCAATGTATGTGATCATAAAATAAAAACTATTTGCTTGAAGCGACTAAATAACAGTTTGTTTGTTTGTTTTTTATGGTTTAACGCCATTTTTCAGCACAATATATAGGCTATACATGGCGGCCAGTATTAGTGGTGGAGGAAGAAACCGGAAAAACCCCGGAAAGAACCACCGACCCACGAGAAGCTACTGGCAAGCTTTCTCACTTAACTACATTAGCCGAATCTTAGACTCGAACTTACGCAGACAGAGGTGAGATGGCAGTGGTCCGTAACGGACAGCGCTTTAGGACTAAATAACAGATACATCGATCTCGTGGTTGAAAAACTCTAGTATTGTCACTCCTGCTTTTATATATATAGAAAAAACAGACAGAAAAACAAAAAATATTGTGTATCCAAAAGCACTTCAATAGACAGACTAGGCTATTTGACATTATGAAAAAAAATGCATGTTTCTTTGTTTCTTTCTTTGTGTCGTTCATCCGATTGCGATAAAACTTTGTTGAGTATCAACAGCTGTATGAAATTCATAATCGGTAGCGATACCTAAAATCGCGTGTGTTCGGTGTGAACTGTAGGCGCCTTAGATACGTCACGTGATCGAACACGGTCTGGATTGGCTGAAACTATGATGACGTAAATCAACAGCTGTATGAAATTCATAATCGGTAGTGGGGGATACCTAAAACACCTTCGGTAAGGTAACCACTTATTGTCGGCTCGATAAATACCACTAAATAATCTGAGATGGTTTCCAGAAACCAGTCAAATAGTCTATTAGAACACAAAAACTTTTCTTTCTTTCAGTGGCATTGCAACGCATGCCAGGATTAAAACACAAACACTTTCTTTCTATTAGTGGCATTGCAACGCATGCCGGGTACTTGCTAGTATATATATATATATATATATATATATATATATATATATATATATATATATATATATATATATATATATATATATATATATATTATTTTAAACTAGTTTCAAGCAAATATTCTCTATATTTTATTTTGTGGATTATCTTTGCTCGGTTTGCTTCATATTTATATGCTAAAGCATAACAAGAAAGGCAAGTAAAACATTAACGGAAATTGCGTATTAATCAAAAATTGAAACTGAAATCGGATTAACAACACCTATTTTCGGGAATTTGACTTCTCTCAACCAATGGATCATACCCTATGATGTGTATGTAAGAGATTTTACTTGGTACGAATCGCAAAATTCAATGCCATTTTGACGAAAAATACATCGGCTACACCATCTTAATGGTTAGACTTATAACTGAACTTTTTAGCTACCTTAATTCAACCCTTCTTATAAAATTCATACGCTTAGCCTCTTATTACATGTCAGTATTTAAACTAATAATATATTAAATAATAACAGCTCCTACTTCAAATGAAAAAGTTTCAAAAGAACTAACGACATTCTATACAATAAAGAAACAAGTTTAATTAAAATCACTATCGATTATCGCTTCCGAGTTTTGTCACGACTTTTTCATGAATACAAATGTGTTTGCCATCTTTCTGCGGAAATGAATTTGAAGTTTTTTCTACGTAATATGGTAATATGGTACTTCTATTTAATATCACTATTCTGCGGTTACGCATTCTAAGTGTTTTCCATGTGATATGGCTATGTAACGTCATGGTACTTCTATCTAATATCACTATTCTGCGGTTACACATTCCAACCAAGTCTTTTCCATGTGATATGGCTATGTAACGTCATGGTACTTCTATCTAATATCACTATTCTGCGGTTATGCATTCGAAGTGTTTTCCATGTAATGTGGCTTTGTAACGTTATGGTACTTCGATATAATATCACTATTCTGCGGATACCATTTCGAAAAGTTTTCTATGTAATATGTTTTTTTTTCACATCAATCGACAAATACATCAAACTGTATAGTCATTTCAGACCAGTCGTCTCAGTCAAGGTGTCCACGCGCTTAGAACTACTTACAAAAAGGAAACCCTTGTTGTTTTCTACTTTGCCTGAGGTAGTTGTTCTAAAATGAAACAATAAAAAACAACAAATCTATAACAAAAAATAGCTTATAAGTTAAGGTCAATTCATGTTTGAGAACACGCCATAGAAACATTTTGAGAGTTAGAAGACACACGCATATATGTGGCGCTTTTTGGCATTATCCTAGTTCGTTCCACACATCATGGTCAATTTTATCCTATATACAGGCTTAGCTCAGTACATTTATACACGGGGAAAATTTTACAATCAATAATAAGGGCAACACAAGTATGTCACAAACAGTTTCACCTCCTCGAAAGAAATGGAGAATTAGATACGATGATGATAAAGATCACTAATTACCCTTGAATAACTCAGGCACATACACTTATGCTACATGTAAATATTCGTTGTACTAATAATAATAGCCTATATATCACAACAAAGGCGTGAGCCGGGTATCATTTCATTGTTTGGATTATAGTTTGCTAAATTGGAACTGATGAAAATGAAGCATTTTCTTGCAATAAATATTAACTATGTATTGCGAAATTTTTATAACATCCATATATTAAATGTGATAATACCTCAATAGTATCAAACGTTTTATGTGGGTTTTATTGGCTCACACATACAATCTGTGTACATCGGATGACATCGTCAAGCCACAGTCCTCATTAAAATATTTGTAGTAATGCAGCGCATGTTCAAATGTGCGCGTGAACTATATTGTACAAGTGAGAAGTTCGCTTTTGCTTTAAAGCAATTTATTGGGTCAGAAAAGGAATCTACGTCGGGGTGTTGGACCTAGACAAGGAAATCTCAGTCGCGGAGGTTACATTATGTGTCTCCTCACGAGATTGATTAATGTTGATCCCAGTGAATGAGATTTCCTTGTCTCGATACAAACCCAAACACATATACTATATTAAACGTCATGGTAGTTCTATCTAATGTAAATATTATGCTGAATTGCAAATACATTTTTCAGTGTAATTACTCTTTTCAATTATTGCTTAGTTACAGTAATTGTAAGGCAATTTGTACTTTAGTATCTTAGTATAGTGTTATTATGGAAGCTCTTTGATAAAATAGTACTTTAGTATATTAGTATAGTATTATTATGCAACTCTTTGATGAATGAGATACTGAAAATTTAAAATATCTGGAGATATGTAGAGCAGACGAACAGAGATGTACGTAGACATAACTAACTAAAAGAAATTAAGATCTTAAAAAGCGTGCCATTATACCCACCCGCCATAAAAATCTCATATATCAACTTAGCAGCAGAAAACACCGTACAAAGCAGAAAGTTATTCAAAAGTAAAACATTCAAAAGTACCATACGAGGCTCTTAACTAATACTTATTCAGAAAAAAATGTAGGGACGGTCTGCATGAAATAAGTGTAAGTGTGTGTGCGTGTGTGCGTACGTGCGCGCGCGCGCTTTGGATTTTCATTTATATCGATATGATTTGATTTGAATAATGTGTTTAAAGTAGTTCGTTCCGTGGACTCTTACTACTGTTTTATCCTTCAGTGAAGGTTATTTAATTATCCTGAGGGTGGGAATGGAGCCGCGCACCCTGCAGGCGTTTATGGGTTCACAGAACCCTATTTAATTTGGCCGTCACATCTGGCCAATAATTGTACTGGCGCGGTGTGATTGGAAGGCCGTTTGGGTGGGTAGGAATAGAGCCTACACACACCCACCCTAGCATTCATTGGGCTAGCCTACCTCTGCAATAGCAGTAAAGAAAAGCGAGAGAAAAATAGTTTTCTCATATCGCCTGTATCTGCATAGTTATCGGGCGTGCACGCACGTGAATTAACTGCTGCAGGCAGCAAGGGAGGCGAAGAGCCAAGCACGCGCTCATGCATCAAATTCAGTCCAGTTGTACTAATGGACAGCCTAACAACCAATAATGTGTAAGCCACCTGTGCAATTAGCCAAATATCTGAGTTAAAAATATTAATTAATCATCCTATCTAAAACATAAGGGACTTAGTACCATGAGCGTACATACAAAATCCCTTTAAATTTAAAAAAGGGATTTTGTATGTACGCTCATGGTACTAAGTCCCTTATGTTTTAGATAGGATGATTAATTAATATTTTTAACTCAGATATTTGGCTAATTGCACAGGTGGCTTACACATTATTGGTTGTTAGGCTGTCCATTAGTCGATATGATGTTGGAATGTGTCATTTTATAGTGACGTCTAGCACTGGCGCCTCATGCCAAAGACGCGCAGCATGATGTCCCAACTAGTCACATGACATCAGGCCAACCAGTCCTAACATTAACATCTTAATGCTGAGCGCGCGCGAGAAAGCTATTAGGACCATTTTTATAAGTATTTAGTGCGACTCGACAGACGTTCTAAACCGCGACCTACTGCGTCCAAGGATGACGCTCTAACCACTAGACCACGGAGCGGTCAATTTTGTAATGAAGAGGAGAATATATTATGAATAACCATTTTGTGTACACTTTGTTATTAATTATTAACATTTTCACAAACAGAAGCAAATACCATATGATTGGTTTCAGTAAGGTAGTTCATTCATATGTACATATACGCCAGCCACAAAAAAGTTAATGAGTATTTTTAACATTACACATAAAATGCATTTGAGATGCAAAAGCTAATCTTTGAGTATTACTTCACAGATATTCGGGTAAGCAGGGATGATCGTTATCCGCTGGTTCTCAATGTTTGTTATGTACTCGTTCGCATTAACCCTAAAACGGACACAGTATTATTTCGGTTCAGTTTCAGTCGTCCGTCTACTACAATCAGGAAATAACTGTCTTGCAAAATCATATTGAAGTGCAAACGATCCATCATCCCTAAAGTAGGTCCTTGTTTCTTTTTTACAAATCAGCTTTGTGAGCTTTTAGATCTGTATACTTGAATTTGTTTAACGTGTCAGGTTTCTAAACCCAGCAGAAGTCCACAAGTCTTTTCGACGTATTTTTATCCGCACGCCAAGAGATACACCAAACACACTGGAAAAATAAAGTGCCGATGCTTTTATAAACGTCATCTTCTCCGTAGGGTTGCTCACTAGTCTATTGCTACAAGTATGATTCTACATGTGAATATATGTCTTGTCAAGAACAACTCTGACATCAGTGTACAAGTACAATTCTACAAGTGCATATATTTGTTGAAAAGAACAACTTTGACAGTATGCTTGTAATTGTAACTTTCTGGTACTATAAGCTATTGCTACTGAAATCGTTGATTTGACATATGATGCAAATGCAATAGGAACTAAGGCAATCGAAGAGTACACCAGATAGAGTTTCGCGCATTGGGATTATTACATAGTCACCAGAGTCGGTGGCATTAACTAGGATGAAGTTCTGTCTTCAACATATACAAGGATCACGGTGGATTGTGGATTTTCTTTTATTTAGTAATTAAAATAATCAAATTCTAAGACAGCTCTTCTTATCTACGCATTGTTTGCCTGTAGACCTGTAGACATTAGGTAATAAGAGTTTTTGACGTATTTTCCTACCTTCTTTGAGAAATGAATTCTTAGTGTGTCTCGTTGACAGAGGTGAATTTCCAGTTTGAATCAATACATTTGGTTTTGCATTTATTGAGGCTTTTCTGACTTGTTGGTTGATGATTATGTTTTAGAGAAATAAGTTTCCTTGCGTCAAAAGCTGTATTGTTCACACACACAATCCTCGAATGACCACATTAAAACATTCATTGAAAGGATGCTATTATAAAGCCTATCTTCGATGTTGAGCTCCATCTTGGTACATAAGTTGAAACTTATTGGGGAATCATTTTCAAACTATAGTTTCACTGATAAGTTTGATTTCTATTTTTCCTAAAGATCTTTGTTCATACTAGAATCGACCCTCTCAAAATATAATGAACGGTCAAAATATAATGAACGGTCAAAATATAATGAACGGTCAAAATATAATGAACTGGCATGAATATACTGAGATCCGTACATTTTGAAGAACGTGATATATATTGCCTAGCCTACCGTAAATGTTACGACTCTAAGGGATTTTTATGTAACAAAAATAACCAAAACTATTACATTTAGTAAATTTCAATGCTATTAATGTATTTGCCTTAAACACGAGAAGCACGAATTACAAAAAATAACTTGCAGTGTGATGATTGAATCTCATTGCCTACATAGTTTTGTTAATTCGATAGTTCCGATGCAAACCCAACATATTCCAAAAGTATTCAAAATGATAATTGCAATACACTTATGTGTGACTGATGTGTCAATTATGCAGGAATAAAATCAGTGTTTAAGCCCTTTTACCTTTCAGTGAATTATCACAGTAAATGCAAAATAGTCAATATATGCTTGGTAAATAATCATACAAATATATCGTAATGTCTTTTGTACTCATTAATAATAATCCAGTAGAGATTTGAAAAGGGTATTCGAATGTCCTTTAAAGTGACGGTACAAAATATTATACGGATTATGATAATTATAGCAAGATTAATACATGAATTCCATCCAATGCAATACCTGTATCACTTTAATGACAGTGATGAATTTCAAAGCCATTTTCTTCTATATCGTAAGATAAGGTATAATGGCAATACTGAATATATTAGGCTTTCAATTAATCAGCCTGTAAATGTCGAAATGTCAACATTTTAGTTTATCAATTAGTCTATTCAATAACTCTGTCACGTGCCGTATTCACCACGCACGTGACTTCCATTCCAGTCACTCCTGATCTTATTGGACCACAGGTCTTTTACAATTCTTTAGTACTTCGCCCTTGGATATGTTTGTGAACTGAATATTTGACATTATGAATGACTCAAGTATACAAGATACACTCAAAGGTACTTAGATTTTAAAATGTCGTACACTAATCGACATTTGTTAACAATAATGAAAATAATATACTTGATATAAATATACACAGGAGTAAGCGGGTATTATATAATCCATTTTGACATGAATGCCTTTGCAACGAAAATGTTATGTACAAAGTTTGTCTTTACAACATTAACATTAAGAAAATCCAACACATCCTTAGTTTAATTGGAGAGCGTCTTTAATAAAACGTTGTTATTTCTTTTTAGATGTAATTTGACTGATGTCCTATGTTTGTGATTCCACTAAGTATACTAAAACATGGGGAGATAATTTGACGAAGGGATTTGTCGCTAAAAGTATAATTTAATACAATGCATTATTGCAGAGTACATGATCATTAAAATCTGAAATCATTTAGACGACATGTTGAGCTTTGGAAACAAACCCATTGCCGGAATTCACTTGTTAGAGTTATTCATTTGGGGATTCCATGGCCAGGCAAAGTATTGATTCATATATTAGAAGATCATTTATGTCCAAGTGTTATTGAAGATGCTTGTTCAGGTTTAAATTGGGAAAGAGGTTTGATCTCCAGCCACATTCTGGAATCAAGTGGAATAATGATGTATGCCAAAACCACTTCACCTTGTGTTTTATCATCCAATTTAATGTGTTGTTTGGAAATCTATGCCTATAAGTTTGACCGGGTGATTATTCTTAATCCGATGGTGCTAGTCTCTGAGGAGCCATTTGATGTCAAAAGATGAGTTCAGAAGATGGCTCTGCTATGATTAGAAACGGAGAGATGCCGGATGTTGAGGAGGTTTTCAACGACAAACTGGGAAGGTAATAACTGACACATCTGAGAAGTAAACTTTTTACCCTTGTTAATCACGTTGTTGCATAGCTGAATTGTCAGTAACTGATCCAGTAACACATTACACCATAAAAAGATATGGCAAAAACATACGAGTTAATGTTTAGCGACATGTTCTTCACACAACATACGCAGTAGTGTTTTTCGATAATTCTTGGTTAGATTAACTCTGGAAAATGGAGATGCAGCTGTGTATAACGGTATGTTGGTAGCATGTACTTCTTTTCTTTGAGCAATGACATGGGAAGCAGCAATCCAAGAATTAAAAAAAATAGGTGCATATCCTTTCTATCAAAGTCTTATTTCTTAAAACAAGAGTTTTCCCAGTTTACGTGTAATACGTCCAAGATTGTGTTCAATATACTTCACATGTGTTACCTGCTTTAAGTCATTCCTTGCAACTCAGGTAATGTAATTTCATTTCCACCCTCTTCATTTCACATCTACCAAATTGTTGACAGACTGATTACGTACAAGTACTTGTATTGATATACCAACCATTGAAATCGACAGATGAATATACTTTGTTATAAGTGCGATTATTTTTCAAGGCAAAACACAAAGTTAACACATCGTTCCATTGGTTTGATTTATGACGTTTTAAGCTAAGGGTCAATCAAAATCACGTTGCGTTTGGACGTCACTTCTTCTGAGGCACACCCGATACTACGTTGGTACAATTCATAGTAAGCTTCAAATGGTAAGCGTTGAGGTTTCCAGGATTATGGTGATATGTAGAACATATCCGCATACGTTATTTCAAACGCTTCTCAAACGTTCCACAATGTTCGATTGAAATAAATATTAAGAGTAAACCCACTCGCGTATTGTTGTTTATTTATCTTCGTTAAGTCATACACAGTCCAATGCGGTTCTAAGGTTGCACGTGTCGTTTTGGATCACGATGCTTAGGCTTTTCGAATGGGTTTTGTGACACGATGTATGACTGTGCAATTGGAGGTGTTATGTCACTATTTCTTGATTTATGTTTGATATTTGTCTTTAAATTTGTATTGACTCTTGTGCGAAGTATCGTTTTGATCCACATTTTAACTTATTCTAGTCTGTGAGTAGTGGCAGGTATAAATATGGTTGTGTATGCTTGAATGAAGTGCAGTATAACTAAACAACATTGAGAACAACAAACATGCTGTACACAATGAGATGATATGTGGTTCCATGCAATTTCATCATGTTTTCCAGATTGCGATGAACTGTAATATAATGGTATTTTAAAATGCTGTACACAGTGAGCTGAACTGTGATACCATGCTATTTCAATCCTACATTTAAATTATCGTTTGTTCCAATTCTTATTACACGTCTTTAACGTTTTAACAATAAGGCTTCCATTAAAAATATATTTACCTTCACATGTGTACCTCAAACGTAGTTGATATTTTAATTAATTAATGACACAAATGCAAACGTCGACTCATGACAAGATGTATATAATTAAGTCTAAACTGACATTTAACTTCAGAGTATGCTGATCTTAACAACGTTTCCCATTTCATTTTTTTTCCTTCATGGAATATAATTATCGCTAGGGTGCAGAGTTTCAAAGCGAAGATTGACATTTGTTGGCGACTCTGTAAATCAGGCTGTCAGCCAGTCTAATCGATCTTTTTAAGACTGCTAATCAGGTTGTCAGCTCCTGTAATGGATCTATTGGGGACAGCATATCAGACCGTCATTTACTATGATCGATATATTGGTGGATGTAAATTAGGTTGTCAGCTACTCTAACCGATTTATTTTTGACTCTTAATCAGGCCGTCAGATACTTGAATCGATATATTGGTGACTGTTAATCAGGAATAGTACCTTGTGACCAGGGCCCTAGACTCTTCCAGTTTAAGTACGTAAACCTGGAATAGTACCATGTGACCAGGCTATTGACTCTTCCAGTTTAAGTACGTAAATCCGGAATAGTACCATGTGACCTGGGCCCTTGACTCTTCCAGTGTAAGTACGTAAATATGGAATAGTACCATGTGACCAGGCTCTAGACTCTTCCAGGTTAAATACGTAAATCCGGAATAGTACCATGTGACCTGGGCCCTTGACTCTTCCAGTGTAAGTACGTAAACCTGGAATAGTACCTTGTGACCAGGCTCTAGACTCTTCCAGTGTAAGTACGTAAACCTGGAATAGTACCATGTGACCAGGCTCTAGACTCTTCCAGTGTAAGTACGTAAATATGGAATAGTACCATGTGGCAAGGCTCTAGACTCTTCCAGTGTAAGTACGTAAACCGGGAATAGTACCATGTGACCCAGGCTCTAGACTCTTCCAGTTTAAGTACGTAAACATGGAATAGTACCATGTGACCAGGCTCTAGACTCTTCCATTTTAAGTACGTAAACCCGGAATAGTACCATGTGACCAAGGCTCTAGACTATACCAGTTTAAGTATGTTACGCCTGGAATAGTACATTGTAAAACCTTGGCCCTGACCCTTCCAGCCCAGTTTAAAGCAGTCTTGCTAATAATATCTTTCTGATATTGTATTTAGCTATACATGATATTGTCACCTGTTTCTATTCGATAACTTTATTTTTATCTGATTGATAAAGTATTTTCTCTGGCTGATACCGCTAATTTTATCTGCACAAAAAGTGTATGAGAAATCTTTCCAACTTAAAAAACATATCTGCCAATCTTTGTTTCATCAGGCCTAGTAAAATTGACAGCACCCTGTGATATTCCTTGACAATTATTACAATTATACAATTAATTTCGACTTGAATGTTCCATACAGTACATGAAAGAGTTCTTTACCGTTCTAATTAACTAAAATGTTAAGGTTCGGGAAACGTACTTTAGAGAGTTGTTATGTTGTAAACATCAGAATGAGTGAATTGACATATAAATCAAAAATAGTGAAAAAGTCAAAGTAGGAAAAGTCACAACATGATATCGGCGAGGTCAAATGATATTCTTTCAATTCATGATCATTGTTTTGCGGGATTTTTAGTTTTAAGTTAATGCAGCCACTAAAACACGTTATTCCTTCATTGATCCATGTCTCAAAGTATTACTGTATTCACTGATCCATGTCTCAAAATATAACTGTATTCATTGATCCATGTCTCAAAGTATAACTGTAGTCATTGATCCATGTCGTATGGTGTGGCTGTATGTAAATTTATAGTAGTTTAAGATCTTACTGGATGAATTATTTATTTTGGATTGCAAGAAATGGAACATAAATTGTCGAATCATTTCTATGGCGAGACAAATCCTTAAGGACAGAGGTCAGATGACAGTGATCGCTTAAGTCGAGCAGTTATAACCACTCGGCCGTGGCAGTTGGTAAGATAAGCACATTGATGACATAATGATGAATTGTTTGTTGACTCCATATATCTTGCTCTTAATGTTGTAGTGTTTAACGCCAGTTTTAACCACTATACATGGCGGTAGTATTAATGGTGGAGGAAGAACCCGGGAAAATCCCCAGAAAGAACCACCGATCCACGAGAAGCTACTGACGAGCTTTCTCACATACCAACATTGGCCGAAACCGAGACTCAAACTCATGCAGACAGAGATGAGATGGCAGTGATCCGTAACGGAAAGCACTTTAGATCGTGTAATGAGTTCTAGAGAATGTAATGCACTAGCTCTTAAGTTTAATACCTCTGACTCAAAAAGAGTTGCTTTTAGAAATGCTTCCCAACACTTTAGTACATAAACACTTTTAGAACACCAATGAATTCAAAGTTCTTGATAAAATTTAAAAATAAAAATATATGTTACAGAGTGAGATGCTTAGACATTGATAAACATTAGAAGAAGAGTGTGTTTGGTGTTTTTTGGATTTGTTAAACTTAGCTTTAACCACTTCTCAGTCATATCGGTACGACGTATTAGCGTGACAGCTTATGATATGTCTAGTACTGGGTCATCATGTCGCAGACATGTGGCACAATGTCCCACCCAGTCACATTATTCTGACACCATGCCGACCAGTCCTAACACTAACCTTCTCATGCTAAGCTCCTACCGCGGCAGCGTTTTGTACAATATTTATGATTTTAGTATGCATCGGCCGGAGTTCGAACCCGCGACCTCCGGATTTCGAGTCGGACACATTAATCTCTTAGGACACTGGAGCTGTAGAAGAAGATGTCCTATACTATATACGTGAGGAACACCGTTTACAGTGTGGCTTGATTGGTAATGTTCAGCTCTCAGGAACATCTTGATAACATTTACCGCTAAAGACACACTGAGTATTTTAGAGAGCAACGACGATATCCAATTAGGTGAATCTGAATAACACAAACAAACAAAACAAACAAACACACTTGGAGACCGATAATTTCTTAATGAGCACAAAATGGTCAATCAGATCAAGAGCTTTTTCATAAATCAATGAAGCGTGTGCCAGTAAGTTAGCCTGAATCGATCGCTAGTTGCCATTGGTCTAAAAACCTCGTCAATTAGTGTGACATGACTGTTTCTGTCGGAAACATGATTGTGATGTACGGCCTGATGGATTTAAACGTCCTGTCATAATATTAGTTTGCGTTTTGTCAAAATAACGTTATGAATTTTATATTCTGAATAAGAACAATCTTAAACCGACTCTTTCCGAATATGATATATTTTGACACTATTCATAAACCATTATCTATTGCGGGTTTTTCGATATATTTGTTAACCAATTACACTGTTTGTATGCCAGTATTTACAAATGTTGGATATTTTATTCGAAATGGGCATTTTACATACCATCCTTTGATTTAAACTACCAAAAAAAAACCCCGCCATAAATGGTATATTTTCTGCTTTTGCTGGATGCGACATAAAGTAACGTGAAGGAAAGGGTGGTAACAAAGTAATATGACGCATCTGCCTTAGACTCAGATTGGGTGATTAAAACATGCTTTCGCTGCCATATCTGTACCATGACAGAAACATAAACCTAATTCTCATCCCGACATATAAATAACAATAAATACGGTTTGGTTGGTAATAAGTTAACATCTGTACTTTAAATAACAGTCATTGTTTACTATATAAGAGTCAAATCAAGATGTTTCACTGATAAATATAACTGTATGATGTATACATGATGAAAGAATGACCAAATGCTTGGAGTTTTCATAATTCAATTGTTCTCGTAGAGTTTAAATAGGTTTGGAAAGGTGAAGAAAATAATTTCCATGTTAATATTTTCTCACCAATTTTACAAGGCAAGGGACTCCAGAAGCGTCCATGCTTGAATGAATGTACGACCCAGCAATTTTCGTCCAGAAAAAAGCATTGATTGCCTTTGATATCAATCGATGTGTTCACTGAAATGGCTCAATATTGATATTGCGTGCAATTTGTTATTCGTTGAAAGCCGAACAGAAATCACGAAACAGGAAATTCTTCTTGTTGTCGTTGTAGTAAAAAAATTATTATGTTGTGAGCCTTAAAAAAAGTGTCCTGACTGTCCATGATTAAGAACAAAAGATTCATTCAACATTTTGACTGACTTGCACATTATGGCATAGCAGTTAACCTCCATCAAAATCTTGGTGCAACAAAAATAAATGGGACTCAGATATTTGCATACGTGTTCTATAATAAATCACATTTTATAATTAGCTTCTTATTATTATTTATACGTACTCTGTTTTGAGAAGACTACTTTCCGTATGCATGTATTTTGTTTTGTCAATGCTACCTGTCATGGTTCTATTGTCATCAATTCATCACAACTTAAGTTATAATTAACGTGTATTAATCAGTATGTTGGTAGGCCTATTATTATTTGTCTACATTAAACTGTCACTAGCCATTACTAATTACACTGTATATGGTCGTTTATCGTTGTCTATATTAATTGTACCTGGTCATTGACTGCTGCCTATATTAAACTATCACGGACATTGCTGTCTACATTAAATTGTATCTGTCCAGTGATTGCTGTTTTCATTAAACTGCAACAAACCATTTTTTTTATCTTTCTACATTCAATCGTGTCTGCCCATTGATTGTTGAACACATTAAACTGCACATGGACATACATTGTTGCATACATTTATCTGTACCTGGCCATTGATTGTCATGTATATTAAGCTGTACCTGTACATTGTCGCCGTCATTAAACTGAAACCTCGCCATTGATAACTACATTAAACTGAATATTGCCATTGATGATCCATACATACCTCTACAGCTAAAGATGTGCAAGTCCTTAGATTTGTTTGTTTGATTAGGATTTTTAACGTAGCTCTAACAATTTTTCAGTCATATCGCTACGATGTCTGCAGTGAGGCAGTTTATAGTGATGTCGAGCACTGAGACATCATGCCGCAGACATGTAGCATGATGTCTCACCCAGTCACATTATCCTGACACCAGGCCGACCAGTCCTAACACTAACCTCTTAATGCTGAGCGTCAAGCCAGGCAGCTGTTAGTACCATTTTTGTAAGTCTTTGGTATGACTCGGCCGGGGATCGAACCGACGACCTCCCGCTTCCGGGGAGGACGCTCTAACCACTAGGCCACCGGAGCGGTTGCAAGTCCTTAGATAGATAGATGATAGATAGATAGATAGATGATAGATAGATAGATAGATAGATAGATAGATAGATAGATAGATAGATAGATAGATAGATAGATAGATAGATAGATAGATAGATAGATAGATAGATAGATAGATAGATAGATAGGCAGAACAGATAGATAGATAGATAGATAGATAGATAGATAGATAGATAGATAGATAGATAGATAGATAGATAGATAGATAGATAGATAGATAGGCAGAACAGATAGATAGATAGGCAGAACAGATAGATAGATAGGCAGAACAGACAGACAGATAGATAGATAGATAGATAGATAGATAGATAGATAGATAGATAGATAGATAGATAGATAGATAGATAGATAGATAGATAGATAGATAGATAGATAGGTAGGTAGGTAGGTAAGTAGCTAGGTAGGTAGGTAGGTAGATAGGTAGGTAGATAGACTGACAGATAGATACATATATTTTAACAAAATAACTTAGATAGTGTAACATTCATTCCTTTCAAGATTTTTACTTCTGTGAGTTAAATGCTTTTTGTACCAATGAAAATGTAATATACACGCACTTTAAATATTAAATATCATCCTAATTGTATTCATTAAAAACTTGATATTTGTCTTGTCTAATGCCAACTTGAGATGTAACCGATAGCCATCGTTACGTCTTTTTTGTGCACGGCATGCACAAATAAATCAATTTCCGTGTCTTGAGACTGATTGCACTTGATTCCCAAGGAAAACATGAATTTGTAGACGGTGAGTATGTTTATTCTTATTGATCACCCTGCGTACGCATAAATGATTATGTTAGTCCTTATTGGTCAGCCGGTGTAAGCACTAATGCATCTTTTAAATGCTGGGAAAATACCTATTTATCCAAATATATGTTTTATTATCTTATCTTTACTGCCCTTTCTCATTATGCCACTCATTGCTTAAATTTGTTATTAATCTATTTTACTGTAAGCTTAATATATATATATATATATATATATATATATATATATATATATATATATATATATATATATATATATATATATATATTTATTTATTTATTTATATATATGCAACGACTTCATCGTGTTAAATTAAATAACATAAAATGCTTTAAAACTTACTTAGAGGTTTGTGAATTTAATTAACAAATTATTCCTAAAAGTTATAATACTAACCAAAATGTATAAAGTTCCAAGTCAACTCCCGAGATATTCAAAAAAAAACTCAGATATTGCATATATTGGTTTGTATGTAACATGCTAATCTTCCATTAGTCTAGAAAGTGGTGATTTATTATAAGTCTTTTGATTATCACATCCAGATAATAACAAATGTTCTCTGAGTTCACAGCCATTCCAAATTAAACTTTCTTGCCATGAATAATATATGAGTTCTTAATAACGCCAGTGAATAATAATTAGAATAAACCAATGCAACCATATCACAAAGGAGCACTTCAAAGATTAATCCTCCGTCAGATGTTTGGCCAGAGGCATTTGTAATTATTTCCAGTAAGCAAAATTAAATTAAAAGAAAAGTCACAATAATAGCCTGGATATAGGACAGTCTCCTCTTTAAATAAATTAAGTAAAGACTTTTAGACATTTCCAAGTGGCGATCTGAAGTCCAAGAATTTTTAATCCACCCTCGTAGAGAAATAATAACTCTGTACAACATATACATGATTTTGGACATGGTTAAGTACAAAGGCACTTTCTACTTAGTTGTTCTAACTCATATAGAAATCTATTTTTTTGCTCCAGGTACAACTATTGTAGGCGCACACGAGATATGTATATATATATATATATATATATATATATATATATATATATATATATATATATATATATATATATATATATATATATACTGCATCAGAAAATCGGTTGGCAGCAATGCGTAAACAAGTTTCTTTTTTTTTATTTGAGAATGATTGGTTCTTCTCAAGGTCAAGATGAGGCTAGTGAAGAAAAAACTAACGTTTTATTCTTTAAGTAAACAAAATGATTGGTTCCTTTCAGGGTCATGTTAAGAGTACATGATATTAAGCAATTATTTTTTTTCGGGGGCGGGGTTATCGTATTAGAATAAGCAATAATCTTTCTTTTAGTGAAATATATTCAATTCTTGGATTTTACAAATCTCGTTAAGTCATTTCTTTGTTGTAGCCACGTTTTTAAATTCCTGTTAACAAATCCTAATTTAATTTGGATTTTAAAGGATTATTTCTTGTACGTTATGCTCATAAGTATTTGTTGGACAAAGACAGTTTATCAAGTATTATTCGGCTTTCCAACACAGGCGTGTTAAATCATGTGATGCTACAAGAAATTACAGTGAGAAAAAAAAAACGCAAAATAGACATCAGCATACGTCGTCGTTTTCCATATTGGCTTTTCGAGAAAGACTCGAATTACGGCATCATCTCCCATCTTGGTTGTTCCAACATCATTCGAACTTGAATCTATTTAAACATTACATTACTTGGATTTTCGTCATTTAAGTATTGGATCATTTTTGGATTTTATTCTTAAAACTATGTTGCATTTTTACAATCTTTGTCCAGAGAAATAAATTTTTTGTTATATTTTACAAAGCTTTGTTGTTTTCACACTTATTTGTAATCTACTTATTAGAACCTAAGCACGTAACATATGATATTATATTAAATCTTATACTTTCACACGTAAATTTATAAGGATACACTTCTCATAACTGAAAATATATTTTCTTTTCACATATGAAAATAAAAGAATGATAAAATAATTAATTTCCAATAAGTCTCTGAATTTCACATATAAGTAGATAATACATTACATTATTCTGACAATCTTACGTCATTACTGGTGTGTCGAAAACAAATAACAGTATCATGAGAAATGTACATTTTTAATGGTGTATTGGAAATAAATAACACTATCATGTGAAATGTACACTTGTACTGGTGTATTGGAAATAAATAACACTATCATGTGAAATGTACACTTGCACTGGTGTATTGGAAATAAATAACACTATCATGTGAAATGTACACTTGCACTGGTGTATTGAAAATAAATAACAGTATAATGTACACTTGTACTGGTGTATTGGAAATAAATAACACTATCATGTGAAATGTACACTTGCACTGGTGTATTGGAAATAAATAACACTATCATGTGAAATGTACACTTGCACTGGTGTATTGAAAATAAATAACAGTATCATGTACACTTGTACTGGTGCATTGGAAATAAATAACAGTATCATGAGAAATGTACACTTTTACTGGTGGTTTAAAACAAATAAGAGTAAAAGTACAGATTCCCCACTTTGATGGAATACTTTATACAAATAAGAGGCTATTGAGAAATGTTCACCTTTACTGATGTGTTTCAAAATATTATAATGCTTCAAGAACTGTACGCCTCTACCTATGTTTCAAACCTGCAAGATTATGTTTGGAAATTAAATCTCCATACTGTTTCAAACATATAACTAAGAGACAAGTACGTATTTATTTATGTTTTTTATATAAAAAAACAACAACATAATATCAGAAATGTATTCATGCAAAAGTGAATTTCAAACAAATAACTAAAAGGCATGTACGCATTTAGTAATGTTTTTTTATTATAAAAAAACCCACAATAATATCAGAAATGTGCACATGTACAAGTACATTTGAAATAAAAAGGAGTAGTTACCCCCTTAATAATGTATTTCAAAGAAATAACCACTTGATGAGAAATTAACAATATTGCTGATATATTAAAACAAAATACCTTTGCATTTAAATTGTACAATTTTATTGGTGTGTTTTAAACTTTTAACAGTATTATGAGAATTGAACATTTTTACTGATGTGTTTAAATCAAAATAACAGTATTATGAGAAATGAACTCTTTCATTAACGTGATTGAAACAAATAACAATAATATAAGAACTGAGAACTCCCTTTGGTGTATTTAAAAACAAAAAACAATATTATAAGAAATGAAAACTATCACTGGTATTTTTAAAACAAATTACACTGTGAGAACTGATCATTTACTGGTGTATTTAAAACAGATAATATTTTGAGAACTGAAAACTGTTACGAATGTAACTAAAACAAATAACAATAGTGTGAGAATTGAAAACTCTCACTGGTGTATTTAAAACAAATAATATTGTGAGAACTGAACACTGTTACTGGTGTAATTAAAACAAATAACAATATTGGGAGAACTGAAAACTCTCACTTGTGTATTTAAAACAAATAACAATATTATGAGAACCGAACACTGTTACGTATGTGTTTAAACAAAATAGGAGTATAATGAGAAATTTAATACTCTGCTGATTTGTTTCAAAGAAGGAAGAGTCTAATGGGAAATTAACGTCTTTAACTATTTGTTTCCAGCCAAAAGCATGGCTATGAGAAATGTACAGCTTTACTGCTATTTCAAAAAACAATATTGTAAGAAATGAATAATATAAAGTAAACCGACTTTCACAATAGTGTCAGAAGTTGATGGTAAAACCATGTAGAATAAGCCTATCATAGTCCATAATTTATATTTGACGATGGCACCAAATTACTGGTATATCAGACCCTCTGGGATTTAAGTAACAAGTGTAAAATACAACACACTATATCTTCATCTCGTATGTTTCTATACTACCAATGGCTACACACCTGCCACTTAATGATATGCTGCTGATGTACATTGAAGTGCATGAAAATATATTACGCTGATAAAGTCTCAATCGAGACCTGGAAATACGTTAGCAACGTTGCTTCTGTTAGGCCTTTTCCTTGACGATAAGGTGTATGACTAGGATGATATGAGACACTATTAAGTCCAGCGTTCAATAGATTCAAGTCCATTATTTTCCCCCTGTGGTTGACTATAATGATATGGGACACTATCAAGTCCAGCGTTCATGAGATTCAGGTCCATTGTTTTTACTGGGTTTGACTAGAATGATATGGGACACTATCAAGTCCAGCGTCCAATATATTCAGATCCATCATTATATTCATTGGGTTTGACTCGGATGATAAGAGACACTATCAAGTCCAGCGTCCAATAGCTTCAGGTCCATTATTTTCATTGGGTTTGACTAGGATGATATGAGACAATATTGAGTTCAGCGTCCAATAGCTTCAGGGCCGTAATTTTCACTGGGTTTGACAAGGATGATAAGAGACACTATTAAATCCAGCGTTCAATATATTCGGGTACATTATATTCACTGGATTTAATTAGGATGATATGAGACACTATCGAGTCCAGCGTTCAATAGATTCAGGTACATTATATTCATTGAGTTAAAAGTTATGCCTTCACATTGACATATTACTGATTTATGTTTTCCTGGCTGTGACCTTAAACTTGAGGCTAGATTCATGCTTATGGTGTTATAGTTATTATATATAACTGGTGGTTCAAGTTTCACTATGATATCTCCAGTATTTTAAACGGAATCTTACAGACAAATGTATAGGATCACAGAAAAATCCTTTTTACTTTGCTGTGAATTTAAAATAGGAGGGGACCTGTTTATAGCAAGTGTTGCAGAGTCGAGTCATGATACATGGCATGTTTTTTTGAAATCTCTCCAGGTGTGACAAAATGTATGGTTTGGGTACTTACAGAAATGTTACCAGATGGACGAAAGGATCTAGCATTGAGATTATGTTTTGCTCACGTTAAGATAAGTGCAAACCCGCATTAATAGTCATACTATAATTTAACATAACACTAGGCGTAGTCATGTGTTGACATTGACCTTGCGAAATTACAGAGGACATGACGTTCAACACACTCTATGTATAGTTTTACGCATAGTCTTTTTACACGTTTAAACAATTACCTAGCTACGGCATGGATACAAAAGTTAAATATATTAAAATTGAAGACAAAACTAAGCTTGTGGTATAGATATCCTCGAGAACTTGAAAGTTAGAGCCGTAACACAAAATAAGAAAACTGATCAACGATAATTACCATCAATAAACATGCAAAAACAAACAAATAACTTATTCAGAAATTATGAGTTAAATATAAGTTTAATTAAATTAACTGTGAAGACTTTGGAGTTGTAGTCTTAAATAAACGGCTAGTAAGTGTCACAGTTGAGATTCATTTTGATCATATGACCATGTCGTTAGCACACATGACAGTTACAATTCATACACCATCAAGCTGAGGATTTAATCGGATTAACATTTCATTTCATGATCTTTAAAGCTAGCTTCTTGCTGACAGTTTGGACAATCAAAAATAAGATATCGGAGATCAGATATCAGGTCTTAAATATAGTTCTATGCAAGTGACAGTTGATAACATCAAGTCATGGTGTACCGCTATATCTAGTTGTATGTCGTTTACTGCATTTAAACATTTTCAAGGTACAGCTCCAAGCATGTGAATTAGTATCCACCTTTCGCGTTCAAAATGAAAACCAATACAAGTGGAATAGTTGCCACCCTTGTTTCACATGTGTATTACTGTGCATCTATTTCTATTCGAATAATCTATCAAATTCAAGGGTACACACAAGACACATAAGGTAAATCTAACATAAATATGCGACCTAGCACGTAAAAAAAGAATAACAACACACTATCTAGTTTTAGTAAAATGTACAAAACATCAACCATGTATATAGGCCAATGACTGTTTACTTTCCAATACTTTTTTAATGTAATTTCCAATACTATTTGAATATGCGTTATCTTAATATTTGAATTAACTTTCCAAGTCTATTTGAACATACTTCCAATACTGTTTGAATACACGCTGGTTTTACAGTTATTCAAGTTGTATTTTGAAATGTTCGCAATGGATGATTGTTGGGTAACATTTTCAATGTAATCCGATGTAAGAGGCATGCAGTATTTAGAAGTAGGTGAATAACATGGAATATTTAACAATATCTCACTTCCTAAAGCAACCTACCTAATTGAATCATCCACGGCAATATATATATATATATATATATATATATATATATATATATATATATATATATATATATAAGCATATTGGCTGAAATCAGTATTTTCCTAACTTTAAATAAGTTTACAGTATAAACAGTGTGCTAAGCTAATAAGCATTTTTAACCCCAACATATTTAATTAAGGATATTTTAAATATATAGTTTAATTAGGAATTTATTACAAACATCGTTTCATAGTAATGCAACACTTTCCCTCAAGACCATATCTTTAGTTTCATTTAGCTTAATAGTACGGTTCAATTTGTTACGTTAATCAGGCGAATTATTTATGAGCTTTTGTAGAGCCTTAGCGTTCCCTGAGAAAAAAAAACAAACAGTTATCAAACAGTAGCAAAACAATTATCATGTATAACTCTATAAGGATGTACCTGACTGCTGTGATGTTCCCAGATCGTAAACTGTCAGTGATAAAACGTTACCTTGTATTGCAACTACTTTAGTCTAAAAAAAAACCCACTACCACCATTAAACTGTGAAATGCTTCATTGAACTACATTGTACATAGAACAAAGAAGATATTTGATTTTGGTATTAACACATTGGGTAGGACCTTTTAGTCACACACCAAATCTGTAACGAACATCAGACACCTTTTGAAAATAAATAGGCGCGTAAACCTTTTGCAATGGATCAAATATGTATTAATGAAGCAATGTAAAAGAGAATTAGCGCCAGTAATCCCAAGTTACCGGGTGACACTAGACTAGATACGACGAGAGCTTGTCAAATTGTTCTGCCCCATTTTACAAGTCTTTCATTTATAAATACTGATAGATAATTCTGAACACCTTCTTAAACGAATATACATCCATAATGTCCAATATTACAAGAATCACCCGACCGAATTATATACATAACTATACACCAACCACCTCGCGTATGATTGGACCATAATCAAATATTGCATTAAATCTTTTACATGACTAAGGTGCAAGTATTTGCAATCAGTGTGCTCATTCAAAAGACAATTTTTTTTTTAATATTATGTTTCCAAGATTTGCAACTTCTTATCTCGTTTGTATTTTCGACCTCAGTTTTTAGTTTATTTGATTCATCAAAGACTGTTCAGTGATCCGAAAAGTCATTTTCTTATGCATCTTATAAAATAGCACGTTTCTTTTGTTTGAAAAAGCCTCGTTTTGATTGTACAAGTTAATATAAAAATTTAAAAACTTGTTCAGGCAAAACAGCGGAAGTAACATATTTTGGAGTTAGTATACCTGTGCGATTTTCGAATGTGATATCATTGATTGTTGCTAATGTTTGCCGAATCAACATTTCACATTTTGCTGTGTGTAAGCCAGAAGTGTGAATTTGAATAGGCGACATAATGATCATTGTCGATAGTATTAACGGTGAGACAGATTGGGCATGAAGGTCGTGACTTCATGTGATCTGTATTCAATGACTTCGCACTTTGACCTATAAATATTTTCTTTAAGTTTATTTCTTGGCGTCGTTTTAATGTCATGTCCTTATTCAAATAACAAAAATGACCTGCTTGCTGCTTTTCCAAAATCAAGCTAATAAACAATGTAAGGTTTTGAAAACGTTTCTATTCTGAAGAAAAATCTTCAAACTTCCTAAATTGAGTGTCTATGCGTAGATGTACATGTATATATAATTACAAGTATGATGAGGGTGGCCGAGTCGTCAATGGCGCTTGCTTTTACAAATCACTGATATCTTACGTCTATCCGTATCAGTTTTAGTGTATGATCTACAAACGTAGAAAAGTTCGAAAATTTGCCAAAGCTTCCTATTCGTCGGTGGTTCTTCCAGGGTGTTCTCTCGGTTTTTTCCTCCACCAAATCTAGTGGTCGCGCTGAAGCGCAATAATGTGCTAAACAAACGACTACACACCTACCTAATTGCACAATTGCATCCCGTGACACAGAATACCATAAATAATGTGTGTATATAAGCAAAAAATAAACTTAAATTTTACAGGCTTCGCTTAGGTAAGCCGTACAGCGTGTAACCGATTGCAAAACATCATTAATCATGTAACATAGAAAGTATAATGTATTCATCGGTTCAAAATGAAGAACAAAGCGTGTTGCAGATTTATTAACATGTGTTGAAGAAGGCACAGACAAATATGTTTCAGGTCCATTTCCATTTACTATGCACATCGACATTTGTTTCCGGTCCAAATGTATTGCATATGAACATCGACATTTGTTTCCGGTCCAAATGTATTGCATATGCACATCGACATTTGTTCCCGGTCCAAATGTATTACATATGCACCTCGATATTTATTTCCGGTCCAAATGTATTTGATATGCACATCGATATGTGTTTCGGACCATTAGCATTTGATGGCTCAAGATGAGTTTCTGGTCGATTTCGCTGACTGACAAAACTCACAGGAATAGACTACTGGTCTGGTTGCATTTAGTAACAAAACGCACGCTGAGATGTGTTTATGGCAAATAGACATTATAAAGCACAACATTATGTCTTACTCATCTGTTTAATGAATTTAAATTATGACAAAATGCAAAGCGAGATTCGTTTTTTGTTCATTTGCAAATATCGATAAAATTGAAAACATCTTAGGTGTTATGTCAATTTTACTGGATGCTCCTCTTGACGACATAAGCGAAAACGTGGTTTCGACAATTTGGTGTCATGTGATGTGATATAATGTGATGTGATTTTGATTGTTTACGTAACTATAACAAGGTTTCAGTCATGTCGCTATCATGTCTGCAATTCGGCAGCCTATAGTGATGTCTAGCACTGAGGCATCATGTCTCAGACAAGTAGCATAGTGTCCAAGTCAGTAACATTGCCCTGCACCAGGCTGACCAGCCCCATCACTAGCCTTTTAATTCTGAACGCTAAGCAAGGCAGATGTTAGTACCATTTTTATAAGGCTTTGATATGACATGGCTGGGGATGGAAACCACGATATACAGCGTCCAAAGCGGACGCTCTAATGACTAGGCCACAGAAACAGTATCGACTATTCGGTAGAATGTGTTGTTGATATCGTGTAAATTTAAATGTAATTAGTTTGATATTAGTTTCTCTGACATACTTAAGGCTACAGATCATAAGGTGATGATGTAAATTACATTCTCACGTTTGCACGTTTTATGTGGATGTATGTTTAGTGTTTCTTTCGTCGCTAAGCGTGAAATTGTTAGTATCAACAGAAGTATCTGTCTCGGTCCTGGCAAGTCATATTATTGACCGTTTGTTGTTTTCATTATAAACTTAATAAGATACCTTCTAAATGTAACTTAGATTGTTCTAGAAATAAACTTTTTGGCCTGTATCAGGGTGATTATTTTGTCTTTTTTATATATAATTTTGTTTACGTTTGAAAACTTCAACAATGACATCTGGGTAGAAATCTATTTTATCTTCTTTAGGTTTTGATTTTTCTGGAAATATATTGTGATCTATAGTATTCTTAGAAAGAGAAATTAACTGGTCATTATAGTGAATTTAAACAAGGAAACCATGAAAAATATTACTGTGATTCAAAAAAGGAATGTTGGCACATTATTATAATTCAGGTTATTTGCACCTCAACATATTCAGCGTGGATAGTTATTTGAATCCTCCTTAAGATTATTCAGAACGTAATGCACGAGGACTTGACTTAGTAATTCTATAATTATTTAGGATTTAATTCGCGATGATGTGACAATCTATTATATTTTCCCTTTTTATACTGGAAAATAAATGAGTTGTTGAATTTTACAAAACTTGTCGGTCCGCACTCTTTTCTATTACTATTTTAAGACAACAAATTCGTAATTGAAATAATTGCTTTTTGCAAGGCAGAAAGGCGAAGTAGGCCCTGTAGGACTTAGTGGTAGATATACCGCAGAAATGTTTTATATACGTCGTAAGGCGCTATCACGTGATACCACAGCTAGGTCTGATCGATCTTCGTTTAGCTTTAATTAGATGCTTGACTTGATAATGAAATAATGGAGTATATTAATGTGACCTTTCCATGACAGAGCTCACTACAAGCCATACATCAAACAGAAAATATGCCTGTAAAAGAAACCGTTTGTTTGCTAATTTCCTTTCTCATTAAGCTTTAAATATTTCCTGATTTTGAATTGTGATCATGAACATAGAGAAACAATGAGATGACCAAACAAAAAATATCTGTCAGTATGGCCAATAAAGGAATGATTTACTTATTAACCGATTCCCTGTGAACGTATCTGTGAATCTTTGATACCGAATCATTAACGACATTGTAAATGAAGCCGGCGACTTTCTCATATTGATCACATAATAGAACTATAATCCTATCAAGCATAATAAACAAGTACTTATCTACCTAATGATCTTATCAGAATCAGTATCTCTGAAGGTTTATAATCGGCTTTAAATAAACCTGATTAAAGAGAGATGCTGATTAATGACAAATATATCTTCAAAATGACCCGAGCACAAGGAACACTGATTAAACCTTTACTACCATGTTCAATGCAATTGAGGTTCTGTTTTTATTATCTTATACACCAGCATCAGAAGTATATATTTTTACATTAAATACATGTTTTCAAAACAGTCCTTTGTCTCGTGCAACGGCGTCAGTTTGGTAAAACCAATATACATGGGATGCGTAATTAACATCTGTGATCATCACCATATAGAGTTTATATATTCGAGTAACGTGTGAACGTTGATAAATTTGGACAATATCTGCTAAGCTCGGAACACATAAAGTAGCTAACTTCTTGATACCCCAGTTTTATATTGCAGTCAATAAAGTTTTTTTTTTTAAATTTGTTATTCTCTGTCTTCGTTCATTTGTTTATGAGTTCAATGTAAACGTCGTGTTTGATGAATTTAGATTTCGTGACTTCCATAAGCAAAACGTTGGTATTTGTTATGTATCCCAAAGCATTACACTAATTATAAACAAAAACATGCAAAGCGCAGGCCTCCACACTTAAATATCTGACAGCGTTTAAAACATAACACTTGAAAATGGACTAAGCCCATTATAAGCACAAAACACTTGAAAGCGTACATAGCACATTATAAACATACAAATACTTGAAAGCGTGCCCAACGCATTATAAACATACAAACACTCGAAAGCGTGCACAACACATTATAAACATACAAACACTCGAAAGCGTGCACAACACATTATAAACATACAAACACTCGAAAGCGTGCACAACGCATTATAAACATACAAACACTCGAAAGCGTGCACAACGCATTATAAACATACAAACACTCGAAAGCGTGCACAACGCATTATATACATACAAACACTTGAAAGCGTGCACAACGCATTATAAACATACAAACACTTGAAAGCGTGCACAACGCATTATAAACATACAAACACTTGAAAGGGTGCGTGCACAACGCATTATAAACATACAAACACTTGAAAGCGTGCACAACGCATTATAAACATACAAACACTCGAAAGCGTGCACAACACATTATAAACATACAAACACTTGAAAGCGTGCACAACGCATTATAAACATACAAACACTTGAAAGCGTGCACAACGCATTATAAACACACAAACACTTGAAAGCGTGCACAACGCATTATAAACATACAAACACTTGAAAGCGTGCACAATTCATTATAAACATACAAACACTCGAAAGCGTGCACAACACATTATAAACATACAAACACTTGAAAGCGTGCACAACGCATTATATACATACAAACACTTGAAAGCGTGCACAACGCATTATAAACATACAAACACTTGAAAGCGTGCACAACACATTATAAACATACAAAAACTTGAAAGCGTGCACAATGCATTATAAACATACAAACACTTGAAAGCGTGCACAACGCATTATAAACATACAAACACTTGAAAGCGTGCACAACGCATTATAAACATACAAACACTTGAAAGCGTACATAGCACATTATAAACATAAGAACCACATGAAAGCGTTCACAACGCAATATAATATAATATAATAATATAGCTATCTCCATTGTAAAGGCAAACCACTTGATAGCTATCTCCATTGTAAGGGCAAAACATTTGATAGCATCTTATAAGTATAAAACACTTCAAAGCGGACACAGCCCATTGTAAGCAAAAAATACTTGAAAACGGACTAATTTCATCGTAAGCACAAATAACCTTTAAGCAGACTAAGAACCTTGTAAGCACGAAACGCTTGTGAGCGGGCATAGCACATTATAAACGTAAAACCCTTGAAAGAGGGCACAACGCATTGTAAGCATACATGCACTTGAAAGCTGACAAAGCGCATTAAAAACATTAAAACGCTTGAAAGCGGACAAAGCGCATTAAAAACATAAAAACCACTTAAAGTTGGACTAGGCCCATTTTAATCACAAAACACTGTACGGTGGACGCAGCCAATTATATGCATAATACATCTTAAAGGTGACTCCGCCCATATTAATGCAAAAGAATTGGAGCGGACTGAGCAAATTGTTAGTAAAACAATCACTTTAAGGCGGACTCGGCCCTTGTAAACAATAATACTTTAAAGTGGAAATCAGCTCCAATTAAGCAAAATTTGAGTGTTTCGACATAACAAAAAGTGGTGCATTTGTATATATATATATATATATATATATATATATATATATATATATATATATATATATATATATATATATATATATCGTGTATCAGAGGCAACGTTATAAGTACGCAGAGGCTAGGGCCGACTGTGCGGTGCCTGAATATCGGTATCTCAATTGGTATGCAACTGCAAACACTGATTATGTATATAAGGACGACCTTAGGCCTGAATCCCATGGCCCACTCAAGAGCCAAGCCTGGAACGGCCTCCCCAATGCCACCCCCAAATCATAAAAAATAAATACATATACATTAGTCTTTCTGTTTTTCTTTATTTGTGTCCCTCTTGCCCCAAACAAATCGCTTTTTTCAAACAAGGTGCTGAATCCAAAAGTGTTGTCTGTGTTTATATATAAGATAACTAATAAATTCATCCACTACACAGATCATGAAGGAATGAATATTTTGTTTATACAAACAAGCTTATATTCAACTCCACTTGACTTATGTCTCAATAATCCTTTACTAATAAAATATTCAATCATTGTAAAAGAACATTTTCCCACACTTTAAGCAAATTCATTTCTAGAATTTCCTAATACATAATCTAATCTTCGACTGGAACCGAAAGCCAAGCAAACAATTTTTTAATAGTTTACTAAGACCAAGGGTAGCTACACACCACAACTATGTTCTCATCCATGGGCAATGGTCAGCACACAAAATGAGATAAACGACAAAGCAATGCTAAACTATATAGGCTAAGTTACAGGGCTGAATCATCTCAAATGTTGTGAAAAAGTTCCAAAATTATAAAAGGACCAGGAGTTCCTCATAAGGCAACCAATGAAAACGTCTATTTCCAAATTTACTCAAAGCGGGCATAATACACTTTCAACGTACTCACGAATTAAACCAGGGCCAAATTCCAAGTAACAAATGACTGTACGTTTGTGTGTGTCTGTATGAGTTTGTACTTTTTTTAACTGGTGGGTGTGCGGAAAACCTGAAAGCACGTCACCGCAAGCCATGAATCTTCAATTCAGCTTTATCACTGTGTTATTTGTGACATATGTATCGATTTACGAGTTAATATGGGTAATAGTTATCATTCCGTCTTTAATTACCGTATGCAGTAATAAATCTTGTCCGTATATCCTAACAAAGAATTTCTGTCGAGCTGGAGACAGAACTGTCACTTCATCTGAAAAAAAAGGTGATACAAAGTAGTAAATTATGGATGCAAGAAGAAAACCATCATTTCTTTTCACTTTAACCGTGTTCAGACATATGAACCACAGTTAGAACTTGTGACATGCTATTATTATTGCGTCCTCTATTTGTATATCTTCTAGAAAACATTTCAGTGCCTGTGATATAATAGTTAGCATTTGATTCTCATGCTCACCAATAGCTTGTTTATTCTTGCTTCACATATAAAGCCACAAATAATTAAGCATGACATGACATGCTGGGAATTCTGATATTTTCACATTTGAAATATAAGGATATATCGGAAATACTGGTTACGTATAACTGATTTAATTTATATTTAATTTAAATGAATTGCTTCCAAGGGACATTAGTGCAAATTAAGATATTGAAGTTCATGACTGTTCAAAAATGGAATTTTTATAAGAAAAAGAGACCTCACGAAGTACCTATTTTTGACGAGTAGTCTGTGAACTACCTAAGACTTATCACAAGATCATGACTCACTGTTATTGGCCATTAAAAAACATAATGTTTGTAAATGCTGTAGATCTTGACATATTTTTCAAATGTCAGTAAAACTGAATCAGAATGTACCTAAGGCTCATCTACAATATATTCCCCCATTTGACGAACCATTTAGAAGAATTATGGAAGACTGTATTGGTCTCTTAAGTACAACCAAGTCAGGTAACCAATACATGTTGACCATTATGTTTGTGTCAACAAGTTGTCTAGAGGCAATTCCTTGTTAGAGTATTAAAACCTTGATAAAGAGTTTTTTTTAACTCAATTTGGCCTTTCCAAGATTGTCCATACGGTTCAAAGGTCCAATTTTAGGTCTGGAACTTTCCAGTCTATTGTACTTGAATTTGACAGACAGCATTTCTGGTCATTCGAGAAATCATGTTTGACATAACTACAACGGAGTGAACATTTGTGTCTGGTAATATATGTATGGTCCCTCTTGCATATTCTTCAAAATTTCATTCAGATTAGATCTCACCGTCCTTACAACGTTTAAAAGAAAACGAATGAGGTAAAGTATAATATTAGTGTTCCTTGGATCTAAATAAATTAAAGGAGTACTATTATATTGAAAGGGATAGCCAGGTTAAGCATGCAATTAATTGAGCTGTACCTGTCCCACTCAGTGAAGTTTTAAGTGAAGAAACATCATCCGATTCTACTGATATTGGAGTTACAAATCTTCGGATTTCAGAAATTATAAAAGATTAGGGCGATAAACTTTCACATATTGAAGATCAAGAAAGAACTGAACGTGAACAGTTATGAATTGAATATGAGCACTTATTTCTAAATGTTCCTACAAGACCAAACACAATTTTCCATGACGTTGAAAATTTAAATTCCAAACTTGTGAAACAATACTCATATAAGATGAATACTCTCAAACAGGAATACTTGTGAAAAGGAATTCATTATTTCAGTATTTGCTGAATAATGATGTTACAGAGCCCAGAATAGAGCCCAGCACCATGCATACATAACCGAGTATTGATGACTATCTTGATAAGGTTTGAAATGCCAAATATGTCACAATATTTGATCGTATGAATGGAATTTGGCAAATTCCACTAATGGAAAGAGCACAACAATTTCGGTAATTCCGTGTTAGAGCTATGGTAAAAATCCACATAACACACTAACACCCACAAACTCTCTCTCTCTCTCTCTCTCTCTCTCTCTCTCTCTCTCTCTCTCTCTCTCTCTCTCTCTCTCTCTCTCTCTCACACACACACACACACACACACACACACACACACGCACACACACACGCAAACACACACAAACACACATATAAAGTGATGCCGTTTGGGATGAAGGGTAGCCATGTACTTTTCAGCGTCTCATGAATATGATTAAAGTTTGACAAGTAATTTATCCAAAAGTTCGTTCTGCCGTGCTAGTGTAACTTTGCTAGGACATTTTGTAAGACATGGACAGTTTAAACCTATAGATCCTAAGGTCAAGGCTATCTCTGAATTTCCCGTGCCTGTTAACAAAAAGCTACTGATGGATTTTAGTTATGGCCAGAAACTATCGGAAATTATATTTCAATATTTTTCATAATTTGTGAAAGTGAAAGATTTATTAAGCAAGAAAAACACATTCTTTTTGACTGAACGATGTCAGAAGGTTTTTGGTAAGTTAAAAGCCATACCCAAAAGCGCGCCAGTTCTTACAGCTCCGAACTTTAGCCAATCATAAAATTTCTGTTGTTTTTGGTGTTAGAGTAGTATTGATTCAAGAAGTTGAAAATGGTCATCCAGTGTGCTCTTCTTCTATAAAAACAAAATATGCATCAAGGAACGTATTCAACAATCGATCAGGAATGGTTGGCTTTGATAGTGGCATTACAACATTTCGAAGTTCACATTAGCTCATAATTCCATTATTGTGTTTAGTGTCCATAACACCCTTACATTTATCCATAAGATGAGAATACAACAATCAAAGACTTTTAAAGTGGAGTTTATTGTTACAGGAATATAGTATTGATATCGAGCGAATCACGGAAAATATAATCTGATAGCAGATGTTCTTTTCCGTATGTAGCAATATAGCATTTTATGTACACTGTGTAAAATTGATAAGAATTATTCTTAAGTGTTTCTTTAACCTCATGTATAATAGAAATTGCTAAACGGGAAAGCTTTGTCATATAAATATATTTTTGTTTCTTTATGGGGGAAGTGCTAAGCATGTGTGATCAATTATATTTAATTTACTTTGATTCTTTGTCAGTTTTACATTACTTTTACATGCTTTTGTAATGTGATCTTATTTACAATTTTGATTTGACAAATTGGTTTGAAAATTCAGTTTGATCTGAACCTTTTTATAAACACCTAATAATTTAAATCTTCTATATCTGACTTCACTTTCGACCTTGATCTAGAAATCACTCAGTGGAGTAAACAACTTTCTATTATTATTTGTTTCTTGGAGTGAAATTATTCGTTTTTATCAGGGTAATATTGGGAGTACGTGAATTTAACATGTAAACTTGATCGCGTGACCCTCTAGTTCGCATTGCAGGCTATTCCGAAATCGATTGAGTTAAGATTTAATAGAGACGTTTTGTGAAATAATTTTATCTTGGGCTTTGAGACACTTGATGTCAAGTTGTTTTCTTATGTTGTAATCAGTTTTGAGCTTGAGGTTTTATTTCAAATTTTCTTCAGACTATTTGGGTTCTGAAAGATTAATTCGTTTCTCAGGAACTTTATGAGTGCTCATACAGAATTCTTGGATAAAGACATTTATTTAAATTTTATTGTGAAATTCAAACACCGGAATATTAGTGTCTGAAACAAAACAAATAATGCAGACACAACATCACTATACTGGCTATAGTATGCGTCATCGCCTTCCATTTTGGATTTTTCGTTGGGACTCGACTTGAATTCATTAGAATATGCCATTATTAGGAATTCTAAAATTTATTTTTGGTTCCTTAAAACCTAAGGTTTTATTTTTTCACATTTCTTTTCAGGGAAATATGATGTGTTAATTTTTTGAAAACTCGCTGCTTTTAATCTTTCTTTGTTACTGTTTATTGGATTATTGGACCCTAAACACGTAACTATAACATATATATATATATATATATATATATATATATATATATATATATATATATATATATATATATATATATGTTCTAGATTTTGTTTCTATCAGCATTTTCTTTATGCCACAATGATGCATGTTCACATTTGATGGAAACAAAATCTAGAACATCACATCACGCAAAATAGTCTAAAACTTGAAGTCTTCATGACTCCATCTAATCAGCAATTTAATTCCACTAAAAGTACTAAAATACAAGAACTATTCTGTTATGTTCAATTTCTGCATCCACAAAAAAAATCAGATGAGAAGACAAAAGCCTTCAATGTGCGACAGTTCTGAGCGAACCATCTTGTTTAATTCCATATATTATAGCTTGCATTCATTATGGCAGATGCTGCCGGTCTGTGTCTTTGTGAAATCATCTTGCAGTTGACATTTGCATTCGGATGTGTAAGAAATGTATTGTATTATAACATGTGTCATCTAAGTCTATTACAATGGCGACGTTTGTCATCTAGGTCTATTCCACCCATCATCTATTTTTCTTCTATCGAATCCTTACAATATCGTTCCTTGTGGTAGTTAATGCCAATATCTCTTGAACAGAGGGTAAATAACATTTCTTTATGGCGGATGTTTTAGCACCTTCTCTCGTTTAGAGATCATCACCGTGAACTACATCAATGTACATATATCAATGTACATATATAAATGATATCTAGTAAATGTCATTCGGTTCACCAATACTGCATGCTTATATCTTCCAAGTGCTAATACAAACCACAAGATCTAATCATAAATATTTTATCCACGGTCATCATGGAGATTTGACGTTAACAAATCTCTGAAGACCCCAAGACAAGAACACATATACACACATACAGATATGTTACCAGGGCCCTCCATTACCACTATGTGCGAGCGTCCATGTACGTACGTACGTATGTATGTATGTATGTATGTATGTATGTATGTATGTATGTATGTATGTATGTATGTATGTATGTATGCATCTATGTATGTATGTATAGCTCAAGCCAGTGATTGCCACATTCAACGTTAACTGTCGTAGATGTTCTGAAGTTACGATTAACCTTACAGATAACAAGAATAATAATAATAATGATACTACTACTACTACTACTATTACTACTGCAACAACTACTACTATTGCTACTACTACTACTACTACTAATAATAATAATAATAATAATAAAAATAACAACATCATCAACAACAATAATAATAATAATAATAACAATAATAATAATAATAATAATAATAATAATAATAATAATAATAATAATAATAATAATAATAATAATAATAATAATAATAATTTAGTAGAAGGTCTGTTACCATACATTATAAAATATAGCATGGACTATGTTAGGTACGTATGCGTAATCAAAAACCTCTGAGACTTTGCTTTAGAGTTGACAAATAGCAATATCTTTGTGGCATAAGTAGCGGAACAATGCGGAAATGTTTCGTGGGATAAGGGGTGCAACAATGTGTATAGTTTGTGAGATAAGGGGCGAAACAATTCGTATTGTGTGTGGGATAAGGAGCGAAACAATGCGTATCGCTTGTGTGATAAGGAGAATAACAATGCATATTGTTTGTGGGATAAGATCTACAACAATGTGTGCTGTTTGAGGGATAAGCGGCGAAACAATGCGTGTTGTTTTCATGTACCTTATTAAGAATAATCGTACTTATACACTGTGTTGAGATAATTCTTCCTTTAAATTCATGGAACGAGATTTGCAGAAAATTCACGACATCTGCGTTCATGATTGTTGGCATGATATATCATATGTCGGTATTATTGTAAGTAGCGTTTGACCGAAATGCGAGTCTTGAATGGATTGACGCATGGGATCAGAAACAATATTAATAATCTGGGACTGAACAAAATCGAGATAGAAATTGTCGTACTAATAACAATATACTGAGTAAACGTTGCTGTAGGAAATGTATGTGTGTGTATGCTTTCGTGGATTTTGACGTAGCTTTAACAATTTGAGTTATAACGCTACGATGTTTGCAGTGTGGCAGTTTATAGTGATGTCTAGCACTGGGACATTGAGCAGCAGACATGTGGCATCGTGTCCCATCCAGCCATGTTATCCTGACAAAAGGTCGACCAGTCCTAACACTAACCTGTTATTTCTGAGCGCCAATCGAGGCGGCAGCTTGTACCATTTATATCAAATATTGATTTTGATTCGGCTGGGGATCGAGACCCGGGATTTTCCGCATTCGAGGCGGACTCTCTAACCACTTATGTCATCGGATCAGTTCTTATAATTAGTAAAATGATTGGATGAAGCAAAAGCAAATGCAATAGTAGTAGTAGTTGTGATTGATGGTATTGCCGTTGCATGAATGGAATTAATACACCGTGTTGTATAATATAATAATGGAAAATGTCCTCTTTATACAAGCGCTATTTCAGTTCATAATTTTACTATTTTGCCGTGTCATCTTGAAGTACATTGTTTACGAATAATTGCGTTTTTTCAGTGTGACTGACAACAATTGATTCAAGTATTACATATTCCAGGCACACATGCAGAAGAGCTTTAAATCCGGAACAAAGAAGCTGCTAACTTACAGATTTCAGTGTAAAGAATTTAAAACGGGTGATGAATTGAAGAATGATTCTGTAGAAATTAGCAAAATTGGAGCAAATAATGTTTGCATATTGCCATCGGTAAACTGAGATAAAACTAAAGTTGCACATATAGTCATCGATAGAATGACACAAAACTAATTATACGCATATAGGCATCGCTCGACTCGATAAAGATAAAACAAATTCTACACATAGTTATCGATTCAATCAGATAAGAATAGTTCTACAAATATAATCAGCGATATATTCGGATTAAACTATATCTACACATATTGGCATCGATCGACTGAGATAAAACCAATTCTACAAATATAATCATCGATCGAATGAGATAAAATTAACTCTACACATATAGTCATCGATCGACTCCGACATAACTAATTCTACACATATAGTCATCAATCGACTCAGACATAACTAATTCTACACATATAGTCATCGATCGATTCAGATAAAAAAATTCTACACATATAGTCATCGATCGACTCCGACATAACTAATTCTACACATATAGTCATCGATCGATTCAGATAAAAAAATTCTACACATATAGTCATCGATCGATTCAGATAAAAAAATTCTACACATATAATCATCGATCGACTCCGACAAAACTAATTCTACACATATAGTTATCGATCGACTGAGATAAAACCAATTTTACACATATAGTCATCGATCGATTCAGATAAAACCAATTGTACACATATAGTCATCGATCGACTGAGATAAAACTTGTTCTACACATATAGTCATCGATCGATTGAGATAAAACCAGTTCTACACATATAATCATCGGCTTGACCTTCATTAGAAAGCTTTATTAATCTGGCAAGCAAACGTAAAACAAGCCCTCATCCAATTAACATCAAAGTAAATTCGATAATAGATCTTGAGAATACACTTCAAACAGAGATGTACGTGCTATAAATGCACATATCTACAAACTATCTGCGCTGATATATACAGACAAGGTGAATGTTGGAGTTTGCCAGCGGGCAGGGTTCGAATCTTTGCAAATACGAATTAAATATTCTCTAACTTGTATGATACTCACATTTGTATTATATGTAATTCTGCCTTGTATTATCAAGCATTCTCCTTCAGAATCCAGGACAGTACGTCTCCTTTATATCTGTAATTCTCTATAATTAATCCTATAGAGTTTGGTTTAATTTCGAGGAATCCAGAATGAGTAAGTAGTTACATGAGAATTAATTACTAGGTCAAAATGCAAATGACTGCCACGCACGAGTGCATATATCACTGACATACTTTTATGTTGCGCTAGAGTGAATATACAACCGATATGCTTTTCTGCTACGCACGAGTGCATATTTCACCAACATTAGTCACTGCTACGCACGAGTGCATATACCACGATATATTCTTCTGCTACGCACTAATGAATATACTACTTACATGTTTTTCCGCTACACACGAGTGAATATACCACCAACATGCTTTCCTGCTACGCACCACTGCATATACCACTGACATGTTTGTCTTCTACGTACAAATGCATATACCATCGACATGATTTTCGGCTTCGCATTAGTGCATATACTACGGAATATGCTTGTTATGCTTTGCACGAGTGCATATACCACAGACATGCTTTTTATGCTATGCATGTAGCGATATGACTGAAAAATTATTAAAGCTACCTTAAAAATCCTATTCACATTATCACATGCTATGCACGAGTGCATATACTTCCAAGATTTTTTCTTCTGATATGCACGGGTGCATATACCATCAATATGCTTATAGGCTACGCACGAGTGAATATACCACCGACATGCTTTTTCTGCCACGCACGAGTGCATATACTTCGGAATATGCTTTTTATGCTACGCACGAGTGCATATACCACCGATATGCTTTTTTATAATATGCACCAGGGCGTCTACCAGCTAGATGCGTGTCTGCTAGATACGTGTCTGCTACTCACGAGTTTATATACGAGTGCGTTGTAGCATCATATTATTTGCCTATGTGTGCTACGTTGTGATGGTATATGCACTGCTGCTTGCAGACAAAGAAATCGTTTTCGTTTAACAGCTGATCTTCGTTCTAACCTCAGTAGAGTACAAACTGAACATTCTTTAACATTTGTGTTAATATTATCCGTAAAAGGGTCTCCTTACCGAGCGATTCCAATGCTCGTTTAAAATCGGATAGGAATCACTTGTCATTATTATCAAGGACTTATTGACAACAACTGGTTGTTCTAATAACGTGCCAATACTACAAACAATTTTCTCTCATCAATGAGTGACAACAAATACCACAACTTCACATGGCTTCTTGAAAGAATTCCGTAAAGTAGCTACAATGTTTCACACCATGAAATTACATATCACAACTCCAACACTAAATACAGAAAATTATTTTCGTACTCTCATATTGGGTCAACCAAACATTGCTTTAGACCAGATTTACCATCATACCAACAATAAAAGACATCTCAATAATTGGAATAATAACTTCTCGATTATTACATTGCAGAAAATATCGGCCCCGATTACAAATATATCACATGCAAATACATTTTATTAGCACTATTAACACGGTTTTAATAAGAACTACTTCGTTTCATGGCCACTTATCCAGCTCTGGCATGAACTCAACTATGAAAGGAACCCATGCCATCAGGAAACCTTCTCAATATTGCAATCAGTGACTCCATTCCTGTAGAAAGTGGCTAATTAGTCGCGCTGAAAACACATTTCCCAACGCCAACCCTTCATAATTACTAAAATCTAATAATCTATCAAATGGGGGTAAATTTGAGAAAAATGGCGATATAATTTCAGATGGGGCATAGCCTAGGTTTATATACACTAATATCATTTGTGTTAGATATTAATGCTGAGTAGTTTTATCATGCAGTATTCTGAATATATCACTGAAAATGGTATTTTTAAAAAATGGAACTAAAGTAGAACTTTACAGCGAAACAAAAAGAGCTTAAGCAAAATCTTAAACAATGTGTCTAGTTCGTTTAAATTAATACCAAAAAGCTCCATGATGTAAATATTCTAGACGATATATACATATTGTAATGACTAAATACATTAAAAACGTTATTTTATGTATATTTTTAATGATTGTGAACCGTGCTATTTAGTACCTGACCTATTACCTGACCAAATACATTTGAAACGTTATATTAAGTACTAGTTTTAATGACCGAATGCATAAATGGCAATTATGTCCGCATTTTGCATCGTATTGATTTGTACGTTCAATTTGCTTTGATTGCTATTTTATATTAATTATATGCTGTTTGTATGAGTTAAATTGTAGTATGAAGTTGTCTTTTGTCTAAAATCAAGTTTAGTTTTTACACGATGATTATCCTTTATTCTAGTTTAATTATTAAACAATTAATACGCATTTATATTTCTCGGTGACTGTAGGTTAAATATTAAGATTATTATCTGAGTCTGAGTGAAGGAAAATATGTTTATCATGTCCATTAGTATACGTTTAAGTAACAGACCTTTTAAGTTTTAATGATAACTTTTATTGATCTAGAAAATCATCCTTTATGTTATTGTTCTTTTAATCACACTGGAAAAAATATTTATTCATCCTGTAAGATCTTAAATTAGAATCATTGTTGCGTTTGGAGCTGGAATTTATTAATATTCTTTGTTCTCTCGAATCGAGAAATTGCACAATAATATTCATGGACAGAAATATTAACTTGCATTTACTACTGGCACGCTAACATCATCAGCGATGGATTTGATGTGAAATGTGTATGAAGACTATTTGATATTTGTTCCTTAGGTCTATTGTTTTAAATACTAAGAATTTGTAAGATGTAATTCAAAAGTTCTTTGCAGTTTCAACTTGCATTCTATAGGGACACGTATTTGTTGAAATTTACAAAACATATAGGACTTGTATCTTTTCTATTGCTTGTTTTAGGACCATATATTCATAATAGTAGATTCATTAGGAAGGGTACAAAGCAAACTACTCACCGCCGGATCTCTAGGAAATGTTTGAAGCTTCAATTGATATAGTTAGTAACAATTTTTAATATATTTGTTACGAAATGAATTAACATTTCACACGCGAGATACTGCTACTACCAATATCTTCCTTGAGGACTCTTTGTAAGTAGTGGGACAGCTGTAATTCACACAGACATCTTAACAATCGATACACTCAGCGTGTTGCTTCTAATATAGCAATCTGCGTAAACGTGCACCTCAAGTGGCCTACATGCACCCTGTTTGGATTTTCAAAAGCTGGTTTTAATAGATCGAATGCACTGGTAACATGAATTAACTAGGCAGAACTATTGCTAACAGCCTAACACCATGCTATATTGATGTGGTTACTGATGTATTCACAATCAAACAATTGGAATTTTAAAGTATGTGTATTTCGGATAAAACGGTACCAATATGCCAGACCGATAACCCATGGTTTGACTGCCAATTAAAGAAAATAGAAAGGAAAGTGGATAGAGCCCGCAAATCCGCCATCAATCGTCCTAAGCCAATCAACTGGAGGAAATTTAAACAAATCAGGAAGAATAATAAACAAACTACTTGTGTGTGTGTGTGTGTGTGTGTGTGTGTGTGTGTGTGTGTGTGTGATTTTGAATTTTTAACGTAGCGTTAATAATTTTTCAGTCATACGATGTCGGCAGTATGATGTCTAGCACTGGGGCATCATGTCGCAGACATGTAGTATGTTGTCCCATCCACTCACATTATCTTGAAACCATGCCGACCAGTCTTAACACTAACCTCTTAATGCTGAGCACCAAGCAAGGCAATTGTTAGTACCATATGTGTACATCTTTGGGATGACTCGGCCGGGGATCAAACCCACGCGCCTCAGCATTCGAGGTTGACGCTCTAACCACTAGGCCACCAGAGCGATCAGGAAACAACATGAAAAAGTATGTTGAATAGAATATGAATACTTTTGACGCGCATCTTTAACAGTCTGAAATAAATTATGCTAAAATATTAAAAAATTAAAAAATTCTTTTTGAATCAGTTAAATTCTTCCAATGTTACTCTACAATTTGCAGAGACAATAAATAATTATGGGGTTTCCGTGTGAGATGAAAAAGACATGTTAACTTCTTAAATGACTATTTTACCTCAGTTTTAACTATTGATGACAGTGATGTTCCTCCTACTGCGTTTCAGAAAAGATACTATGTTGCCCACGAGGAAATTAATATTACTGATAAAGAAATTAGAGACACTATTAATTCCATTTATGTTAAAAGAGCCACTGGGCCTAATTGTATAAGTCATAGAATGCTTAAAGGCGTTAGTGAAACAATATCAACACCATTTGCAATGCGTTTAATCGATCATTTCAGAAAAGCAAATTCCCAGATAAATGGAAACTTGCTCACATTCTTCCCATTCCTAAAAAGGTGATCAACATGAAATTTCCAATTATAGAACAATCACTCTATTTATCTGTGTCGCGAACATCTTTAAAAGACGTGTTTTTAAACTTGTATATAATTACTTTCATACAAACTATCTTTTAATAAGTATCAATCAGGATGTTTTCCAAGTTACTTCAGTTTCTTGTTCATTTAATGAAATATTGTAATTAGTACAGTCCCAAACCAATTTGTGATCTATCAAGAGCTTTCGATCCATTCTGCCATGAGGATTATTATTTTAACTGTATGAATAGGAGTTTAAGTTAGTCTGGTAAAATGTTTTGAAAGTTATTTGATATAAGACAAGTTGTGTTTTGGGAGGATGCTTATTAACGGGAAATGATTATAAATAATGGTGTGCCACAAGGATTTGTGTTTAGGCCACTCTTGACTATAACATATAAAACTATATTGCCAATGTTATGAACTCTATCGGCCTTCTAAATGATTAAACCGTGCGATATTCATCCCATTATTATGTTGAAATAGAGTTTGCCATCAATAATGACCTAATAAAATTGCATACCTGGTTCGGTAAAAAAGGTCGTTAAGTTCAATCAAGAAGAAGAAAAAAAAAACAGTGGCTATGTTTTCACGAATGAAAACGCAGCAAACACTATTGAAGTTGTTTATGATAAAATCGAATTAAAATATGTGTATTCTCATAGCCATCTAGGAATAGTATTTTCATCAAATACCAAATAGACTTGTCACAATGATTGGAGTTTGAAAACAATATCAGGCTGAATAAATAACCTACAAAAATTTAAAACAAATTAAGTAGTCAAGTTCTATCAAAGATATATATATATATATATATATATATATATATATATATATATATATATATATATATATATATATATATATATATATATATATATATATACCATATATCAGATATATTCTTGAATATACTGCTCATTGAACTATTGAGTAAACTGGAATACTACAGCTCAAAGCGGCCATAATAGTTACAGGACTTCCAAAATACACTAGAAAGTAATCTCTATATTTTGAAATAGGGTGGAAAAGTCTGCAGTCTAGAATAAAAAGATAAAACTTATTAACACTCAACAGCATTAAAATGAGCCAAAAGCCTGTATCTATCTTTGGATTACTCTTTTCATGTGTCCTAAAAAACAAAGTATAAAATTCGATGATCAAACAATAAAGGAACCGCTTCAGTGGCCTTGTGGTTAGAGCGTCTGCCCCGGAAGCGCGAGGTCATATGTTCGATCCACTTCCGAGTCATACCAAAGACTTACGAAAATGGTACTAACCGCTGCCTCGCTTGGCGCTCATCATTAAGACGTTAATGTTAGGACTGGTCGGCCTGGCTTCAGGACAATGTGACTGGATAGGACATCATGCTACATGTATGCGGCATGATGCCCCTATGCTAGACATCACTACAAACTGCCTCAGTGCAGACGTCGTAGCGATATGACTGAAACAGAGTTAAATCTACGTTAAAAACCCTAATCAAACAAACAAGCAAACAAATCAAACAATAAGGTAATATGCCGTTTCATGCTAGATTCTATCAAATCATCTTTTCTAACTTCAAAAGTATCTTTGTGGAACAGTCTCAAACAGAATTTTCAATGTAGTATTTCGTTCAGTCCTTTAAAAACGCGTTTATATCCGGGAACTTTTATATTGAAAATTCAAAGTTTATATATGTGTGTGTGTGTGTGTGTGTGTGCACATGCATTACAATTGCACACATCCCCAACTGGAGTTCCGAAACCAGGAAAGAAAATGATACATCGCCTTAGAAAATACAAACCAATAAGACTAGAAAAAGACAGCCATGCACAAAAAAAATTATCTTTTGCAGCCGGCATATTTTCTTTAAAATAATTCCTTAAATTTGCTAAAATACCTATACTTAATACTAGAACCATGAAATATCAAGGATAGAATTTGCGCTTTCATACTTTTCATAAAACAACAGAAGTCGTTATGGCTCGTCGATTTCTATGTCAATAAAATACTTGCCAGCATCCGACAAGTATGAAATAGATTAATTGCAACATAATAAATTTAATTCCTGTAGTAACAGCCATGTTAAGTTTTGCAAAAACAACGGGTTTAGGGTTTTATTTAGAGTACCACGATCAGAGTACACCTCACCGCTGTTATGTACCCTTCACTGGTTATCCATTTGATCCAGAATCAAACACACTATTTTTTTCTTCTCTGCGCTACGTTTCACTGACGGACTCCACTCCATCATACCTATCTTGCCTCACCCATGTGCATACACCAGCATGACACTTACGCTTCTCTTCTGCCAATCAAATACTCATTATTAACACTATGAAAACGAAATCATATGGACAACGTTCTTTTGCATATCAGGGCCAGGTAACATGGAACGAATTGCACAATGAAATTAGACACCAAGACAAAATGATCCCTTTCAAGAATGCTCTTAAATCTCACCTTTTGCGACTACAAGAACAAACTTCGAGACCTAATAATGTGTCCTACCTTAAATATTTTCACCATTATTATATGTATTCTAATTTCAAGGTGCTTGTTTAGGTTTTTGTTATTTTCGTATTCATATCATTATATATGTTGTAAAGCGTTTAGAGCTTCTAAAGATTAGGCACAATGCAAAGTCATCATTATAAAATAAATAAATAATAATAATAATAATAATAATAATAATAATAACAATAATAACAATAATAATAATAGAATAATAATAATAATATAATAATAATAACAGTAATAATAATAACAATAATATTATTATAGACAAGGCTATCAGGACTTCACCTATAAGTTTGTTGTGTTGATTGCAGACAAAGCTACCAGGACGTCATGGCATGGTTGCGGCTGTCGTTAAGACTTCTTCCCAACATTCCATGTACAACGTTTGCTGGTAGATGCCTATGGGTTATATAGAAACTGCAGAGTATAATCGTCCAAGGCAAAATGTAAAGAAGCAATGCGAGTGCATCTGCCGACAGAGGGAGCTGTACATTCGTACAGTGCACCCCTTACTTGTTCTGAGAATGTTGCGAGTGTCAAAGATATATAATACGCAACTTGCTGCATGTATGATGCCATTACAGATGATTTTAAAACATACTGGTCATCTGTATACATATCTTGACCATACATGACCACTTATAACATAGTATGAACCTTTCAATATAAGTTTTGATCTCTTGAAGTCATTAATGTTGTCCTCACTTTCACTATCAGAAGCAGAGTTATATATGTACACATTTGCAGTGGACATAATGTGTTCATAATTCTTCAGCAACACAATCCTTTTTGAATATTAACAGATGGAACACTATTCCATCTGCTTGTAGGACGAAAAGGTACAAATAATGCTATCATACTGGTTAGAGAATTTTAATTCGTAATCTACGGAGTTTCAAACCAGGTCCGGGATAAAACGTCACCTATCGCCTTGCAAGCGCCAGCCTATATATTAGATCACAAATAAGCGCACACCAACATGATGATTCAGTAATTCATTCTCATCTGTCTACACAGTCATTCTGGATTTCTACAACAAACCCATCCACCCCAAGGCATTAAATTAACTGTTGACCATTACAAATATACTCTAGTTTTCTACTGTAGAATCCAGGGATAGAACATTTCGCTCTGCATTCGGAATAACCTCGGCTGTTGAAGCCATGACATGGTGCCGTTGTGATATGTTAATTGCATAATTGTAAATCAAAAGTTCAAAACATTTATTGATGCATAAATGAAAACATTCTTTTCAGGGACGTCATTGCGACTTTTTTTTTTGGGGGGGGGGGGGGGAAGGAGACAACATTTGATTGGCTTAATTTTCGTTTATAGGATACAGTAAACTTGACTGCAGGCGAATTCGGGCGGATGGGAGTTCTATTGCCCCCCCCCCCCCCTCCCCCATGACGTCCCTGATTCTATTGACATTAAGAAAACTGTAAAGTTATGTGTATAAGTGAAAAACATAATTTTACATGTACATGTATGTCACTGCATTTTCGTAGATGGGTAACCAAACATCCATAATTAAATTGCTATTAGAATTAGGCCAAAAGTATGGTAGGCATGATATATTTATTTTATTCTATTGGTGATATCACATAAAACATATGCTAAATGATCACTACACACGAGTATGTTGTCGCATTAATGCATGTATAGATTTATAATATATATGTATATGGTAATCACATAATACTAATACTTAGCTTAAATGCCGGTCCCTTTTTATTATAAAGCTAGAGACCAAAAAAAGTATGTCCAACTTTGGTGTACTATCTTGGGATCGATGACGTTTTATTTTGAAGCTACTTTAGTTTTTTTTGCATCGAGCACAATCAGAATTGAACATCTGTTGCAATGCATTATAATAATATCGATAAACATCAGTTTTTAAATGCAGTAGTTGCCATATTCAACTTCACAAGTATATCGAGTCGATAATGACGTAAAAGAGGAGTTCACTTAATGCAGCAATTCAGAAGAATACATATAACTGGTTTTTTCTTCCCGTATGACATTCCCTTTGGCCTGATATTATGTGAGTCCGTACATAGTACCGTTGCAAGCAGCATTTTATTGGCTTTGGATTGATTGTATTTGTACATACATACCAAACACAATGTTACAAAGGTTGTGAAGGATACCATTCATACTGTATACGAGCTGAAGAGCATACAACACTGACGTCATGAACTGCGTGAAAGGCAAGGTGAGGTTAAAATAGTACTCATTGATGATGTGATCCGCATCATTATTATTAAGATGTATGAGATTATAGTCTTGGTCTTAGCGTCAAAGCAATCATTATTACGTCTATTTTTCATCCACACCCGTACAAAGTCATTTCAGACAACTGAAATGTCATTTTATGCGAAATTAGTCAAACGAAAGTTTATTTACTCACACAGATTGCCAGATGGGTATACATGTATAATATGTATAGTATGTACGCCGTATCAATGATATACCACGAGATGTATATTATTTTCATTTGAAGGAAACGAAGCTTGCCCAAGATTCCTTTAAATGAAAATGTTTAAAAAGAATGGTATATCATTGATACAGCGTACATAATGTACAAATCTTTTATTTAAATCAAGTACAAATAAACATATTTGCATTTTAAATGGAGTTAATATATGCCCCCGGCAACTGCGTGTTGACCGAGTGAATGTACTCCTCACATCCCTGGGAGTGTGTCCGCTACAAGTGTTAGTTTAACAATATTTAGTCTTGGGAGTGTGTCCGCTCCAAATGTTAGTTTAACTATATTTAGTCTTAGGAGTGTGTCCGCTACAAATGTTAGTTTAACTATATTTATTCTTGTTGACAAGTACATATGCAAATTGATAAGTTGAATATTTTCTTTTTCGGCTTCTATTTTTAGTCACGTTTATCAAATCAATAAAAGAAACACTCATGATCTAAACATGGAATATGGTTTTTTATGAAAAACGTAGTGCACTGCAATCCGGTTAGCTTCTTTTACGCTGAACCTGTACTGTAAAGCATTAACGTACTGGCGTATGGAAACTAACTTGGAATAGAAACTAAGTAAATTGACGAACGAACAAGCGGTAATTAAACAGAGAGAGAGAGAGAGAGAGAGAGAGAGAGAGAGAGAGAGAGAGAGAGAGAGAGAGAGAGAGAGAGAGAGAGAGAGAGAGAGAGCAACCATTGATATATGTTTGTACTTAATAATTAATATATATGTTTGTACTTAATAATTAATTAATAATTGATTTGATATTATTATAATAGGTTTAAGAAATATAACAAAGGATTCCAACACAATGCAGTATGTGTGCGTCGTAACCGACACATTTAACATATAGGCCTAGTATCACTGACTTTCACAACTATGTATTATTGATATTATGAACACTATACATAGATCACAGGGAACACATACTGTTATGACGAAACATATTACTGTAGTTTACTTGGTACCAGTTCCGTTTTAATGTTTTCGTCCAGCGCATCATGTTTTTCTCTCTGACTCCAGATGTATGCTTTTTAATCATACCAATAATATTGGAATATCAATATGCTTATACCAACATTTTAAAAACAATGTTATTTTTATTGAATGTGTTATACATACATACATACATACATACATAATACATACATACATACATACATACATACATACATACATACATACATACATACATACATACATACATACATACATACATACATACATACGTGTGTGTATGCGTGTGTATGTGTGTGGTGTGTGTGTGTGTGTGCTTGTGCTATGCCGAGTTCAAAAATACAATCACAAATATTTATCCTCAATGATTTGACATTGCAAGTTTGTTATGCTCTCTATTGTGAGTTTCTGAAAGTATTTTGTATCCAAATAATATCTTTTTTCATCAGTCATTTGATGACAAGAAGAAGCTGGTGACAACGAAGATAGACTGGTCCTCAATTCAAACTACAGGTACAGATGATTGCCAGTCTGATTATAGCAGCTCGTGCCTGGTTCAGGTGCAGGAAGCGAGCAAGGAAGTCGACAGCACTTGCGATTTTGTGGGAAGAGCTTACCGTATTGTGTGCAGTACAGGTAAATATAGCTGTTTCAATATCACAAATAATGAACTCTTGATGAGTTATGCATATAATCAGAAAACGACATTGGTTCAGGCATATATACATACGTGCGTACGTACGTACATACATACATACATACATACATACATACATACATACATACATACATACATACATACATACATATGTACGTACGTACGTACGTACGTAATATTTATAGCCATGTATGTTACATGTTCTTTATGATTTACCTACCATTTGTAATGGCTGTTTCTTACCACTGACACACATTCTTTAAGGATTTGATTTGACGTTGATGCAGTAAATCGCTTAAATGTTCCATGCAGAGTCCCAATGTGGAATATCATTTAGGATGCTACATATCATTTAGACATAATTAATGCAAATTTATTTGCGTTTTCGTCAATGTTGGGTTTGTTGAAATGGTTACAACTTTTTGTATTGTATCAGTCTCATTTATGTACCGTATTTCGTATGTTTGTAACATTTTGCACGTATGAGTGATCAAAAGACATTTTCTTCCTACGGTCGTCTCATTCAAGATTTTTTAAAATTTATTTATCTATGTATGTTTTATATGTGGTATTTATCTACATGTTATTTTGTTGTACAGTATTACCGTCTGTGCATTTACATTAAACGTGTACACTTCATATACTTCGAATACAAATGTAAGATGTCTCCAAAAATATAGAGGTTTTATCAAGGACGTTTCTTAGCAATATAAACCTGTAACGGACAGAATATTCCAGGTGAAGTTTCTTCAGTCATTCCGATACATTGTACAGTATTAGGAATATAATAATAGTTCATTGTGATAATTGATATTGATGGAAAGCCTTTTGAAAAAGAAACAATTACAATTAGAAATAGGCTTACGGTCCTTGAGTCAACATTTTTTTTATATTCCTGTCGAAACCAAGATAGCAAAATGTTTGTTTTGTTCCTTCCAAATATGACAGTGATTAATGCTATATAATCAAACTATTGGAACCACATGGCACAGTCTGGTATCGGAATATTCTTTTTATGATTAGAGGAAATGTAATTAATCTTGTCATAATAAGTTTATATCTCTGATGAATGAAAGGATTCAATAATTTGTTGCGTATCTGCACAACACAGAGATAGAAAACATAACTTTCTTACCCTTCACTTGTTCATATAATTATAAAAGGAACATAAATCTAAGAATTAACATAAGCCAATACAATTGTAACAAAAATATATCTTTAATGAGATTCTTCTAAATGAAAGAGATATTATCCATATGATTTTTCTGAAGTTCCGTTATCAATCATTCAGTTATTCATCATTGTTAGACAGAAGATAACGTGGGACGATGAAACTTTTTTAAGCCGCTTAAATACGAACAATCTTTTAATTGATCGCATACATTTGCTAGTTAATAAAAGGAAGACAAATGCTTATTCACTGTTACATGTGGAACATGAATCAGGTATATTCATATCAGAATAGGGGTCACGCTGCATTTTTCTGAACACTAGGTACAGCATAGGAGTAGTGGTGGGGTATGCCAGTAAGAGAGGCATTAAAGGTAATTAAAGTTGTCAAAGGTTTCATACACGCAAGGAGTCTCTCTACGTAAACAATTAAACAACATGGCTCTACGTCCAATGTTAGTTCTTAATCTCTAAGAACCTAAAGACGTCAATCATTGTCAACAAAAATGAACCCGCTAGTACTACATCATTTTGATTCTAATCACCTGATCATATCTAGAAATTCTTAATTTGAAACTGGTTCGTTTTGTTTTGTTTTTTGTATCACATTCATAACATCCTTTTGGGGCCTAATTTTAGCACTGTACACTATGCAATACAAAAAACGACCCTAACATTTAATATAAAGAGTTATTCTTACCTAAATTGCTAAAGGACACACACAGTGTTCATTATAGTCCGAACATAACCTTCAGGTTTTAATATCAAGATGGTTTTGGATTTTAACCACCATGTAGTGACTAGTTTATTCAAGGGTTGTTGTTAGTTTCCTTTCGGTTATGGTGGGTGTGCTATTTTAAGTAAACTTGGCTACCGTATAGTGCGTTGTTCTATGAGGTTTTGGGCTTATGACTACATTATACACTAAAGTTATTGGGGTAGTCAGTGGGTTCGGATCCAATTGCTAGTTACCTTAGGTGCACCAAGCATTGCCACCTAGTGTGGCAGCGCCTGGTGGTCTGGGCGTAGGACCATATTATGCTAGCTAAGTTTACTCGAAATTGGGATATATTTTCGGATATGTTCTATGCTGTGGTGGTAAAAACAAGAATAACAACACGTTAAAAGAATTAGTTTTTAAACAGAGTAAAATTGTTTGGTTGTTTTTTTGAGTGTACAATTTTCATTTCGGTTGACTGATATCCCTAGCCAGTTTTAGGTTTAAGGCGTTTCCGCAGGTCTAGACTGCTGTAGCTAGAAAGGGAGTATGTGGTGGGTTATTCTTAAAACACATAGTGTGCGAGGTGTTTTTAGTAGATTATCAATTTGCCCAGCTACGTTGTAAGTCTGTACTAAGCAGCTAGATTTTTTAAAATAAAATTTAAAACCTTCCGTTTGTCAGGAGCTAGTAGCTGGAGATAGATATGACATGTAGTGTGGTTTCTGTTTTGTTTGGTTTTGATGCCCTGTTTAAACAGGTGTTTGGTTCAATGTATATTTTATGATAAGTTTTATGAAGAATATGTATAGATAAGAATATGTATAGATAATATATGTATAGATAAGAATATGTATAGATAAGAATATGTATAGATAAGAATATGTATAGATAATATATGTATAGATAAGAATATGTATAGATAAGAATATGTATAGATAAGAATATGTATAGATAATATATGCATAGATAAGAATATGTATAGATAATGATTTGAGAATGTTTTCCATAAGTTCATAGATGTATTAATTTTGGAATCCGGAATGATAGAGAGAAGAGAAGAACGAAAGCGCTCTTCAAAGAAAGTGTCGCCACGATGATGAGACACAGCTATATCTGTAATGAGAGACACAAGTCTTTTCTAGCTTCTGGATGAGAGGAAATTTATTTAAATAATCAACACATATATATTACTACATTATAGAATCACATCTATAAACTTTATGTTCAAAATACATGAAATACATATAAAATAACACTTTCCTTTAAAGCTTTCCAACTTCATTCATTTGTATAATTTCTGCTTTTTAAAATATAATACGAATAGTTAAATCTCGATCAATTTCATGATAGCCACGGATTAAATTGTAATAGATGTAATTAATTTAACATTCAATATAAAGAAATTGCTAGATATTATTCTTTGTTACTTAAAGAATACTTTATTTCAAAATGAAGTTGGTAGCGAATTTGACTTTTACAATAAAAGATTACAATAAATATAATTAAATATAAATTCTTTAAAACAATTAAACTTTCCATTACAATATATTATAAATAAAAAAATTCAATAAACAATATTGCAACCATCTGAACATTACCATTAAAATCTCAAACATTAAAAATGCTTATTACTACAAGAAGTTTACGACATATACAGTTCTTACCTGTAATGAAAGAGACAAGTATTTTCTAGCTTCTGGATAAGAGGAATTGACCTGGGCGATTTGCGCGCTTATTTATATGTATCTGGGCACACGGCAAGACAAAATATGGCCATCCCTCTAGCAGCAGAGGGGGCGAATCAGACAACTTTTTTTGTTTTTATTTTTGATTATACCCCCTCCAAAATAACACTAGACCCTTCTCGCGAAAAAATAAGTCTCCGACCCTTGTCTGAAAACATTCGCGTTTTCGTTGATGTCGCAACGTCGTTGTCACTCACCCCCTCTGCTGCTAGAACTTTCAGTTCTAGGTTTACGGTGATTTTAACCGAATATTTGATCCAGTCCGATACGATATCGTGTCCTAGGGTCTGCTAAATTTATTGTCACAAATCCGTGTGGTTTTGACTGAGCGTGACTAAAGAAATTTCTAAACTGATTATGATTCATATCACCGCTGCACCAAGTTTGATGAATATTTCGTAGCGTATGAGTATCAACGCCGTTAAATACACACAACACATTGCAATTATCTCTGATCACTTTTGGTATTTGTGTGTATCGTTGAGTGACATAGATCACATCAGTGTTTTTATGCCTGCCTCGGGAAAATATTCTAGCAGGATTTTTTTGATTATCTAACATGATATCATCGTATACCACTAAATTGTTAATACTTCCATCGATGTCTTCCACGGAAGGGGCTTCCTCTATATCAGTAATAAACTCAATAAAATCTTCATCGATTTGAAATTCTTTTGCTTTCTCGTTAAAATCCTTTAGCACTTCATAGCATCGCTGATCGTCTACACTCGGGGCTATTAAATACAATTTGTTCCATTTCATCCCTATCGTTATCAAATTAAGTAGCAGTTGTGTCTTTCCGCTTCCAGATGGTCCGATTATAATCATTCTAATTGAATTCGGCAACATTTCATGATGTTTAATAGGTTCCCGTCGTCGGCTAGCTGAATAATCAATTATATTCATGCCGTTATATATAAATTATGGATCTATATTGTGTGAAGTGTAAAAAACGTACTGGCACAGATGACTTGACGACGATTACAACTAAAAATAACCGATCAGCGCTTTCTGGTAAATGCGTACAATGTAGTACAAAGAAATTTAGATTTGTTTCTAAACCCAAGGAACTCAAGGAACCTTTAAAAAAAAACGAGGAGGTGATATCGCAGCCAAATTAGCAAAACTCCCTGGAACCCCATGGGCAAAATACCCCGGAGAAAAACACCTTCCAGGATATAGCTACTGTGGACCGGGAACAAGACTTGATATCAGACTCAATGATCAAAATCAGCCCCGACCCGGTGAGGAACCAATAAACGCTATTGATAAGGCCTGTCACCTTCATGATGTATCTTATAAAAGCAGTAATCTGCAGCACAGGCATCTAGCAGATGTGAAATTAATTCATGCGTTAAATGCTATTTCTGATAAATCTTTCAAAGAAAAATTGGCTTCCTTTTTGATAAAATCGGCTATGAAAAGTAAATTGATGTTAGGTGCTGGTAATTAATAACAACATGGAATCTATTTATTATTCCCCAAGAGGATACTGGAGGGGTAAATCAGCAATCCATAAACTCGCTAGTGCTGCAAAAGTGAAAAAAACCACTGCGGCTCATTGGTTATCCAAACAGGCACTATGGCAAATTTATCTACCACCGCCTAAACAAATTCAATTCTCGCATTTTGATGTGACAGTTCCTAATGAAGTTCATCAGGCTGATCTATTATTTCTGCCACATGATCGTGGTTACAAATACGCATTAACCGTAGTTGATATTGCAAGTCGATACAAAGAAGCAGAACCGTTAAAAACAAAATCAGCCACTGAAGTGGCTTCTGCATTTGAAAGGATTTATCGAAGGAGTCCTCTGCACTGGCCAAATCTATTACAAATTGATCCTGGCAAGGAATTTTAGGGTGCAGTGTTATCAATAATGAAAAATCATAAAGTCACTATCAGACGAGGACATACTGCGCTACATCGTGATCAGGCCATTGTAGAACGGTTTAATAAAACCCTTGCTGAGCGGTTATTTGGATATCAATACGCAAAAGAATTCATCCAATAAAAAAGATCCCGTGAATGGGTTAAAAGGTTACCAGCTGTGATTACTGCACTGAATAACGAGATTACTAGAACCATCAACATGAAACCTATCAATGCGATTAAAAAGAAGTCAATACCTGAAATGGAAATTCAAAAAGATTTTAGCGTTTCCCAACCAATTCTTGGTAGTAATGTCATTGTGAGGTACTTATACGAACCAGGAGAGCTTGAGAGTGGCACAAAAAGGGCTACTGATCCTATTTGGAGTGTTACTGCACATAAGATATCTAGTATAACACGATCTACATGTAGACTTCCAATCTATAAACTGGATTCAACTGCCCCTCAACGGGGTTTTACTAGACAACAATTACAAGTGATACCTGAGGATACTCAATTACCACCGCATGGGCTTAACTAGCACCCTTGCGTCTATTGCACTCAAGACAAGTCAACATCACATTATTTCTGACATGACCGAGATTGTTATTTTTTCTGTCAACGGTGAATTGGCGAGGATCCTTATCCGAATACTGCCAACGCATTATACAATTGCAACTCGCGCAGTGATTATTCTGTTGTTGCTTCAGAGTAATTATTAATTCAGCATCAATATCAAATTCTCCTTGTTTTTTTTTTGTCTTGTTGTTTGTAACCGGAGAGTTTTTTATCAATAATATCATCTATTGTGGTGTCATTATCATTGCTAATGATTTCATCATCGAAGACAATTCTTCGAAATTGATTTATTTTTCGTACTCTAGACACTGCGAGATAGACTAAATTCGACCATTCTATGCGATTATCTACTATCCAAACAATTGTATCCGATATAGTCAATCCCTGTGAAGAGTGTATTGTTGCTGCATAACCTAGCGTCCATGGGGATTTATTAGCACGCAATGCATCTTCAACGACATTGATATCAACCAGCACAACATCATTTAATGCGAGAATCTGTCTTTGAAATCCTTCGGATTTTGGTCCTGGAATATCAACTTCGATGTTCTGTTTTCGTGGATCCGATGGCCTATAACATAACGGTACTGGAAGTGTTGCAAATTTTTGTTTATGCAATTCAAATAACTTCATCTGAAGTGTGTCCCTGACTATTTTTCTACTTGCAATGATTAAATCATTTGGTCTCCACGCTTCCCAAAACTCACTCATGGGAGTTTCCGAAATTATTTCACGGGCTATTTCACACTGGATTTTATCCGGTTGTAATCTAATTAGTTTCTTAAATTCTTTTAATTCATTATCAAGTGATCTATGATCGGTATCAATTTCTTCATAATAGTCTACAAAACCCTTTAGCCATTCATGGGGAGATGCACCGACAAATGGCGGTGGTTGCCCGTGATCACCGCACATGACGATTTTTGTATTCTTCAATAACAACCACTCAAGAAATATTTTTAAGACATCTTCTGACACTGTTTCTATTTCATCCCAAAACATGATTTCAGGAATAAATTTCTCTCCCATGCGCTCAGGAGTCCATTTATCTCCCTTCATCTAAAGAAACTATGATAAGTGCAGGCATTTACCCCTCGTTGTTTCATCTCTCTGGCGAGTCTATGAGTTGGTGTTAGCACAATCATGTTTGATTTCCCACGATATAACTCAATTGCCCGGGTTGTTTTTCCTGACCCGCCACAGCCGTTTAAATAAACTGTTTTATATCTACAGATTGGATCAGAAATCGGTGGTGCACTAGAAAATTCTGAACACTGATTGCTAAGTAATTATTTTCAATGGTAACATCTGCTGATGGAATATAATCATGAAGCATTTCCTTCTTAATTCTCCATGACCCCCAATTCTCGTTGCCAGTAGCCTTAAAATCAGCCATTTTGCTATTTATGTAAAATGAGTCAGTAGCAACTCTAACTGCGGTGGTAGGAAATCTATTGATCATTGAAAATAAATTAATAGAAGCATAACCAAGCATAGAAGCTCTCAAATATGTGTACTGCGGATGGTATCCATCAGTGTAAGTAACAATTGTACCCAATTTGGTTCCATCGGACATAAATGCGTCCTTACGATTGACATATAAGCCCCTATTCGTTAAATCTTTGATTACAAAATCGTATTCAGCATTGTCTATAATCAATCGTGAAGAATATCTCGTATTATCATCTTTGCCACCTTGGGTAAATTTACCGATTATTCTTCGTCCAAGATCTTTTGCTTCATTGTTTCTGATTTCAAATAACTGTCTGGACCAATCCATGATTTGTTGTTCATTAAAATCAGGAAACAGTTTTCGCTCTTCGCTAATTATTTTTTCTAGATCAGGTTGTGGTAACCAGACTGATTTCTGTGCTCGATAGGATATAATTGCTTCACTGACAATTAATGATTTTAACATCTTACAATCAAGCATATACCGTAATAACACTATTGGCATCCAGTGTTTTTCAGACATGTGTTTACCAATCCAAAGATAACTACACGGATGAAGTCCTTCAGCCATTTCAAATGATACTACACAAGCGAATCCGGTTAAATCGAAATGTGGCAGTGGTCCATTAATAGCAACACGGGTCATTTCGTGTGTAGGGTGTCCAAATCGTTTGAAATATTTCTCACACTCTCCATACCCAAGAAAACTTCCTGGATAACATGCAATCATATCAACTGAAATAACGGTATCAGCGGTGTATTTTGTGTTCCATAATCCTCCATGGCTGTATTCAAGACAGGACAATTTGACATCTGATAAGAACTCACTTCGGGTTGGTTTCCACGCGTTTTTCTTCCTAGCAAAATGTGCTACAACTGATGGAAGTGTAAAACAGTTTGCTAATAATTGATCGTTGTCTTCCCCCAGAGAACTCTGGGGAGAAAACTCACTAGCTATTTGTTTCATTTGATTATGCAGTTCTTCAGTACGGTACAATTCTCCGTTAGGCCTTACAAACTGATCAAATCTACATTCTTCGTCTGAAGTACTATGAAATAGCCACACTGACACAGAATCGTTTTTACTCAAATGGTAAATAGCATCAAATAATTTCTGCTCTGAAAAAACTCTTCGGTTCTAAACAGATATTTTACGGTTCTATCCCGTGGGAATATTGTTACTGCAGATGACCACGCGTGTGCGTTATGATCAATAATTTCAATGGGAGCTCCCTGTGATTTATATTTCGATTCGTATAATACTTCTCCGGTGATTGTCCTTACCGATATTGGAAATCTCAATGATGTTTCTAATTTGGTTATATCTTGAATTGTTCCCCATGCTGTTTCACTGTCAGTTCCCATTCGGTTATTTTTTTTCGTCTTAGATCAGTTAGTTTATTTCCCCGGGACGCATTTGTGAAGTGTTCCATTATTCGTGTTGCTACACAATTGAGCCCTGTCGAATATTTCATGGGTGCTAGTTTTGAAATATCAGGTTTTTCATTGAGCGGATATATCCCGTAAACAACTACTGTGACAGGATAAGATCTTTCGTAGTAGGGTTTATCAAGTCCAGTCAAAATTCCTGGTTTTGAATCCTGAGTCACAGTGACAGTTTTTTTGTCCTTAAGAATAGGCTCGTATTTGTCCCTAATGATCCATTTTCCATTATCACGGATAAGGAATTTTATTCGAAAAAAATTTCTTTCTTCCCCAAGACGTGAGATTATCACTGCTGCTTTTTCATCATTCATGGTAGCGTCAACAACACCATCAATTCGAAATGTTGACCAACAATGAGCTGCCCCATCACGCTTGAATTCATTAAAACAGTCTCTGATTTTACTAATCAAGGTTCTATCAAGAATTTTATTCTTTGGTGTATCAGAAACTCTATCAAGATTTAATTGAACACTTTTCCAAGGCTTAATTTTCAATAATCTCTCGAACTCCTCCATACTATAATTAAAACAAGCATTTAAATGAAAGATTTAAGTATAATGAATCATTGCAAATGGCTTATGATTGGATCAGTGACACCGTGTAACAAATCATGCAGAAATGAATTCTGTTGGTATCATATGCAAAGCTTTCGTCGTGGAAGCCTTGGTCCGTTACCCTGTATTCGATGTGGGGTTGGGGTCAGGGGGAGGTCGCAATTATGCGTTATGTGTGGCGGCAAACGATACAGGGAACTAAAACGCTATTATGATAAAAGAATAAAAAATACTGCCATTGACCCCAACGATGACAAAATAATAAAGACTGCTCAAGATTATATACAGAGACTTATAATTAAACCAAACAATGAATTAGAAAAATAGTGTTATTATACAAATGAACCAAGAATTCAGACCTCACCCGTGCTTGTTAATTCTTTACCATTTAAAAAAAGACAGGACAAAAAATTCGATTTTCGTATGTGTCTATAACACCAAGGGAGACAACTCTTAAATGATATAACCAAGGGAGTTATCATTGTGATTTAGCTTCTGGGTATTGTTTTATAGGAAAAGAAATATTTTCTTTTTTTTTAGTGTTTAAGTCAAATATTCTGTCTCACGTGCGATTAATGCGTATTTCATAAACATAGGATGTGATCCGGAGATGCAGGCGTTACAGGATAACACACGTGTATACTTTCTCCCTTAGATTGTGTTAACTTGTTTTATGGGTTATTGTGATTCAGCGGTGGGCATTGTATTGTAAGAAAAGAAATGTTTTCAAACAATTATATTCTTTGTTTTAGTGTTTAAGTCAAATATGCTGTCTCATTTAAATACTGTCAAACACCATTAATAAGTAATTCAAGAAAATAAGATAGCATACCTTGCTGATTGATGTATTAATTCCCTTTATATACTCTCTCCCTTAGATGGTGTCGAGTTGATAAGGGAGGGAATAACAACCCCTCCCACCTACTGATATATGTTTCTACTATTATGTGTAAATATAAGTGTTTTTAAATGTCTGTATGTAGTGAGTGTGGTGAAAATGTGTGTATGGGTGCTCGGGGGGGGGGGGGGTTTGACTATCATTTGTATAATTTAATATGTAAATATTGAATAAAGATTTAAAAAAAAGAGGATGCCGACATGGCACCTATCAAAGATGTACAAATGCTACATCTATAAAAATTACATTACAGTATGGCGTGGGTTATTTCCCCCTAAATTGTGATTCAGCGGCTTGGGATATAATTAATTAGAAAAGAAATCAAATATAAAATGTTTTCAAACGATTATATTCTTTTTTTTTAGTGCTTTATGCAAATATTCTGTCTCATTTTAATACTGTGAATTAACAAGTAATTCAAGAAAATAAAATAACACACTCTGTGGATTGAAGCTGCTGTATTAGTCGCCTTATATACTAAATGAAAGGTTTAAAGCTGGGGCTTTCAAGGCCAATTCGACCAGTCAAAAAATAACCCACGCCATTGACACGTGTGCGTGGTTGACTTTTACTCAATCATGCAACCGGGTTTAATTTCATGGGTTGCTTTGATTGGTCGAATTGGCCTTTGAAAATCAGCCCCGTCGTTTCATGTTTGTGATGTCTGTGCCGTCCCATCATCATTACATCATCATTGAATTATAATCCATCCTTAATTAAGTTAATTAAGTATATGTATACCTACAATCTGAATGGAGATATATACGGTATTTGTGCTGTCCTTAATTAAGTTAATTAAGTATATGTATACCTACAATTTGCCACAACACTCGAGTGGAAATATATACGGTATTTGTGCTGTCCTTAATTAAGTATATGTTGTGACGTCACCCCAAGCATATCTTCTGGGCGGTCTAAGATGGCGTTTGCCACGTTAGGCCTCCCTTCCGGAGATGTATGTTTCGGGTTTCCTTTGGGCTTACTTGGATGTGAAGGCAACCAAGGAGTTCCAAAGATGTGTTGTCGTATATATGTAACCTCTAGGTCATTTCACGTAAACATACCCTCTTGTGATTCTAACCCGTTATTTGACGAGTTAGATTCACTCTTAGGGGAATATGTTTCCGGTGAATGTAAATATAAATGACCTAAAATAAATAACATCCATGGATGTAATTAGCTCTCCATCACATTTGGGTAGCCCCGTATGGTGTTCAAAAATGAATTACCGGCCAAATAGTGTCAAATCGAGATCGAAGAAATCTCAGAAAAAAAATGGAAATACTCATAGAAAGAACCCTATGAAAGACACAGTGGCCTATATCAAGGGGGCCAAATGACTGATAACCGCTCATCATGGTTGTTATTTATTTTTGTCTGCATTTATATTTATATATACAGACTGAATTTTAAAAAAGATATTTATATATACAGACTGAATTTTAAAAAAGATATTTATATATACAGACTGAATTTTAAAAAAGATATTTATATATACAGACTGAATTTTTAAAAAAGATATTTATATATACAGACTGAATTTTTAAAAAAGATATTTATATATACAGACTGAATTTTTAAAAAAGATATTTATATATACAGACTGAATTTTTAAAAAAGATATTTATATATACAGACTGAATTTTTAAAATATTAACGGCTCTTTTTTTTTGAAAAATGAATTAGAAATATGTATTATCATATATGAATTCTGAAATTATGAATAGCATCATAGTTGAAATTGCAAAATTGAAAAATCAGAATATTAAATTGTCAGATGGGTTAAATCCTGATCAAATCAAGTCGGATTTTCAGGATATAGAATACGGAGTTAGCACTAACAAGTATATGTTACCAAAGAAATATGCACTCATCAAAAAAATTCAAAATTCTATTCGAGACTCTCTTGCATTTTCCAGTGAAGTAGATGTGTTTGTTCCGTTATATACTATCGTGGAAGGAATACGAAAAGAATTGGGTAACGAATATGAATTGAAAAAGGAAGTTAATTCTAAAATTAGAAACTTACGAGCGTTAATTCAAGAAAATGAACTATTTTGATTGACCGGCCCTCAAAAGATTTTGTCAGACAGTAAAATCTCCTTGAGATTTTCATTTTTTTTGTCATTTTTTGATTGAATCAGTGAAAATATTTCACACTGCGAAAATAAAATAGAATCCTAACTTTTAAGAACTTTTTCCCATGTAAAATCGACTACTTGACTCTACGAGGTTTTTTGATGAAAATCGATGAAAAATGACCAAACATCACTGAAAACAGGCAAAAATTGATGAAAAATGGCTAAAAATCATCAAAAATGAGTTTTAACAGCTTTTCCTTATGGAAAATCCCATGTAAAATCGACTACTTGACTGTAAAATCTCTCTGAGATTTTCAACTGAAAACCACCAAAACTGTCAAAAACAGGCAAAATCAATGGATAAAAAATAAAAATATTTCACAGCAATAAAAAATTGGACCGTTAAGGATGGAATCATCGATGGGGAAAATTGTTTTGCAATTGAAAAATGGTTTCTGATTTCAAATAATGGTCAATGAAGCATTAACGACCCGATTGGCTCGTGAGCGACTAGATGCAATTAAGAAATTTATACCAATTCGCGACTCTGTCAGGAATAAACTGCAAGAACGACAGAGTCTTCAGACTGATTTTGCTGCAGGATCTGAAGAGTTGTTTAAACCAATAACTACAACAACGAAACAGATAGTGTCAACACTCTCTGAGCAAGGAAAAAAACAAGAAGAGACTTTTCTCCCTGTGTTAGAAAAAATAGCAAAAAGAACTAAACAAACAAAAAAATCATTAAAAACACTTCCAGTGGATATAGTAGCTACTTCACGGCAACAACAAAAAAAAGAGCAAGTACTAGAAGAACTAGGTGCTATTGCAAGAAAACAAGAAGAGGAAGAAGACGTTACTATATCAAAAATGTATTCACCGCAAAGTATATTTACAAACTATTCATACAACATAATTAAAAGTTTTAAAAATGACAATAATTTAATTAAATTTACCGTGTGGAATTTTCCACTCGATCAAAGAGAAATAGCTGTAAACAAAGAGTATAAAGAGTATATAAAAAACGACGAGAATTGGATAAAAAAATATACTTGGCAAACCGTGGTAGATTTAAAATCACAGAAGGTAACCGCAATGATTTTGAGAGTTTTAAAGACAAAGTATTGAGTAGAATAAATCAAATGAATATAGTAGTTAAAGAGGATGAAGAGGAGTTAACTGAAGATAAGTATTTAGGTAGCGGAATAGTTGAAAACACTAGCGTTACTTGTCCTGGTAACATTCTCAGTGATATATCACGGTTAGAAGTCCTCATCGGAGGGAAACGAGCCGGAAATAACTCACCGGAAATAATTAATGAAGCAGCTGATATCTGTAGACGATTATTTGCCGGTGGTATCATGGACATTAATGTATATCGAAAACTCATTGCTGAGTTAGTTGAAAATCACAAAGATGCCCATGGTTATTACAGCGATTGATCACTAATTAAAAAACTACTAGTTTTATAACAAGATGATTATACACTACAATCATGATAAACCAACCCTCGTCTATGTAGTTAATTCACGGTTTCCAGTTTATAGAGCATACTACGGAGATGGCCTCGGCAAGACCATTTTAGGATTCTTTTCAAGAACGGCCCCAAAAGTGATGCCGTTAGCTAAACAACTAGGAATGAAAGCCATTGATGTTATTCGTGATAAGGGTATTAGTACTGTTGGAGATCTTGCCGGGAAAGCGTTTTCAACTGCGAAGGATAAAATAACATCATTAGTGAGACAAAAAGAGAAACAGGTACCATTGCCATCTACAGCAGAGATGCCTGCGAGTGTCAGTAAAATTATAAATAACGCAGTAGATGAAAAACTAGCGTCGATGGTAAATCAAGAGGACCAAAATAACATGACAGCAAACATGATAGCAGGAAGTGGCTTTAAAAAACCACGACGAAAACGCTAGCGTTTTTCACGATGAAATGGAAAATCCGATTTAGACTCTGATAAATAGAATAAAATGTTCAAAAGGTCATCTGATCCAGCATTTGATATGGATGCCCCAGTGCGTAAAGATGATTCTGTACGCGATTTTCAATTTTATTCTTATCACGCAGTACAACCAGATCTCCGATCACGAATTGAACTTCAAGTTCATGATACCAGTAAATACTTTTTGCCTTGTGAAGCGTTTATTGAAGTAGAAGGAGAACTTGTAACAAATGATGCTGCACATAATGATCCACCATATGACATTAGCACAACTACCCGAGTTGGTTTTGTTAATAACGGTATCATGGCGTTTTTTGAAAGCGCTAGATATCTCATTGATGGAAAAGAAATTGAATCCATTGACCGTGAAGTTGATGTGGCTACAACAATCATAGGGTTAGCAAGATATTCTGATGATTATACAAGATCAGCGGGTCCATCTATGATGTTTGCAAAGGATATTACTGATAACGCTGAACACAACCAGTATTCTAGAGTCAAGGCAACACGAGCAACAGCAATTGATCCAGCACCAGCCGGATATGTAAGACCACCTGCTGAATTTGATGTCATAAATACTATTACTACTTACAATCTAGGATTTGCAACACGTGTAGCAACATTACAAGGACAGCGTCGACAATTTTCATGTGCAATTCCACTGCATCATATATTCGGATTCTGTAGAAACGTCCGAAAAGTTATTTATGGAGCTAAACACACAGTAGCACTTGTACGAAAGGGTACTGATAATGATGCAATATGGCGTGATGCTGCTGTTCCTGATGGTAAAGTCGTTTTAACAAAACTATCATTGTGGATGCCAGTGTTAACTCCATCAATCACAGCAGAAGGAAAATTGTTATCATTTATGGACCAAGGAGGAAAGTCGTTATTGAGTTGGTTATCAGTGACTACGGATACTAAACAAGACAATGTTAATGGTACATTCACATGGCACCTGGCATCAAAACAAGGGGTTTCAGCTCCACGTCATATATTTATTGCATTACAGAATAATGATCGAGTTGGTAATCAACAACGAAGTCATATGATATTTGATCAGTTAGGTGTTAGAGAGGTCTCACTGAGAATAAACGGACAACAGGAACCATCTGAAGATGTGCAACTTGATTACGGTCAAAATCATATTGCACGTGTCTATCATAACCTGTTGTCATTTATGGCACGTGATCAAAATGTGGATACCGGTTTGCAAATATCACAATATGATTTTAAAAATCTGTATCCGATTTATTACTTTTCGCTGGAACATCTCGACTTGGTGAGACAATCTGTCGTTGATATACACTTTAGAGCCCGTGTAACCCGTCCTGGTGCTGTTGCTAATTATAGAGCGGTTGCTGTCATTCTCAGTGATAAATCAATGCTACTTGAAGGTGTTGGTGGAAGAATGAGAGTGGTAGATGCACCAGTGGAAAATATGTAATTGAAAATCCGAAGGATATTTCCATTGAATGGTTTTACGATTTAGAATCAATCAATTATGTATAACATGTCATATAGTGTTATTAGTGTTGCGTTAACTCCTGGTCAAATCAAAAAATTGCAATCAGAATCGGCTAAAAAATGTGGAACCACAATCACGTTGAAACCTAATCAAATGACTGGTGGTGCAAATAAATTATCGCTGACAACTCGTCAAGTGAAACATTTCAATGATGCTTTCAAGGATAAAAAGGGGTTCAGATCACACTCTCTTCGGCTGCTATCAAAAATATGATAAAAACAGGTGGTATATTTCCGTTGTTTGCTGCAATACCAGCATTGGTTGCGGCAGCAGCCCCAGCAGTAGCAAAAGCGGCCGCATTGGGGGTAGTTGGAGGCTTGGGAACAAAAGCGGTACAGAGCATTGCTGAATCATATGAACCGAAGAAAGGTCGAGGGTATAAAAAAAAGGGAAAGGGTCTAAGACTACCAGGAACCCCGTATTCATGGTACAGCGGAAAGGGTCTAAGACTACCAGGAACCCCGTATTCATGGTACAGCGGAAAAGGTCTAAGACTACCAGGAACCCCGTATTCATGGTACAGCGGGAGATCCGTTCACGGATCAGGCCTGAGACTACCAGGAACGGTTTATTAATTGAGGAGTCTATGGTTCCCATGTCTAATTTTGATTTAATGGATGCGGCTAAAAAACTAGTGATTAAAAATTTCAGAGGTGTTTTTATGAAAGATCAATTACCACATCAACCAAACAAAACTGAAACAGGTATTATTAATCTCGATAACAGCACCGGACCTGGAACTCACTGGGTTGCATACGCTATTGATCCACGTGGGATTGTCGATTTTGATTCATATGGATTAGCCCCACCAAAAGAGTTTATGCGTTATATAAAACAATTTCCAATGAAGACTTGGTATTCTACGCTACCAACACAACAAATCAATGACCCACCAATATGCGGCAGTGAAGTATTAAATGTCCTTGACGCTATTTCAGCATCTAGAAAACCACCTCATATTGTCGTTAATGACTACACTAGTAATCGCTTTTTAGAGAGAGATATATAAAATATCATGATTGATATTTGGGGAAGACCTCTGAAACCCAAACCCGATGACACTGCAACTCCTGATTCTATCAAGGATATAAAAAAAAAATTAAAGATGAAATCGCTGAGACTTTGAACTTAACAAGTGTTGACCCGAATGAAATAGTTGTATTTCAAGACAAACAGGGTAAATTGAAATCTAGTAATATTTCTCTGGATGATATTTTAGTTAAACAACAAAACGCAATCGAGAACACCGTTGCGTTATTTTCCGATCAGGGTAAATTGAAATCTAGTAATATTTCTCTGGATGATATTTTAGTTAAACAACAAAACGCAATCGAGAACACCGTTGCGTTATTTTCCGATCAGGGTAAATTGAAATCTAGTAATATTTCTCTGGATGATATTTTAGTTAAACAACAAAACGCAATCGAGAACACCGTTGCGTTATTTTCCGATCAGGGTAAATTGAAATCTAGTAATATTTCTCTGGATGATATTTTAGTTAAACAACAAAACGCAATCGAGAACACCGTTGCGTTATTTTCCGATCAGGGTAAATTGAAATCTAGTAATATTTCTCTGGATGATATTTTGATACGGCAGCGCGACGCCGCTGAAAACTCTATTGCGCTGTATTCCAACGACGGACGACTTAAACCAGGCGCACTTGTGTCTACGATCACAGACACGATTGCCACCCACAACAAGATGATTATCACCAACAACCGCATGATTGCCGACAACGACAACAAGATTACCACCCAAGACAACAAGATTACCACCCACAGCCGTGAGCTGGATGATCATATACGAAGTTATAATGCTTTTTGTAGAAATATCATTGATAAATTTATTGGAACCCCGTTAGATAAAATTGAACTAAAACTCCCTGATATTAAAAAATCCATCGATGAGACGAAAACTTTCATCGAAGACATCAAAGGGGATGCAACGAGGATGATAACAGCCATTGAAAAAACAAAAATTCCTCATGAGAAAACCAACAACTTAGTATACACGATCCGACACGGATCATTTGCGTGGACACCTACAAACAACACATTATATATCACTGCAACCGTCAAGGGTATTTATCGATTAACACTGGTGAAACCATGGCCTCAATTTAATATATCATCGTCGAGTTCATCCGGGGTCAACAATACGATTTCAACGATCATCGACAAGGGTACAACTGAAAAGTTCACTATAACAACTACTGATAGAACTTTGATTGGGGTTTCAACGACGTGGTATGTGGAATTCGTAGCGGATTTAAGTAAATCGTAATTGAAAACGATAGCGTATTTAAAATAAAAATGATTTCATCATCGCAATATCGCTATGATCAGGTCAGAGAGTATCAAACTAGACTCAAAACCTTGTCTGAGGAGTATGAATTGAAAATTAAAAAATACCGCAGGAGAATTACCGCAATTGATGTTACTGTGTACGCTGTGAGTGGTGTAATCACCGGAGCTGGTATTATACTGTCTTCAGTGACAATGATGGCTCCGATAGCTGTTCCAATTTGCATTTCTGCGGCAACAACAATCGCTGGAATAATTTCAATAATCACAAAAAAAATATCCTCATGCAGCCAACGGAAACTACAAGACTACATAATTCAATTTCATGTTGTGTCTACTGCATACTCGCAATTATCCTCATTGATATCGTCATCTCTCGATGATACAATTATATCAGAGAGTGAGTTTTCAGCGATGGTAGATATATATGATTCTGCGATGTCAAAATTAGAAATACATCATGAATATAATAACAATGACAACACAGATGGAATTACTTCAACAAATAGTGGAGAACACAAACCCAGTACAAACAAGCATGATCTCAATAACCTCAACGAATCCAGAATTCAGTGTGAATTTCCCCTCTCCAGTCCCAGTGAAGGAGATAGCGCTAGCAAAATTACGAGTATACCACAGTTGGCCAAATATTAGGTCAAAATCATTTGGTGGTCAACAACCCAATAATTCACTGGTATTTGCAAATAAGAATAAACCCGACGGTACCCCAGACTGGAACGTTGTTTCCATACCAACCGGATCATATCAAATTGAACAAATCAATGATGAGTTCGCGCGTAGAATAAAATCGATTACTGGAAAAGAATCAAAAATAGCTATAACAGTTCATGTGCCGACACTATCATCTGCCATTGAAATAAGCACAGAGGGTTATGTCGTAGATATCTATCAAAGTTCTATTAGAACCGTACTGGGATGGCCTGAAATCCCACCCGGGGGAAAAACCGTTAAATTACCAGAACCACAAAAAACCGATTATATCACAGACAGGATAAAATCTAATAATCCAATAAAGAGTTATAGATATTATGATAAGTCGTATTTTTTCATTAGAGTAGAATATGATGAAAAAATAAAACTTATTCATCATCTTGCTAACCGGGATAAAATCACTGAAAATTTCACAGCTTTCAATAACGATATTTCGTTGTTGTTTATATCACTTAGATCCGGCACTCTCACCCGAGGTGAATTTATCAGTGTCGTAGAAACATGTAACAAAATCATCAATGACATGGAAACATTTCATTCACAAATTATTCAAGAGGTATTAGGTGACAGTAGTCCTAAAACAAGAGATTTATTTGCAATAGACTATAAGATCCGCATAAGAGATATTCCAACATTCAAACTACCAGGATATAATCTCTTAGAACTACAAAAATCTCTCGATGATGCCATCGATGAAGGTTTCAAAAAAATCCATGATACGTGGAAAAAAACACCATCACAACCACAAACAACTATCCTCAAACATAAAAATGACCCAGATGGTGGTGGCAGGCATATTGCTCCGTTCAATGTGAATATTTCAACGGTGATTGCGCTCAATTTAGTATGTGATGTGATCGAAGGAAGCTATCAAATAAATTTAGAACGATCAAATCAAGCTCAGCAAGGATATATTTTGTATTCATTTGCACCAACAGCCCCTCCAGGATTTTTAATAATTGAGTCCCCGGTGAATCCAGTCTATATGCGATGTCATAATAATTCATTAACCAGAATTAATTTCAAACTCACAGATCAGTCTAATAATCTGATTGATTTACAAGAGGAGGTTTTACAAATTAGTCTATTTGTGAAATCATAAATGATTTTCGTCCTAAGGACTGGATCAAATATTCGGTTAAAATCACCGTAAACCTAGAACTGAAAGTTCTAGCAGCAGAGGGGGTGAGTGACAACGACGTTGCGACATCAACGAAAACGCGAATGTTTTCAGACAAGGGTCGGAGACTTATTTTTTCGCGAGAAGGGTCTAGTGTTATTTTGGAGGGGGTATAATCAAAAATAAAAACAAAAAAAAGTTGTCTGATTCGCCCCCTCTGCTGCTCCTCTACATACCTGTGTATATTTCATCCCAGCTAGAAGATGCTATGCTCTCTATTACATAAGAACGATATTGTGTTTACGTCATTCGACAGAAAGATCTAAGCTCATAGTCACTGCATTGAAAATATGCCAATGTATAATTTTGAAATCTACGTGGCTTACTAACCTACATCTCTTGATGAGCTGTCAAAACAGCATTTAATATACTATGCCTTTTGCTTATAACAGCATTTATTTTTATTCCATTAATATACAGTTGTGATTTATAAATAAATGAAATTAATCTTAATATATTTAGGAAAATTACTTTAATAAAAATTAGTGAAAAATTACTTTAATACAATTGAGAGAAAATGTCAATCTTATTACTTTTACCTAAAATTCTGTCCTAAGATATATATACCCTAGCCACTTTTGTATTTATTGTCGTAGCTATAAAGCAGAGTTTATAACATTTCCGAATAATTGTTTTGTTGTGGTTCGGGTAGTGAAGTGGAGATCGTCGAATATACACACACATATATATATATATATATATATATATATATATATATATATATATATATATATATATATATATATATATATATATATATATATATATATATATATATATATATATATATATATATATCGGTAGCTTGGGGCTATATGTTTCCTCTTTTGCCAAAGGCATACATTAAGTGCATGATGTTTTTGTATGTAGAGTGGATTTTTATGTTTCCTGGTAACATCCGATCTGGACTTGTAGCGGGACATTGTATGCTTTTTTATTTGCCCTACAACTGACACCTTTGTAACTCGGATAACCAGTAATTAAATGTTGTACGGTTTTTGGTGTGGGCCAGTGTGGGAAATGTATGCTCTCTATTTGTGCTCCAGGCATATATTAACCAAAGCCACGTGCTTAAAGTGTTTTTCACGTTTTAAGTATGTTATTGACTTTAGTATCGTGTGGATTGGTAACACTGGAGGCGGATGTTTTTGTCCACTTTTTTTTTATTAGGCATAGTTTTCTGTCTTTTGGACTGTTATCCCATTCTCATTGCCATATGGCATTAATGTTTCCCCTGATTACAATGTATAGTTCTTGAGCGCTGTGATTCAATTATTGGGTTGTAGGTTCGCTTAATCTGCCTTTCGCTTCTTGGTTGGCCTTTTTTCGTTACCAGGTATGTTTATATGTAATTGGGCCGACATAAAGTATATAAACATTGTTTTGTTTTTCCAGGGTCTTGAGATTATTAGTATAGTTTCAGCATATTGTCCCGACTGGAGTAATGTCCTGATAGCAAGGATTGCATCACGTTAAATGAGTCGTTAATAACAACTGCGTTTTCGGTGTTGGATCTCTCACTCATTAGTTAGCTAGACTGATTACCCCAAATTATACTCAATATATGGAACAGTTATTATTTAGTCTCGCCCCCCCCCCCCCTCTCCAGCTTGATGTCCTACTCTGGTATCGCTGGTGCTGCTGCTGCAGTTAATTTAGGGGTCAGAGGTTTGATCCGTACTTATAGAAAGCGGTGTAATCCTTGTATTTTTAATGAACTTCTGAGAGAACCCTGGTATTGAGTTCTAGGCGTGAGTCCTGTTTATTGTACTCTGTGAAGGCATTGAAGTTTATGTTTGCGACATTACAATGCCATGGCTTCGGGTTCGGGCATTGTATGCTATCTGCTTTGAGATCCGGTACTTCGAGTTACCTTTGAAGGTCATGTTTTGTCCTCCTATCATGGTGTAGATGGGAAGAATTTGGTCTGTACGAGCTTATATCTGCTGGATTGTTTCCCTGATTTAACGAGTTGAGATTATGTTAACGCTTTTTCGATCATTTGGGATGACCCCCGATTGTTGGATTTTTTTAAAGTAAACCTACAATCGCCAGTTATGTGCTCTCTGAGAGATTTCTGTAGACCTCTTATTCTTGAGTGTTCTCTTCAGGAGAGGTGATTGTCTTTTAAGACTTAGCGCCTTTATCCACTCATGGATAGTAAAGTCTGCATTTAAGTAACTGGAATGGTCGCCCAGGTAAGTGAATGATTGGGGATGTGTTTGCTCGATATTGTCTCTTATGTTTATGAAATGTTTTTTGGAGTGGTTGACGTTGTTCCTCATATTAGCGAAGTGTGAGGCAATATTGATGGCTTTGTCTTCCTTGATGGTTGACGATATTATATTTTGGGGCTAAAAAGTTGCTTTATACCCTGATTTTCTTGATTTGGTTCCACACTTATTCGGATATAACTTTGTAATTAAGGACTAAGTGATATTGCCTCAATGGCGGTGAACATCACATTCTTTTCAATCCATTCGACTTTTGTGTATGCCTGAAAATCTGTAGAATGTCTGGAATGCCTGAATCGATTTCGACAATGTTTACAAATGTCTAATGATTTGTTTATATTTATCATTTCACAATGGTACAGACTGCATGATTGTCCTCACTCCTGTTTTGGGTATGCACACCTCTGATATGGAGGAGAAGTCTGATTCCTTTATTCTGTCCTATATATATATATATATATATATATATATATATATATATATATATATATATATATATATATATATATATATATATATCTGCAGGGAGAGAGAAATTTTAGTATGAAACTAAGTATCAGAAGAACATGGACTTCGTCATCATCATCATAAACATCATCATCATATCATCATCATCAGTATCTTGACATTGCGTGGTCGTTGAGACACTATGCCGCTGATCATCTGAACAATTCCCGCCACTTGTCTCCATCATGTGTTAATCCCTGTGTCTCCTGAAAAAATTACTTGCTCCATTCTGTGTTGTTGTCAATCCTCCTTTGTCTCTGTCTACCTCTCCATCTTCCACCTTGAATGCTGCTCTGCAGCACTGTTGTGGCTATACTGTTGGCTCTAGTGACAAGGCCATATCATTTCAGCTTTCTCTTTGTGACAGTGGTGAGAAGGTCTTCATAATGGCCTACTTTTTGCCTGATGGTGTTATGCACTTCATTTGTGATGAAGGCCTTGTAAGAGATGCCAGAGTCGGTTCTGTAGCATCTCATTGGAGGTGCCTGGATTCTTCATAATTCGAATGTCTGGGTCCATGCCTCATATGAATACAAAACGACTGAGATGACTAGTGCTCTTAATAGTCTGATTTTAGTTTTGAGACCTATTCTTGTCTCTCCAGATGTGACGTAGCTTTATCATAGCTGCAATTGTTTGTGCTGTGCATGACAAAATGTCTGCTCTTGATCTCTCTTCTTTGATTATGGAACCAATATATTTGAATTGGCCCACTGTGTCCAGTTTCTGTCTTCTAACCTTACTCCTGGTTGAGATTTGTTTGCCACTATTTGTCAGCAGCTTTGTCTTCTTGGCGCGTATCTCCATGTCACATTTTGGAGTCTGTTTCATCCAGGTTATTGACTTAGGTGGCAAGCTCGTCTTCCCTACCTGCTAGCCCATCAATGTCGTCTGCAAAGCTGAGGTTGGTGATGTTACTCCCTCCAATGCGGACTGCCCCACAGTGTTTTTACACGGTTTCGCTGATGATGCGCTCTAAGTAGACGTTGGAACGCTTGGGTGACAGGAGACATCCTTGATGTACTCCAGCTCTTGTCTTGAACCAGTCTCCCACAGAACCTGAAACAATTACTACACTGGTATCCTTGGCATACAGTTGCTTGATGATATTGGTAAACTTATGACCCATGTTATACTTCTTCATTGTAGCCCACATTGTCTCGTGCCACACTCTGTCAAAAACCTTTTGTAAACTCTGGGAACACATGATAGATGTTTTATTGATGTTGCGGGTACATTTCATAAAGAACCATGAGATTGAATATTTGTTCTGCTGTGCTTCTTCCACTCAGAACCCTGTCTGTTCTTCAGGGATTATTTATTTTGCTTGTGGTTTCAGTCTGTTCAAGATGACTTTCAGCATGACCTTACTAGCATCGCTGATCAAACTGATAGTTCTGTAATTTTGGCACGGCTGGATATTGCCTTTTTTTTGGGGGGGGGGGGCGCTATACTCAGTGACTGGGTCCACTGTCGTGGCCATTCACTTCTCTGCCAGATATTGCTGCAGTTTGTGTAAGTTGCTCTAACGCTAACACTGATTATTTCTGACTCCACCTCCTTTTTTAGAACAGGGAAGACATCATCATTTGTGCATATATATATAATGCATATTGTTTGGAACGTCAAGCACATTTGGGTCTCCTGTGGATGGATGGTTGTAGAGTTCATTACTATACTCAGTCTACCTTTCTGCAATGTCACTTGCGTCCGTGAGGCATTTTCCATTTTCGTCTTGAATGGTACTGACTATTGGCTGCTTCTGTCTGGTGAGGTCTTTTGCAATTTGGAATGCCTTGTTGCTGTTATTCGTTATCAGATTGCTATCTATGTAAGTGTTTTTCCAATCCAATCTTATGTTGCTTTCTTCAAATTTTTGGTTTGATATTTTTGTTTATTTCTCGGTACTCCATTGCCCCTGTTGTGTGTCTGGTGTTTTAGAGGTTTATTAAGGGCATCACACAGATTCAGAATCTCTTCCGTAACTCAGGAGGTTTTCATTGGGCGATGGAGGCCAATTATGTTCTTGGCAGCTGTTGTCATGTCTGTGTTGAAAGTGTATGTCATCACTGGCAAGAACTTAAGAAAATAAAAAAACATATACAAACCTTATCAGCATAATGAATTGGGAATCGTTAAAACACATTTATTATTATAATCATTATTATTATTATTATTATTAGTATTATTATTATTTTTATTGAAATTATTATTATTATTATTATTGAAATTATTATTATTAATTTTTGAAATTATTATTAGTATTATTATTATTATTATTATTATTATTATTATTATGTCCCTTCAAAAACAACAACAGCAAATACTAATACTGCCGCTATTGCTAGGTTTTCGTCTTATTCATTACTATTATAACTATGACCTCAACCTATCATAGTATTCCTTCTTCTTTTACTATTACTACTACCACTGCTGAGCCGACAACCATTATTACTTTTACTTTTACTACTTATCTGTTGGCATCATTAATTGAAGAATGTACCATATATAGTTCTGCGTCAGAATAATCCAAATAGGTACACTTGTCATATGGTTTTCCTTGATTGGTTCAAAATAAGTAAATTTTTCGTTTGATCTGTTTTAGATTGGTTCAAATTGGTATATTTTTCCTTTGATCATTTTAGATTAGTTCAAAATAGGTACGTTTTTCCTTTGATCTTGTTTAGATTGGTTCAAAATAGGTAGCTAATATATCAGTTTCTTCATTTCAGTTCTAGCGTCGGTCCTTGTGGGTATATCCATTGCCCTACCCGTCTCAATGATGTATGTAGGTAAGAATGCCATTGTATTGCCTCTTTTCCTCTTGTTAGTTCTAGTGTCGGTGGTTGTGGGTAAATGTAATATCTATGGGTAGGAAAGTCATGTATTAAACACGTCACACATTAATTCAGCTATGTATGAGAGAGAGAGAGAGAGAGAGAGAGAGAGAGAGAGAGAGAGAGAGAGAGAGAGAGAGAGAGAGAGAGAGAGAGTCACACTGACCATTGATACAATATTTTATCCAATAACTTCAACATTAACAGCCCCGGCCGAGTCATACCAAAGACTTACAAAAATGGTACTAACAGCTGCCTCGCTTGACGCTCAGCATAAAGAGGTTAGTGTTAGGACTGGTCGGCCTGGTGTCAGGATAATGTGACTGGGTGAGACATCATGCTACATGTCTGCGGCATGATGTCTCAGTGCTAGACATCACTATAAACTACCTCACTGCAGACATCGTAGCGATATAACTGAAAAATTGTTAAAGCTACGTTAAAAATCCTAATCAAACAAACAAACAAAAAATCAACATTAACAGTGAATTGGATTCAACTATAAATAGTGTCAGTTGCTCAGAATTTAAAGAAACACAAACTATTCCAAAACTGAATCAACAGCCAGTATACGAGGTATTTTCCAAGACCTAGGGATAACAATATCCTGGTGACAAGCAAGACGCTTGCCGTACGTCGAAATGTATTCGCCACCAAGCAATATGACAGCTACAACGCTACCGTAACGACTGATTTTGTGTCTCGTCTTTTCATGAAATTCCTTAAATTTTCACTGTTTGCGTCACTTTTTATTGTATCAACATGTTGTTAAATATTTTGACTACATGACATTCAAGCTTTCTTTGACTGATGGCGCTTTACTCTTTATTACATAGGAACCATACAGAAAGTTAGACCCAAGCTCTTAGTCACTGCCTTGGAAATCTGCCAATGTATTATCTTGAACCTTACAGCTTGCAGAATTTTATTTCTTGCTGAGCAAACTTTATATTTCTTGCTGAATTAGCGAAAGAGCCGTAATGTATAATGCCTTTAGTAACATCATACATTTATTCTACACAACAATGTACGTTGCCCTTCTGCTTGCAACATGTATTTTCATTCCATTAATATGTATCGTTGTGATTTAGAAATAAATGAGTAAAACATCACTTTAATACAATTTAGAGAAAATGTCAATCTTATTACCTTTACTAAAAATTCTGTCCTAATATATGCACTTACCAATCCATGTTGTTCGCTTAAAATTATACAAACAGTTTTACAAGATGTTCATGTATTATTTTATTACATAAGCAATAGCAAGACGTTCTATATTTCCAGAAGCGAAAATATACCTTTCCAAAACATAACGAATCAGAAGTCTACTCTGCCACACTGCACACTTTGTTAGAACTTTTCCCAGTATTTGTTTCTGCATTGTAACGCTGTCTACCGTAGGACTTGTTCCAAATTAGAACTGATGAAAGTTGAGTTTTCCAGTAAAATATGTATTGATTGTTATTTTAATATGATATCCATCGATTAATTCTGACAATGAAATATATCAAACAGTTTGTTTCTATTTTTGCGAGTGATGACCTTCTTTACTTAAGGAATACAGGCCTCCCCATTTATGTCATAAACACATTTGTTTTAATGCCTAGCGTTTCAGAATGAATACGACATTGATCAAGAAGCTAATTGTCCATGATAATTATAACTTCATCTGTTTCATTTGTCTTTGCAAAAGCGGTGTGTCTATATTATATTTACATATTTATTTTGATTGTCATTAAAGCTAAACGTGAAGGCTGACGAATACTGCCTTTTGTATCTTAGCTATTTTAATTTAATTGGAGACAAATGGTTGAGAAAAAATAGTGGTCGGTGTTTGTACCAAGACGTGGAAATCCCAGTTGATTCGTTACATTATTAGTCTCCACGCTCGGCATAACGTTTTCGTGAAACGAAAAATAATTGCCGAACTCCAGATTAAAATCGCACATTAGAATTTAAAACAATGTACTTTCACAGACCTTACTTCGCTCCAATACTCACTTCATTTCCGAGAAAGGTATATTACAGGTTTTACAAGCCAATCTTTAGAATATATTGCATTTCGCATCGAAAGCATCTTTAAGCAACCGATAATGGTCATATCGCAAGTTGGAAATTGCACTAAAATGGACACACGTTAACGTTTAAAGATCGCAATGTGCAGAAGGCAGGCTGACAAAGCTGGATATGCATATCCCTTTCAGAAGGAAGTACAAAATCGTTAATACACAATTAAGGAACATTTTGTGCTCTGAAATAATTAACAGATTATAACCTATACAACTAGAGTAGAGATCACTAACATAGTGTGATTTCACTAGAGCTCTCAGTAAGTGAAGTGTTGACGTGTTAGGTAAGTATTGAAGCACGACTGTTTCCTCCACCCCTCGTACTCGTCTGCTCTCCTTTATTTCGGTGACAAAGTTTGAAGTTCCCCTCACGACATAAATCCTAGCAGTATCTCACATCAAATTGTACATGGGGAACAAATTTACAATTTCTCTTTTGATGCAGAGATATTTAAAAATTGAATGTAGATGCTGAAGGAACAAATCAATATACCACATAATAAGTAAAGGGACAGATTTCGAAACTGCTGAAGTTATCACCAAGTGTAAAATTTTAAAAATAACAAGAATAAAACTGAGTGTTGTCAAAAGCTGTTAATTCTGAATAATGAATACAGTGTAGCCACATCAGTTTATTGGATTAGCAGGAAGTACAATGTGATAGATATTGATGGCATACATCCTCATTCACATGCCCATAGTTGTTTTAGATGAGATTTTATTTGTAGGAGGAGAGAACTGTATCGGTGCTGTTTTCATTATCACATCGTAATGTCTCCTAAGATTACATTCGACATGAAAATGGTAATAAGATGTTTTGAAAGCATTCATATAGTACAAAACATAGGGCATTGTGGCTAAACTGAGTTACATGGAACCACCATTAAATTGTCACAAATGTTGAATTAAACTGACAAGGAACAGGTGGCTTGTTTGAAAGTAATTATATTTTATTAAAATCGATGAAAATTGCATATAAATATATGATAACTATATCTCTATAAGCAATTTGCACACTTGAAATACAACCAGTATGTCAATTTGACGTGTGACGCAGTTTGTTATGCCGCCACTGTGGTAAGTTTTTTTTATGGTTTGAGTAGGATGCTCCCGTTATTTTATTTAAATTCTTATAGAAATCCAACCCAGTCTCGATGTTGTAGGAAGTGAAATTTGTAATTCAAAAGTCACAGGATAATAATTACCCAATCGCTTTTCTTCCTCTCGACCAAGTGATAGCCTATAGCATCTTTTCATTTATAGTGTTATATAGCTTTTCCACCTGTCCTTTTTTCTACTCATCAATATATATATATATATATATATATATATATATATATATATATATATATATATATATATATATATATATATATATATATATATATATATATATATATATACACATGTAAAAGTCGTTATCTTGCTCCATGACTCTAAATATATTCTGATTCCCACTTCGAAGTATTGGACCTGATATTCCTGAGTGTGAATACAAGGAGCCATGCATTGTGTCATGGCTTAATTTTAAAAAGATACAAAATTTCCAGATCTAAAATGTCCTAAGTCATGCAAAATAAACTGTCACCCCCATGGAATTATATTTTATTGATAGGATTATCTATTTTTGTTGCATGTCTGCCATGTAACATGTGAAACAAATAAACACATGTAGCTGATCATGTATACATAACCACTATTAGTGTTATATATATATATATATATATATATATATATATATATATATATATATATATATATATACATATATATATATATATATATATATATATATATATATATATATATATATATATATATATATATATATATATATATATATATATATATATATATAATCTCATGTTATTACACCCATTTATTGAACAATAACACGACAACCAGACGCATCTATATCCATTACACTCCTACTTAGTGTATTTATTTGTTTGCTTGATTAGGATATTTAACGTATCTTTAACAATGTTTCGGTCATATCGCTATGATGTCTGCAGTGAGGTAGTTTACAGTGATGTCTAGCACTGGGGCATCATACCGCAGAATGTATCACCCAGTCACATTATCCTGAGACAAGGCCGACCAGTCCTAACACTAACCTCTTAATGCTGAGCGCCAAGCGAGGCAGCTGTAAGTACCATTCTTTGGTATTACTCGGTCGGTGATATAATCCACGACCTCCTGTTTGCGCGGATGACGCTTTAACGACTAGGCACCGAAGCGGTTCCTATTAATTGTATACACATATTCAAATATCCATGCTTTGTTATATCCTTACATCCATATCTATCCTTACATCAATATCAACTAATTGTACACACTGCAACCGTTTGTCTAAGTTACAATCCAATTCAACAGTTGTAAAATATAGCATATCACATTAATAAATGCACTAGTTTACTTCGAAGTAAACAAACAATTACGAATAATAATATTAATTCTGACCACGAGGTTGCAATCTACATAATTATTTACATAATCATAGCTCATTTCTTAAATACATATGCAAATTAAAATCTTCAAAGTAAATTCTACGTAAAAACGATTTATGGTGTTGACTTATGCCTATTACACATAATTGCAACTACAATGCCGTAATATTCTGCAACAATCGAGCATATAACGTATTGACCATTACGAAGCTCAGCCTAAGACTTTTCTAAATTTCCCGACTAAATTACGAGTGGCTTACCCGGAGTGTTACTTTGTAACTTCCGATCAATATATTCGGGCAATTAGTAAGTCCCTAGCTCAAAACGACTAATATTAATTTTGCATTGAAATGGTGACCAAACCCTCTCTCAATTCCGATTGGATGTTGCTTCAACGCTGTTTTAATCAACTTAGCACACAATGCTCCGGAGCGATCTGCAACGTGTTGAGATTTACGACGCCTATAAGAGTCTTTTCATTTTTCAAAATATTTCAAATACAGCAAAACTGGGTTCTAGTTTTAAGAAGTGGAGCAAATATAGCCACTGTGTCTAACATATATACATGGCTTCTAACCATTTTTTGTTCCCCTGACGTACGCAATTCTGGGTAGGGCAACGTGATCATCAACATCCATAAAAAGGGCACCATATACTTTTCAAAGATAGAAAGATTATCAAGTGCATATGTGTATCGATATGTATTGTATAGCATGTGGTGTATCGTGAATCGTATCGATACGTGGCACAGGTGTATCGTTTTACCGTTATATATTACCAAGACACAATCAATTTAACGACATTATACATTATTCTAAATATAATAACGACATTAAACATTACGAATTAAGCAATCAGTTAATGGGTGTTGTTAAAATGCATAAACTTTCTCGCCACTATCTTGATCACGTTCACATGACGTGATGAAGAGTGCACAAAAGTCATGTGAACGTGATCCAATTCCAACTTTACTGCTGCTTGAGAGCTTAGAGCCAATATCGCCTTCACTAACTGATGTTATTAATATATCTCTCATCTGGAAAATTACCATTATGTTTCAAAACTGCCATTGTAAAGCCTCTGCTGAAAAATAAAACAACAATTGACCATGACTATTTACAGAACTACCGCCCAGTTTTTAATATCCGGTTTTTATACAAAATCTTAGCAAGAGTTATTCTAAACCAATTTGTATCTCATTTGAATTCAAACAGTCGTTCTAGCAATGTACAGTCTTCATATCGCACTTACCACAGTGCTGAAACTATTATTTTTAATGGCATTATCTCTACTTTGGATGGTGGAAAGATTACAGTATTCACCCAGACACAATATATCACGATACACGACTTCACCGTCTTCAGCGTGTATAATCCATTCAAAAGACAGCCTTACTGTGAATTAAGTCCTACTTGGTCAACAGGACACAAAGTGTATCTCGAAATGGAATACACTCCAACCCAGTTCATCTATGTTGTAGTTTTGCACAAGGGTCTGTTCTCGGACCTGTTCTCTTCATTCTATACCCTCAGTCGATCTCAGGCGTCATATATCATCACTCAAGGTCTCACCAATTGTACGCTGATGACAACCAAATACACAAGTCTAGCCACCCAACTGAAGTTAATGTTAACATCCAAGGAGTACAGACGTACATGTCTGATGTGAAATCATGGATGATATGAAACAAGCTGCAGATGAATGGGGATAAATCTGAGGCCAATCGGATCAAAACACAGACTTTCTCATTCACATCCTTTACCTCAATCAATAAACATTGCAAAAAGATGTCATGAACATATGCAAGGATGCATATCTTGAGCTGAGACGCATCACCTCCATTCGCAAATGTATTCAGTTGATGCCACTGAAATACGTTTGTGTTCGTTAGTTCTTTCAAGACTGGACTATTGTAACTCAATTATGTCTGGTTCGTCTCAATATCTATTCCAGCAACTCCAAAATGTTCAAAACACAGATGATTGGATCATCTTTATGAGTACCACGATCGGAGCACACCTTTCCACTGCTCTGTTTCCAGCACTGGATATCCATTCCATCCAAAATCAAACACAAAATAAATATGTTCTCTATGCTACGTTTAACTGACGGACTCCAGTCTAGCATACATATTCGCCCTACCTCACCTTAGTACTGCCTCCAGTACACGCACACTAAAATCATGCTTCAAATGTCATTGTTTATGGATAATTAGTTTTATACATGAATAACGAAGATTGTCAGCAGCAGAGAGGTCGAACAGACCACCTTTTCCCGACAAAAAATTAAATCGTATTTTAACCAAAAAAAATAAGTCTACATTTAGCAAACGGAGACTTTACGATTTTTCAATCAATTTTGGTCGCAACGATGTGGTCATCACCCTCTCTGCTGCTACAAGTTAACAAAAAATAATAAATGATTTCAACCAAATATTTGATCGAGTTTTTAGGACGAAAATCATTTATGATTTCACAAACAAACTAATCGCTAACACCTCAATTAAATTATTTGACTGGTCGGTGAGTCGGAAATTAATTCTCGCTAACGAATTATTATGGCATCGCATGTAGACAGGATTAATTGGGTTTTCAATAATTAGGAATCCTGGAGGAGCTGTTGGTGCAAACGAATAAAGAATATATCCCTGCTGAGCTTGATTTGATTGCTCTAGATTAATTTGATAGCTTCCTTCAATTGCTTCACATGTTAAATTGAGCGCAATCACCGTTGAAATATTCACATTATGCGGGGCAATATGCCTACCACCACCATCTGGATCATTATTATACCTGAGAAGGACAGTTGAATCTGGTTTTTGTAGCGCCTTGATATCGGTTCTTGTTAGTTCATCAGCGTTGTATTTGGGAAACTTGAAATTACGCAGATTGTCTTCTATGATATTGTAATCGGTTAGGAATCGTTGTTTATTGTCGCTGTTGTCATTAACTATTGTTTGAATAATTAGTTCATATATATATTCCATGTCAGATATAAGTTGATTTATTATTTCAACGTGTTTTTGCGATTTTGTTTTCCGTAGTTGTTCTAGTTGTGTTTCATATAATTGTTTAATTTCATTAAAATAACAACGGATGTCAGTTAGCGTAAATGAAATAGTAACAGATGAGTCGGCTGTTCTTTTAATGATAAAATCCCAATGCAATGTGTCTTTGTTGGTAAATATAAATCTATCGGCGATTTTTCCTTTTCTTATATCAGATAAATTATCTCGATAACTGGGATTGATTTCATGATATGATTGTACGTCTGTGGTTAAGTCGGTGGCGGATTTTTCCGGGGGTTTTTCAGGCCATCCTAACACTGTTCTTAACGAGCTGTTATAGATATCTACAGTGTATCCCTCTGTGCTTATTTCGATCAACGACGAGAGCGTCGGTTCATGAAGTTTAATAGCTATTTTTGATTCTTTTGCAGTGATTGATTTTATTCTACGCTTAATTTCAGCATCGATTTGCTCAATTTTGTACGACCCAGTTGGTAACGAAACAGTTTCCCACGCTGAAGTACCATCGGTTTTATTCTTATACGAGAACACCAGTGTGTTATTGGGTTGCTGACCGCTAAATGCAACAGATCTGATATTAGGCCAGCTATGATATACTCGTAATTTTGCCAGCGCGATCTCACGCACTGGAATCGGAGAAGGGAAGTTCACACTAAATTCAGGGTTTGTTGATGTTATTGATATCATGCTTGTTCGTATCGGAGTGGTATTCTCCGCGATTCGTTGAAGCAGTTTGAGTGACATTATTGTTAACGCTGTTTTCAATTTCCAATTTCAACATTGCGGAGTTATACAACTGGGTCATCGTGGAAAATTCAACATCGGATATGAACGAATTATCTATTGACAGCGAGATCAACTCGGATAATTTCGAGTATGCGTCAAATCCCTCCCGATACCGAGCTGTATAATCGACGAGTTTTTTCTGAGAACACGATGATAACGTTTTAGTTATCGCGGTGGCGACTGCCGCAATTGTTGTTGCCGCGGAGATAGCGATTGGAACTGCGATCGGAGCCATCATGGTCACCGTCGACAAAATAACCCCGGCGCTGGCCATCACACCGGACACCGGGTATACGATAGCACTCAGAAAGTGATTTCAAGTTCGCGGAAAATTCTTTCACGGTATCATATCGATATTGATGCGATTGTGATACCTCGGGGACTATTATCAGTTCAATTGATTTCGTCAATGTCATTACTATTTAAAACCAGCTAGTGTTTTCAATTATTCGATTGTGTACCTGGATTTATGGTCGATGGGGGGAATACCGGATACAAATTCTAGCGTCCAGGGCAGCGACTCCCTAACTCCTGCCGCTGGCCCGTCGGATGTAGTTATATCAATTCTAATAGGGGATCTTATTCGGTCAGGCGCTTCGGGTATCATATCGTTTATATACGTCACTGTGTTAACATCGCTTATATACATCGCCGGGCCGACTCCCAAATCAAATTTACGGCGATGTATTATTGTAAATCGATAACAACCCGGTATACTACCATATTTGCTGTGAAAATATAAACTATTTTCATTTCCATGGATCCAATTAAAGGTCCCACTGGCAACTGTGTATACGATGTTATCAACGGTTTTTACGCAGTGTGAAATTTTTACCTTATCGAGTCGTTCGATCATTTATGGAAAATCATCTTTGACGGCATTAACTGTTGTTTTACTTTCATCGATAGCCGCTTTATTTCAGCGAGAGTCATGACTGCCACAAGTGGGGTTCCCAAAAACTTATCGACGACGTCGTTGGCGGGTTTTTGTACCTTTTCGGACTTTTCTTTTAGTTTAAGAATATCGTCGTAAACGTCGAGATAGGTTTTATTGATTTCGGTATATTTTATTATCGTTCCATCGCGGCGTTTAAAAAATGAAAACAAAAGGAGGTTAAATCCAAAACCTTTTTGGGATTTATAATTCCCGTGGAGTTCAGAATATGTCGTCGTGATATTGTAACGTTTAGAAACCTCAAAGAACTTATTAGCAATTTCAATTGCGGTTTTTTGTTCGTCAATATCTTTTTTAACTTCAGCTAGGGTCGGGCCTGTCAGAGATGTGGTTTCAGACACAGGTGTTCTCCCCAAAAAATTATCCACGATGGTATTAAGTGTTGTTTGTCTCACCATAAACATATTAATATCTTTGAGAGTCATCGTAGATGTAGCTGGGACACCAAAGAAACTATTAGCGACGTTGGCATTGTGAGTATGCTTGCCAAAAAACTCGCTAATTTCAGCGAGTCATGCCTGCCACAAGTGAGGTTCCAAAAAACTTACCAACGACGTCGTTAGTGGGTTTTGTACCTTTTCAAGATTTTCTATTAGTTTAGAAATATCATTGTAAATATCGAGATAATTTGCCTTGATTTCATTTTCATTCATCATCCTTCCCGCGTCCTTGTTAAAAAAGAATAAAGATAGAAAGTTTTTAATTTCAGCGAGAGTCATGCCAACCACAAGCGGGGTTCCAAAGAATTTATGTACGACATTTTTGCGAAAATTGTTATAACCTCGTATAAGATCATCCAGCTCACGGCCGCGGGTGGCAATCATGCTGTCGTGGGCATCAATCGCGTCGGTGATCGTAGACACAAGTTCGCCTGGTTTAAGTTGTCCATCGTTGGAATACAGCGCAATAGAGTTTTCAGCGGCGTCGCGCTGCCGTATCAAAATGTCATTCACGGATATAGTACTGGTTTTCAATTTACCCTGGAGATCTTGAAATACAACAATTTCGTTCGGGTCAACACTTGCTAAATTTAACGTCTCAGCGATTTCATCCTCAATTATTTTTTTTTACATCCTCGATAGAACCCGCAGATGTTTTCGTGGTTGGTTTCAACATTGACAGAGATCGTCCCCAAATATCAATCATTATTGTAAAGACTCTAGTATTTTTAATTTATTGATTCTCTAAAATTACCTTGTAATTTCCCACTCGTGTATTTATTTACAACCAGATGAGGGGGTTTCTGTGACGATGAAATCTCCGCGAGGACATTTAATACTTCACGGCCGCATATCGGTGGATCATTTAATTGTTGTGTTGGCAGCGTGGAATAAAAAATCGGAAACTCTTTGAGTTTCATCGAAGAATTTATATACCGCATAAACTCGTTCGGTGGGGCTAGCCCATATGAATCAAAATAGACAATCCCACGCGGATCAATCGCGTATGCAACCCAGTGAGTTCCCGATCCGCTGCTGTTATCAAGATTGATGATACCGGTTTCGACGCGTTTAGGTTTTCTTGGTAATTGATCTCTCATAAAAACCCCTCTGAAGTTTTTTATCGCTAGTTTTTTAGCAGCATCAATTAAATCAAAATTGGACATAGGGAGAATTGGGCTTTCAACTAATGAACCGTTCCTGGTATTCTCAGACCGGATCGGTGAACGTATCTCCCGCTGTACCATGAATACGGGGTTCCTGGTAGTCTTAGACCCTTTCCCTTTTTTATATTCTTTCCCAGTTGCCTTTTTCAACGCCATCCCTGCCGCGGTCCCAACGGCTCCCAACGCCGCCGCTTTCGCCACCGCTGGAGCAGCCGCTGAAATCAATGCTGGTATTGCAGCTAACAATGGAAATATACCATCTGATTTTATCATGTTGGCGACTGCAGCCTTTGAAAGTACAATTCGAACCCCTCTCTTATTCTTCAGCGCATCATTGAAATGTTTTATTTGACGATCCGTCAATTATATTTTATGTGTACCGCCGGACATCTGCCCTGGTTTCAATGTTATTCTGGTTCCACATTCTTTAGCGGATTTTGATTGCAATTTCCTGACCTGACCATCAGTCAGCTTGACACTAACAACACTATATGTCATTTTATTGTAAAACATATTTATGCTTTCAATTGATCTATTTGGAAACTCTTCAAGTTTCATTTACATATTTTCCACTGGTGCATCAACGATTCTCATTCGTCCACCAACACCTTCAAGTAGCATTGATTTGTCGCTGAGAATGACAGCAACCGCTCTATAACTAGCAATAGCTCCACGAAGGACATTGGCTCTGAAGTGAATATCAACGACGGATTGCCTTGTTAAATCAAGATGTTCCAGCGAAAAGTAGTGGATCGGATACAAGTTCTTAAAATCATGTTGCGATATTTGCAAACCAGTATCTACATTTTGATCACGGCCCATATATGACAGCATACGATGGTACACGCGAGCAATATGGTTTTGACCGAAATTAAGCTGTACGTCTTCGGATGGTTCCTGCTGGCCATTTATTCCCAACGAGACCTCAGTAACTCATAATTGATCGAATATCATATGACTGTACAATTGTGAATTCACTCTTGTCATATCCTGCAACGTGATAAATATATGACGTGGAGCTGAAACGCCTTGTTGTGATGCCAAGTTCCATGTAAATGTACCATTGATATTTGATTGTTTAACATCAGTTGTTGTTGTTAGCCAACTTAGCAATGATTTGCCACCCGCATCCATAAATGATAGTAGTCGCTGTTCTGTGGTAATTGATGGGGTCATTACTGGCATCCACAAGACCAATTTAGTTAAAATGACTTTACCAGCGTCAGCATCTGGATTTGCAGGATCCGCTGGAATTCTCCAGATTGCATCATTATCACTACCCTTTCGCACGAGTACTACTGTATGCTTCGCTCCATAAATAACTTTTCGTACATTTCTACAGAATCCAAATATATGATGCAACGGAATCGCACATGAAAACGATCTACGCTGTCCTGCCAACATTGATATTCGTGTTGCAGCTCCTAGATTGTACTGGAGATCAGTATTTATAATCATATCCTCGATACCAGCAGGGGCGGGAGGACCAGCACGATCATTTGGTCGTCGTACAATAAATTGAGTGTGTCCAGCAGTGTTTTTATTATCTTTTGCAAACATCATAGACGGACCTACTGATCTTGTATAATCATCGGAGTATCTTGCTAACCCAAATTTTGTTGTAGCCACATCAACATCACATTCTATAGACTCAATCTCTTTTCCGTCAATGAGATATCTCGCGGATTCAAATAGTGCCATGATACCATTATTGACTAAGCCGACTTTGGTACCATCTGGATACGGTGCGGGTACAGCAGGAGTATCAGTAAGTCGTACAAGTTCTCCTTCTACTTCGATAAACGCTTCAGCGGGTAGAAAGTATTTGCTGGTATCATGGACTTGAAGTTCAATTCGCGATCGAATATCTGCTTGTATTGCATGATAGGAATAAAATTGATAATCGCGGACGGAATTGTCCTTGGGTACTGGGGCTTCCATATCTAACGCGGGATCAGCTGTTCGTTTAAACATTATATTAACATACTAGTATTTTCAATTGTGAAATTCTTTGTAATCATCGTCGTTTTTGTTTTCGTTTCAAACCACTTCCTGCTATCATGTTTGCGATATCATCTTGGTTACTGTTCGCCAGCGGCGCAGTCACGGATGACGAAGTCACCGAAGCAGCCAACGACGCTAATTTTTCTTCCACTGCGCTATTTATTGCTTTGCTGACACTTGCAGGCATCATTGTTGTAGATGGAAGTACAACTGGTTGCTTTTTTCGTCGTCGCACCAATGATGTTATTTTATCTTTCGCGGCAGAAAATGCCTTTCCGGTAAGATTTCCAACGAAATCTCCGATTTTGCTGTTTCCCTTATCACGAATAATATCAATGGCCTTCATTGATAATTGTTTAGCTAACGGCGCCACTTTTGGGGGCCATTCTTGTAAATAACCCCGCAATGGTATTGCCGAAACCATCTCCGTAATATGCTCTATAAACAGGCAATCGTGAGTTCACCACGTAGACGCTTACGGGTTTATCATGGTTGTAGTGTATGATCATCTTGTTATAAAACTAATAGTTTTTCAATTAGTGATCAATCGCTAAAATCGATAGGATTTTCATCATAACCATGGGTGTCTCTGTGATTTTCAACTAATTCAGCAATGACTTCTCGATATATATCAATGCCCATGATACCGCCAGTAAATAATCGTCTACAGATATCAGCTGCTTCATTAATTATTTCAACGGAGTTGTTTCCGGCTCGCTTTCCCCCGATAAGTATTTCTAACCGTGATATATCACTGAGAATATTACCAGGACATGTCACGGTTGCGTTGAAATCTAAAGGATTTTCAATCAAATATCCTTTTCCGCTTGTTTTCTTAGAACCGGCTTCTGCTCTTATGTCTATTTCTTCCGGGATTGGATCCTCCGTATAACGTGGTGGTTGTGGACCGCCTTTAACCGCAGCTAGAAAGTCACCATAACCAGGGTGATGCAACGCCGAGATTTTATTCCAGCCGTGTTTCGCTAAATATATTTTTGATGCCCAAGTGCCTGTGCCTCTTATAAAAATTTTAAACTCGTCATTTAATAATTTCTCTCTTTTATCCTTTGGAACATTTTCTCTAACAAAATCAGCTAATTCGTAATCCGTACGGATTCCTTCAATTTCATTTAATGCTGCGACTGTAAATGTATTCTCAGGTGAATAGTCTTTTCCTCCAGCTTCATCTTGTTGTTCTTCTTTGCGTTCTTCAATTTCGCGTTGGGTTTCTATATCACTGGATAGCTGTTGTATCCCTGCGCGTGTTTGTTCGGTCTCTGCTGCTATCTTTTCAAGTGTATCAAGCACAGGCGCCTTCTTTGCTCGTTCTTTTTCAGGAATATCTCCGTATATCGCTGCTTCAGTTAACTTTTTCACATCTTTGGTCGCACTTGTTATCGGAGTAAACAGTTGTTCACTTGACACAGAAAAGTCAGTCTGCGCTTGTTGTCGTTGTTGAAGTTTCTCACGAAGTCTGTCTCGAACCGGTGTAAACTTTATAATTGCTGCTAGGCGCTCTCGGGCTAATTTAGTTGTAAGCGATTCACCTACCATATATTGTTTGTGAACTGAGTTTTCAAATGTGAAACTATCACAATTAAAAGCTGAGTTATTAAATAAATATACCTTCAAGCTAGCGTATCCATCTCCGACAAGGTTAAACTGTACGACGCTATCCGTGAATGTTTCAGAAATAACATTGCTGGGGGTTTCAGAATTGTAATATCTGAGAACGGCGATGAACGATTTTTGTTAACCACGCGGCAACAACAACAACTGCGTGAAAATGGAGGCGTCGCGGTGATTACTTGCTACCACAGCCAGATCATCCAGTACGTACATAACTGCATGAGCAAGCCCAAACTGATGAGTATCCTTTCAGGAGAAAATCCCATGTGAGTGTTACAAAAAACGCTAAAAAAAATAATTTTTTACTGAAAATTTACTGAAAGCCTATTTTTTATAGTAACGCTCACATGGTTAAGATACTGGTTTTTCCTCGTTTAATATTTTTCTAAGATCACGAACCTTAGAACCAATTTTAGCTCGTTTTTGATACTCTTGGCCGAGCTTTTGACGTATTGCTTCAACGGTGCTAAATAGCGTTATAAATGCATTAATGTCGTTACCGTACAAACAAGCATTGATGGACTTTTGAATTCCTTTCACGAGTCTGTACATCTTAGGTAAAACATAACGACCCTTACTAGACTGATATTCAATTTCTTCATATTCCGAGGTAATCCTGTCACAGTCGCGACCTTCAGATAATACTATCCCTCGATTTTTTAAATTAGAAATTTCAGCAATTATAGAATTTACATCTTTGATATCCATATTTTTATAAAATTATATTATATTTTATCTTTAATTAAAAAAAATGTAACACTCATTTGGCAATCTCGCTGGCGCCCTATGACGTCAGAGAGACTCAGAGGTTACTTTATTAACTTAATTAAGGACAGCAAATACATGAAAATCCCATTTGGCAATCTCGCTGGCGCCCTATGACGTCAGAGAGACCCAGAGGTTACTTTACTAACTTAATTAAGGATGGAATTTGCGATGTCCCCAAAGCATAAATCTCCGGCGGGAGGCCTATGGTGACAAACATCATCTTAGACCGCCCAGAAGATATGCTTGGGAGGACATTCACAACCATGTACTTAATTAATGGACAGTACAATGCCGTATATATCTCCACTCGAGTGTTGCGGCAGATTTTCGGCATAACATGTACTTAATTAACTTAATTAAGGATGGATATATTAAATGAAACGATGATGGAATTTGTGATGTAATGATGTGGGACGGCACAGGACAGCCCAAACATGAAACGACGGGGCGGATTTTCTACGGCCAATCCAACCAATCAAAAGCAACCGAATTAAATTAACCCGGTTGCATGATTGTGAACAAAAGACAACCACACGCCCGAGTTAAATTGCGTAAGTTAGTTTTGATCGGTCGAACTGGCCTTCGAAAGCCCCAAGCTTATTACGAGTCAAAACATATATAAGGTGACTAATACAGCAGCGTTGATTCACGGGTGTGTTATTTTATTTCCTTGAATTACTTATTAATGCTGTTTCACAACATTTAAATGAGACAAAATATTTGAATAAAACACTAAACAAAAGAATACAGTTGTTAGATAACAGCGTGTATTTCATTGGTTGCATCGTAAAATGATTAATTAATCGTAATATTAATTGGACTTCAAGGGACGTAACTCTGTTATGCGATTTTATTATTGTACGATTTATCTCCCTTGATATATGAAAATTGTATCCTGTGTGCACGTAGTAGTAATTTAACTTCAAGAGACGTAACTCTGTCACGCGACTTTATTATTGAACGATTTATCCCCCTTCATATATGAAAATTGTATCCTATGTGTGTTTTTCTTTGACAGAGCTGATTTAGTTATATTTTCTGCTACTCTTTGTACTGAAGGCATACAAATATCGAAATATCTACTGGCTTCATTTATTGACTGAAATATTTTCTCCTCGTTAGTTGATGTATCAAATGATTTGACGGATCTCTTTCCAACTGACTTACAGGTCCCTGTCTTGCCCCTTTTTGCATTCTGACTTTGTGAGACGGCTTGAAGATTCTCAAGACAATTATCAGTCTTCACGCCATTTATGTGATCAATAACAAAGCCGTCTACGATTAATCCGTAAAATGCTTCATAGATAGCTCAGTGACAGAGATATGTTTTATTTCTAGCACTAAACAGCAAATACCCCATATTATTCAGATATCCAACCGGTTTCTTTAGTCTGCGGTGCCTGACAACACCATCACTGGAAGCTTCATAATTAATAAGCACTGGATGGGGTCTGAAATCTTGGCTCATTTGTATAATAATACTACTTGTCTAATTTATTATCTGCTTTAATTATAAACCTCTTGATATAATCTTGAGGGGTTTTGATGATTTTGTCGCTGACGGAGTCATCGGTAGGATCAATGATTCATTTGTCATAATATCGTTTTAGTTCCCTGTATCGTTTACCCCCAAAAGCAAGACACAACTGCGATTTTCCCCTTACCCCCACCCCACATCGGAGGCACGGTAGGGGGTCAAAGGAACCGTTGCGAACGCTTTGTAAATGATACCCTTAGAATTCGCTTCTGCATGATTTATTACACGAGGTTGTTGATCCAATCATAAGCCACTTGCAGTGATTCATTATACTATATTTTTCTTTTCAAATACTTGTTTTAATTATAACATGGAGGAGTTCAAGAGATTATCGAAAATTAAGCCTTATGAAAATACTAAATTCATTGATTATACCATGAAAAAATTCCAAAGATTATCGAAAATTAAGCCCTGGTAAAATGCTAAATTCAATCTCGATAAGGAGTTCAAGAGATTATCGAAAATTAAGCCCTGGAAAAATACTAAATTCAATCTCGATAAGGAGTTCAAGAGATTATCGAAAATTAAGCCTTGGAAAATGCTAATTTCAATCTCGATTGAGTCTCTGATACACCAAAACGTCTAATCGGTGATAGAACTATACTAAGTAAAATCAGGGAGTGTTTTAATGAATTCTACCGAGACGGTGCAGCATACTGTTGGTCGACATTTCGAATTATTGATGAAGATGTCAATGTATCCAACATCGATGCTACTATGAACGATGAAAGAGCAGCTGAGATAATTTCACATCTTGACTGGAAATTCAAGGATAAATTGCAAAGCAATTCCCATCAGAAGTATTTTTTCAGAATAAAATTCATTATCGAAGTCGAAGGCAAATGGATTATCAAGGATAAATTTGAACCAATCCTCAAGGATAAAAAAAACTGTCATTGTAAGTAGAGATTCCAAACCAGGAATTCTAAATGGAATTGACAAACCATACTACGAAAGATCTTATCCTGTAACAGCAAATGTTTATGGGATATATCCCTTAAATGATAAACCCGATATTGCAAAACTAGCTCCTATGAAATATTCTAGTTCACTGAATTGTGTAGCAACACGGGTAATGGAACACTTCACAAATGCATCCCGAGGAAATAAACTAACTGATCTGAGACGTAGGAAAATAACCGAATGGGAACTGACAGTGAAACAGCACGGTGCAAATATTTCTGATATAGCTAAATTAGAAGCATCATTAAAATTCCCAATATCAGTAACGACAATAACCGGAGAAGTATTATACGAACCGAAATATCAATCGCGAGGAGCTCCAATTAAAATTATTGATCATAACAAACACGCGTGGACGGCTGCAGTAACAATATTTCCACGAGATAGAACCGTGAGATATATCCCTAAGGAGTTCGTCGGGGATGTTTTTTTATAATGAGACTTTATTCGATGCTATTCACACGCTGTGTAAAGATGATCCTGTGTCAGTGTGGTTACTTAGAAGTGATGAAGATCCCGAAATAGGATTTGATCAATTTGTAAGACCAAATGGTGAATTATATCGCGTTGAAGAATTAGATAACAGAATGAGAAAAATCGCTAGTGAATTTGCCTTGCAATTTCCATTTTCATCGGAAAATCCAAAAGAGATTTCATTCCATGAAAAACAAATTGCGGATAGCTTCACAATTCCATCAGTGGTAGCTCACTTCGCAAGAGAAAAAAACTCATGGCGTCCAACACAAAGTGATTTTCTCGAGGACGTTAAATTGAGGTTCGTCAAATTTGGTCATGGAGGACTGTGGAATACAAAATACCATCGTGACGGTATGATTTCAATTGATATATCCGCGTGTTATCCTGGAAGTTTTCTCGGGTATGGTGAATGTAGTAACTATTTTAAACGATTTGGACACCCCACACATGAAATGACTCGTGTTGCGATTAATGGGCCATTACCTGATTTCGATTTAACCGGATTCGCTCGTGTAATATCATTTTAACTCGCTACAGGGTTACATCCGTGTAGTAATGTTTGGCTTGGTAGACATATATCTGAAAAGGCCTGGATGCCAATAGTGTTACTACGATATATGATTGATTGTGTTATGCTAATATCGTTGATTGTTTCCGAAGCTATTATATGCTATCGAGCTCAGAAAGAAGTTTGGCTACCACAACCCGATCTAGATCGTATAATTAGCGAACAGCGAAAACAGTTTCCAGATTTCAATGAAGATCAAATCATGAATTGGTCTAAGGAGTTATTTGAAATTAAAAAAGAACAAGTAAAAGATTTTGGACGAAGAATAATCGGTAAATTTACCCAGGGTGGAAGATACGACAATGCAAAATATTCTTCGCGGTTGATCATAGACATCGCTGAATACGATTTTATTGTAACAGATTTAACGAAACAGGGAAAACTTGTAAATCGTAAAGACGTTTTCCTATCCGATGGAAGCCGATTAGGTACAATTGTTACCTATTGTGATGGATATATTAAACAATATACGCATTTGAGAAGTTCTGTGCTAGCTTATGCTTCTATCAATTTATTTTCGATGATAAATAGATTTCCTAATACCGCAGTTAGAGTAGCCACTGATTCTATGTATATCACGAGAAATACAAATCAGATGTAGCTAAATTCACAGATCCGGAGGCAAATTGGGGATGTTGGAGATTTAAAAAGGAGACGCTACATGAGTATTGTGAATCGGCAGATGTTACCATGGATGAAAAGTACTTAAAGTGTGATGAGATTCAATCCGAATTTTCTAATGCACCACCGGTATCTGATCCAATATGTAGACACAAGACAGTTTATTTAAACGGTTGTGGTGGATCAGGAAAGACAACTCGTGCAATTGAATTATATCATAGAAACGCTAGCGTTTCAAAATCAAATAAGATTGTCCTAACACCAACTAACAGACTCGCCATAGAGATGAAACAACGAGGGGTAAATGCCTGTACTTATCATAGTTTCTTTCGATGGAAAGGCGATGAATGGACTCCTGATCGAATGGGTGATAAATTCATACCTGAAATCATAATTTGGGATGAAATATGCACAGTATCGTTGAAAGTATTACAAACATTTCTTGAGTGGTTGTTATTGAAAAATACAAAAGTCGTTATGTGCGGTGATCACGGCCAACCACCACCATTTGTCGGTGCATCCCCACATGAATGGCTAAAGGGTTTTGTAGACTATTATGAAGAAATTAACACTGATTATAGATCACTTGATGAACAATTACGAGAATTCAAAGCGCTAATTAGATTACAACCGGATAAAATCCAGTGTGAAATAGCGCGTGAAATAATTTCAGAAACTCCCATGAATGATTTTTGGGAAACGTGGAGACCAAACGATTTGATAATTGCAAGTAGAAAAATAGTCAGAGACCCATTTCAGATGAAGTTATTTGAAACTCATAAAGAAAAATTTGCAACACTTCCAGTACCGTTGTGTTATAGGCCTTCGGATACGCGAAAACAGAATATAGAAGTTGTTATTCCAAGACCAAAATCCGAAGGATTTTAAAGACAGAATTTAGTGTTAAATGATATTGTGCTGGTTGATATCAGCGTCGTTGAAGATGCATTGCGTGTGCTAATAATTCCCCGTGGACGCTAGGTTACGCAGCAACAATACATTCTTCGCAGGGATTGACTATATCAGATACAATTGTTTGGATGGTGGATAATCACATCGATTGGTCGAATTTAGTCTATCTTGCAGTGTCCAGAGTACGAAGAATAAATCAACTTCGAAGAATTGTTTTCGATGATGACACCACAATGGATGATGTTAGCATCGTTGATGTTAAAATTATTGATAAAAAACTCTCCGGTTACAAACAACAAGACAAAAAAAAAACAACGAGAATTTGACATTGATGCTGAATTAATAATTACGCTGAAGCAACAACAAAATAATCACTGCGCAAGTTGCAATAGTATAATGCGTTGGCAGTATTCGGATAAAGATCCTCGCCAATTTACCGTAGACAGAAAAAATAACAGTATCGGTCATGTCAGAAACAATGTGATGTTGACTTGTCCTGAGTGCAACAGACGCAACGGCTGTCCTGAGTGCAACAGACGCAACGGCGCTAGTTAAGACCCCGCGGTGGCAATTGAGTATCGTCAGGAATCACTTGTAATTGTTCGCGTGTAAAACCCCGCTGAGGGGCAGTTGAATCCAATTTATAGATTGGAGGTCTACCAGTTGATCGTGTTATAGTAGATATCTTGTGTGCAGTAACACTCCAAATAGGATCGGTAGCCCTTTTTTACCACCTTCGAGTTCTCCTGGTTCATATAAATATCTCACGGTGACATTACTACCAAGAATTGGTTGGGAAACGCTATAATCTTTTTGTGAAATTCTTCGAATTTCCATTTTAGGTATAGACTTCTTTTAAATCGCGTTGATAGGTTTCATGGTGATTGTTCTAGTAATCTCATTATTCAATGCGGTAATCACAGCTGGTAACCTTTTGACCCATTCACGTGATCGCTTTTCTTGGATGAATTCTTTTGCGTATTGATATCCAAATAACCGCTCAGCAATCGTCCGATTAAATCGTTCAACAATTGTCTGATCGCGATGTAGTGCAGTATGCCCCCGTCTGATGGTGACATTGTGATCTTTCATCGCTGATAAAACAGCGCCTTGAAATTCCTTGCCAGGATCAACTTGTAACAGATTTGGCCAGTGCAGAGGACCCCTTCGATAAATCTTTTCAAATGCAGAAGCAACTTCAGGTGATGATTTTGTTTTTAGCGGTTCTGCTTGTTTGTATTGACTCGCAACGTCAACTACGGTTAGCGCGTATTTGTAACCGTTGTCATGTGGTAAAAACAATAAATCAGCTTGATGAACTTCATTGGGTACAGTAACATCAAAATGCGAGAAATTAATTTGTTTAGGACGCGGTAGATAAATTTGCCATATAGCCTGTTTGGATAACCAATTAGCCGCAGTAGCTTTTTTCACTTTTGCGGCGCTGGCGAGTTTACTGATTGCTGCTTTACCCTTCCAGTATCCTCTCGGAGAATAATAAATAGATTCCATATTATTAATTACCGGCACCTAACATCAATTTGCCTTTCATAGCCGATTTTACCAACCACGAAGCCAATTTTTCTTTGAAAGATTTATCAGGAATAGCATTTAACGCTTTAATTAATTTCACATCTGCGAGATGCCTGTGTTGCAGATTGCTGCTTTTATATGCAACATCATGAGCATGACACGCCTTATCAATAGCGTTTATCGGATACTCGCCGAATCTGGGTTGATTTTGATCATCAAGTCTGATATCTAATCGTGTTCCGGGGCCACAGTAGCTATATCCTGGAAGGTGCTTTTCTCCGGGGTATTTTGCCCATGGGGTTCCAGGGAGTTTTGCAAATTTGGGTGTGATATCACCTCCTCGTTTTTTTTAAAACATCTCCGGATTGTAAAATCTTTGATTTTGTAGAAATAAATCTAAATTTTTTTGTACCACATGTTGCACATCTACCAGTAAGTGCTGATCTGTTATTTTTAGTTGTAATCGTCGCCACATCATTTGTGCTAGTACGCGTTTTACACTTCACACAATATAGATCCATAATTTATGTATAGAGATATGAATATAATTGATTTCAGCGACTAAAACAAGAGAACCAGTTAAGCATCATGCAGCGCTACCAAACTCTATCCGCGCAATTATAATCGGGCCATCTGGATCCGGCAAGACGCAATTGTTGCTCAATTTAATAGTGAGATGGATGAAGTGGAATAAGTTGTATTTAGTTGCTCCTAGCGTAGATGATCAACGATGCTATGACGTGTTAAAGGATTATAACAAGAATGCATCAGAAATGAAGGGTGAGAACGCCATTGATTTTATAACTGATATTGACGAGGCACCATCCGTGGATGACCTTGATGGGAGCATTAACAATTTAGTCGTATACGACGATGTGATGTTAGACAATAAAAAAAAAAACCAGCTAGACTATTTTCCCGAGGCAGGCACAAAAACACTGACGTGATATATGTCACTCAACGCTACACTCAGATTCCAAAAGTGATCAGAGATAACTGTAATATTCTTGCTGTGTTTAACGGCGTTGATACGCATACGTTACGAAATATTTAGCAGACATGGTGTTCTGATATGGACTTTAATCAATTAAAAAATTTCTTTAGTCATGCTCAGTCAACCCCGCATGGATTTATAACAATAAATTTACATGATCCTCGGACACGATATCGTATCGGACTCGATCAAATATTCGGTTGAAATCATTTATTATTTTTTTTAACTTGTAGCAGCAGAGAGGGTGATGACAACATCGTGGCGACCAAAATTGATTGAAAAATCGTAAAGTCTCCGTTCGCTAAATGGAGACTTATTTTTTTTTGGTTAAAATACGAATCAATTTTTTGTCGGAAAAAGGTGGTCTGTTCACCCTCTCTGCTGCTTTGTCAGTGCGAGACCTTACAACAAGCTAGATGTTATCATTGTTTATGGATAATTAGTTTTATACGTGAATAACGAAGATTGTCAGTGCGAGACCTTACAACAAGCTAAATGTTATACGGTATTAATTCAGCCATTCGGCCTCGTATATCCGTTACATTAACAGGAAACGGTGCATATTTTGGTATAAAAATCGTTATCGATAAAATGTAGTAATGACATTGTTGTAATGTCATATTTTACAGTCGTCACAATCGTACTCTGTTCTTAAAATAGGCTGCAAGCCTGCCAATAAAAAATTCATGCCTGATTGCAGATATAAAATACTCCAAACCGAATAGAAAAAATGACGTCACAATTAAAGTTACATTAATCAAAAAAGGTTGTTTAATTATATCACTGTTGTTTAATGATATATTACTGTTGTTAATTATGTTAATGTGTTGTTAATTATATTGGTTATGTTTTATTATGTAACAATATTGTTTAAATGTGTTATTGCTGTTTAAGTTCGATACTACGTTGTTTAACGGTGTTATTGTTGTTTAATTTTTGGTAGGCACTGACACCTGTTAACCATTCTGCCATGCCTATAAGTACATTCACTCAATCAATGTTGATTATATTGATCTGCGAAGGAAATGTGTTGACAAAAATCAAAATGTCTTCATTTTCATTTTTAATCTGACAGTACATAATACGAATCATTATATGCACAATCTAAATTTATAAAAGTCGCAATGCTATAAGTATTTAAATGTTTTGTAACTTACTTAATCGCAATGGAGGAAACTATACGTAAATGAAGCATGCGTTTTTAGAAATTATGTAATACAAAATTAAATGTACTTATTTAAATAGATGTCTGAAAATTCCATTAAATCGCTGCGTCACTCATACAATGATTCCACCTCTATCCTCAAATATGTCAGTAACTGTACTCCAAAAGATTAGATATCTTCCATATACTCGTAGTGAAGAGTTATCTCCTCTTGTTTTGTCCGATGTAATTAAGCATTTCATTCTCCCCATACGCAAACGAATACAGTGCAAAGCGAGAGTAAAATCATTATACAATTCAACATTTATTTATTTTTTAGTTCATAATTATATGTTCTTATGGCTTGTCAGTGGTTACAAAATCAGTACAATACTGGCGTGATGGCACCGATTAGTACAATTAAACGTACAAATTAGTGTATCTCTATAAAAAGGGAACACTTAAAAAAATACATTAGAGCACACAATGTAACATGCTGAACCTATTTATAGCTTATATCCTTGCGATCTGTATTTCATCAAAAGAGAATGAATTTCTTGAATGTTCTTAATGTAAATCTACCATGCCAGGATGGGTGGAAAATTATCACTTATTAAATTATTGCCAACCACAATGTCTTAGGCTGCGTAATTACTATAATATGTGATAGTGAAATCATGTCTTAGGCTTCGATATCACTTCAAAACGCAGCAGTGAAATAATTTCTTAGGCAACGATATTACAGTAAAACGTGGTAGTGAAATAAAGGCTTAGGCTGCGATATTACATTAAGACGTGGTAGTGAAATAATGTCTTAGGCTGCGATATTAAAATGAAGTCCAGATTTGAGATAACGGCTTTGCCAATTTTACTCAGACGTAGCGTGTTGACAGATAAATAAATTTTAGTCCTAATTTGAAATCCAGACATACATATTGATGTTGAAACAAAGACCTGTCCTAAAAAAAACATCCGAACTTTAGTTTTGGATTGAAATTTGATGCCGTCGAATCACAAAAAAGGTTTCAATTGCAACACCATTTTCGAGTACGTGAAAGTGAAACTTCATAGTCAAAATCAAGCGTGTAAGTTTTTGAAATACAGGCTTGCATGCGCTTCTTAGTTCAATTAGAATTATTAGAAAACTATGTGTAGTTTACGCTAGATCTACCTTATGGCAGCTGGAAATGCTGATAAATATTTATCCTGCGAAATAGCAGAATAGAAAGAACGAACTGAAACAGACGAATACAGAAGACTACACAAAATAATGTTTAAACAAATAATCTAGACACGGTTAACAGGACAGATGAAACATTAATATAGCAATAGGTATAACATATAAAACTAGATCGACATCTGTAATTTATCTGGCCACTCTAGTCCATCATTCGCAAATTCCTTTCTCTTCTTCCTCTTTATGGTAGAGGTGAAAATAAGAGAAAGAGATGAGAATGGACAGTCAAGAAACAGGAGCATCCTCTTCACATTATTATTATTATTATTATTATTATTATTATTATTATTATTATTATTATTATTATTATGATGATGATTATGAAAAATATTATTTTGATGATGATGATGATGATGATATTATTATTATTATTATTATTATTATTATTATTATTATTATTATTATTATTGTAATAAATTTGGAGTATGCGCATTGAAAGCGTTGAAAGCGTCCCGTTTTAAGCAATTTTTAAATTTGTGTGATTATTGGGATTCGGCGCCATGGAAATATTTCTAGCCCGTGTACAATACTAGTGTGGCTGAGGTGGCGGTATTTACGGTAGGAAACCGGTAAATTAAACATTGGAATCAATAAGTAGAGACTTAGTAAATACCGTTTATGTGTCCATAGTGAAAAATGGGTGCAGTTATATTGCCGTAATGTGCCTGTAAAACTGTACTTTGACTGGCCTAGGGTCGCGGAGTTAAATAGTTCCCAGTGCAAAAAGGTGATACTAGTGTATTTTCTATGGCATAACCGGCTGGCAGTACAAAAATCTGATGATGAAGAAAAAAACATGCAAATGTGTGGTTGATGGACTTTTGGCAAGTCGTTTTATCTGTGGTCTTGAATTGATTTGAGTAAAATTTAGTATATAAAAGCAGACACGTCTGGCTTTCCAACTTACAACTCAAATTGTATGGAAGTCTTTGGAAATTAGGGGAAAACATATGACTTTTAGCGGGATTCGCGCTAGGGTCTGACACCGCTCGGTCAAGTGATACCCCTGTGCGTGAAATATTATCATCATTATTATTATCATTATTATCATTATGATCATCATTATTATTATCATTATTATCATTATCATTATCATCATTATAATCATCATCATTATTTTTATTATAATTTTCATTACAGGTGTAAACTATCTAGATGACTGCCCGAAAGAGCCCAGAATTCCTATTTATCTTCTGGTTGGAGGTTGTTTTGGTGCAATTAAATTAGTGGCTTCATTATGGCGCAATATTCAATACAGAAAATTTGACCACATGGACTACTTTGATAATTCAGACAGTGACGGCGTCCATTCCTCGAGGACTTTTCAAACATTTGATGTTATGTTGTCGATGTTTATTATAGCATGGCAAATATTTGGGACGCACTTGATTTTTAGAATCTGGACACCTCATTATACACAGTTACTTCACGAACCGAATAACTGGTGTGATCGCACCGTGTATTTGTTTGCATTTTATCAGAATATCATATGCTATGGGCTGGTTGTTTTAGCAACTTTGGTGCTTTGCTGTCTTACGGCTTGTTTCAGGTGCATTCGTATGTTTTGACATGACCACTGTATGTAGCCTAGAAAAAATGTCATCATGTGGAATGGGGCCTTTAAATTATCTTATTCTAACCCACTTACGTGTTTATACCGCAAAATATTGAATAGATGTACGGATATATTACATAACTTCCTCATGGAATGGAGTGGTCGCCTTAGCAACATATTTCATATTGGCATGAGGCTGTCGGAACTTTTCATTCTTTAGATAATGGTATAAAACCACACTTATGTCCATAGGAATTATATGTAGGCATTGACTGCAAACGTTCTTTGGAAGTGTCACATAATGTCTAATGCCAATACTGCTATTATTATTATTATTATTATTATTATTATTATTAGAATATTGTTATTATTGTTATGACTATTTCTATTATTATTTTTATCATTATTATTATTACTATTATTTTCATTACTATTATTATTATTTTTATTATTGTTAGTATTATTATTACTATTATTACTATTATTTTTACTATATTATTATTATCATTATTATTATTACTTTATTATTATTATTTTTAATATTATTATTAATATTAATATTCATATTATTATTGTATTATTACTTTTAATATTAGTAGCAGTATTATTAGTATTATTACTATTATTACTATTATTTTTACTATTATTATTTTTACTATTATTATTATTATTACTATTACTATTATTATTATTATTATTTTTTTTAATTTTTTTTTTTCTTACACAGAGTTATTCTTTTTAATCGATCAATGTTCTATAAACTTGAAATAGTAATGGTAAGTTGTATACGAGACTGATATGAGCAAAAAGGCCCAGGAGGTGGGGACGCTTCGCTTGTGCTTCGTATATTCTATGCAAGTCACCAACTCAGTAACTTTACTCAATCTACTTTTCCGTTTTAATTTTTGTTTAATTGAAACTCGATTGCTCTTAATTTTGCCAATGACTTTTAAAGCAGAAAAACAATGGACAGTATTTACATGAAGAACAGTGGTAATTACAGCCCCCGATGTAAATCAGGTACGGTGTATAATTACAGGCCCCGATGTAAATCTGGTACGGTGTATAATTACAGACCCCGATGTAAATCAGGTACGGTGTATAATTACAGACCCCGATGTAAATCAGGTACGGAGTATAATTATAGACCCCTATGCAAATCAGGTACGGCGTAACAGGATAACAGGGCTGGATTTCGGATTTACAACAGAACGCTTTTGATGGTGGTACAACTATATTGTTTAATGATGAATGACTTAATGAGAAATTAATTATAATTAATACGTGTGTGAAAAAGATTTAAATTTTGGACCAAATAATAATGCGCACGAATCTCATAATGTAACAAATGCAAATACATCTACAACCTTACACCGTACAAGGATAAATGTGAATAATTCACCGTAATTTCACACAACAAATATATTTGACTGACATAGTAAAAATTGTGGTACTTTACTCATAAAATGTATTGACTCAAATAGTTAACAAAATTGAGCCATTTCACTCAAATAGTACAATGATAAAAAAAGGGATAGATGTACGAAATATCTTTAAACTATCACAAAACGTTGGGTATGACAAACCCTAAAATTAGTCCACGGCTAAACGATTACGTGTATGGAGTTAAACACTCTGTAACCATCACACGACTTCCATCCAGTCACACTAGTTATCAGTATTCCAGGTACTCGTCGACCACCATTCAATTCCTTTCTTTAATAAATCAATCAGTGCCCATAAATCGGTCAACAATGCCCAATCACCTGCTACACGACCAGTAACGTTCACTCAGATCTAGGGCTGCTATGATTCAGCTTTACAGCTGTTATGGTCAACGTTTTTTGGTTAGCTCTACAGCTGATACAACATTGACTCCGATCCGCTCTACAGCTACCACTGAGATCACTCACCTCAGCTAAAAATACATTTAACACCGTGTACCATGTATGACACGAACATCTACGATAACATGTAAAGATGTGATGTATAGTAAGCTATACAGATTATATCGGCACAATAATTTATTTACTTTTATTTTTTATTTTAGTTCAACGCCATTTTTAAGCACAAGATAGTGATTGTGCTTAATGGCGGCCAGTATTAATGGCGGAGGAAGAACCCGGAAAATCCCGGAAAGAACCACCGACCCACAAGAAGCTACTGGCAAGCTTTCTCACATAACTACATTAGCCGAACCCACGCAGAAAGAAGTGCGATGGCAGTGATCCGTAACGGACAGCGCTTTAGACATCTCGGCCACTCGGGGGCCCCCGGCACAATAATTACAAAACAATACACAGATTCAGAGGTGAACCTACCGGTGCTCGTTAAGAATGATATGGTAATAAACGTTTCTTAAAAATTACAATTTACAATCCTAATATAAAAGCTCTTGCTAAATCATAAACAAGAATAGAAAATATTTGTATAACGCTGCGTAAGCCGACGCTACAAATAAAATACGTGTCAGTAAACTAATTATAAATTATACACATTGAATTAATAAATAACTCATATACCTCTACGCTGAACAATCTGCAAGTCCTTAAAGTAGACTGTTCATTGACAATACGTTCCGAAATGTGTAGATTTTGCACTACGGTAAGGCATTAATGCACAGGCGATGCCACGATCATACTGATGCACGCTGGATGAATTCGGTTATTCCCAAGCAAAGCAGTGCGCACGTGCAGCACAAGATAAACCGAAATCACTGTTTCGAAATGTTGTACAATATACATATATGACCCCAGGAATCGTTGTACACATAAAAACGAAACCCGAGTAAATATACTTAACAAATAAAATGACTTATACGATTCCTTGACACACGGATTTAGAGAAAAAAAAAAGCTTTAATTTCGAGTTGCAGTAAATTGGGGAATATGGGCAAGATTTAGAGAAAAAATACATTTATTCTGAGTTCGAAGTTGATTTTCCTCTATTGATCTCTGAAAACTGAAGTTTCAAAATTGAAACATTCCATAACGGGCTGACTCTAAAAGCATGTTAAACTCTATATCTACTTTGCATTACCTCTAAATCCAGAACCGTGCAGATTAACGTTGAAACAGGAACAAAACGGATTGCCTTGTTACAACGGTTGATGCAGTGTGATTAGTAAGCCTAGCTACAGTGGTTGATGCAGTTAGATTATTAGGCTGACTAAAACGGTTGGTGCAGTTTGATTTTTAAGCCTAGCTACAGCGGTTGATGTAGTTTGATTATTAGGCTCACTAAAGCGGTTGCTGAAGTGTGATTTTTAAAAGCATTACTACAACGGTGGATGAATATATTAATTACTAAACCTTACTACAACGGTTGATTCAGTGTGTTTATTACACCTTGCTACAATGGTTGATGCAGTGTGATTAGTAGCCTTACTACAATGGCTTATGCAATGTTATTACAATTGAACTTTTTACTACACCGTTATTACAGTGTGAATATTAAACCTTTCAAGAACAGTTGATGCATTATGATTAAACCTTACAGAAGTTATTGCATTGTTTTAAATCTTTTTACAATGGCTGATGTAGTGTCCTTTAACCACGTTCAAAAAGATTGTATTTTTTATGATTTATGGACAATCCAGTCTGTGAAGAACCCGCTTTGATTGCGCTTTCTTCCATTTAATTAAAACTATTTCCATATCGTAAATACCGTGCACACAAAGATGATGAATAGTTAAAATATAAATAACAATTTCAAACTGCATGTACTTTATCTTCAACAAGAAAGAACCAAAAAGAGTATTAGTTAAACCTTTGTAGAAGGTAGTATGTCTCTTCTTTGCCTTTCTTGTAATTACTATTATGCCTAGTCTCACAGAGAGGGTTACTTAGATTGATTTCTGTTTTTTATTAAGTGATTTAAAATTACTGAACCTTTTTGTCTACCCGTATCATGATTGCAAGCGTAAACACTCATCAAAGTAACATAATTCATTCAAAAGTAACATAATTCCTTCAAATGTAACATAATTCCATCGAAAGTAACATAATTCGTCAACAGAAACATAATTCCATCAAAAGAAACATAGTTCAAACATAATTCCGTAAAAAAAACATAATTCATTCAAGAGTAACATAATTCCGTCAAAAGAAACAATATTCAAACACAATTCCGTCAATACTAACATAATTCCGTCAAAGGTAACATAATTCCGTCAAACTTAACTTACTTCTGTAAAAAGTAACATAATTCCGTCGAAAGATACAATATTCAAACATAATCCCGTCAATACTAACATAATTCCGTCAAAAGTAACATAATTCCGTCAAAAGAAACATAATTCCGTCAAACTTAACTTACTTCTGTAAAAAGTAACATAATTTCGTCGAAAGAAACAATATTCAAACATAATCCCGTCAATACTAACATAATTCCGTCAAAAGTAACATAATTCCGTCAAAAGAAACATAATTCCGTCAAACTTAACTTACTTCTGTAAAAAGTAAAATAATTCCGTCGAATGAAACAATATTCAAACATAATCCCGTCAATACTAACATAATTCCGTCAAAAGTAACATAATTCTGTCAAAAGAAACATAATTCCGTCAAAAGTAACATAATTCCGTCAAAAAAACATAATTCCGTAAAGAATAACATAATTCCGTCAAGAGAAACATAATTCCGTCAAAAGAAACCTAATTCAGACATAATTCCGTCAAAAGAAATACATTTCCGTCAAAACTTAACTTCCTTCTGTAAAAAGTAACATACTTTCGTCAAAAGTAACATAATTCCGAAAAAATAACCTAATTCCGTCAAAACAACATACTTCTGTTAATGTAAATGAAGAGATGTTTAGCTACTGAATTTTTCATAGTGCTTATAATTACAAGTTGGGCAATAAGTACTATTTCTATTATGTAAATATTTACAACATAACACTTAATGAGAGATATTCAGTAATATGTACAGTTTTGAACATGTACATATTTTTTTTAACTAACAAAACACTTTCATTTTGAGACGTTCGCTAATGTGTACATGTCTGCACAAAAATATGCTTAAAAATTAAAACTTGAATTTAAAAGTTCGGTAATGAGTATCATTCAGAATATGTACACATTAAAAAAAATCACATTAATTAGAGAATTTCAGTAATAAGTACTTGTTTGAATATTAACGGATTCCGCCTTTATTCGAGATGGATATCGATATTTCTCTTTTACAAATGACCTTGAATGTTTTCATCGTAAACAGCTTTGCAGAGGTTTGGCTTTTTTAAATTTGTAAAGAAATATTTCAAAGTAGGCAAGCTTTTTCATTTCGTTATTATTTAATACATTGACATTATATTGATCATTTCTTCTCTCGAAGGCATACATGTTATTATAGTGACAAATTAGGCTTAAATAAATAAACATTTACAACAAATTTATTTTGAAATCTCAAATTTTCAAACAAGCCAATGGCAAAACGCAAACAATTCAGTGCTAATCTGGTCCTATTTTGCTCTCTGGAAAAAATGCTTGTGTAATTTTATGTGGTACGTTTAAAAACTGAGCTGGTGTTGGTAATAGTTAATGGAACATAAAGAATTGAATAAATTAATAATATGCTTATTTCACATATATGGTCTGTATAAATTGTATAAAATGTATTAGTACTAATATGAATTTTTGTCTAGAATACACGTTATCACTTCATGGTCTGTTTTGTGTGTATTAATATCATTTTTATTTATATTCTCTCTCACATTACCTATCTGTTATGTCTGTCTATCAGTCTGTCTGTCTATCTTTGTCACTTTTTGTCTCTCTCCTCTCTCCGCAGTTGCCGTTCTTTGTCGTCTTTCCTATATTCAGCCTTTTAAAACTCTAAGTCCATCTTGTATTTGATGTTCCGTTTCTTGATGTTAAATCTTACACAGACTTAATCGATGCATTCATAAAGTTCCTATGTAGTATATCAGATCAAGTTCTCCAATTATTGTTAAAGCACGTTTGTTTCACAGTGAATTTATAACATGTGACACGAAACGTATGACTTGGAAAAGTCTAAACATGATGACTGTTTTGGAAATATTTTAGGAACATTTATACCGTTGATGAGCCCCCAGTTTTCATTACCATCATGTGCCTATAAAATAAGTAACACGGCTCTGTGACATTCAACAATCCTAATAAAATTTAGCAAATAAGTTATTTCCCTAGAATACGAAAGTGAAAATGTAAAACGAAAAAGCACTTATGGCATTGCGAATTAAGTCTCTAATAATCCTAGTATTATAGACAGGTGTCTTAATATTTAATGCTATGAATACAATTTGTTGAAATTCAAAATTGAGTGTAACACTGAAAGTGTTGATGTGACTGTGTTAGACTATGTTGTGGTATTGCAACACTAGTCCTTTGTTATGTCAGAATAATATAAGTATAGGTTTTAATGTACTATTACTATGTATCCCAAAGAATGTCTCTGTCCAAGAATGTTATTTTTATAAGCACTCTAATTTTAATGAATGAATCATTTCTAGTTCAATAAATTTAATCTGTAAAATCCAACCCAAATACAGAACTTTGCACAGCTATGATTCTAACCAAAGTTCTTATAGCACGAATGTATAATCTTGTCAGCATCAAGATTATATAGTTCTCTATTAACCTCAACATTTTCAAAGAAAAGAACTATTACCGTATGAAAAATATCACATAGATGGAAAAGTTTCAGTTATCATAACACATTATGTTACTTATGTTCTAATATAGAATATATAGTAGACACGATAATATATAGAGAAATTATACAGTTCGAGACTGTATAAAAATGTTTACTACAAATCCAAAACGAGTAATAATAATAATATATATATATATATATATATATATATATATATATATATATATATATATATATATATATATATATATATATATATATATATGTATATAATTTAGATTTGGTGTACATTATTAAATCTAGGTGGTATTTATTTATATTGACTACGATTTTGTTGTGTGCTATGAGCGATTTGACCATTGTTAAGCTTATCCTTTTTGACGAATGTAAAGACGATGTTCAATGTGTATAAAAGGCGTGTATAATGTGAACCAATGAGGTGTAAAAGTTGTATAAATGTAGTATGCAATGTGTAAAAATGTAGTGTTAAATGGGTGTAAATGTAATGAGAAATGTGTATATATGTAATGTGAAATGTTTATAATTGTAATGTGAACTGTTTATATATGTAATGTGAAATGTTTATATATGTAATGTGAAATGTGTATAAATTTGATGTGAAATGTGTATAAATGTAATATGAAATGTGCATAAATATACCATGTGATAAATATAATATGAAATGTGTATAACTGTAATGTGAAATGTGTATAACTGTAATTTGGAATGTGTATGAATGTAGTGTGAAATGTGTATATATGTAATGTGAAATGTTTGTGAATGTAGTTTGCGATGTCTATAAATGTAATGGCACATTTGTGTAAACGCAGTGTGAAATGCGTGTAAATGTAATGTGAAATGTGTGTACATGGAATGTGAACTGTTTTTAAATGTAATGTGAATGTGTGTAGATTCAGGATTGAATGTGAATAGATTCAGTTGGAAATGCATATAATTGCAGTGTGAAATATGCATAAATGATGTGTTCATTGTGTAAAAATGCAGAGTGCAATGTGTGTGAAAGCCGGGTGCTATGTTAATAGCATCGAGGTGTAATGTCTATAAATGCAGTATGCAATGTCTATTCTTGACGTGTGAAATGTGGATAAATGCAATGCATATAAATATCGTTTGCAATATGCATAAATGTTGTGTGGGCATTGTGTATAAAATATATGTTCAATATATATGCAGTGTGCAACGTGACTAAATGCAGTGTGGAATATGAATAAATGCAGTCTGCAACTGCAATGTGGAATGTGAATAAATGCAGTCTGCAACGTGTATAATGTTGACGGCAAAAAAATATAAGCGCAGATTGCAATGTGTACACACACACACACACATGCACACACACACACACACACACACACATATATATATATATATATATATATATATATATATATATATATATATATATATATATATATATATATATATATATATATATATATATACATATATATATATATATATATATATATATATATATATATATATATATATATGTGTGTGTGTGTGTGTGTGTGTGTGTGTGTATAGATGCAGGATTCAATGTCTGTAGATGCCGTTTGCCTTTTGCATACATACAGGGTGCATGGTATAACAAATGCAGAGTGCAGTTTGTATAAATACTATTTTCAATATGTAAAGATGCCTGGTCCAATGTGTATAATGCTACTTGCAATATGAAGACATGTAAGGTGCACTGTATATAAATGCAGTGTACAATGTGTATACATTCCGTGCGCAATGCATATAAAGACGGCGCGAAATGTATACATCTGAAGTGTCCAAGATGTACAGATGCAGTGTTCAATGCATATAAATGCAGGGTGCAATCTGTACAAATGCAGGGTGTACTATATATATATATATATATATATATATATATATATATATATATATATATATATATATATATAGTGTGTGCAATGTGTGTACATGCAGTGTACAATGTGTGTACATGCAGGATACAATGTGTATAAATCTAATGTGCATTGTGTATAAATCCAGTGTGCACTGTGTATAAACGCAGTAGGATATGTGTTTATATGCAGAGTGCAACGTGTATAAATGCAGTATGCAGTGTGCTATGTCTACAATAGCAATGTTTATAAATGCAGTGTGCACTGTGAATAACCTGCTGTGGGAATGCGTCAAAATATAGTGTGCAATGTGTATAAATTAAGTATGCATTGGGTATAGATGCGGTGTGCCATGCGTATGAATTCAGTTTGCAATGTGTATAGATGGGTGTGCAATGTGTATAGATGCGGTGGGCGATGCGTATAAATTCAGTTTGCAATGTGTATAGATGCGATGTGCAATGTGTATAGATGCGGTGTGCAATGTATATAAATTAAGTGTGCATTGTGTACAGATGGGGTGTGCAATGTGTTTAGATGCGATGTGCAATGTGTATAAATTCAGTTTGCAATGTGTATAGATCCGATGTGCAATGTGAATAGATGCGGTGTGCAATGTGTATAAATTAAGTGTGCATTGTGTATAGATGCGGTGGGCAATGCGTATAAATTCAGTTTGCAATGTGTATAGATGCGATGTGCGATGTGAAGAGATGCGGTGTGCAATGTGTATAAATTAAGTATGCATTGTGTATAGATGCGGTGTGCAATGTGAATAGATGCGGTGTGCAATGTGTATAAATTAAGTGTGCATTGTGTATAGATGGGGTGGGCAATGTGTATAAATTAAGTGTGCATTGTGTATAGATGGGGTGGGCAATGTGTAGAAATTAAGTGTGCATTGTGTATAGATGGGGTGGGCAATGTGTATAAATTAAGTGTGCATTGTGTATAGATGCGGTGTGCAATGTGTATAAATTAAGTGTGCATTGTGTATAGATGCGGTGTGCAATGTGTATAAATTAAGTGTGCAATGTGTATAAATTAAGTATGCATTGTGTATAGATGCGGTGTGCAATGTGTATAAATTAAGTGTGCATTGTGTATAGATGCGGTGTGCAATGTGTATAAATTAAGTGTGCATTGTGTATAGATGCGGTGTGCAATGTGTATAAATTAAGTGTGCATTGTGTATAGATGCGGTGGGCAATCATATCGTTTTCTAAATGTGTCATTTTTGGCCGTTGAAACTACAAATGTGTGTGAATGCAAACAATACATAAATGATACATTCGAATGGGACCTCAGTTGAACATAGATTCTAGGATAAAGATCCTGGCTTGTTATATCTGTTTTTGCAGTATTTCTGGGTCAGTAAGTTATACTTTATAAGAAAGTATTGTAGAAAAGCACTACGTTGCTATTGTTAAGAGGTTGTGACATCAATATTTTTGTTTAGATATTAAATCTAATGGCATTATCTGCATATGTTTACCAATAATAAGAATGCTTAAAGAAAGTGATCGAAATAAATGTTAAAAATTCAGAGAATCTGATAGTATGTCTTTACACAATTGCAAATATTCATATCTCAAAATTACGGGCACCCTTAGAAAATGAATGACACATCAATGAATGCATACCAAAAACGAATTAGTGGTCTAGCAGTCAGACTACTCTACATCCATAATACTGTAATGAGAATAGAACGCGAAACGTGTAATATAAGATTGTATCAAGGCTATGTTTACTTGGGAAAGCGTTTATTATGCATCAAAACTAGACTATACCACACCGTTTCATCAACCGAATTAATGAAATATTGATTAATCTATATAATTGTTTTTACAGGCTATAGTAATCTGTCACTTGATCAATCAACTTACTTAATGAGTTATCTGATACTCTTGACGTTGTTGTATTAGCTGATTTTGTCTTAATTATCTTTATAATAGACTACAGTAGTCATCTCTTGAACGGCCCTCCTGACCAGCGGCCACTCGCTTCTTACCGCCAGAATCCCTTGGCACCGACGAGTTTGTATTCAAAAGTACCCCTCAAGAACAGCCACCCCTCTAATGCGACCAGCTGCAAGCATTATAGTAAAAAAAAATGTAAAATGTTCCCCTCATGAACGGCCACTTTTGTTTCTTCAAATGTATCCAGAACCAATCATTAATTCAAATTCTTATCGTAGATACATGTCTCCGAGTGTCAAGTTTCCGTTAAAATTGTCGAGTAAAGATTTATAGTATATCATTATCTATAAAAGTCGATGTTCACAGGAAATGGGCTCTGTAATGTTATGATAGAGTTTGGGGTTTAATGTCTATGTCGAATTCTTCTCTTTGATGACTATAACCAGACGTAATTGTTACAATCATAACAGGGTCAGCATAGGCTAAAAATAGATTTTGTACATTGTCACAAACAGAGAACCTTGAAGAAAAAAAACAGTGTACCAGACAAACACCGGAAAAATCACGTGACAACACATGGCTTCCTTTACGAAGACTGTATTTCGTACACTCGGTACAAGTTTTGTCTGCATAATTAAATGGCATACAGTCAGCAACAGCTGAGTAAATCATTACCAAACATTAAAATGTCATCACGTTAACGGATTCATTTTTTTAAAGAAGAAAGTATGTTATTCTACTTGACGACATCGACCGGAGGGGGGGGGGGGGGGACTTGCCGAACAATGTTACGTACAAAACACTCGAAAAAACAAGTTTATGTTGAAATAATTTTAATAAACAAGGTCATAAGCGATAAGAAGGTTATTCAGCAGCAGTGGGACAATGGAGCAAATAGAAAGATAATTACGTATGTACCAAGATGTAAATGACGTTTTTGAATCCATTTGCAATGTGCATGACAACAATACCCGCTCACAAATCACACTTACGGCAAGAAAGAAAAAAATAGTAACGTAAATTCAGTTGGAAAAAAATTGTTATTTAAAAAGAAGAACCTTTAATGATTAAGGTTTCATTTAGATGAAGATATTTTATGTGTTTTAATTATGTAGCTTTTACTACGTACATTACATATACTTCTCATAGTAAATTTAGTCCCCCTCTGGAAAGGCCATCCGTCTTATAAGGCCACTTTCCCGGTGCAAAAGGGGTGGCCGTATAAGAGAGAGAGAGAGAGAGAGAGAGAGAGAGAGAGAGAGAGAGAGATACTACATCTTATCGCTACTAAATAACAATGATGTTACTTTGCTAATCAATTCAAGTATATAGCAGTAGACCGGGTGAACTGACCTTTTGCAAGAACGTCATTTATGAAGAAAATAAAGCTTCCTAAGAAAATGAGAATATTACGGTCAATAGCGCCAAACCGAAACTTTTAACTAACCATGAATTTCTCTAATTGGGTTATTATTTTTTTTTGTTACTTTATCCTATTATTTTTAAATTACAAATCTTGTAAGTGCGTTCACTTACCCATAAGACGTTTCCCTCAGGTCGCACTTTCTCTGCTGCAGTAAGTAGATCAGTATAATATCAATTTCTAAACCAATTTTTTTATCAAGACATTCACGGTACCTTGGATTATAATCGTGTATATTAATCGTTTTAAAAAAGATAAGAAAAGAGGTTTGTAAACATAATTATATCCATATCTTCTGAACACCCAAGTCTGATGAATATTTCGGAGTGTAGATGTATCAATACCATTAAACATAGCTGAACTATTACAGTCATCTATGTTCACTGTAGGTGTACACTTTATTAATATGCCTGACTCTTTAAAGTCTTTTTTTTGCCGGATTTGATTGTCAATCCATCATTACATTGTCATAAAAAAACTAAATTATTAATAACCAATCAAGTTCATCGACACTCGGCGCTTCATTAATATCGGTGATAAAATTAATAATGCCATCACCTTCTTCATTTATTAATTTTGCGTTCTCATGAAAATGTTTAAGAATATCGTATCATCGTTAATTAGCTATAGATGGCACCACTATATATTATTTATCTCACTTAAGCTATATCATTATTAAATTAAGTAATAATTAGTTTTACCAGACCCAGATGCACCTATTATTATCATTCTGATAGCATTCGGTAGCGCTGGAGGATGTTTGACTGGTTCGTATTTGTGTTAGATGCAGAGCACATACCATTAAGAGTTAGTTTAACAATAAAAACACACATAATAAAAAAGCGCACTTACAGACAAGTTTGTGAAATGTAGTAAACAAAAACGTAAATATGTCTCACCGACAAAATAAATTAGTGGTGATATCGCTACTTCATTAGAAAAATTACCAGGAACTCCATGGGCTAACTACCCAGGCCAAAAACATTTCCTGGATATAATAATTGTAGTCCTGGAACCTGACTTGCTTTTCGTCTTGACGAACGAGATCATCCACAACCTGGTGAGTATCCAGTGAATGCCATCGATCATTCATATCACGTTCATTATGTAGCGGATAAAAATAAAGATTTACAACAACGATGTTAAGTTGATACGCTAGTTAAATTCCATAATACAATATTTTAGAGAATCATTAGCCAATTGGTTGGTAAGATCAGCGATGAGAAGTAAACTAGGTTATGGGGCTGGTAAATATTTAACCACTTATTATTATAATGGAATCGGTGTATTAATGCGCAAGAGGATACTGTAAGGGAAGAGCAATGAATAGTCAACGCGCTGGTGCAGCATAAATCACACCTACTGTTGTTGAAACTGTTTAGCACGGCAGGCATTATAGCAAATTTATCTAACACCACCTATAAAGGTTCAGTACGCACATTTTGATGTCAGTGTTTCTAATAGCAATCTGTTGATTAGATTCAACTGCTCCTCAACTAGGATTTGCACATGAACATACCTGAAGTTGCACAATTACCGCTGTCTTCACTTAATGAGCACAATTAGCGCATCGAATTCTACTCAAGACAGATCAGCATCACGTTTTCGCGTGTGTGACCGATAGTGCCATCAATTATATCTACGGTAACTTGCCTTGGATCATTATTTTAATATTGCCACAATATTATTAATTTACAAGTTGCACAATGATTATCATGTGGTTCTTTTAATGTTATGATAACATTTTAATCACACTGATTACAACTGGATATTGTTTTCTTAGACGGTATTTTGTGTTAAATTTATTGCATTCTGTTACAACTCAGATATGCTTCCAACTCGAGAGGCTGTAAGATAAACTAAATTTGACCATTCGATGCATCATCGACGATCCAAACAAATTTATCAGAAATAGTTAATCTTTGAGATGAATGAACTGTATTAACATATCATAGCGTCCATGGAGTTTTGTCCCTTAATGCGCTCTCAGCCAATCTGACAGGACGAATCCAGTCAAATACCGGTAAAGGTCATCAAATGTGTAGAATGTCCGAAAATCAAATGGAAAATAGCTTGGAGTTTGACCCTTCAAAAAACATAAAATCTGAGAGATTTTCTTTTTTTTCTGCTACAAATATATATTTGTTTATAAACGACTATTTTCATTCTCATACTGAAGAATTAGATTATATTTGTTCATATATCTAATCGAAGTAAAAAAAAGTAATGCGCATAAACCAGACTCTGATATCTATCACACATACTCATAATAACATGTTCTCGTCGCAGTTTATTTAATTTTTCCTGTGTAAACAAACAATCTTCATTGCTAAATTCATCAACAATTATGTCAACAATAAAGTGTTCTGCCCCACCTTGGGGGCAGTGTAAATATAGTTCTCATGGCATTTTAATATACCTTTTTGTTGTATATAAAAACGCTCATGTGTTGGTAAATTATAATATATCCCTTTTTTAATTAGTAAATCGCCAACTTGATTAAAAATCGTTAAGGGTTTACGTAGATGTTTATTGATAAAAGTTAATATCTTCAATCAAAAAGGTGTCTGCTTTGGTCAGTGAGTTTAAAATGTATTCTTGATCATAACGGATATGACATTTTAGATAAACAAGAATAATGGGGTCATATACAATCAGCGCCGGATTAAGCATCGTGAAGGCCCATAGGCAGTCAAACTTTTGGGGCCCCAGACCCACGGTCACGGTCTCACGAGGGCCCCTGGGGGCCCCTGATGGGGCCCATAAAAGTCGCGGGGCCCATAGGCAGTTGCCTACTCTGCCTAATGGGTAATCCGGGACTGTATACAATCAAATATACAGGCGGTACTTGCCGAGAAAATGTATATAGAATATATTCTTGTTGAGCTTGTGTGTGTGTGTGTGTGTGTGTGTGTGTGTGTGATTTGGATTTTTAACATAGCTTTAACACGTTTTCAGTCATATCGCTACTATGTCTGTAGTGTACCAGTTTATAGTGATGTCTTGCACCGGGGCATCATGCCCCAGACATGTAGCATTATGTTCCACCCAGTCACATTATCCTGACACCAGGCCGACCAGTCCTAACACTAACCTCTTAATGCGGAACGCCAAGCGAGGTAGCTGTTAGTAACATTTTTGTAAGTCTTTGGTTAAGATCAGATGGTCTAAGGGAGACACAACATACGGATCCATAATTAAAATAGATAATAGAGTACTGAGAAAATAGTGTCTTGACGAAATGTAAGATAAAGGCTTATTTAAATGTAGTGGAGTCAAGTAAGTATATAATTGATAATAGTATCATTTTCTCCATTTATATTACCTAAGGAAAAGGGACACAAAAGTGATAGAATAGTAATGCAAAGCATTAGCTCGGTTCCCCCACCCCCACCCCGATGAAAGTTTGCATGTTACCCCAGAAATTGTTAGTTATGGGAGACTTTTCTACATATTTTTAGTGATATGAACACCCAGCACATGAGACGACCAGGGTTGTGATAAACGGACACTTAACAGATTTTGACCTGACTGAATTTGCCTGTAGCGAGTCGTTCGAATACGCACCGAAAAACATTCATCTAATTGTCGCGGTTTTGTTTGAAAAACATTTCAGCGAACACCTTTGAGTTACATAAGTTTTTTAAATCATATATGCTTGATGTACAAATATTAATACTGTTCGTTGAAAGTGAGGCCATTATAACATATTGTCCACCGAAACGGCGTTGGTTACCACAACAAAAGATATATTCGGATTCTACAAATCCTGATCTTATTGAATTTGAGACAACACTTAGCAAAATATCTTATTATTAATGTTTTTTATATTTATGCAAGTAGAATCATACGATGATTAACGAAATAGATTAATTATAGAGGATGCTGAACTCGATTTATTAATTACTAGACAACGGAGAGAAACAAACATATAAGACGAAGAAAAGTTAACTTATTAAACTGAATCAAATTAGGTTCCATTTTCAGTTACACTGATGGTGAGTCACCTCAGTGTTCTAATGTATGTTTGACAATGTTTGCTTACGTTTCGATACATTTAGTATCGATGATAAACAGATTTCCTCACGCGCTGTTACATTTGTCACATATTATTTTTGTATCAATAAAATATACAGGATTACTAGGAAAAATACCTTATGGCGCTGATGCATCATGGGCCGAATGGAGAATAAAGCAAGAAATAAAATAATACTTTAGAAATCTGAATCTGCGGACGTTGAAATCAAGGATATTTATTACGAAATAATAAAATATAAAATTAGTCATCATCACCATCGATATGTGATCATGTGGTAAATAAAGCAACACATGCGATTTAAATATTCTTGAACATGTTTTTCAAAAATGAGCGGCTGTTTTGACACCAACACATAAACTCGCCAGACAAATGAACGAATGAGAAGTCAAATCTCATACCTATCACATCTTCTTCTGATGAAAGGACACCTGAACGAATGGGTTAATACTATATCCCAAAGATTAGTGTCTGAACGAATGGGTTAATACTATATCCCAAAGATTAGTGTCTGAGTTGAAATATGTACAGTATCGCTGTCTGGTTGTTGACTAAAATCATTTGCTGTGATAGTTTGTGGGAATCATGGTCAACCGCCACCTTTGGTTGGATAGTCTCCATATAAATAGTTCAAAATGTTTGTAGATTATGATGCGGAAATAACTGATGATCATAGAGCACTTGCTCCGGTGTGACGAGAGCTTAAGAAAGTAATCCGACTAAACCAAATAAAGATCAGTGTTAAATAATGCCTGAGATTATTTCAAAAACTCCTTTAAATTATTGTATGACCATGTGGAGACCATATGATGTGATAGAAGCAAAAGAAAAGAGAGTTCTTGACACACTTCAATGGCAATTATTTATGTTACTTAAAGTAAAGTTTTCAAATCTACCTGCACCAGTGTGTTATCGCCCAGCAGATATTCGACTGCAAAATAGCTATGATGAAATTCCATGTTGCGATAGTAAACAAGTTCTTGTGCTCAATGAATTCGTTTTAGTTCCTGTGAGTACTGTTGAGAGCCCGTTAAAATTGGATACAACTCTATGGACGCTAAGATATAATAAAACAATTCAGTCGTCGTAAGGATTAACTATTTCTGATACTAATATTTGGATTGTTGATGATAATATCGATTGTTCAAATTTATTTTATCTCGCAGTGTCTCGAGTCAGACTTCTTAGCTACGGAGGGCTATCGTAGACTTCACAGAAAATAATAATGAAACTAAGGAAATCAACGATGATGTAGTAAGAAAAATATATAGTTATGAGCATTGTGATTCAAAAATAAGCATGACATTGATCTCGAGGCTGAATGTATCATGATATTAAACAACAGCCGAATAATTATTGTGCGAGCTGTAATACAATAATGTTGTGGCTGTATTTAAATAATAATCCAGACAGGTTACCGTGGGTAGAATTAATAACAGTCATCGTCACACACGCGAAACTTTGATGCTGAACTCTTTCGAATGTAACGACGTCGAGGCACCAGTTCACAAAAGTGAATGTGGTTATACATGTATTTCTGCAGCAGTTACTTTTAATTGTCCATGTAGAAATCCACGTTGAGGATCAGTAGAATCTACTCTGTAGATTGCAGGTCTAGCCGTGGATCTTACCAGACTGAAGAGTATACGTGTCGTTAAACCACACAGGAACTTACATTATAGAAAATTAACAAATTGGATACAGATTTTATACATACAAGATTATAGACTATGTGAAAGTCAATGGACAGGACAAATATTAACCAATAATACAACAACCACCTTTCGTGTGTGTCTATATATATATATATATATATATATATATATATATATATATATATATATATATATATATATATATATATATATATATATTCATTCACACAACAAAATAAAAGCACTTAACACTTATTTTTTCTTCAACAATAAATACTTAATTTCGGCCTTAAAATCTTAAATACTTATTCAAGATTTCTTTAACACAAATATGTATAGATAAGACAGAAACAACTGCAATGAATTGCATCTAGATCGAGCCGTCATTACATCTAAACTGGAACTACTACAACACAAAACTCACTAATGCACACTTAAGGAAAAATATGACTTTTGCAGAGTCACTCTAACATATTTAACCAAAGAACAAAATGGAAAGAAACCCGTCGCTTTGGCCTAATATTCCTTACGGAAGTTAGTACTATCCTAAGTTCTAAGCGAAGGCGTTAGAAATTAATCAAACTGACAACCCAGACCAGAATGATCGGAGTGATCAGAGTGAGTGATCAATATTAACGATGTCATCGGAGTCGACGTGGTATCAGCTGCAGAGCTAATCATAGAAATTAACCATTGCAGTTGTGAATCTGAATCATAGCAGCCTTAGCGCTGATAGTGTAGTGTTGCTTCTCGAGTAGCATGTGATCGTTGCTGATAGATTGTTGGGTGTTGATTGCTTGATTGACTGACCTGGAATACTGACTGCTTTGTTGACCTGTGTGACTGGTAGCCAAGTGTGATAGTAAAGGAGTGTGTAACTCACTACTTGAGATCTTTTAGCTGTGGGCAAAATCAGAGATGCTACGATGTGCTTAAAGATGTTAATGAAAACGCAAACGTTTTAAATGAGGATGGTAATGATAATATTGGATTTGTCACCAATATTGATGAGGAGCCATTTGTGGATGATCTCAATGGATTTATGTTACTCAGCGATATACACAAATACCTAACGTGATCAAAGCTAACGGTACAAATTTACTTGTGTTTAATGGAGTCGATACACATATTCTGAAAAATATTCAACAAACTTGGTGTTCAGTGGATACGGATATTATTACGTTCAACAGCGTCTTTTCACGTGCGCAAGCTACCCCACGCGGATTGACACGATAAATTGATATGATCCTCGGCCGCGTTATCGTGTAGGTCTTGACAACATTTTTGGTAAAGAAATAACAAATTTAGGGTGAATATAAAATCTGATTGTCCGGGTGGCAAAACAATATACATAAAATCTAAAACACAAGCTTCACAAATACAGTAACAAAATGAGCTAACCCAATTAGAGAAATTTCGGTTGGTTAGATGCTTCAGTTTGACATTATTGTCCGTGTATTTTTCAATTTTTTAGGCAGCTTTAGATTTCTAAATTTGTATATTCACCCTCCCTGCTGCGCCTCCAAGATGTGAACTGTAGACTAAGCATATAGACGTGGTTTACCAATTCCAAAACATGATGGAGGATTTCCAGCCATCTACTTGCTGATTGTTTTGTTATCCTTCCACATTTGTTGTTGCTATTTTATACGGCATCATGAGCCAGACCAATTAAAGCAATCGTCCGTTTGAAACCTTGAATTTCCCAGGAAGTCTTGATTTGTCAATCTTCTTCATCAGTTTATCCGGTTCTTTGGTAATCTCATGTTGTTGGTGTATGCTAATCTCGAATATTCAGTAAAACCGGGAACGGAAGGTGATCCGACTATCTTTATCACTACGCTCCGGAAGTTTTATAGCCTAAACATGATGCTTAAACATATTTGCAATTGGGGTGAAAGTGGATCTGTTTAAATGAAATGTGAGGAATTTCTTTTTTGTCAGTAAGATGAGTAGATGGGTAATCGAAGTGGGTTTTCTAGCTAAAACCAATTTGGTGAGATTAATGACTTTCAATATATGGTACTTTTTACAAGACCCTTTATTAATGCGGCTTTAGGAAAATCAGAGTTTAAATACGATGACTTCAAGTCTAAAGATATTTATTTGATTTCTACTAATTGTACAATTAACATCAATGATATAAATGTCTCATTGTTTTGAATATGCTTGCATAGCAAAGTCATTACCTGCCCTGGTCCTGCGATGCAATGACCTTTGACAAACAAGTTGCTTGATGTTGATTCTTGGGAATGATTTCACTCTAAGGTGTCTGGATGACGCACATAGTGAGCAGCAGAGGGGGCGAATCGGACGTTTCTAATTGGGGTACATTTTAAGCAAACCATTTTAAGTCTCCATTTGCGAAATGGAACCTTAACGATTTTAAAGCCCTATTTGTCAAATTAGGGGTTTCTCAAAACCTCTTGGGTTTAAGTAAAATTTTGCCAAATGGAGCCTTCCTCGAAAAGCGTCGATTCAAAGACGCCAACGTCGCCGCTGTCTGCTGCTATGGTGTTAACCAAATATTTTATCAAGTCCGATACGATATCGCATCCGAGGGTTTGATAAATTTATCGTCACAAATCCGTGTGGGATTGACTGAGCGTGACTAAAGAAATTTTTAAATCGATTATGATCCATATCACCGCCGCACCAAGTTTGCCAAATATTTCGTAGCGTATGAGTATCAACTCCGTTAAACACACACAATAAATTGCAGTTATCTCTGATCACTTTTGGTATTTGAGTGTAACGTTGAGTAACATATATCACTTCAGTGTTGTTATGCCTGCCTCTGGAAAATATCCTAGCGGGATTCTTTTGATTGTCTAACATCACATCGTCATATTCGACCAAATGTTTAATACCTCCATCAATATCATCAATGCTAGGTGCTTCTTCGATATCGGTTATAAATTCAATGATATCTTCATCGATTTCCGATTTTGCTCTCTCGTTGTAATCTTTTAACACTTCGTAACATCTCTGATCGTCTACACTCAGAGCTATCAAATACAACTTGTTCTATTTCATCCATATCGTTATGAAATTAAGTAACAATTGTGTCTTGCCACTTCCAGATGGTCCGATTATAATCATTCTAATTGAATTCGGCAACATCGCGTGGTGTTTAATAGGTTCCCGTCGTCGGGTAGCTGAATAATCAATTACATTCATGTTGTTATAAATAAATTATGGATCTATATTGTGTGAAGTGTAAGGCGCGTACTGGCACAGATGACTTGACTACGATTACAACTAAAAATAACCGATCGGCACTTTCTGGTAGGTGTGTACAATATAGTACAAAGAAATTTAGATTTGTTTCTATGAGATCTGCAGGAAATGCTAGCATTTCTGATGATTTAAAAAAAAACGAGGAGGTGATATTGCAGCCAAGCTAACTAAACTCCCGGGAACACCATGGGCAAAGTATCCAGGAGAAAAACATCTTCCAGGGTATAGTTATAGTGGACCCGGAACCAGACTCGATATCAGACTCGATGATCAAAACCAACCCAAACCCGGTGAAGAACCAATAAACGCCATTGATAAAGCATGTCATGCTCATGATGTCGCTTATAAAAGCACCAATCTGCAACACAGACATATCGCAGATGTGAAATTGATTCACGCGTTGAATTCTATCACTGATAAATCCTTCAAAGAAAAATTGGCTTCATGGTTAGTAAAATCGGCTATGAAAGGCAAATTGATGTTAGGTGCCGGTAATTAATAACAACATGGAATCTATTTACTATTCTCCAAAAGGATACTGGAAGGGTAAAGCAGCAATTAATAAACTCGCTAACGCCGCGAAGGTGAAATATACAACCGCGGCTAATTGGTTATCCAAGCAGGCGATATGGCAAATTTATCTACCGCCGCCTAAACAAATTAACTACTCCCATTTTGATGTGACCGTTCCTAATGAAGTTCATCAAGCTGATATATTATTTCTGCCGCATGATGGTGATTACAAATACGCGTTAACCATAGTTGATGTTGCGAGTCGATACAAACAAGCAGAACCGTTCAAAACAAATTCATCAACTGAAGTGGCTTCTGCGTTTGAAAGGATATATCGAAGGGGTCCTCTGCGCTGGCCAAATCTGTTACAAGTTGATCCTGGCAAGGGATTTCAGGGTGCGGTTCTATCAACGATGAAGAATCATAATACCGCGTTACGACGAGGGCATACTGCACTACATCGCGATCAGGCAATTGTTGAACGATTTAATCGGACACTTGCTGTTCGGTTATTTGGATATCAATACGCGAAGGAATTTATTCAGGAAAAATGATCCCGTGAATGGGTCAAGGGATTACCAGCTGTGATTACCTCGCTAAATAATGAGATTACTCGAACAATCAACATGAAAGCTAACAACGCCATTAAAAAGAAGTCTATACCCGTACAACCACAAAAGATTTTTCAAAACAACCAATACTCGGCAATGTCACTGTAAGATATTTATACGAACCAGGAGAGCTCGAAGGTGGCCAAAAAAGGGCTACTGATCCTATTTGGAGTGTCACAGCGCATAAAATATCCGGCATAACACGATCTACGGGTAGACCAGCAATCTATAGACTGGATTCAACTGCTCCTCAGCGTGGGTTTACTCGACAACAACTGCAAGTGATACCCGAGGATACTCAATTACCACCGCGTGATCTTAACTAATATCATTATAGTCTAAAACAACTCTTCGAAGTTGATTTATTCTTCGTACTCTGGATACTGAGAGATAAACTAAATTTGACTACTCGATGTGATTATCCACAATCCAAACAATTGTATCTGATATAGTCAATCCCTGTGAAGAATGTATCGTCGCTGCGTATCCTAGCGTCCATGGGGATTTATTAGCGCGTAATGCATCTTCGACGACGCTGATATCAACCAGCACAATATCATTTAACACTAAATTCTGCATTTCACGCTGTCCTGGAATATCAACTTAAATATTCTGTTTTCGTGTATCCGAAGGCCTATAACACAACGGTACTGAAAGTGCTGTACATTTTTCTGTATGCAATTCAAATAGCTTCATCTGAAGTGTGTCTCTATTTTTCTACTTGCTATTATCAAATCGTTTGGTCTCCACGTTTCCCAAAAATCTGTTAAAGGTGTTTCTGAAATTATTTTACGCGCTATCTCACATTAGATTCTATCAGGTTGTAATCTAATTGGTTTCTTGAACTCGCGTAATTGTTCATCAAGTGCTCTATGATCGGTGTTAATTTCTTCATAATAGTCTACAAAATTCTTTAGCCAATCATGTGGGGATAAACCGACAAATGGTGGTGGTTGGCCATGATCGCCGCAAATGACGACTTTTGTATTCGCGTGCAATACCCAATCAAGAAATTTTTGTAATACATCTAACGACACCGTGCATATCTCATCCCAAATTATGACTTCAGGAATAAATTTTTCACCCATTCGTTCAGGAGTCCATTCGTCGCCTTTCCATCGAAAGAAACTGTGATAAGTACAAGCATTTACCCCTCGCTCTTTCATTTCTCTTGCAAGTCTATGGGTCGGTGTTAGGACAGTCATGTTTGATTTGGAAACGCTAGCGTTTCTGCGAAACAATTCAATCGCGCGAGTCGTCTTTCCTGACCCGCCACAACCGTTTAAATAAACTGTTTTATATCTACATATAGGATCAGATATCTCCGGTGCGTTAGATAGTTCTGATATTTTATCACCTTTCAAATATTTATCCTCAATCGTAACATCTACTGATTCGGAATAATCACACGGTATTTCCCGCTTAATTCTCCATGATCCACAGCTCTTGTCGGAATTAATAAATTTAGCCACTGCTTCCCTGTGTTTCACGCTTGTATAAAACGAATCGGTGGCTACTCTAACTGCGGTGTCAGGAAATCTATTTATCATCGAAAAAAAATTGATAGAAGCATAAGCCAGCATAGATGCTGTCAAATGTGTATACTGAAGATTTTCTCCGTCTGCGTAAGTAACAATTGTACCAAATTTTGTTCCATTGGACAAGAAATCGTCTTTACGGTCGACATATATACCCTTCGATGTTATATCCGTGATTATAAAATTCCACCCTGAATACATTTACCGATTATTCTTCTACCGAGATCTTTTGCGTCTTTGTTTCTGATTTCAAATAGCTGTTTGGACGAATTCATGATATATTCTTCGTCAAGATCGGGAAACTGTTTTCGTTGTTCGCTAATTATACTATCTAAACTATCAGATGGTGGTAACCAGACCTCAGTCTGAGCTCGATAGGATATAATTGCTTCACTGACAATCAGCGATATCAACATGCTACAATCAATCATATACCGTAATAGCACTATTGGCATCCAATGTTTCACAGACATGTGTCTACCAATCCAAACATAACAGCACGGATGAAGTCCTTTAGCCAATTCAAATGATACAACACGAGCGAATCAGGTTAAATCAAAATCAGGCAGTCGACCATTAATAGCAACACGGGTCATCTCGTGTGTATGATGTCCAATTCGTTTAAAATATCTAGCGCATTCTCCGTACCCGAGAAAACTCGACGGATAACACGCGACTATATCAACTGTAATAATACTTTCACGGTCGTATTTTGTATTCCATAATCCACCGTGGTTATATTCTATACAACTTGATTTGATGTCTGTGAGAAATTCAGTTCTTGTTGGTTTCCATGTGTTTCTCCTTCTCCCAAAATGAGCTGCAACTGACGGAATTGTAAAACAATTTGTTAGTAATTGTTCGTTGTCGAAACTCTCCGAGAAACTACTAGCTAGTTTTTTCATTGCCTGTTGGAGGGCTTCAGTGCGGTATAGTTCCCCATTGGGTCTTACAAACTGATCGAATCAGCCCTCGGGGTTTTCAGTGCTTTGAAGTAACCACACTGATACAGGATTGTTTTCACTCAACTGGTAAATAAAATCGAATAATTTTTTCTCAGAGAAGTCTGAGGGGGATTCAACGGGTATATACTTTATTGTTCGTTTCCGCGGGAATATTGTTACCGCAGATGTTCATGCGTGTTCGTTATGTTCAATAATTTTGATTTGGGTTCCTTTTGATTTATACTTAGGTTCGTATAATACTTCACCGGTTATCGTCATTACCCATATTGGGAATCTTAATGATGTTTCTAATTCAGCTATATCCTGAATCGATGCTCCGTTTTTCCTAACTGTTAATTCCCATTCATTTATTCTCTTGCGTCTTAGATCAGTCAATTTGTTCCCCCGGGATGCATTTGTGAAGTGTTCTATTATTCGTTCTGCTACACGATTGAGTGGCAAAGCCACTGACGACAGTTTCATGGTTTTTAGTTTTTCAGTACTCGGTTAATCATTTAACGGCTATATCCCGTAAACAACTGCTGTTACAGGATAAGATCTTTCGTAGTACGGTTCGTCAATTCCAGTCAGAATTCCTGGCTTGGAATCTTGAGTAACAGTGACAGTTTTTTATCCTTCAAGATGGGTTCAAATTTATCCCTGATAATCCAATCTCCGGTGTCTGAACGGATAATGAATTTTATTCTAAAAAAATACCTTTTTTCCCCAAGATGTGAAATTATCATTGCTGCGTTTTCGTCGTTCATGGTAGCATCAACTTCACCAATGATTCGAAATGTCGACCAACAGTGAGATGCGCCATCACGCTTGAATTCATTAAAACAATCACGAATTTTACTTATCATGGTTCTATCACGAATTTTACTCTTTGGTGTATCAGAGCCTCCTTCGAGATTGAATCTAGCATTTTTCTAGGGCGTAATTTTCGATAATCTCACGAACTCCTTCATGCTATAATTAAAACAAGTATTTAAATAAAGAATTTATGTATAATGAATCATTGCAAAGGGCTTATGATTGGATCAACAACCGTGTGTAACAAATCGTGCAGGAAGGAGTTCTGTGGATATCATATGCAAAGTGTTCATAACGGGAGTTATGGGCCTTTACCCTGCATACGATGTGGGGTAGGAGTGCGTGGTAAATCACAGTTGTGTCTCGGGTGTGGTGGCAAACGGTACAGAGAGTTGAAGCGTTTATATGATAATAGAGTTAAAAACTCCATCAAAAACTCCATCAATGACCTTGACTCCGTCCCTGACAAAAGTCACAAGAACTCCTCAAGACTACATCGAAAGATTTTCAAATGTAATCATTCGACCAAACAATGAATCAGACAAATAGTATAGTATATAAATGAACCAAGAATTCCGACCACACCCTGTGATCAGCAACTATGAGGCTTCCCCTGATGGTATTATCAGAAACCGCAGATTGAAGAAGCCAGTTGGTTTTGTGACTAATCAGGAGTATTTGATGTTTAGCGCTGGGAAGAAGAAACATCTTAATCATAGAATCATATATGAATGTTTCTATGGATTGATCAATGATGGTTTTGTTATCGATCACATTGATTCCAATCCTAAGAACAATTCTTTATCAAATCTGCAAGCTGTTCCACAGAGCGAAAATTTGAAACGAGGAAAGACTGGACAATACTCGAAAAAAGCGAGACCCGTAAGATCTTTTAACACAACAAATAACGAAATAGTATTTCAATCAATAGCTAAGGCTAGTAAGTATTTCGATATTTGTCCATCGTCTGTTCAATGCGTCGCGGAGGGAATTTATCGATCTGCGATTTCAAAATAGACCCGGAAAACAATTCAATTCGTTTATGCATAGACATCCATTTTTCTTATTAGAAATATATAATTATCAGTAATATGAATTCTCAAAATATCAGTGATGTAATAACCAAAATTTTAGTTTTGAAATCTCAGGGGATTTACATATCAGATAATTTAGACTGCGATCAAATTATGTCCGACTTCCAGGACATTGAATACGGCGCTAACAATAACAAATATGTCCTACCCAAACAATATGTACTGATAAAACGAATTCAGAATTCTATCCGTGATTCCCTGTTATGCTGTGACGACGTCAGTAAGTTTGTCCCGTTATTTGCTATCGTGGAAAAAATAAGAAAGGAATTAGGGAAGGAGTATGAAGTAAAAAGAGTAATTAATTCAAAAATCAGAAATATAAGATTGTTAATTGAACAAAATGAAAAGCCCCCTTTCGGATAATTGTTAGTAAAATTCTTACTACAATCCATCGACGGTATCATAAGTGTTTTACTAGGAAGTTGTAAAATTGCGTAGTAAAATATTTTATTCATTTACTATGAAATTTTCATAGTAAAATATTTTTTTATTACTAAAATTTTCATAGTAAAATATTTTTTTTTTGGTCGTTATTGACTGATTTTGGTTATTTTTTGACTGATTTTGACCGCATTGACTGATTTTGGTTATTTTTTGACTGGTTTAAAGCGGTTTCAGCAGGGTCAAATAGTCGATTTTGCATGGGATTTTTCAGTTAAGAGTGACTTTGAGTAAATAATAATAAAAAAAATAACAAAAACTGACAAAAATCGGAAAAAAACGACTAAAAAACAACAAAAATTACCAAAAATGACTGTTGTTTTCAGTAGGGTCAAATGGTCGATTTTGCATGGGATTTCTCGTAGACTTTTTCCACTTGAAACTCTTTGATTGGAATCTCTGGAAATTGCTGGCAATTTCTGAGATTCAGAAAATCATTTTCGGGTGACAAAATTACTGCATTCAGATTGAAATCTCTGGAAAATCTTTGATTTTCGTACATGAAAATCTCTTCGAGATTCAAATTGGAAAATTGTTTACAATTTCAAATAATGGTTAATGAAGCATTAACGACCCAATTGGCTCGTGAGAGACTGGTCGCGATCAAAAAGTATATACCAATCCGCGACTCTGTCAGGAATAAACTGCAAGCTAGACAGAATTTACAAACGGATTTTGCTGCGGGGTCTGAAGAGTTGTTTAAACCGATAACCACAGCAACGAAGGGGGTAGAGCGTGCTATATGGGGGGATGTTCCCGAGACAGGGGGACAACCTCTTATTAGTGAACTTGAAAAAATAGCAGCGGAAACTGAACAAACAAAACAAGTTGTACAAAAACGCCACGGTGATATTGATGTTAGTGAACTACCTGAATCAAAAAGAACAGTAGATGATTTATGCGCGAGATTTAACGAGGAAGGGTTAGCAGCAATTGATAAGACTGATCCAGCAGAAATTTCTGCGCTTGTTGTTACGACTTATGAAAACAGAAAAAAAAATGTTGAAACCAGAACATCATAAATATGTTAGAAATATAACTCATTGGGCTGATATATTCTACAAAAAAAAAACTAACAAAAGTCAAGTTGACACAACAAATACATCATACATAGGATATATCAATGCGGTGCGTACAGTGTATAAAAAATATGAAGAACTAAAACAACAAAAGCCGCAAAAATTGCAAGGAAGAAGACAACAGCGTTCAAAGAAAATATCTTTCTCACCTAAAAAACAAGAAGAATCTCAACCCCAAGCTTCGCTTGGACCATTGTATATACCATCTGATCGAGATGATGATCTTTATTATTTACAAAGTACGGATTTAGAAAAACTGGATGCAGCAACTGGTTATAGTAGCGGGAAGAGATTTTCTAAATCTGAATCTGAAAATCAAAGATTTTCCAGAGATTCCAATCAAAGATTTTCCAGAGATTCCAGTGGAAGTTTAATTCAATGTCCTGGTAATATTCTCAGCGATATATCACGATTAGAAGTTCTCATCGGAGGAAAACGAGCTGGAAATAACTCACCGGAAGTAATTAATGAAGCAGCTGATATCTGCAGGCGGGTATTTCAAGGTGGTATCATGCATATTGGTCTATACCGAGATTTCATTGAAGAGTTAGTAGAAAATCCTACGGATTATTACAGCGACTGAAAATCCTTCGGATAAATATCATTTAGAAAACACTAGTATTTAGAAATTGCTAGCAATTGAAAACACTAGTGTTTTTATAATAAGATGATCATGGTTTCGGTGATACCACTGCAGGGTTATTTGCAAGAACGGCTTCAAAAGTTGCGCCGCTAGTAAAACAATTATCGATGAAAGCCATTGATGTTATTCGTGATAAGGGTATTAGCGCTGTTGGAGATCTTGCCGGGAAAGCGTTTTCACCTGCGAAGAATAAACTAACAGCGCTAGTTCGGCGGTGAAAGAAACCGGGACCATTACCATATATAGCGGAAATGCCTGCGAGTGTTAGTAAAATTATAAATAATGCAGTATATCAAAAACTAGCGTCGCTGGTGACTCCGTCGTTGACAGCAAGTGACCAGGATAACATAACCGCAAAATATGATAGCGGGAAGTGGCTTACGACAAAGTGGTCGTGGACGACGATGAAATGGAAAATCCATAGGATTGAAAATTGCTAGCAATGAAAATCGTTTGCGATTTTGCGATTTAGACTTTGATAAATAGAATAAAATGTTCAAACGGTCACCTGATACAGCGTTTGATATGGATGCCCCAGTATTCAAGGATGATTCCGTACGTGATTATCAATTCTATTCTTATCAAGCAACACAATCAGATCTGCGATCGCGAATTGAACTTCAAGTTCATGATACCAGTAAATACTTTCTACCGTGTGAAGCGTTCATCGAAGTGGAAGGAGAACTTGTAGCAATTGCTACTGATGCTCATGGTGTACCAGTACCATATGACAATAACCCAACTATCCGAGTTGGTTTTGTTAATAATGGTATCATGGCGCTATTTGAAAGTGCAAGATATCTCATTGATGGAAAATAAATTGAATCTATAGAGCGTGATGTTGATGTTGCAAAAACAATAATAGGGTTAGCGAGATATTCTGATGATTAAAAAAGATCGGCAGGTCCATCTATGATGTTTTCTAAGGATATTACTGACCACACTGAACACGTCCAGTATTCTAGAGTAAAGGCAGCAAATGCTACTGCAGTTAATCCAGCACCAACCGGATATGTAAGACCAGCTGCTGATTTTGATGTCATAAATAATATTACTAATTACAACATAGGATTTGCAACACGCGTAGCAACGTTACAAGGACAGCGTAGACATTTTTCATGCGCGATTCCGTTGCATCATATTTTCGGATTCTGTAGAAATGTCCGAAAAGTTATTTATGGAGCGAAGCATACAGTAGTGCTCGTGAGAAATGGTAATGATAATGATGCAATCTGGCGTGATGCTGGTGTTCCCGAGGGTAAAATCGTTTTTAACAAAACTATCACTGTGGATGCCAGTGTTAACTCCATCAATCACAACAGAAGAACGATTACTATCATTTATGGATCGTGGAGGAAAATCATTGCTAAGTTGGCTAACAGTGACCATGGATAGTAAACAGGATGATGTTGATGATACATTTACATCGCACCTGGCATCAAAACAAGGTGTTTCAGCTCCACGTCATATATTTAATGCGCTACAGAATAACGCGCGAGTTGGTAATCAAGAACGAAGTCATATGATATTTGATCAGATAGGTGTTAATGAAGTCTCGCTGAGAATAAATGGCCAACAGGAACCATCTGAGGATATACAACTTCATTACGGTCAAAACCAAATTGCACGCGTGTATCATCGTCTGTTGTCGTATATGGGACGCGATCAAAATGTCGATACTGGTCTCCAAATATCACAGTTGGATTTTAAAAGTTTATATCCGATTTATTACTTTTCACTGGAACATCTTGATTTAACAAGACAATCTGTTGTTGATATTCACTTTAGAGCTCGTGTAGCCCGTCCTGGTGGTATTGCTAAATACAGAGCGGTTGCTGTCATTCTCAGCGATAAATCAATGCTACTCGAAGGTTTTGGTTGACGAATGAGAGTAATTGATGCACCAGTGGAAAATCTATGATTGAAAATCTATGAATGAAAATCCTTTCTGATTTTTCCATTGAATCGCTTTGCGATTTAGAATTAATCTGTTATTGTATAATGTCATACAGTTAAATCGGTGTTACACTGACCCCAGGTCAACTCAAGAAATTGCAATCAGAATCGGCTAAAAAATGTGGAACTACAATCACGTTGAAACCCAATCAGATGTCTGGCGGGGCGAATAAATTGTCGCTGACAACACGTCAAGTAAAACACTTCAATGATGCTTTCAAGGATAAAAAAGGCGTTCAAATCACTCTCTCTGCGACTGCTATCAAAAATATGATAAAAACCGGCGGTATATTCCCGTTGTTAGCTGCGATTCCGGCTTTGATTGAGGCAGCGGCCCCAGCGGTGGCTAAAGCGGCGGCGTTAGGAGCCGTTGGTACCGCGTCAGAAATGGCGTTGAAGAAAGCAACTGGTGGATCCTTTCGCGGATCTGGATACAAAAAAAGTGAAAGGGTCTAAGACTACCAGGAACCCCGTATTCATGGTACAGCGGAAAGGGTCTAAGACTACTAGGAACAGTTTACTAACTCAGAAATCTTCGATTTCCAAATCTTTGACTGAGGAACCTATGGTTGTGGAATCTTCGATTGAGGAACCTATGGTTCCCATGTAAAATTCTGATTAATTCGATGCTGATAAAAATCTCGCGATTAAAAACTTCAGAGGTGTCTTTATGAAAGATCAGTTACCTGCACAACCAAACAGCGTTGAAACCGGTATTATTAATCTCGATAACAGCACCGGACCCGGAACCCATTGGGTTGCATACGCGATTGATCCACGTGGGATTGTTTATTTTGATTCATATGGATTAGCACCGCCGAAGGAATTTATGCGTTATATAAACCGCTTAAAAACTTTTCCAATGAAGACTTGGTATTCCACGCTACCAACACAACACATGAATGATCCACCAATATGCGGTAACGAAGAGCAGCAGAGGGGGTGTATCGGACAACATTTTTAGACAAGTTTTCACTGAAATCACGCTTAAAATCAATGAAACCAATGACATCAGACCCAAAAGTCAATGACATCAGGTCTCAAATGTGTGTGTGTGAATCATGGATTAGGTCCAAAAAAAAATATGAAAAAATCAATGAAATTAATGAAATCAAAAACTTTTCAACTATTACATTTTTTGGGAAAAAGGGACTACAACATCGTTGTCACTCACCCTCTCTGCTGCTATGGGTTAACCGAATATTTGATCCAGTCCGATACGATATCGTGTTCGAGGGTCATGTAAATCACTACGACGAAAATCACTACGATTTCACAAACAGACTAATTTGTAAAACCTCCTCTTGTAAATCAATCAGATTATTAGACTGGTCAGTGAGTTTGAAATTAATTCTGGTTAATGAATTATTATGACATCGCATATAGACTGGATTCACCGGGGACTCAATTATTAAAAACCCTGGAGGAGCTGTTGGTGCAAATGAATACAAAATATATCCCTGCTGAGCTTGATTTGATCGTTCTAAATTTATTTGATAGCTTCCTTCGATCACATCACATACTAAATTGAGCGCAATCACCGTTGAAATATTCACATTGAACGGAGCAATATGCCTGCCACCACCGTCTGGGTCATTATTATGGGTCAGGATAGTTGTTTGTGGTTGTGATGGTGTTTTTTTCCACGTATCATGGATTTTTTTGAAACCTTCATCGATGGCATCATCGAGAGATTTTTGTAGTTCTGAGATATTATATCCTGGAAGTTTGAATGTTGGAATATCTCCTATGCGGATCTTATAGTATATTGCAAATAAATCTCTTGTTTTAGGACTACTGTCACCTAATACTTCTTGAATAATTTGTGAATGAAATGTTTCCATGTCATTGATGATTTTGTTACATGTTTCTACGACACTGATAAATTCATCTCGGGTGAGAGTGCCGGATCTAAGTGATATAAACAACAACGAAATATCGTTATTGAAAGCTGTGAAATTTTCAGTGATTTTATCCCGGTTAGCAAGATGATGAATAAGTCGTACTCTTTCATCATATTCTACTCTAATGAAAAAATATGACTTATCATAATATCTATAGCTTTTTATTGGATTATCAGATTTTATCCTGTCGGTGATATAATCGGTTTTTTGAGGTTCTGGTAATTTAACGGTTTTTCCACCGGGTGGTAATTCAGGCCATCCTAGTACGGTTCTAATAGAACTCTGATAGATATCTACGACGTATCCTTCTGTGCTTATTTCAATGGCAGATGATAGTGTCGGCACATGAACTGTTATAGCTATTTTTGATTCTTTTCCAGTAATCGATTTTATTCTACGCGCGAATTCATCATTGATTTGTTCAATTTGATATGATCCGGTTGGTATGGAAACAACGTTCCAGTCTGGGGTACCGTCGGGTTTATTCTTATTTGCAAATACCAGTGAATTATTGGGTTGTTGACCACCAAATGATTTTGACCTAATATTTGGCCAACTGTGGTATACTCGTAGTTTTGCTAGCGCTATCTCCTTCACTGGGACTGGAGAGGGGAAATTCACACTGAATTCTGGATTCGTTGAGGTTATTGAGATCATGCTTGTTTGTACTGGGTTTGTGTTCTCCACTATTTGTTGAAGTAATTCCATCTGTGTTGTCATTGTTATTATACTCATGTTGTATTTCTAATTTTGACATCGCAGAATCATATATATCTACCATCGCTGAAAACTCACTCTCTGATATAATTGTATCATCGAGCGATGACGATATCAATGAGGATAATTGCGAGTATGCAGTGGACACAACATGAAATTTAATTATGTAGTCTTGTAGTTTCCGTTGGCTGCATGAGGATATTTTTTTTGTGATTATTGAAATAATTCCAGCGATTGTTGTTGCCGCAGAAATGCAAATTGGAACAGCTATCGGAGCCATCATTGTCACTGAAGACAGTATAATACCGGCTCCGGTGATTACACCACTCACAGCGTACACAGTAACATCAATTGCGGTAATTCTCCTGCGATATTTTTTAATTTTCAATTCATACTCCTCAGACAAGGTTTTGAGTCTAGTTTGATACTCTCTGACCTGATCATAGCGATATTGCGATGATGAAATCACTTTTATTTTAAATATGCTATCGTTTTCAATTACGATTTACTTAAATTCGCTACGAATTCCACATACCACGTTGTTGAGACCCTAACCAAATGTTTATCAGTAGATGTGATTGTGAACTTTTCAGTTGTATTCTTGTCGATGATCGTTGAAATCGTATTATTGACCCCAGATGAACTGGACGATGAAATATTAAATTGAGACGATGGTGTTACTAGTGTTAATCGATAAATACCCTTAACGGTTGCAGTGATATCTAAGGTGTTGTTTGTAGGTGTCCACTCAAATGATCCGTGTTGGATTGTGTATACTACGTTGCTGGTTTTCTCATGAGGAATTTTTGTTTTTTCAATGGCTGTTATCATCCTCGAAAGATCACCTTTGATGCCTTCGATGGAAGTTTTCGTCTCATCGATGGATTTTTTAATATCAGGGAGTTTTAGTTCAATTTTATCGAATGTAGTTCCAATAAATTTATCAATGATATTTCTACGAAATGCGGTAAACTGTTTTATGTGTTCTTCGGTTTTAGATTGAAGTGTTGCTAGTTCTAACGCAGAATCGTTGAGAGTTTTAAATCGATCTGTAATCGTCGAAAAAAGTACACCCGGTTTGAGTTTACCCTGATCGGAAAATAACGCGATAGTATCCTCGATTGCGTTTTGTTGTTTAACTAAAATATCATCCAGAGAAATATTACTAGATTTCAATTTACCCTGTTTGTCTTGAAATACAACTATTTCATTCGGGTCAACACTTGTTAAGTTCAACGTCTCAGCGATTTCATCTTTAATTTGTTTTGTTATATCACCGGTTGCAGTGTCATCGGGTTCGGGTTTCAGAGGTCTTCCCCAAATATCAATCATGTTATTGTAAAACTCTTTCTCTCTCTAAAAAGCGATTACTAGTGTAGTCATTAACGACAATATGAGGTGGTTTTCCCCTTGGGTTACCCAAGGAGTTAGAAATAGCGTCAAGGACATTTAACACTTCACTGCCGCATATTGGTGGGTCATTGATTTGTTGTGTTGGTAGCGTAGAATACCAAGTCTTCATTGGAAGGGTTTTTATATAACGCAAAAACTCTTTTGGTGGGGCTAATCCATATGAATCGAAATAGACAATCCCACGTGGATCAATAGCGTATGCAACCCAGTGAGTTCCAGGTCCGGTGCTGTTATCGAGATTAATAATACCTGTTTCAGTTTTGTTTGGTTGATGTGGTAATTGATCTTTCATAAAAACACCTCTGAAATTTTTAATCACTAGTTTTTTAGCAGCATCCATTAAATCAAAATTGGACATTGGAACCATAGGTTCGGAAATTGAAGATTTCTGAATTAATAAACCGTTCCTGGTAGTCTCAGGCCTGATCCGTGAACGGATCTCCCGCTGTACCATGAATACGGGGTTCCTGGTAGTCTTAGACCTTTTCCGCTGTACCAAGAATACGGGGTTCCTGGTAGTCTTAGACCCTTTCCCTTTTTTTTATATCCTTGTCCAGTTGCCTTTTTTAGTGCCATTCCTGCTGCAGTACCAACGGCTCCTAACGCTGCTGCTTTAGCCACCGCTGGGGCTGCTGCTGCAATCAATGCTGGTATTGCAGCTAACAATGGAAATATACCGCCTGTTTTCATCATATTTTTAATAGCAGCCGCAGAGAGAGTAATCTGAACTCCCTTTTTACCCTTGAAAGCATCATTGAAATGTTTCACCTGACGAGTTGTCAGCGATAATTTATTTTCACCACCAGTCATTTGGCTGGGTTTCAACGTGATTGTGGTTCCACATTTTTTAGCCGATTCTGATTGCAATTTTTTGAATTGACCAGGAGTTAACGTAACACTAATAACACTATATGACATTATATATAATTGATTGATTCTAATTCAATGAAAAATCGAGAAAAATCGTTCAAAGATTTTCTACTGGGGCATCTACCACTCTCATTCTTCCACCAACACCTTCGAGTAGCATTGATTTATCACTGAGAATGACAGCAACCGCTCTATAATCAGCAATAGCACCAACACCAACAGGACGGGTCACATTAGCTCTAAAGTGTATATCAACAACTGACTGTCTCATCAAATCGAGATGTTCCAGTGAGAAGTAATAGATCGGATACAGCTTCTTAAAATCAAATTGTGATATTTGCAAACCAGTATCGACATTTTGATCGCGTGCCATAAATGACAACAGACGATGATAAACTCGTGCAATAGGATTTTCTGTGTAATTAAGTTGTATATCCTCAGATGGTTCCTGCTGGCCGTTTATTCTCAGTGAGACGTCTTTCACACCTAATTGATCAAATATCATATGACTGAAACGTTGATTGCCAACTCGTGCGGTATCCTGTAACGCAATAAATATATGACGTGGCGCAGAAACGCCCTGATTTGATGCTAGGTTCCAAGTGAATAACCCGTTGATATTTGATTGTTTCACATCTGTACTCACGGTTAGCCAACTCAACAACGACTTTCCTCCTTGGTCCATAAATGATAGTAATCGTCCTTCTGCGGTGATTGCTGGAGTCAACACTGGCATCCACAATGATATTTTTGTTAAATTGACTTTACCAGCATCAGCATCTGGATTTGCAGCATTTGCTGGAATCCTCCAAATTGCGTCGTTATCATCACTTTTTCGTACAAGCGATACTGTATGCTTCACCCCGTAGATAACTTTTCTGACGTTTCTACAGAATCCAAAAATATGATGCAGTGGAATCGCACATGAAAATGATTTACGCCCTACTCCCAACATTGCGTTTCGTGTTGCGGCTCCTAGATTGAAATTAGGATCGTTGTTTATAATCATATCCTCGATACCAGCAGGAGCAGGGTTAGGAGCAGTACGATCCCTTGGTTGTCTTATAATAAATGGATTTCCTCCAGCGGTATTCTTACCATCTTTTGCAAACATCATAGAAGGTCCTGCTGATCTTGTATAATCATCAGAATATCTCGCTAACCCGATTATTGTTGTAGCCACATCAACATCACGATCTATGGACTCAATTTCTTTTCCATCAATGAGATATCTAGCACTCTCAAATAGCGCCATAATACCATTATTGACAAAACCGACTTGAGTACCAGCTGGATACGGTGCTGGTACAGAAGGAGTATCAGCAGCTGTTACAATTTCTCCTTCTACTTCAATAAATGCTTCACAGGGTAAAAAGTATTTACTGGTATCATGGACTTGAAGATCAATTCTTGCTCGACTATTTGAGTCTATGGCATGATAGGCGTAATATTGATAATCGCGTACAGAATCATTCTTGGGGACTGGGGCGTCTATATCAAATGCTGGATCAGATGATTTTTTGAACATTTTATTCTATTTATCAGAGTCTAAATAGTGAAATCGTAAACGATTTTTTCATTTTCATCGACGTAGTTTTTTAAGGCCACTTCCTGCTATCATGTTTGCAATATTGCTTTGGTCCCCTTGATTTACCATCGACGCTAGTTTTTCATCTACTGCGTTATTTATTATTTTACTAACACTTGCAGGCATTTCTTCTGTAGACGGTAACGGTTTCTTTTTTCGCCCCACTAATGATGTTATTTTATCCTTCGCAGTTGAAAACGCTTTCCCGGCAAGATCTCCAACAGTACTAATACCCTTATCACGAATAACATCAATGGCTTTCATTGATAACTGTTTAGCTAACGGCATCACTTTTGGGGCCATTCTTGAAAAGAATCCTAAAATGGTATTGCCGAGGCCATCTCCGTAGTATGCTCTATAAACTGGAAACCGTGAATTAACTACATAGACGAGGGTTGGTTTATCATGATTGTAGTGTACGATCATTATTATAAAAACAATAGTGTTTTCAATTGTTATTTAATCACTATGATACCCATTTGCTAACTCGTCAATGAAATCTCGATATGTTTTGATATCCATGATACCGCCGGCAAATAACCGTCTACAGATATCAGCTGCTTCATTAATTATTTCTGGAGAGTTATTTCCAGCTCGGAATCCTCCTACAAGAACATCTAATCGTGATATATCATTGATAACACTATCAGGACAAATGTTTCCAATCCTTGGATTTCCTAATCCACTTCCGCTATAGCCAGCTGCTTCATCTAGTTTGTCTGTATCCGTGGTTTGTAAATAATCAAGAGTATCATCATCATTATCATCATCACGTGGTATTTGTTGTTTTTTAGGTTCTTCTTGTTTTTTTTGTCTCCGTGTTGGTGTTTGACGTCGTTCTTCTAAATCATCATCATCAGGTGGTAGTTGTTGTTTTTTTTGTCTTCTTGTTTGTCTACGTGTTGGTGTTTGACGTTTTAGTTCTTGCCGTTCTTCTATTTCTCGTTGTCGCTCTTCTATTTGTTCTCTTTTATAATAACTAATTCCTTTTTTAAATTCCTTGTATCCTATCTCATCCTTATTCAAACGACCAATCCCTTTATTTAGTTTATACAAATAATCGAACCAATCATTACTTGATATTCTATCATTTTTATACTCGTCCTTTAAAAAATCTTTTTTTGAATTATAACTTTGAGCAGCAAAATTACCAAAGGCTTGATAATCCTTTGATTTCAATAAACTAGGTTTTTTTATTAATATTTTAGCATGATCAGTAAATTTATTCAACAGAGAAATAGTCGTTTTTTTTCGGATCAGTTTTTTCAGTTTGTTCAGTTTTCGCTGCTAGTTTTTCAAGCTCACCAATAACAGATTTTCCCGTCTCGGGACCATCTCCCAGTAAAGCACGCTCTACCCCTTTCGTTGCTGTGGTTACTGGTTTAAACAACTCTTCAGACCCCAGAGCAAAATCAGTTTGTAAACTCTGTCGTTGTTGCAGTTTATTTCTTACAGAGTCACGAATTGGTATAAATTTCTTAATTGCATCTAGTCGCTCACGAGCCAGTCGGGTTGTTAATGCTTCATTGACCATTATTTGAAATCAGAAACCATTTTTCAATTGTAAAACAATTTTTTAATCCGACCTAACACCATCGTGCAACTCCCTTTTTGACATCAGTGACATGTCGGATGATTTTTAACACGGTCATGGAAGTGTTATTTCATCGTGAGACAGCTTCGTTCAATGATGGGGAAAGTAGCAAAATTGTATATAAAAATAATAATACTGCTAGTTTCCCCACTTTTTCATTGATCAATCTGACACATCGTCCATCGATTTTTGACATCCCCCTTGAGGGTCGGCTAAAAAAAATGAGGGTCGGAATGATATGGTCGGGCAATCAAAAAATGATAAATGGTCGGGCAATCAAAAAATGATAAATGGTCGGGCAATCAAAAATGATTATGGTCGGGCAATCAAAAAATGATTAATGGTCGGTCAGTCAAAATTGTTCATTTTCCTGAATTAATGCTCGTAGGTTTCTAATTTTAGAGTTGACTTCTTTTTTCAATTCGTATTCGTTACCTAATTCTTTTCGTATTCCCTCTACGATAGTATACAACGGAACGAACACACTGATGTCACTGGAAAATGAAAGAGAGTCTTTAATAGAATTCTGAATTTTTTTGATGAGTGCATATTTCTTGGGTAGCATATATTTGTTAGTGCTAACCCCGTATTCTATATCCTGAAAATCAGACACAATTTGATCAGGATTTAATCCATCTGATAGTTTGATATCCTGATTTTTCAATTTTGCTATTTCAACTATGATGCTATTCATGTTTTCAGAATTCATTATTCTATAAGTATGACATATCTCTAATTGGAAATTATGACGCATTAGACATAACTAAATTGAACTTTTTGCCCCGTCTTTTTTGAAATAGCCGATCGATAAATCCCCTCTGCAACGAATCGTACAGAAGTCGGACAGATATTGAAATATTTTCCGGCTTCATTCATAGATGAAAATATTTTTTCTTCATTAGTTATTGTATTCAAAGATGTCACAGGTCTCTTCCCAACCGTTTTGCAAGTGCCAGTCTTTCCTTGTTTGGAATTCTCACTCAGTGTGATAGTCTGCAGATTGGATACAGAATTATTCTTTGGATTAGAATCCTTGTGGTAAATAACAAAACCATCCTTGATCAATCCATAATGACATTCATACACGAAACGATGAATGAGATAATTTTTCGTTTCTTTTCCTCCGCCAACAGTAAACCTCAAATACCCTTGATTAGTCACAACACCGACCGGTTTCTTTAGTCTACGGTTTCTGACAGTACCATCACTGGATGCTTCATAATTTGTAATCACTGGATGTGGTCTGAATTCTTGGTTCATATATACTATTCTATTGTTTGTCTAATTCAGTGTTTGGTTCAATAATTACATCACTGGAAAATCTTTCGATATAGTCTTGCGGGGTTCTTATGATTTTATCCTTGATGTTGTCAGGGTCAAGGGCCTTTTCAGGGTCATAATTTCTGATAGATTGTCCATTTTTTATTCTTTTATCATAATAACGCTTCAATTCCCTATATCGCTTACCACCACAATCAATACACAATTGTGATCTTCCTTTGACCCCAACCCCACATCGAATACAGGGTAACGGACCAAGACTTCCACGTCGAAAACTTTGCATATGATACCTACAGTATTCATTTTTTCTGCATGATTTGTTACACGGGGTTACATTTCCCATCATGAGCCATTTGCAGTGATTTATTATACATAAAACTTTCATTTAAATGTTTGTTTTTTTATATAGCATGAAGGAGTTCAAGAGATTGACTTCGAAAAATGCTAAATTCAATGCCGATAGAGAGTTCAAGAGATTATTGAAAATCAATCCTAGATTTAATCTCGATAGACCAAAAAAACGTCAAAAACGTCCAAGAGACGGAAACATGAAAGAGTTTAAGAGATTATTAAAAATCAATCCTAGATTTAATCTCGATAAACCCAAAAAACGTCCAATAGACGGAAACAAACGTAACAAACGTCCAAGAGACGGAAACATGAAAGAGTTTAAGAGATTATTGAAAATCAATCCTAAATTTAATATCGATAGACCCAAAAAGCGTAACAAACGCACAATAGACGGAAACATGAAAGAGTTTAAGAGATTATTAAAAATCAATCCTAGATTTAATGGCGATAGACCCAAAAAACGTAACAAACGTCCAAGAGACGGAAACATGAGATCATCATGGAAGGATGCTCAATTCAATCTTGATATAGTTTCTAATACACCCAAGAATAAAATTCTTAATAAACCCATCAGAGACTGTTTTAATGAATTCAAGCGTGATGGAGCATCTTATTGCTGGTCAACATTTCGAATTGATGGTGTTGTTGACGCTACGATGAATGATGAAAAAGCAGCAGTGATCATTTCACGTGTTGGGGAAAAAAGTCATTTTTTCCGAATCAAATTCATTATCCGTGAGAATGGCAAATGGATTATTAAGGATAAATTTGAACCCATTCTCAAGGGTAAAAAAACTGTCACCGTGAATCAGGATTCCAAACCGGGAATTTTGACTGGAATTGATAAACCCTACTACGAAAGATCTTATCCTGTCACAGCAGTTGCTTACGGGATCTATCCGCTCAATGAAAAACCTGATATTTCAAAACTAGCACCCATGAAATATTCGACAGGGCTCAATTGTGTAGCAGAACGAATAATAGAACACTTCACAAATGCATCCCGGGGGAATAAACTCACTGACCTAAGACGAAAAAAAATAACCGAGTGGGAGTTCACGGTAAAAGAGCATGGAGCAACAATTCAGGATATAGCCAAATTAGAAACATCATTAAGATTTCCAATATCGGTAAGAACAATCACCGGTGAAGTATTATACGAATCGAAATATCAATCAAAAGGAACCCCCATTGAAATTATTGATCATAACGCGCACGCGTGGTCATCTGCAGTAACAATATTCCCACGAGATAGAACCGTAAAATATCTATCCCCAGCAGGGTTGGGACCTGAAGAATGTTTTACCGAGCAGAAATTATTTGATGCTATTTACCATTTGAGTAAAAACGATCCTGTGTCAGCGTGGCTATTTCATAGTAATTCAGACGAAGAATGCAGATTTGATCAGTTTGTAGGGCCCAACGGAGAATTTTACCGTACTGAAGAACTGCAGAATCAAATGAACAACTAGCTAGTGAGTTTTCTGAGGACGGAGAAGAAGACGATCAATTATTAGCAAACTGTTTTACAGTACCATCCATTGCAGCACATTTTGCTAGAAAGAAAAACGCGTGGAAACCAACACGAAGTGAGTTTTTATCAGATGTCAAATTGTCCTGTCTTGAATACAGCCACGGCGGATTATGGAACACAAAATACACCTCTGATTCCGTTATTTCAGTTGATATGATTGCGTGTTATCCAGGAAGTTTTCTTGGGTATGGAGAATGCGAGAAATATTTCAAACGATTTGGACACCCTACACACGAAATGACCCGTGTTGCTATTAATGGACCACTTCCTGATTTTGATTTAACCGGATTCGCTTGTGTGGTATCATTTGAAATGGCTGAAGGACTTCATCCGTGTAGTTATCTTTGGATTGGTAAACACATGTCTGAAAAACACTGGATGCCAATAGTGTTGTTACGGTATATGCTTGATTGTAAGATGTTAAAATCATTAATTGTCAGTGAAGCAATTATATCCTATCGAGCACAGAAATCAGTCTGGTTACCACAACCTAATCTAGAAAAAATAATTAGCGAAGAGCGAAAACTGTTTCCTGATTTTAATGAACAACAAATCATGGATTGGTCCCAACAGTTATTTGAAATCAGAAACAATGAAGCAAAAAATCTTGGACGAAGAATAATCGGTAAATTTACCCAAGGTGGCAAAGATGATAATACGAAATATTCTTCACGATTGATTATAGACAACGCTGAATACGATTTTGTAATGGCGGATTTAACGAATAAGGGCCTATATGTCAATCGTAAGGACGCCTTTATGTCCGATGGAACCAAATTGGGTACAATTGTTACCTACAATGATGGATACCATCCGCAGTACACACATTTGAGAGCTTCTATGCTTGGTTATGCTTCTATCAATCTGTTTTCAATGATCAATAGATTTCCTACCACCGCAGTTAGAGTTGCTACTGACTCATTTTACATAAATAGCAAAATGGCTGATTTTAAGGCTACTGGCAACGAGAAATGGGGATCATGGAGAATTAAGAAAGAAATGATTCATGATTATATTCCATCAGCAGATGTTACCATTGAAAATAATTACTTAGAAAGCAATCAGTGTTCAGAATTTTCTAGTGCACCACCGATTTCTGATCCAATATGCCTGTATAAAACAGTTTATTTAAACGGCTGTGGTGGGTCAGGAAAAACAACCCGGGCAATTGAGTTATTTCGTCGTGGAAACGCTAGCGTTTCTAACATGATTGTGCTAACACCAACTCATAGACTTGCAAGAGAAATGATACAGAGAGGGGTAAATGCTTGCACTTATCACAGCTTTTTCCGATGGAAGGGAGATAAATGGACTCCTGAGCGCATGGGAGAGAAATTTATTCCTGAAATCATGATTTGGGATGAAATAGACAGTGTCAGAAGATGTCTTAAAAATATTTCTTGAGTGGTTGTTATTGAAGAATACAAAAGTCGTCATGTGCGGTGATCACGGGCAACCACCACCATTTGTCGGTGCACCCCCCCATGAATGGCTAAAGGGTTTTGTAGACTATTATGAAGAAATTGAGACCGATCACAGATCACTTGATAATGAATTAAAAGAATTGAAGAAACTAATAAGATTACAACCGGATAGAATCCAGTGTGAAATAACCCGTGAAATAATTTCGGAAACTCCCATGAATGAGTTTTGGGAAATGTGGAGACCAAATGATTTAATCATTGCAAGTAGAAAAATAGTCAGAGACACACTTCAGATGAAGTTATTTGAATTGCATAAACAAAAATTTGCAACACTTCCAGTGCCTCTTTGTTATAGGCCATCGGATACGCGAAAACAGAACATCGAAGTTGATATTCCAGGACAAAGTGAAAAGCAGAATTTAGTATTAAATGATATTGTGCTGGTTGATATCAATGTTGTTGAAGATGCATTGCGTGCTAATAAATCCCCGTGGACGCTAGGTTATGCAGCGACGATACATTCTTCACAGGGATTGACTATATCGGATACAATTGTTTGGATGGTAGATAATCGCATAGAATGGTCGAATTTAGTCTATCTCGCAGTGTCTAGAGTACGAAAAATAAATCAACTTCGAAGAATTGTCCTGACAGAGTCAGGCGATGATGAAATCATTGGTGGCGATAATGAAATCATTGGCGATGATAATGATATTATTGATAAAAAACTATCCGGTTACAAACAACAGGACAAAAAAAAAACAACGAGAATTTGATATTGATGCTGAATTAATAATCACTTTGAAGAAACAACAGAATAATCACTGCGCGAGTTGCAATTGTATAATGCGTTGGCAGTATTCGGATAAGGATCCTCGCCAATTCACCGTAGACAGAAAAAATAACAATCTCGGTCATGTCAGAAATAATGTGATGTTGACTTGTCTTGAGTGCAATAGACGCAAGGGTGCTAGTTAAGCCCATGGGGTGGCAATTGAGTATCCTCGGGTATCACTTGTAATTGTTGTCTAGTAAAACCCCGTTGAGGGGCAGTTGAATCCAGTTTATAGATTGGAGGTCTACCCGTAGATCGTGTTATACTAGATATCTTATGCATAGTGACGCTCCAAATAGGATCAGTAGCCCTTTTTGTACCACCCTCAAGCTCTCCTGGTTCGTATAAGTACCTCACAATGACATTACTACCAAGAATTGGTTCTTTGAAATCTTTTTGTGGTTTTTCAGGTATCGACTTCTTTTTAATCGCGTTGATAGGTTTCATGTTGATGGTTTTAGTAATCTCGTTATTCAGTGCGGTAACTACACCTGGTAATCTCTTCACCCATTCACGGGATCTTTTTTCTTGGATGAATTCTTTTGCATATTGATATCCAAATAACCGCTCAGCAAGGGTTTTATTAAACCGTTCTACAATGGCCTGATCACGATGCAGTGCAGTATGCCCTCGTCTGATAGCGACATTGTGATATTTCATTGTAGATAACACTGCACCCTGAAATTCCTTGCCCGGGTCAACTTGTAACAGATTTGGCCAGTGCAGAGGACCTCGTCGATAAATCCTTTCAAATGCAGAAGTGACTTCAGTGGCCGATTTTGTTTTTAACGGTTCTGCTTCTTTGTATCGACTTGCAATATCAACTACAGTTAACGCATATGTGTAACCACGATCATGTGGCAGAAATATTAGATCAGCCTGATGAACTTCATTGGGTCCGGTTACATCAAAATGCGAGAATTGAATTTGTTTAGGCGGTGGTAGATAAATTTGCCATAGTGCCTGTTTGGATAACCAATGAGCCGCAGTGGTTTTTTTCACTTTTGCGGCGCTAGCGAGTTTACTGATTGCATCGTTACCCTTCCAGTATCCTCTTGGGGAATAATAAATAGATTCCATGTTGTTATTAATTACCAGCACCTAACATCAATTTACTTTTCATAGCCGATTTTATCAAAAATGAAGCCAATTTTTCTTTGAAGGATTTATCAGTGATAGAATTCAACGCATGAATTAATTTCACATCTGCTAGATGCCTGTGTTGCAAATTGCTGCTTTTATAAGCAACATCATGAAGGTGACAGGCCTTATCAATAGCGTTTATTGGTTCCTCACCGGGTCGGGGCTGATTTTGATCATTGAGTCTGATATCAAGTCTTGTTCCCGGTCCACAATAACTATACCCTGGAAGGTGTTTTTCTCCGGGGTATTTTGCCCATGGGGTTCCAGGGAGTTTTGCTAATTTGGCAGCGATATCACCTCCTCGTTTTTTTTAAAGGTTCCTTGGGTTCCTTGGGTTTAGAAACAAATCTAAATTTCTTTGTACTACACTGTACGCATTTACCAGAAAGCGCTGATCGGTTATTTTTAGTTGTAATCGTCGTCAAGTCATCTGTGCCAGTACGCGCCTTACACTTCACGCAATATAGATCCATAATTTATGTATAGAGATATGAATATAATTGATTTTTCAGCGACTAAAACAAGAGAACCAGTGAAGCATCATGCAGCGCTACCAAACTCTATCCGCGCAATTATAATCGGGCCATCTGGATCCGGCAAGACGCAATTGTTGCTCAATTTAATAATGAGATGGATGAAGTGGGATAAGTTGTATTTAATTGCCCCTAGCGTAGACGACCAACGATGCTATGAAGTGCTAAAAGATTTTAATGAAAACGCTTCAGAGATTGCCGGCGAGGATGTTATTGAATTTATAACCGATATTGACGAGGCGCCATCAGTAGAAGACCTCGATGGAAGTATCAACAATTTAGTTGTATACGACGATGTCATGTTAGATAATCAAAAAAATCCTGCTAGAATATTTTCCAGAGGCAGGCATAAAAACACGGACGTGATCTATGTCACTCAACGATACACTCAGATTCCAAAAGTGATTAGAGATAACTGTAATATGCTTGCTGTATTCAACGGCGTTGATACACATACGCTACGAAATATTTGGCAGACATGGTGTTCTGATATGGACTTCAATCAATTTAGAAATTTCTTTAGTCATGCTCAGTCTGCCCCCCACGGATTTGTAACAATAAATTTACATGACCCTCGAACACGATATCGTATCGGACTGGATCAAATATTCGGTTAACCCATAGCAGCAGAGAGGGTGAGTGACAACGATGTTGTAGTCCCTTTTTCCCAAAAAATGTAATAGTTGAAAAGTTTTTGATTTCATTAATTTCATTGATTTTTTCATATTTTTTTTTGGACCTAATCCATGATTCACACACACACATTTGGGACCTGATGTCATTGACTTTTGGGTCTGATGTCATTGGTTTCATTGATTTTAAGCGTGATTTCAGTGAAAACTTGTCTAAAAATGTTGTCCGATACACCCCCTCTGCTGCTCGAAGTATTAAATGTCCTTGACGCTATTTCAACATCTGGAAAACCACCACATATTGTCGTAAATGAATACACCAGAAATCATTTTTTAGAGAAAGATGTATAAAATAACATGATTGATATTTGGGGAAGATTTTTTATCAGCGATGAAGAAACCAACCACAGAAATGTCTGCAACCGGTGATATCAAGAGAATAATTGAAGATGAAATAGCTGAGACGTTGAATCTATCAAGTGTTGACCCCGGGGAAATAGTTGTATTTCAAGATCGTCAGGGTAAATTGAAAACCAGTCATGTGTCGTTGGATAACATTTTAATTAAACAACGAAACGCAATCGAGAACACCGTTGCGCTATTTTCCGATCAGGGTAAACTCAAACCGGGTGTGCTTATTTCGACGATTACAGATAGATTAAAAACTCTCAACGATGAGTTAAAAAATTTATGTTGGAACTAGCAACACTTCAATATAAAATTGAAGATAACGGAAAACATTTTTCAACTTTTCGTAGAAACATCGTAGATAAATTTATTGGAACCACGTTGGATAAAATTGAAATAAAACTCCCTGATATTAAAAAATTCATCGATGAGACGAAAAGCTTCATCGAGGCAATCAAAGATGATTTTCCGAGGATGATATCAATCATTGAAAAAACAAAAATTCCTCATGAGAAAACCAACAACGTAGTATACACGATCCAACACGGATCATTTGCGTGGACTCCTACAGACAATATACTAAGTATCACTGCAACCGTCAAAGGCATTTATCAATTAACACTAGTAACACCGACTCAATTTAATATATCATCGTTGAGTTAATCTGGGGTCAACAATACGATATCAACGATCATCGACAAAGATACAACTGAAAAGTTCACGATAGCATCCACTGATAAGAATTTGGATATGGTTTTAACAACATGGTATATGGAATTCGTAGCGGATTTAAGTAAATAATTAAATCGCTAACTGTTCCAATTGAAATCTGTTATAATAAATAAAATGTCATCACTGTTGACTTCGTCATCAACGGTACCTTCGGTATCTCAATATCGCTATGATCAGGCCAGAAAGTTTTCAATGAAACTCAAAACCCTCGCCGAGGAGTATCAAGTAAAAAAAAAAAATACCAACGAAGAATCACCGCAGTTGATGTTACCGTGTACTCTGTGAGTGGTGTAATCACCGGAGCCAGAATTATACTCTCCTCGGTGACAATGATTGCTCCGATAGCTGTTCCAATTTGTATATCAGCGGCGACAACAATCGCGGGAATAATTTCGATAATAACAACAAAAAAAATATCATCATGCAGCCAACGCAAACTGCAAGACTACATAATTAAATTTCATGCTGTATCAACCGCGTACCTGCAATTGTCCTCGTTGATATCGTCGTCGCTCGATGATACATTTATATCAGATAGTGAGTTCTCAGCAATGGTAAGTATTTATGATTCCGCGATGTCAAAATTAGAGCGACAACATGAGTATAATAACAATGACAACACCGCAGGAATTACTTCAACAAATAGTGGAGAACACAAACCCGAAAACCAGCATGATCTCAATAACATCAACGAATCCTGAATTCAGTGTGAATTTCCCTATTCCGATTCCCGTGAAAGAGATAGCGCTAGCAAAACTACGAATGTATCACAGTTGGCCTAATATTAGGTCGGTAGCATTTAGCGGTCAACAACCGAATAATTCTTTAGTATTTGCAAATAAGAATCGCGAAGACGGGACTCCAGACTGGAATGTTGTTTCAATACCATCCGGATCATACCAAATCGAACAAATCAATGCTGAATTCCAGCGTAGAATAAAATCAATTACTGGAATAGAATAAAAAATCGCTACAACGGTTCATGAGCCGACGCTATCATCTGCCATTGAGATAAACTCGCCTAATTATGTTGTAGATATCTATCAGAGTTCTATAAGGATAACATTGGGTTGGCTTGAAAGTCTACCTCGGGGATAAACCGTTAATTTACCACCTGAACCACAAAAATCTGATTACATCACCGACAGGATAAAACCCGATAATCCAGTAAAAAGCTATAGCGGTTACACCAAATTGAATTTTTTCACTGGAATAATAGAAAATCGCGGTAATAGATATTACACAACTCGACAGGATAAAATCACTGAAAATTTCACATCGTTCAATGCAGATATTTCGATATTGTTAATATCTCTTAAATCCGGTACTCTCACCCGAGATGAATTTATCGGCGTCATAGAAACATGTAACAAAATCATCAATGACATGGAAATATTTCATTTGCAAATCATTCAAGAGGTATTAGGTGACGATAATCCTAAAACAAGAACAGAATTTGCAACGAAGTATAATATACGTGTAGAAGATATTCCCGCATTCAAGCCACACGGATATAATATCTTAGAACTACAAAAATCTCTCAATGATGCCATCGATGAAGGTTTCAAAAAAATCCATGACGCATGGAAAAAATTAACAAAACCACAACCACAAACAACTATCCTGACATATAATAATGACCCAGATGGTGGCGGCAGGCATATTGCACGTCAAAATGTGAATATTTCATCGGTGATTGCGCTCAATTTAGTACGTGATGTTATCGAGGGAAGTTATCAAATAAATCTCGAGCGATCAAATCAAGCTCAGCAGGGATATATTCTATATTCATTTGCGCCAACAGCTCCACCCGGATTTCTAATAATTGAGTCTCCGGTTAATCCAGTCTATATGCGATGTCATAATAGTTCGCGAACGAGAATTAATTTCAGACTCACTGACCAGTCTAATAATCTGATTGATCTACAAGGTGAGGTTCTACAAATTAGTCTGTTTGTAAAATCCTAAATGATTTTCATCGTAAAATATTTGGTTAACACCATAGCAGCAGATGCGGCGACAATGGCGTCTTCGAATAATTTACCGAATCGACGCTTTTTTTTACGCTTTCAAGAAGGCTCCATTGGCAAGGTACTTAAACCCAAGAGGTTTTGAGAAACCCCTAATTTGACAAATATGGCTTTAAAATCGTTAAGGCTCCATTTGGCAAAAGGAGACTTAAAATGTTTTGCTTAAAATCTACCCCAATTAGAGACGTCCGATTCGCCCCATCTGCTGCTTAGTGTGTGGTCTAACGTTGGGAACAATTCCGACCTGGTGTCAGTAAGGTTCGTCACCCACTTCAACTGACAGTCACAGTTCCACAATGTATCGTCTGTGTAACACAGAAAGGATATTGGAATAAAAATTAACAAAATATTGGATGGTAATTAATCCGGTCGACTTGCGCTACTTTCCAAATGGAAGCTTACATTATACAAAACACGGATACTTTTATACTGAAAAATTGAACCGAAGTTCATCTCCGTTGCCAATGACAGGACTAACTAAAAGGGCTAGAAAACTTTGTAAACAATTTTTTTTAACGAATTTTCTTTATATTTAATTTGCTTTGCTTATTTTTTACCTATCATATGCTGTGGATAATTATATTTGGGGTCTGATTATATATATCCTTTTTCATTAAAAAATATTCCTTCGTACTGTAAGATTAGAGAACAATTAGTTGTACTATTGTTGTGTCCAGTAATTCGTTTTGGGCTGGAATTTATTTATTCAAATAATTTAATTATAGTCATTATTCTCATGACTATCGATCATATAGTCACAATACTAATTTTTGGTCTTAAACTATGTAACAGAAAAGAGTTAGAACATACTAGTTGAGTAACGTTCAATAAATACTTTATTTGCGTTCAATACAAAGTGAACATTTTAATAGAACGTACAGTAAATTAAAACCCAAAAAGCCCTAAAAATTCCATCACAAGTTCCAATGTATGAAGTTCCAACTGACTGCCAGTGATATTGCAAAAATGTTGCAATATTGAATGTGTTGATGTAACTGTTGCCTTGAACTTATTAATGTGCAGTGGCATGGAAATGGTTGCATATGCTAAGAGTTTATATCAATGGATTTGTTTACACTAATTTCACTCTATTTCCAAATTAACGTTCTTGTCAAAGAATTTGTTTGAACACACTATAATTTCGTTGAATAATAATTTTATTTCATAAATTACCCAATGAAAAACTGAACACAACAATACAACTGATTCTTAGTCAGATGTTACGGTAAGACTGAGAAAGTCAAATGTTACGGTAAGACTGAGCAAGTCAGATGTTACGGTAAGACTGAGCAAGTCAGATGTTACGGTAAGACTGAGCAAGTCAGATGTTACGGTAAGACTGAGCAAGTCAGATGTTACGGTAAGACTGAGCAAGTCAGATGTTATGGTAAGACTGAGCAAGTCAGATGTTACGGTAAGACTGAGCAAGTCAGATGTTACGGTAAGACTGAGCAAGTCAAATGTTACGGTAAGACTGAGCAAGTCAGATGTTACGGTAAGACTGAGCAAGACAGATGTTACGGTAACACTGAGCAAGTCAGATGTTACGGTAAGACTGAGCAAGTCAGATGTTCTGGTAAGACTGAGCAAGTCAGATGTTTTGGTAAGACTGAGCAAGTCAAATGTTACGGTAAGACTGAGCAAGTCAGATGTTACGGTAAGACTGAGCAATTTACACTTTACACAAGACTATACAATCATCGTCTCTAACTGGGTCGCAAATATCGATCTCTGGTAATACTATGTGATTTAATGGAACCTTCCAGTCTTGACGATACTAAAGAGACAATACATTTTAAATGAAATTCAGGTAAACAGGTTCACATTAATAACGATGATATTTAATCAACATTCATAAAGAAATATTATTTTTGGATATGAATTTGATTTTGGAAAAGGTCAAATACAAAATTACTAATATATGTAACATAAAATCATCAAGAAAACTAAACACATAGGACAAAAATATACATAATATATTCATAACGATCCATTTTATCCCAATTACCCATAAACAGCACATCTGTTTCCCAAGATCGAATGCCATAGGATAATAAAAGACTCATCAGATTAATTTAGTTCCGTATCTGACTGTATTTCATTCTTCGGACATGCATATATAGTTATAGAGTGGGAGCTTGAATCGTTTCGAACTTATAATCCTTTTGCTACAGCTGTAATCCCTCCCTTTAATACACAGAGACCAAAACTGTATACTCCCGAGGCATGAACCACGTGTTCCATTCAGACCCTCCTTACCAACTGTCATAACCTTTGTCAGGTATACACAAACACCTGCATGCACACTCACTCTGTAGCTCTGTCTCTGTCTTTATGTCTGTCTCTGTCCCTCTCTCTCTCTCTGTATCTATATTTCTCTCTCTCTCTCTCTCTCTCTCTCTCTCTCTCTCTCTCTCTCTCTCTCTCTCTCTCTCTCTCTCATACAAATAATTCACACGCAGACACACAAACACTTGTGTTCTCTCCCCCACATATATTATTACTTGCGAGCTATCGCAAAGTTAGGTAACAATAACACGTTCCCTAATCCCCTAGTCTCACCCTCAGTGGCTCCTTTAAAATAGCAAACCATCAAGTACCTGGACTCTATACGCCTTTCAAGAGATAATTGAAAAACTGAGCGAATTTACACACAGTGGGGATCATTTGGAGTGATAGAGTAACAACCAACGAGGTGCTTGAACGTACCAAGATTCCCATCATAATCATACTCCTCCGCCAACATCGCATCAGATGGCTGGGCTATGTACGTCGGGGATGGATGGCGGGCGTATCCTCAAAGACCTTCTTTATTTGAAACTTGCCTTATACAAAAGGTCGATCGGGTGGCCACATTTTCGCTTCAAGGATGTCTGCAAGCATGACATGAAAGCCCTTGACATCGATATCAACACTTGTGAAGAGCTTACCCTAGACAGGCCCAGCTGTCGACACGCTCTGATCAATGGTTTGAAAGCCGGCAAGGAAAAACTACGCTTGCCAGTGGCGTAGCAGGGGGGGGGGGGGTGCATGGGGTGCAAGTTGCACCGGGCGCCGTCTTTTTTTGGGGTGCGGTGGGTGAGCGCCGAAAGAAGATGATTGGAGGATTCAGTGTATAGTTTTACAAAGTAGGCTTCAGAATAAACAACTAAGTAAACAACTATGTCCGTGCCAGGATGTCTGGATCATTGAGATTAACTCTGGTTCAGACTGAATCTGGATCACGCGTACTTATCCACTCACCTCGGCGACAAATACTCTCCAATACGCCTGGGGGTGGGGGTGGGGGCGAAAAATGTGAACATTTCACCGGGCGCCGAACACCTTCGCTACGCCACTGACTTGAAGCGATTTCAACGAAAGAAGAAGCAGTTCCATTACAATACAAGCTTAAGTTTCAAGTTTGCGTAAGCTACCAATGTACCAAAATTGCCGCGAAATCTAGTTATGGCTGTAATGGTATTAACAGGTTTTATATTATTCTTAATACTATTGGAAAAAGACCAAATCATGTATCTGTAACACATTAATGATGATTTTTACGTATACAAGTATATTTATAATCCTTTTGTCATTTGTTAAACAATGTCTCATTCAAATATTGTGAAGCATATTTGGTTCATACCCAATTTCGGAGACAACTCCAGTCAAAAACATAAATCAATACTGATTTACTTACTATCGTATTTGAATGTGTTAATTTTAAGTTTATAACGTATCAATAGTGTAGCTGTTATCAAGGTAATGACTAATATATAACAATTAGCATAAACATAACCAACGTTCCCTCTAAGGTATGTACACTATTGAGCTCCGAGCAAAGGCCACTGAGTAGAATGCAAAACCTACTGAGCAAATTGATTTACGGAAATTGTATCCTCAGGAAGGGTGCGTCAAAGTGTGTATGTGTGTGTGTGGGGGGGGGAGTCACTAGCCACGACCCGGAGTATCATTATAGATTTAATGCCATTAAATCAAACATCTGGAATTTTAAACTCAAACATATCAAGACTGAAAATATTTTGAACAACGAACAATTGTAATCAATTAGAAGACATTGTGTTCACGAGAAAGCAAAAGAATTATCTCTGCGCGCAGAGTACATTTAGCTGCGCTACTACATCAAACAAGAAGCGCGCGCGCTGTTTAGCGGGAACATTGAACATAACCATTTCATTTATTATAAGGCCATGGGATGGGCCTGGTTTCTTTCGAGCTAAAACACGTTTTTGTTTTATGTTACCTCATGATATTCAAAATTGTATGCAAATTATGTGAGGGATATAATATTGTTTTATTTTGCAATAAATCAGAGTAATATATTTTTCTCAGCTATCTCTAGACCATAAACATTGTATTAGCTAGCGGTACTAAATATCACTGCGTTATACGTTGGTACGTATCTCAGTTTGCTTAGAATCACCGCGTTTTTCCGGAAAATAAGATTTTTCGCTGTACTTATCTCTAGTGTTCATCTGCTCTCCTGCCCACGGAGTAAAGGTAGGTACGATGCTACCTTTGTATCAACTATAAGCTCGCCAACATTTGAAACAGAAAGTATCAAAGACGATAATTCCCATGCCAGATAGTTGGACAAAGGCAATACCATATGGACATGGTAGTATATTATGGACAGTTGTAATATCTTGTAGTCATTGGTAAGAACTTATGAACAGAGTCAATGCCAAACGGATACTGTTCATACCTAGCGGTTTATGTCAATGCCTTGTAGACAGAATCAATACATTATGGACAGTAGCAAGACTTATTGGACAGCCTCAATACTTTATGAACAGTGTCAAGACATTATGGACAATGGCAAGTTCTTATAGACAGTGGCAAGACATTTTGGTGTTTCCCTAGACATAGTTGGACGAGAATTGCCTTGATTCTGGTTTGCGAGTCCCTAAATAAATTACTTTTATCCCATGCATTTTTTCCCGAACGTTTTTTTTAAATGAATTTATTAATTCATTATATTCAACCCATTTTCGTCATCATCATCAACATCATCTTTTTCATTATTAGCGTTGTTCTTGTTATTATTATTATTATTATTATTAGTAGTAGTAGTAGTAGTAGTAGTAGTAGTAGTAGTAGTAGCAGCATAATTGTAGCTTACAGGTAATTAGCGCCGCAATCTTCTAATGGACATGGTAGACAACTCTGTGAAGAAAGTGTGTAGTCTTGTTTGCATTCCCCCCAAACCGTGCTTAATACTGGTTGAACATTTAACAGTATTATCGTTTTATTCATGCAATAATCCTATAATTTTTAATGCAAGTACTAATTTTTAATTCCTGAATAGACTTTAATGGTATCAGATATCAAACAAATGCTGTAAGTGTTGATGTCTCCAGATTTCCTATATCGTTGTGATGTGTCAAAAGTCAATTTGTAGATCACAATAATACAATCAAATAATACTTTTATGTATATATAAATTAACTGTTTATTTGTTAGATTATTAGCAAAACCTTATAGACAGTAATAATACCTTAAAGACAGTGTCAATATCTTATAGACAGTGTCAGTGCTTATCGATAGCGTCAGTACCTCATGGACTGTGGCAAAAACTTATGGACGGTGGCAATACCTTATGGACTGTGGCAATTACTTACGGATAGTGTCAATACCTTATGGACAGTGTAAATACCTTATGGGACAGTGCCAATACCTTATGGACAGTGGCAATAACTTACCGATAGTGTCAATACCTTACGGATAGTGTCAATACCTTATGGACAGTGGCAACACCTTATGGACAGTGGCAACAACTTGCCGATAGTGTCAATACCTTACGGACAGTTTCAATACCTTATGGACAGTGCAACTACCTTATGGACAGTGGCAATACCGTACGGACAGTGTCAAAACCTTATGGACAGTGGCAATACCTTATGGACAGTGGCAATAACTTACCGATAGTGTCAATACCTTACGGATAGTTTCAATATCTTATGGACAGTGGCAATACCTTATGGACAGTGGCAATAACTTACCGATAGTGTCAATACCTTACGGATAGTTTCAATACCTTATGGACAGTGCCAATACCTTATGGACAGTGGCAATACCTTATGGACAGTGGCAATAATTTACCGATAGTGTCAATACCTTACGGATAGTTTCAATACCTTATGGACAGTGCCAATACCTTATGGACAGTGTCAATACCGTACGGACAGTGTCAATATGTTATGGACAGTGGCAATACCTTATGGACAGTGGCAATACCTTATGGACAGTAGCAATAACTTACCGATAGTGTCAATACCTTACGGATAGTGCCAATACCTTACGGATAATACCAATACCTTATGGACAGTGTCAATACCGTACGGACAATATCAATATGTTATGGACAATGTCAGTACCTTATGGACAGTGTCAATACCTTACGGATAGTATCAATACCTTATGGACAGTGGCAATAACTTACCGATAGTGTGAATACCTAAAGGTGGGCGTTTCCCCAAATAAATTACTTTAATCCCATGCATTCATTCGCAAAAAGTTCATAAGGCATTTATTTAATCATCAGGTTCATTCTTTCTTTCTTCATCATCACCTACATCATCATTATCTTTATCGATATTCGCGTTGTTTTTGTTATTGCTATTATGATTAATATATTAATTTTACTATTATTATTATTATTATTATTATTATTATTATATAGTAGTAGTAGTAGTAATAGTAGTAGAAACAGTAGTAGTAGTAACAGCCTAATTGTAGTTTACAGGTCAATATCGTCGCAGTCTTCAAAAGGCATTGGTAGACAACTCTTTGGAGAAAGTGTGTCGTCTTAGTTTGAATTTCCTCCCTTTGCTTAATACTAGTAGCAAATCTGGTTGGAATTGATTGATGCCCTTTTTACATGCAATTTCACCTTGACTAGATCTGAATCATTTGCACTCTCTTATGACAATATATTATATTGTGCTACCGTTGTAACTTAGTTAATGTAACACATAACGAAATTTTTATAACTAATATAGTATGATAATCAATTAGTTTGTCAGTTCAAACGAAAGATTTTGCTATTTACAAAGCTTCCAAGGAAAGTTACTTAAAAGTCAAATCAATATCCGAAATATTTTACTATCTTGTTATTCATGCAAGGTTTTTAATTTTATTTGCAAGCTTAAATTTCCACTTGTACGGTATTTGAGTAATCGGTATTTTTTGGATTGTCAAACCTGCGATTCAACCCCAGGATATGTGCATTTCTCTTTAGCGTGAAAAACTTCCAACGGTTATAATTTTAATATTGTCCGAAAATGTAAACACAACACCTATGCATCATGAAAGGACATCTAACAAAATAACTGAGAAAAAAACTCGGCAATGGCACAAATTGTTCATCATTGTTTATGCAATTGCTCTCCCAATCTTTAAAAACATAATATTGACTTACTTTATTCGTACACCACACTGCTTAAATTTCTTTTCGAGTTTGTCAATCATGTTTTCGTGTCATATTCTGTTAACATGAACAACACATAGATCTGACTTTTTCAAAATGAATATGCTTCAGACAGAAATGAAAATATCAACGTAAAGCAATGATACTTTAATATATATACCCATGTAAACTATCGCCATTTTAGAGTCGTTAGTGTTTCTTTGATATCAGTTGTTTCGAGTACCAACAGCGAAGAGCTAAACCGATTAAATTATAACCACATAAGCATATTTACTGAAATATCAATCAGTTTATTTGACATTGGTCCGATATTATCGGTGAAAACAATCTAACTTTCAACTCTATTTTACAATAATCACTTTATTCACTGCGTATTGTCTGCATTATGGATCGTCTCGAGACATGAGTATGCCGTCATGTGTCCCGAAGGTCTTTACTTATTTCAAGTTAGTGCTAACATGTTATTATCACAGATAATGTTTGGTCCTCAGGAGAGTAGGTACTACCGATGTTTAATTATCTGTGCATCGATTACGACGGAAAACTAGCGTTGTCATGTGTGGCCAATAATATATTCTGCTTAACATTAATGGAAAACGCAAATCATTAGTGAATTATTGTCATTGGGCATTTGTTGTAAAACATTTATTTTTTAAAATCAGTTTCCACACTCTGTAGGCTGATAATCAAACATCAGCAGTTAAAATTCTTCAGCTTTGTCATTATTAATAACCGCATGTGAACAAATATGAAGTGGTCACTACTTATAGCGTGCAAATGTTATATTAAGGTTTTACAATAGAGACTTGCAATAGACGCAAGCAATTCCCTGTATAATTTATTAATGATTTGTGTTCTAGTTAACAATGGTGTGTTCGATAGGTAAGGATCCGAGAATAATTACTTGATCTGGAAGTTAAATGAAGATGAAATGTGAGATCAAGTGCTTGTGATTCATAATTTAAATTTTGATTTATATGGTATTCAGATGCCAGCTAATCAATATATTATGGAAGCTTTTGTGTAGTATGAGTATTGCTTTGTGTGTGTGTGTGTGTGTGTGTGTGTGTGTTGGAAAAGTTCGATTGCGAAATGCATATGTCTCTACTCTCAAATACACTGTTGATGAGACAACCTTAAATAAAAATTAGAACAACAGATATAAAGCGTCACAGTAAAACGGCTGCTGTATTTGCATGTAGTCTATCCACTTTATATGTTTTAGCTGTGTTTTAAACTGGCGTGTCTACTCGACGTTTGCATAGTTTCTGAGCAGTATATCGACCATTGATTTTAGCTGCTGTGTGTTGGTATAGTGAGTCAATTATTGATTTTGTTTGCTGCGTTTTGGTGTGGCATGTCCACTACTGATGTTGCGTGTTGCGTTTTGATTATATATGTCCGATATTGATTCAATTTTCTCTGCTTGTATGTAGTGTGTCCAAAGTTGGTGTCACCGTTGTTTTCATGCGTGAGTCAACTACTATTAATACTTTCTGTCTTTTGATGCGGTGTGCCCACTGCTGATGTAAAATTGTGTATGATGTATGTTCTTTGTAGTTTTTTTTATCTGGTGTGTCAATTATTTGGTATAGGTGTTAGGTTATATGGAGTGTGTCAACGTTTTAGTTTACGTAACGTGCTGTATGCAGTGCAGTGTGTAAACATTTCATGTACCTTTTTGTGCTTTGATGCAGTGTGTTAACTATTTTTTTATGTGCTTTGATGCCGTATGTTAACTATTTGTGTTATTTGCTGTGCTTTGATGCAGTACGTTAACTATATGTGTCATTTGTTATTTCCTGTGTTTAGATGTGGCATGTTAACTATTTGTGTTTATGTCTGTGTTCTGATGCAGTATGTTAACTATATGTTATTTGCTGTGCTTTGATGCAGTGTGTTAACTGTTTGTGTTATTTGCTGTGCTTTAATGCAGTACAGTAACTATTTGTGTTATTTGCTGTGTTTTAATGCAGCATGTTAACTATTAGTGTTATTTTGCTGTGCTTTGATGCCGTATGTTAACTATTTTGTGTTATTTGCTGTGCTTTGATGCAGTATGTTAACTGTTTTTGTTATTTGTTATTTGCTGTTGTCTGATGCAGTATGTCAAGTATTTGTGTTATTTGCTGTGTTCTGATGCAGTATGTTAACTCTTTGTGTTAAGTGCTGTGTTCTCATGCAGTATCTTAACTCCTTGTGTTAAGTGCTTTGTTCTGATGCAGTATGTTAAATAGTTTGTGTTATTTGTTGTGTTTTGATGCAGTACGTTAACTGTTTGTGTTATTTGCTGTGTTTTAATGCAGTACGTTAACTATTTGTGTTATTTGGTGTGCTTTAATGCAGTATGTTAACTATTTTTGTTATTTTGTTGTGCTCGGATGCAGCATGTTAACTATTTATGTTATTTGCTGTGCTTTGGTGCCGTATGTTAACTATTTGTGTTATTTGCTGTGCTTTGATGCCGTATGTTAACTATTTGTGTTATTTGCTGTGCTTTGATGCCGTATGTTAACTATTTGTGTTATTTGCTGTGCTTTGATGCCGTATGTTAACTATTTATAATATTTGCTGTGCTTTGATGCCGTATGTTAACTATTTGTGTTATTTGCTGTGCTTTGATGCCGTATGTTAACTATTTGTGTTATTTGCTGTGTTCTGATGCAGTAAGTTAACTATTTGTTAACTTATTGATTTGTTCTGATAAAGTATGTTAACTATTTGTGTTATTTACTGTTTTCTGATGCAGTATGTCAACTAGTTATATTAATTGCCTTGTTTTAAAACAGATTCAACTAATTTGTTATATACGGTTATGTGATATAGTCTGTGCACTAATTATAATTTTGCCATTCGATTTATTTCAAAATGTGGCTTAAAACCAGATTACCGTTTTTCAGTTTTTGTAATCTGTTGACGTATGTTAAAAATGGCTACAAGTGGCTTATTATGACTCAAATGCAATTGTACTCTTCACCAATATAAACGAGAACGGGATATATCAGCTTCGAAAATACAATTGTCATTGTGTATCCCCAGATGAATGGATTAGTAAATACGACTCTGGTATTGACTATGAATGGATTAGTAAAAACAACACTGGTATTGATTATGAATGGATTAGTAAAACAACTCTGTTATTGAGTTTGAATGGATTAGTAAAACAACTCTGTTATTGAGTTTGAATGGATTAGTAAAACAACTCTGTTATTGAGTTTGAATGGATTAGTAAAACAACTCTGTTATTGAGTTTGAATGGATTAGTAAAACAACTCTGTTATTGAGTTTGAATGGATTAGTAAAACAACTCTGTTATTGAGTTTGTTTGGATTAGTAAAACAACTCTGTTATTGATTTGTTTGGATTAGTAAAACAACTCTGGTATTGAGCATGAATGCATTAGTAAAACAACTCTAGTATTAGGTATGAATGGATTAGTAAATATGACCATGGGATTTAGTATGCTTGTATTAACAAATACATCGCTAGTAATGAATATATCGTCATTAATAAATACAACTCTAGCAGGGAGTACATCTGGATTACTAAATAAAACTCGGGTAGTGAATGTATTTGTACTATTAGGTACAACTCTGGCAGTGATTATGTCTGGAGTATTAAGCACAAGTCGACAGGGAATATGTTTACCTTTGTAAATACGACTTCGTAGGCAATATTTTGGATTAGTAAATACAACTACGTAACCAATATGTATTTATTAATATATACAGTTATGTGGAGAATGTATCTGTACTAGTGAAGACAACTCGTAGGGCATATGTCTGGATTACTAAATACAACTCGTAATGAATATGTCAGGATTAGTAAATACAACTCGTAGGGAATATATATGGATTAGTAAATACAACTCGTAGGGAATATATCTGGATTAGTAAATACGAACTCGTAGGGAATATTTATTGATTAGTAAATACAACGGGTATGGAACATGTATGGATTAGTAAATACAACTCGTAGGGAATATGTAGGAATATGTATGGATTAGTAAATACAACTCGTAGGGAATATGTCTGGATTAGTAAATATAATTGGTATTGAATATGTCCGGATTAGTAAATACAACTCTTAGGGAACATGTTTGGCTTAGTAAATAAATGCAAATATGTCAGTGAGTATGTATGGATAAATAAATGCAAATATATCAGTGAGTATGTATGGAAAAATAAATGCAAATATATTAGTGAGTATGTATGGATAAATAAATGCAAATATATCAGTGAGTATGTATGGATAAATAAATGCAAAACTGTCAGTGAGTATGTATGGATAAATAAATGCAAATATATCAGTGAGTATGTATGGATAAATAAATGCAAATATATCAGTGAGTATGTATGGATAAATAAATGCAAAACTGTCAGTGAGTATGTATGGATAAATAAATGCAAATATATCAGTGAGTATGTATGGATAAATAAATGCAAATATATCAGTGAGTATGTATGGATAAATAAATGCAAATATGTCAGTGAGTATGTATGGATAAATAAATGCAAATATATCAGTGAGTATGTATGGATAAATAAATGCAGATATATCAGTGAGTATGTATGGATAAATAAATGCAAATATGTCAGTGAGTATGTATGGATAAATAAATGCAAAACTGTCAGTGAGTATGTATGGATAAATAAATGCAAAACTGTCAGTGAGTATGTATGGATAAATAAATTCAAAACTGTCAGTGAGTATGTATGGATAAATAAATGCAAATATGTCAGTGCGTATGTATGGATTAATAAATGCAAATATGTCAGTGAGTATGTATGGATAAATAAATGCAAAACTGTCAGTGAGTATGTATGGACAAATAAATGCAAAACTGTCAGTGAGTATGTATGGATAAGTCAGTGAGTATGTATGGATAAACAAATGCAAAACTAACAGTGAGTATGTATGGATAAATAAATGCAAAACTGTCAGTGAGTATGTATGGATAAATAAATGCAAAACTGTCAGTGAGTATGTATGGATAAATAAATGCAAATATGTCAGTGAGTATGTATGGAGAAATAAATGCAAATATGTCAGTGAGTATGTATGGATAAATAAATGCAAAACTGTCAGTGAGTATGTATTGATAAATAAATGCAAAACTGTCAGTGAGTATGTATGGATAAATAAATGCAAAACTGTCAGTGAGTATGTATTGATAAATAAATGCAAACCTGTCAGTGAGTATGTATGGATAAATAAATGCAAATATATCAGTGAGTATGTATGGATAAATAAATGTAAATATGTCAGTGAGTATGTATGGATAAATAAATGCAAATATGTCAGTGAGTATGTATGGATAAATAAATGCAAATATGTCAGTGAGTATGTATGGATAAATAAATGCAAATATGTCAGTGAGTATGTATGGACAAATAAATGCAAATATGTCAGTGAGTATGTATGGATAAATAAATGCAAATATGTCAGTGAGTATGTATGGATAAATAAATGCAAATATGTCAGTGAGTATGTATGGATAAATAAATGCAAATATGTCAGTGAGTATGTATGGATAAATAAATGCAAATATGTCAGTGAGTATTTATGGATAAATAAATGCAAATATGTCAGTGAGTATGTATGGATAAATAAATGCAAAACTGTCAGTGAGTATGTATGGATAAATAAATGCAAAACTGTCAGTGAGTATGTATGGATAAATAAATTCAAAACTGTCAGTGAGTATGTATGGATAAATAAATGCAAAACTGTCAGTGAGTATGTATGGATAAATAAATGCAAAACTGTCAGTGAGTATGTATGGATAAATAAATGCAAAACTGTCAGTGAGTATGTATGGATAAATAAATGCAAAACTGTCAGTGAGTATGTATGGATAAATAAATGCAAAACTGTCAGTGAGTATGTATGGATAAATAAATGCAAATATGTCAGTGAGTATGTATGGATAAATAAATGCAAATATGTCAGTGAGTATGTATGGATAAATAAATGCAAATATATCAGTGAGTATGTATGGATAAATAAATGCAGATATATCAGTGAGTATGTATGGATAAATAAATGCAAATATGTCAGTGAGTATGTATGGATAAATAAATGCAAAACTGTCAGTGAGTATGTATGGATAAATAAATGCAAAACTGTCAGTGAGTATGTATGGATAAATAAATTCAAAACTGTCAGTGAGTATGTATGGATAAATAAGTGCAAAACTGTCAGTGAGTACGTCCTGATAAGTAAATACATCTCTGTGAGTACGTCTGGATTAGTAAATGCGATTTTGTCAGTGAGTACGTCTTGATCAGAAAAAAAGTAGCATCTGTCATTGCCTATGTCTGATAACATATTGCATACTTTCTAAGAAGAGCAACATTTATTTTGTTAACTTCGGTAAGACTGGCAGTCATTACAGATTTTATTAGGAGTGTCATCTATCAAATGTTTGTAGAAAATAATACACTGATCGTAAATGATACTCTACCAAACGCACATTACAAACTTAGGTTTGCTGCTTTAAAATAAGAATGCCATTTACACATTTCCTTGAAAAATCAGGGGCCATCTAAATTATCTATTGGTTTCGTGTGTTTTATGTTTTTAAAATATAATATATTCTTTATGGCCGGTACTTTAACACCGTCAGACGTTGCTGTTACAATGAAACTAATGGAACCATCCATTATTAACAACTGTTTTCAAACATTGTCTTGAAATCCCAGATTTGCGCCAATTGAAAAAACAAAGACAAAACATAAAGAGAATAAAACAAATAGAAGCCATAATTAGTATTAAATTAAATAAATGTTTCGTCAATTGCTAGAACGGTGTATGTTAGCAACTTAAAAGTAAGCCATTCATGAAAGAGAAAATCCAATTCAATCCGACTCAAAAGGTTTTAACGATGGTAAAAACGGTAGACACATTTAGTTACTTTGTTCTTCTAGATGACGCAATTCATCAATATTCCTTATAATATGACACAATATGTCCTAATTATTAATTAGATAATACTGTTACGTGCCTAGGCTCGAATAAACAGTAACATAGAAAGAGTGAAAATAAGAAGATTGTAAAAACTTAATAAACAATTTATTGAGCACACAAATATTTTCCAGAAAAGAAAAAAATAAACTTACGGTTTTAAGAAGCGATTCCAAAACATTAATCCAGAAATAATTCAAAATATTATCCACTAGAGAATATGCAAAAGTCCTGGTAATAGTAATAAAATGTCCGAAAAATTCCAAGTTCGAATCCCAGCGAAGTATCCAAGATGGAAGACGATGTCACGTGATGCAGTCAGATCTTGGTAATAAAATTCTATGAGCACAATTCTTTTCCAGATAAATAACAAAATAAATCCTCTTGATCCAAACGAATTGAAATAATTCCCAATACAAAGTAATTTAAAATAACTCTAAACGACACAACGTAATATTCTAACAGCCCAAGTTCTACTAAACAGTTCGCTCCAAAACATAATTTATATACCTGTTTTTACGTAAACAAGGAAGGGGTCACATGATCTTCTAGAATCATTTGGAACAAATTTACGTTCAAAAAATCACGTACACACCGTTTGACCCAACTAAAAATAGAAAGATGTTTATAACAAAGCTCCATAATGTCCTTGGAACCATCCAATCAATTTAAAAGCTTGTGTACAACTCTGAAGCCAGGTCAGAAATGAGGTCATCACCAGGTGTTTATTTTGTAAAGTACAGATAATCTCCCAATGAATTAATCTTAAACTTAAAATGTCAAATTTGAATCTGACAAACAAACAATAAAAATAAATATAAATGGCTTATATCAAATATACGTAACAATACTACAACTCGTCATAATTCTATATTAAATAATGACATAATTCATCTTAGATCTGTACCGCAAGTTTTCATTAGTCTAGTTGTTCCAGTCTCAACTTACTCATAATTAAACCCATAGCGCTATTAATGATTTCAAAAAGACCTTTGATTAAAAATGTTGCGAGTTGTATTGTCTGTAATCTAATCAGCACTCAAAAAGTAATATAGGGTAACACTTCTCTCATTTCGTATAGGTATCGAAGGAAAGTTTCTCACCTAGAATACCTACTGAAATGTATCAACTTGAAAAAGGTTATATTTATTTGTGATATGATAACAAATAACTAATAATGTTTAATATCCAAATATGTTTTAACTGTTTGTGCTTTTAAGCATTGACCCACAAGGTTAAATGTGAATGGAACCATAAAGTACTACACGTTTTTATATAAGATTAACCATACGTAGATGTAAATTGCTTAATTAAAATGTTTACCGTCTTTTGCTATACAATAAAGTATGAACGGTTGGACAGAAGTTGCAAAAACGGACATATGAATATTTTTACTTGCTGACTTAGAATGATAGTAAAGTTTATAAATATGAAGCAAACTACAGTGCAAAAGAACATCCAATATTACATGTATTAATGAGGGGTAACATCATCTTTATTAGTTGTGTACGACTAAACCTTTCTAATTACTACTAAAAGTGGGTAGAAATGTAATTAATATGTGAGATAGGCGTAAATCATTTCAAACTACAGCAGATTGTAGGCCCTAAAATGGCTTTTTATACAGCAATAGGAGGGGGTAGAGAAGTGGGCAGGTGAGTATTGTTCCATTAATCACTCATATTGTAAATGAATCCTAAATCACAGTGATTTTTCTGGGTTGGACGAATGATAAACCATTCGATGTACTCGAGTGTAATCCTGGGCTGTGCATTTAATACAAAGTAAATAGTTTGATTATGTTCCTTTATTTACATTTTGATATCGTAGCGTTCTGGTTCTATTGCAGTGAACTAACTACAACAAAATTAATGCACAAGTGGCAAACTGTGGCCCACCCTGCAGAACGAAAATTAAGAACAAAAGTAAAAGATCCAAGTTAAAAACATTTTTTTTACCTTTCTAATTACTTAAATTTAAACGTAAGCGAAAAAAAGAAACTAGTTTCAAAGCTGGCCGGTAGAACGGAAAAATAATTCCAATTATCTCCTTTTCGCCCTTTCCAGCTAAACAATTTAAAAATTCGGACGTTAATTTAGATAATATGGTGCAAATCCCTATTAAATCATCAACCTTTGTGCCATCTATCCCAGAGATACCATTGCGTATTGCATTATTCAATGCCAAAGCAGTAGGGCCACCAGACAAGCGCACATAAATAGTTAATTTTTATCAACGATCAGAATATCAAGGTCTTTTTCCTGACACAAACATGGCTTCAATCATCAGGAGTCGAGCCCATGTACGCGTATCCAACACCCTATGGTTACTCCAACAAATCGTGTCCCCTTCCACTCTCGCGGAGTGGAATTACCGTCATCACAAACATTTCCGTGGTAAAATGTCTTAACCACACCACAACCTTCACTTTCTGCCACACATCATTTAAACTAGTCCAGACAACACTCACACTAGAATACAGGTTATTTTGCCTCTACCGCCCTTCTTCTTGTACAACAAAAAGCTGACTGAATCTTTTGTTTTGGAGCAGTTTCCGGATCTCCTGGAGTATGGAAATTATATTGGGGGCAACTTGAGTATTCTTGGAGATTTCAACTTTCACTTTGACTGTTCTTGAAAAACATATACACATACAAACTTCCCGGTTCCATTCATGTTTTCAACCTAAAATAGTCAATCAATCCCACCCAAGAAGATGGTCAAATGTTAGACTTTATATAGACATGATAATAATATACGGTCCTCCCTTGTATCCCATGAACTTTCATCATATCACCTCTGTATTATGTCATCTGGACGTATCAGTCGCTACGCCTCCACCTTTATTTGCTACTAAGAGAAACCTCTGTCTGAGTGATAGAACCAACCTAATGGATTACATCTAAGCAAACAAAGCAACTTTCTTAGCTCCTACGACAGAACATAACTCGATACCTGCGCAAGCCATCAAGTGAAAAGTATAAATTCAAACGTGTTATCCGTGGTATAGGAGTGTTAGAGACCAGCTTCGCTCGCACTGCTACAAGAGAGAGTCGTAAAGAGGAGTGGTTATGGCTTTCCATCAGACTAACTAGTCCACGCATCGAAATTATCCCACTACAATACAAAGATCACGTAAAGTTTCAGCTGAAAAGAGGTCTTCGAGATTACTAACATTCTAATATCAAGGAACAAATGTATACCACTTCCATCTGCCGTCTCTATAGTCGACTGATATTTATCGTTTGACGTAAAGGATATGAGAACAAATATTCAGACTTCTGTGTGAAAAGTACTCACAACATTAACAAGACATCTCTCATGTGTTCATATATGTCAAACAGGCTTTTGACAGAGTGCGGCATGAGGCATTGTGAGCCATAATGAAGAAGTACAACAGGGGTCAAAAGTTGAGCAATACCACCAAGCAGCAGATATGAATGAGAAAACCTCTGTGGGGTGATCAGATTAGCCGTAGTTTTACCATCATCCGTCTGCAGCTTGTTACATGTCACCCATGACTTCACATCCGAAATACACATCTCTACTCCTTGGACGCTAGATTCAGTTGGATGCCTAGATTTGTATATTTGAGTGTCCTCAGCGTACAATTGTTGAGCCACTGGATACTGATCTATGACATTTGAGAGTGGCTGGGTGTATATTATGAACATATCCAAGAACAGATCCCACTAGAACACCACAACATAGATCTGCTGTGCTTGAGTGTATTCCATTTGCGTGCATAATTTGTATCATGTTGATCAAGTAGGACTTGAACCATAGTAAGGCTGTATCATCAATGTCAAATACAAGCTGCAGACAGTAAATTAATATATCATGGTCTATTGTGGTAAATGCTGCATACAAAATCAAGGAGGATGAGCACTGTATTAAATCTGCTATCCAATGCAGAGAGAGAGAGAGAGAGAGAGAGAGAGAGAGAGAGAGAGAGAGAGAGAGAGAGTGCCATTAACTACTTTTACAAGATTATATCTTAAGTACAGTTCTTTCATGTTTTACATTTTCTTAGAATCAGTGGCATCTGTACAGACTAGCGACAGCTACAAGGTGGATCATCCCTTACATATCCAGGTAGTCTGCCTTCGATTCAGAGCTGCTCGTTACACAATGTATTATCACATGTCTGCTTTTCCAAATCTTTGGGTAGGCAAGAAGTAAACAACCTTCAGACTTCAGAAACTCAATACTGCACGTTTACGTTACTTAGTCATACACATATAAACTAATTCGTTAACATGGCTTTACTTGAAACAGGATGTTATCAGAGTGTAGAACATACATCCAATGCAGGTAGGGGAGAGTGTTATGGGTTTTGAAAATATCATCCACACCTATCATTATTGGGATATTTAGGTAATAATGTATGTGATAAAGAAATTCAGATCAGTTTTGGACACTGACGTTTCTCGCTCTTGAATGTTTAGAGCAGTGTTGTTCAACCTGGGTTCCGCGGAACCTAAGGGTTCCGTGAGCGCCAGCCAGAGGTTCCACCGGTGGCCAGTAAAAATATAAAAATAACGGCCGAAATCGCCAGGGACCAAGTCTGACAATACCGGAACTGTGCGGTAACTAGTTGTTGTTTATCCACTTAATTACTGTTTCCATTGTTGGCCAAATGAGCGTTTAGCGTTTGAATTAATTTTCAAAACACTGTTGTCTGCGCGACCATGGACCGATTTATTAAGAAGAGAAAATTAGACGATGCCACAGCGGATGACCAAACTAAAACTCAGGAGCAGTCGACTGAAGCTACAGCTAGTACCGCGTCATGTGAGCCGAACGTACCAAAAATTGACGTTAGTTCAGTGACAATTACTTAGCTATGGGATTCACTTCGGCAGGAGACCCAGACTACCCCTTACTGCTCTGTGTTGTCTGCGGGGAAAAGCTTGCCAATAGTGCCATAGCACCAGCTAAATTGAAGCGACACTTAACAACTAAACATCCGGATGTAGAGCACAAGAAAATGAAATCGCATACCCTCGCCGAAACCATAATCTTACCTGCATGCCGAGAAATTGTGAGAATTATGTTTGGCGAGAGTGCCGTATCTGACATCAATGAAATTCTTCTGTCAGACAATACGATAAGCAGACGTATATCAGCCATGTCCAGCGACATCGAATGTAACGGTTTGGCGAAGATAAAGACTCGGATTCATTACACTGCAGGTGGATGATAGCACTGATTTCAGCGGTAAATCACAGTTTATGGGGTTTGTACGTTTTACAGATAATGGAGCTATTGTTGAATATTTTTTCCTGCTGGAAGGAGTTACCAGAAACAATAAAATGACAAAACATATTTGACGTTGTCAATTCATATTTGCAGTCATGTGACTTGAACTGGAGAAACTGCGTTGACATTTGTACGGATAGCGCCCCTGCCATGACGGGAAACGTCAAAGGTTTTGTCTCGCTGTTGCGACAGATGAATCCAACTATCATGGTCACGCACTGTTTCATCCACAGGGAAGCACTAGTTGCTAAAACAGTTGGAGCCATCTAAACGCTCCGAAGGGTTCCGTTCCAATAAAAAGGTTGCAAAACACTGGTTTAGAGACATGTCTTTTTTTCTCTTCAAACCTTTAAAACACGCTATTCCATTACTGAGAACACATTGACAAGCGCTATAAGGCGGATAACTCTTTATCACGCGATGCATTCATAGACGTAAAGTGACTAGAGCTATAACAGGAACCGCGATAAATAACGCAATCATTGACGCTAATATTGGTCACAAAACATGGATGATTGAGGGTGATTTTCATGTAACACACCTTTTGCTGGAAATAACGTAATAGGCGGTTAAGTAAAAGCTAGTAATGCGTACTTGTAGTTTGTCAAACAGACATGGCTTTTCTAAGGAATGTTTAACTTATTGACTATATCGCGCTAGTATGATATTAATATTATTTTACCACTGTTAAAACTACATTCAATCGGATGTAGAAGCATCACAATAAATAAATATAACAAATGGTGAAATTCTTATGGATCCGATTTTCATAAAACATTATGTTTCGTGGTTGTTTAGTGGTGATGATATATCTTAATCGAATTTAATCGAACCAGATACATATGTTGGTTCCATTGAATTTCAAATCACCTACATAACTTCGTGACTAACATCAACTAAGACTTCCTGCTGTGTGAACCTTTCAATATGAAATCTCGCTGCAAGAAAACAATTAGATGCTGTCAAAGCCAAATGGCTTTTCCCGCTGAACAAATTGAAATACAAAAACAATTGATGGAGAATAACATTGAGCACTCCTGTATAATTGGAAAGAACGAAGAAAATGAAGTTTTCTGAAAATCACGAACACGTCATTTTTTGAATGGGTTTGGTGAATAATACTGCAGCATTATCAAAACTCAATTTAGGATCCCCCTCCCGGTCTTGTGGTATCACAGCGTGTCTCCACCTGACCGTTTTCTGTAGTTATTGCGACAGGAAGCGAAAAAAGGAAGTTATCTAACACTAAATCACACAAACATCTATATAGAGAGAGAGAGAGAAAGAGAGAGAGAAAGAGAGAGAATATTTAAAAACTAATAATCGATTTTTATAACATTATAATAAGTATCATAACCAGCTACAAAAGATTAAAATACAATACGGTATGTGTGCTTCGTAAATTGAACACATTGGCCTAGTGTCATTATGTATCATTGATTAAGACAAGTATATATCATTGATTAAGACAAGTATATATCATTGATTAAGACAAGTATATATCATTGATTAAGACAAGTATATATCATTGATCGAGACAAGTATATATCATTGATGGAGTCAAGTATATATCATTGATTAAGATAAGTATATATCATTGATTAAGACAAGTATATATCATTGATTAAGACAAGTATATATCATTGATCGAGACAAGGATATATCATTGATCGAGACAAGTATATATCATTGATTAAGACAAGTATATATCATCGATTAAGACAAGTATATATCATTGATTAAGACAAGTATATATCATTGATTAAGACAAGTATATATCATTGATTAAGACAAGTATATATCATCGATTAAGACAAGTATATATCATTGATTAAGACAAGTATATATCATTGATCGAGACAAGTATATATCATTGATCGAGACAAGTATATATCATTGATCGAGACAAGTATATATCATTGATCGAGACAAGTATATATCATTGATCGAGACAAGTGGAGGGAACTGGTCAGATGTTCAGCAGCACAGTGTTTCAACGACCACACTAGGTCAAGAGATTGATGATGATCATCATCATTATTTTTATTATCAACAATGTAGATTGATCCCAAGGAAAGCGTAAACATACCATTACGAAGAACAAGATTACTATAGGTAACTTGGTACAGGTTTAATTTTCATGTTTTCGTTCAGCGCAATATGTTTTTCTCTCTCATTCCAGATTTGTGCTTATTATGTCATTTACGCACGAAAGGGTGAATGAAAAAAAAAATTATTTAGATGAAATTGAGTTTCATTATAATGTTCTTTAGAAAACAGGGACTATAAATGCTCTGTATTGCTATTTTTATATGTAATTTATGATTAATAAGTAAGTAGAAATTCATCATTGATCTCTAGGTATGAAGTTGAGAGAATGTTTATATTATCGAATTATTGCGCGGTGGTTGGATCACGATTAGCAGCAGAGAGAGTGAACAGACCAAGGTTTCAAACCAAAATAAAGCCTCTAAAGGGAGGGGGCGAATCCATCACGGATATGTGTCAAACTAAAGCCTCCTACGCAGAGAGGGTGAACAGACCAAACTATAAAGGAGTCAGTTTGTTAAATTAAGGCCTCCTTCGACAATCAAAACAAAGAATGTGAAAACACAAACCAGAGCTTCTATCTAACCGTGAGTCACATTTTGTTTTTGTTGTTGTTGTCATTTCTTAAAATTATTACGGATGTGATTGTTTACTTTTTGACGCATATTCGAAGTTGCAACCCCTCTGCTGCTACAAATTAAATCATATCATCTAATAATAATGGTGGGAGTATAATTAACAACTAGATTGGCACAAGAAAGATTGGCGATGATTAAGAAATTAATACCCATTTGTGAGTCTGTCAGACAAAATTTACAGCAACGACACGAATCTCAAGTTGATTTTGTAGAAGATACAGAACAATTATTTAAACCTATTACTGCAACTACTAAAGAGATTATATGGAGAGATACAAAGCATGAGGAAACAGAAGGTCTTCTTCCAGTTTTAAAATGAGCTGCTGAACAAACTGCAAAAAAAAGCTGCAGCACAACATCCTTGTGTATATCAGGAAAGTTTGGTTCAAAAAGATACAATTTTAAAACCAGAATATGTTACCGTGAATGATGATAATTTTATCAAGTGAACATATCGTGCATACAGCAACAAAAAACAAGCCAGAAATAATAATTCAAAATTCGTTAATTTTGTAAGGGAATTACAAAACAATTGATAAGGAATACATAGCACAGCCTCAACAATCAGAAACTCCGTATTCACCACCTGAGAAAGACTCTTATCAACTTCCTCGACCTGATCAACAAATAGAAAAACATCAAAAGAAAGAAAATAAATCTTCAAAGCAAGAATCTTCTATCAACTTCCTCCACCTCAACAATAGACAAAAATAAAAGAAGATTTTCTAAGAAGTTTGTTGGGATCTCCAGAAGAAGAATTTCACAATGCACCTGGTGGTACTTTTCTAGTCTTTTTTTAGGGACTGGTTTTGTTGCTTGTCCTAATAATATTCTTTTCTATATAGCATGATTAGAAATGTACATAGGGGTAAACGAGCAGGAAATAACTCACCGCAAATAATTATTGAAGCTTCTGATGTATATAGACGATTATTTCAACGCGGTATCATGGATATCGGCGAATGTCGAGAATTTATCGATGAACTCGGTGATGGTTATCACAGTGGTTAATTATCACCACTATTAGATATTACGATAATAAATAAGATGATCATACACTATCACCATTATAAAACAACCATGGCTTACGTAGTAAACTCACGATTATCCGTTTACAGAACGATTTATGGAGATGGTTTTAGTGATGTTATTCAATGGTTATTTGCAAGGATGGCTCCAAAAAAAGCACCAATCGCAAAACAATTATCGATGAATGCTATTAATGTTATTGGTGAAAATGCTCCTGGTGCTATTGGTAATATTGCCAGTTTTTCTTTTTCTGCAGCCAAAGAAAGACTAAAGCGATTAATGCGACGAAAACCGACGTCAGTAAAATTACCATCTACAGAAACCATGCCCGACAATGTCAGTACAGTAATAAAACAAGCCGGGGATCAAAATCTAGCAGCCTTGATAAATCAAGGATCTGATGCAAAGGGAAATATTACTGCAAAATTTAATAGCAGAAGTGGTTTGAAATCGCGATTTAGATCGAGTAATATATTTTAAAAAATGTTCAATTCTTCACCCGACTCAGAATTTGATATAGGCGCACCGGTTCTCAAAGATGAATCTGTACGCAATTCCGGTAAAGGAAATCGCGCTTGCAAAATTACGAGTATATTACAGCTTGCCGAACGTCAGATCAAAATCATTTGGTGGACAGCAGTCAAATAATTATCTGGTGTTCGCAAATAAGAAAGAAAAATATAGAAACCTCGAATGAACATTCTTTATCTACCATCCGGTAGTTATCGAACAAATCAATAATGAATTCCAGAGTAGAATAAAATCCATTACAGCAAAAGAATAAAAAATTCTATAATAGTCCACGAACCAACATTATCAGCCGCCATCGAGATCAAATCACCTGGCTATGTTGTAGATATTGATCAGTCATCGATCAGAACAGAGCTAGGATGCCCTGAACTTTTACCTTAAGAAAGACTGTAACCAAACTTAAATGATTTTACCACAAATGTGAAAAATTTATAACACAACCAGAGTACAGAAAAACACTTTATTCTGATTATTATTTTTTTTATTGATTATGGTAATTCGTTAAGATTTGTCAATAAATTATTCGAGTACGACGCACCAAATAGCCTTGTTCTCTGAGAGGAGTATTTTAAATATCTTTCAGACACAATTACACCTGAAATCACTCGCATATTCGATACATTAAGGAATTTATTTGCGAGTATTACACAACATTATTCTGATGACCTAAAACAGCAGATTATCGAAATAATTCAGCATTTAAATCAGATCATAGACGATATCGAGTATATTAATCGAGAAATTCGTGACTTCGTAATCCATGAAGAGTTTTATAAACGCTACGGAACCGGAACACCATGGTATTATGTATTTCTCAGTTATTTTAAAATAACCGAACAACAGTTATCAACATTTGTAATACCAGAACTGAAAACCTATAAATTAAAGAAAACACTCAGCGATCTTATCAACAAGAACTTTCCTACAATACTCGCTGCATGGAGAAATAAAACACCTCAGGAGAATATTCTCAGATACAATAATGACCCAGACGGAGGTGAGAGACACATATCACCTAGAAATGTAAATATATCCTCGGTGATCGCAGTAACAATCTAGTATGTGATCTTATTGATCGAATGAAATCAGGCCCAGCAGAGATACATTTTGTACTCGTTTACACCACTGATTCCACGCAAATATTTTATAGTGCAGGAGCCAGTGACACTTGTCTATATGCAGTGTCATAATAATTTATTAACGAGAATAAATTTTAAACTCACTGACCAATTTGGTAACTTAATTGACCTCGATAGAGTGACTTTGCAAATAAGTCTCTATGTGAGATCTTAAATGTAATTTCATCAGGGTACCCCCCCCCAAAATTATTCCAGTCCTATAATTGTTTGGTTTTTTTTCTCGTGAAAAATATTTAGTGTATCCTGGTTACGTGCAAATCACTTGACTAGTTTCTAAAGTCTTTTTTAGCTGCCTCGCGCGTAAATTAATGTTTTCTTTGCTTCTTATTCTTAATTTCGATCTAATTTCTTTCTCCTGCGGTAAATACTGGTACGAAATTACTTAATTCGCTATTATTCGCTAATGAATTTATACTGGGACGGTAGTGTATACTTATTTTCTGATTTGAGCTCCTGTAGGTATTCAAAATCAGAAAAAGATTTTGTCACAATTTAAGTTATCTGATAATTGTATTTCTTGATTTTTGAAAAAACTAGTAGAAGAATGTTTGGAGGATAGTTTCATAGTTCATTATCTAATACATACACATTCAAATACAAAACAAATATATGGACAGTATAATCTCTATTCACGTTAAATTGTCTATGAAAATTGGAATAATTATCTGTATTCAAATGTATTCAAACCGAATTGTTTGCTGAATTGTTTTTTGAGAGAGAGAGATGCTTTAGTAATATTTTCTGAGACATATCGAATCAAAGGTATGAAAATATCAAAATACGTAATGGCGCTGTTTATCGATTGAAATATTAATTCTTCACCGGTTTTGGTATCTATTGAATTTACAGGTCTTTCTCCAACGGATTTACATTTACCATTTGAACCGTGTGCAGAATTCTCACTTTGTGTAATAGCTTTAAAGTTCGATAATTTATTAGTTTTTGGATCTCCGTCAATGTGGTCAATCACAAGACCATAAGGGATTTCTTCATTAAACACTTGGTAAACGAATCTGTGACAATTACATCTTTTTTCAGCATTAAATCTAAGATAAACAGTATTAGTGACAACCCCCACTTGTTTGTTTGACCGGCAGTTTCTAACTACACCATCAGGAGATGCTTCAAAATTCTTGATCGTTGGATGCTTTACAAATTATTGAATCATTTATATAATATAATATTTATTTGTCCAATTGATTATTTGTCAAGATTGTTGCATGAGAAGTTTGATATATAATCCTCGAGGGTTCTTATAGTTTTTTCATTGTCTATGTTTCTTTTATAATAATACCGTTAAAGCTTTCTGTATCGCATACCATCTCATTGGAGGCACAGTTGTGTTTCTTGTCGTTCTCTAACACTACATCGTATACACGGTTTTAGACCTAAGCTTCCTCGTCGCACAGATGATATCCACATAATTCATTTATGCAGGATTTGTTGCAATTAGTTATGGATCCTATCATCAGTCATTATATAAAATATCTTTTTTTAAATATTTGTCTTATATATAACATGGAGGAATTCACGAGATTATCCAAAATCGAGCCTAGGAAAGCCTATAAATTTAATCTTGATAGAATTGTAGACGCACCAATGAAAAATCTAGTGAGTGATACAAATAGTATCGATACAATTTATGATGCTATGAACGAATATCACAAAGATGGCGCATCTCATTCCTGATCAACATTTCGAATCAGTGGTGGTGGTGTTGATGCTACCATGAACGATAAATGAGCAGCGAGTATAAATGCGTATCTCAAACATCGAAAGTATTTTGGCAGAGTGAAATTTATCATACTAGTAGAAACAGGAAATTGGATTATTCATGAGAAAACGACCATGTCCTCGGTAATAAAAAAAAACTGTCATTGTGAGTCAAACTTCCAAACCAGGAATATTGACCGGAATTGACAAACCGTATTACGAGCGAGCGTATCCTGTGATCGCTGTTGTTTTTAATGGAATCTATCCGATATATGAAAAACCGAGCGTGCATAATCTGAAACCGATGAAACTATCGAGGATAATTTGTGTAGCCGAACAAGTAACAGAGCATTTTACAAATACGATGCTTGGAAATGGTCTGACAGATCTAAGACGTAAACAAATAAACGAATCGGTTTTATCAGTCAAGGATACCGGTGCTACAATAAAATATGTTCCGAGCTTAAAAAAAAATAAAATTCCCAATAATCAGAGCAAAGATAACAGAAGTATTTTATGAATCGAAATATTTATCAAGATGACCTCCAATAAAAATCATTAATCACAATACGCACGCGTAGACTAATATAATAACACTATTTTTACGAGATACAAGTGTAAGATATTAACCACCAGAGTTCTCTGGTGGCAGGAACATGTTTGATTTTATTTACGAGTTAATTAAAAACGATCCTGCATCAGTGTGGTTATTTCAAAGTTTCAACGAAGATTGTAAATCTGATCAAGTTGTAAGACCTAATGGCGAAATATATCGGACGGGATCTCTTTATGAAAAATGAGAAAACTCGCTGAGAAATTTTCAAATGAGGACTCCGAGTGTTATCCTGAAAGATTCCTCAGGTATGAAGAGTGTGATGGGTATTTTTAATGATTTTGGATATCCCATACACGAGATGACACGAGTTGCGATTAATGGACCACAACCCGATTTTTATTTAACCGGGTTCGCTCGTGTCATATCATTCGAAATCGCTAAAGGAATCCATAAGATTTGTTATGTTTGGTTTGGTAGACATTTATCGGAAACATACTGGGCACCAATAGTGTTATTACGGTATATAATTGATTGTAAAATACTAATATCGCTGATTATCGGTAAGGCAATTATTTCATATCAAGCGCAGACTAAGGTTTGGTTACCACAACCAGATGATGATAGTTTTGATAAAATTATTAAACATTACAAAGAAATTTTCCTGATCTCAACGAAAATTATATTGTTAAAGGATCCAAGGAGATCGTTGCGAGCAGGTGTGAAGTAAGTGATAAAAACGCAAAGGATCTCGGTAGAAAAATAATCGGGAAATTCATCCAAGGCGAAGTATATGATCACAAAGGGCATTATGCACGATAAATTCCATATGATGCTGAATATGATTTTAAAATCGCAGATGCAACAGCAAAAATATATCTGACACTCGAGAAAATGCTTACTTGTCTGATGGAACAAAGATGAAAACTTTTGTTAGATACATCGATGACTAATCCCCTCTTTATGAGACCAGGACGACGGCCATTATCGACAGTGAGCTCACCAATCTAAATTTTAGCATAACTGCCTTTATTGAAACTAGGTTTCCCTGCAACTGATCCCTCATAGGAGAAAACTGCACCTTCGTACGGAATTGTTACGAACTTAAGAAGCCGCGCTGGCACGGAGTGCGTTTTGCTATAGAAAGACACTCTCCTGGCCTCTGCTGAACCTCCCTCTAGCACACTTATCCAACTGGCCATCCGCCTTGCTATTGTTGTAGGTCCTGTGAACATCCTTACGCCACCACATCATGCATTCATAATACACAAAGATCCAGTTACATCGGCAGATAGACGAACATTTCAAAGCATGCCCCAGAAACAAGTCACTATTTCGCATCGGCCACTTTAATTCCAACGTAGTGGTAGACCACGAGTCACGGCCTATCTTCTTCAGATACCATGGCACTGGAAAGACCAACGAAAACAGTCAGATACTGATGCATCTGTGCACCAACTATGACCTAATATATTACTATGCGTAACAACCACCTTTGTTAAGTGTAAACCACAACACAAAGTTTCATGGAAACACCACATATCTTTTCGCTGTCACCAACTCGACTTGGATATCACCAGGCGCTCTGTCCGTAACAGAATCCTATGCAGCAGACGCTACACAGTGCAAACTGCGATACCTACCACACCCTCGTTATCACGAAGGTGCGACTTGAGTACTACATCGCTCTAAATCCGAAAGGACACCATTACATCAACACTGCGCAGATGTCGGTCTCCTACAAGGTGGACGAGTATGTGTCCGCCCAGGATCATCCTCTCTAGTACCTGCCAGAGCACGATGCCACAGCCAAGTTGAACGATATGAAAGTTGCCGTCTAAGGCCCATCCATTCCCACGTTTTAAAAAGAAGGAACGGCCATTCCAGGTCTGGTTTAATGTACACCTTTCACGAATAGAACCAATAAACTAGGAAAAACTAAATACCTCTTTTGCTTGACAAAATACCTCAATGAAAGGACGCTTGCTGTCCTCGGAGTTGCACGAAACATCACCCAACGCATTACTAGATGTGAATGGGTACTGGCATCATCTGTGTGAAAGCATCCATGGCAGTACCGGGTCTTGTAAAACATCCAAGGTATATACTGTGGCATAATTAAGGATCTAGATCCAACAATGAAAGAGGTCTCAACTGTGAAATATTTGACAAGAGAGAAGATCACAGATACTGCTCAAAGGATGGTCAGATGGGCGACGCACTACTCAGAGCTATACTTCCGAGAAACATTAGTCGCCGATTCGGACCTCAGCTGCATATATAAACTGTCCATCATGGAAGATCAGGACAAAGGTACCACATTAGAGTAGCTCAGAAAAGCAATCGACTCCCTGCTAAATGACAACGCACAGGACAGCGACAGTATCCCGCCCAAAGCTATCAAATGCGGGAAATCATCATTGCTTCAGCCGCTGCCCAAGCTACTCTACCTCTGCTGGCAGGATATAACAGTCCCCCAAGACGTTCGCGACACCGCGATTGTGACCATTTATAAAAACAAGGGCAACGGCAGAGACTGTACTAACTACAAAATAATGTCGCTCATGAACGTCGTTGGCAAAGTGTAGGCCCACGTCATCATCAACAGGCTGCAACTGCTACTGATGACGGATCACATGTACCAGGAATCCTAGTGCGGCTTAATAAAAGGTAGCTCGACCACATACATAATCGTCTCCCTCCGAGAACGTCAAGAGAAGAGCAGAAGGCAACGTTAGCCATTCTACATGACGTTCATTGCCTTCCCCAATTCATTGGACCGCGTCAACAGGAGAGCCTATTTGAACTTCTCAGTAAGGTCGGCTACCTAACAAAAACCCTGCAGCGTTATAATCTCTTTCCATGCCGATATTACAGAACAGATGTGTATGATGGAATCGCCTTTGATTTCTGCCCCATTAACTACGGCGTGAAAAATGGATTTTGTTCGGGCTCCGAACGTTTGGGGATCTTGGTTTCTCTGTTACTGTCCTACGTCTTCGACTAGTCTACTGATGGGACGTATATTTTCTCACATTACGGGAGACTGATCAACCTATCATGTCTGTGCTCTAAGACTAAGGTGAGGTCAGTGCTCATAAGAGATCTCTGCGGATTACGCGCCTTTTGTGACCTACACCGAGGATGGCCTCCAGAACCTGGTATGCTATTTTGCTTATGCCTGAAAGCAGTTTGTGCTCATCATTAGCCTGGAAAAGAAAATTGTTAGCGTGCAAGATACCAACAATGCCCCTTCCCTCATAATCGGCTTTATCACCCTGGAAGTAGTCAACATCTTAACGTACCTGATGTCAACGATCTACATAACTCTCTCGCTCGATGTGGAGCTGAACAAAAAGCTTGGAAAAGCAAACACCATCATGACATAGCTAATTATGAGGGTGACGAAACACAATGCGAAGACACAATACACCAATATCCAAGTCAACCACACATGCATTCTTAGCACCCGTCTATACGGAAGTGACATCTGAAGCATATACATACCAGTGTCTGCTCAAATCCTTCCATATACGATGCCGTCAACATATCGTGAAAATGTAGCAAGACCGCGTCCCATACGGCTTGTTCTTTCAGATTGCAGGTAAACCTAACATGTACTTCATGCTGAGCGAACATCGCTTTCGATGGCTGAGACGCGTCTGATGCATGGAGAGAGGGAGCCTGCCAAAGGACATCCTATATGAAAAGCTGATTTGTAGCACCAGAATTAGCCGCACCCACTCCGTTTTAAGGATGTGTGCAAGAGGGTCATACAGAAAATTGACATTTCACACGATGACTGAGAAATGCAGGCCTTAGAGGAAGGCACCTGTTTACTGACTGTAAGCAATGGCAAGGCTGTCGCTGTTGTTAGGAGAAGCCAGAAGAGCCACAGTAGACGATGACTTTTCCTCCATCTAGTGCTTTTTGGATTTTTTCCAAAGCTATGTCCGTTAGTGATATAATATGTTAATTTTAAAAAATTGTACTTGACTATATTTGCCATATGCGCAGATTTCAGTTACGTATTCCAGTATTTATTAAATTCGTCTGCAAAAAACATTTATAAAACGAAACCTACAACCGTGTGTTTAAATTTGACATAGTAATTTGTAGAACAGTTTTTTTTTAAGAAAAAACATATTAACTCATATTTCTGTACTTAATTGATCAAAATCTTTACAAAGTGCAAAACTACTTTTGCTAATCTCTTAATATTTCAAAAACGCTCAATAAAACAATAGTTCGAAAATCTTCATTAATGGAGTAAAATGAAGAAAGTAATTATATCACTCCATTGGTAATATTCCAAATCAAATATTTACATGTTTTCTCACAGCACATCATCTCTAAAATTTAATTAGTATTTACACAAAAATTTCATAATGATGTTTACGATTGTAATGCGTTTTACGTTTTAAAATATTTTAATGCATAATCTTAGAGATTTCAAACATCCATCATCGAGCTATATATCATAAACGGTCAAATAAAATGTTTGCTTTGGAACCTTGTTTCTAAGATTTATACCGAATCAAAACTTCCATTTACGCCATATTGTGTGTTATTATTACCGATTGTTTTCGTACCATACTTGATAATTATACGTGTCATGTACTACGTGTACGAGAATGGATTAATCAATATTGTATTTTATGAAGGTATTACCAAGATTTGTTTTATAATATATAATTTATTTAAACAGAGAAAAAAATCGTTTTGATACAATCTATATTAAGAATGCATGTGTTGTCTTCAAACAGTATTTGGCCAGGAAAATATCAATTGTGAGACATGTAATGCCACGAACTGTTCAAACAGTAATAATATTGCGATATTAACCTTTGTCCACATGCTACCTTTCATTCGTTGTTAGATCAACGTCTGCTGTTATTTCATGTTATTTCAAGGAAAGCAAGTCAATCACCAAAACTTGGAGGAGTCATATAAATTCAAACCATTGAGAGAAATGCTTATACTATGACAGAAATTACGCTGGAAGCCGTCAAAACATTTGAATGCTCAGTCTCAAAATTCAATACCTTTTGCAAACGTTGGTTAACTATCTATAATTTGTACATGACAAAAAGTTATTTAAGTTCCCCCTAATGCTCATTGTCGCTGGTTTTCAGCAAAAGTTATATTCAACCTTTGACTGTCTGAACATTATCTGCGATACCAACGCATAAATTATATATATTATATAGATCCATCTTTATAATCTATATTATCGTGTGCGGTGTGTGCTCGGCAATTTAAAAGTGTCATGATCATAAAAGTAGACGATTGTTAACAATTTGTGTCATGGTCTGAAGAGCTCCACTAGAGCAGAAAGAGTTGGTGGCCCGGCCGAATTTGAACATATTCCCTGCACAACCACTCTGTCTGACACCGGTTCAGTACGATCCACATATGATGTGAAAGGTTAAAAGCAGTACGGCAGAGAGATGGCTCGGCTACGAGGGAGTGGTTGAGAATATCTGTTAAAGACAACTCGACGCTCCATGTCGTAATAGCTGCCAAATCTTCCGGCAACACACCTTACAAAATTGGTTGTCGCAAAGTCAAATGGATGTGAGGATGTATCCATGTACAATAGAAGTTTCTCACTGGCATATATCAAAGCCATCACCATTCTAACCACTGCCTGGTAACGCAGAGGTGAAGGATAAATGTCGCTGAGTCGCGTCAGCCATAGTAAAGGAGAAGGAGGTTATGCTCAACTGGTTAACCTTGGATGGGATGATCGAACCTAGAGAAGAACGCAATGCTTGGCTGTAATTGGTCAGTGTTGATGTCATAAGTATCTGGGCACTACCGTCCTGGGTTGAGGCAGTCAGTTTGCGGAGTAGGTTAATTAGATTTTTTTTGCTGCAGTTTATTTAGGTGCTTATAAAATGTAAGTGATTTGTCAAGAGTCACACCAAGTTATGTTGGTGTCGGGTTATGATTTATTTGCTTGCCACTGAGGAGGATGCAAAGGTCAAAGTTCGAATTTGCATTGTCAAGGTGGAATGCTAGAGACTGTCTTTATTAAGCTTGGTTAGAGTGGACCTTTCTTGAAGACGTCCGTCACGTGAGTCATATCATTCAATTATTTGTTCGGTTACCACTCAAACGCAGTAAATGAGCGACTTTGGGTCCCCGAGTGTAATTAGTATGCATATTTGAACTTCGAGACTGAATTACAGGTAAGTCATTGATATAGAAATTGAGCAACCGTGACGAAAGAACATGCCCCTGTAGAAGTCTATGGGTTGAACGCCTCCATGAGCTGCATCTCTCTCTCTCTCTCTCTCTCTCTCTCTCTCTCTCTCTCTCTCTATATATATATATATATATATATATATATATATATATATATATATAATGTGAGCCTGGTCTTATTTCAGGATGAAATGACAACACTCGCTTGTTAGTTATGGGATTTATCACAGATGAAATAATACGAGGTAAACCAGACTCACATTTGTCGCCCACCTGGGCACTACACCAGATAGTGGTGAGGTTGCTGCAGAGCCTCACACATACGTTGAAAAACTGAAAGACCGCCTCCAATTTGCTTACACGGCCGCGGCGAGGGAGTCGAGCAATAGCCATGCTAAGAACAAGGCCCAGTATGATAAAAGGGTCCGAGAGTCCAAAATCGAAATAGGGGACCGAGTCCTAGTGCGTAACGTTGGACTAAAAGGGAAACAAAAATTAGCCGACAAGAGGTCCAAGGACGTATATTAGGTGATAACAATCCCCAATGTAGATATACCCGTATACAAGGTAAGGAGGGTCGAGGAATCGAAATCCATTCGCACGTTGCATCGTAATATGCTTTTGCCCTTTGATTACCTTCCTTTTGACCCAGTCCCCATGAAACCGGTTCAGAAGAAACTGGGTGTACCGAAAGATACCCCTTTAAAGTAGAGTTCTGAATCTTCGAGTTCTGACTCGGACACCGACCGGTATGTGATACCACACACACGAATCGGTTGGGCCGAGAAGGAGAATGTTCAATCCCGTGAACACTACCCGAACTGCCCTAGATAGTAAATCACCATCTATTATTGATACCCATATTATGAAGCCTCTTGAAAGCGTAAACCAGTCCCACGGTGGGCGCCAAATGTGAGCCTGGTCTTATTTCGGGATGAAATGACAACACTCACTTGTTAGTTATGGGATTTATCACAATTGAAATAATACGAGGTAAACCTAAAACAATACAAAGCATATACTTAATATACAGGACAAATACAATACAGTATATAAACGACATCAATACAATACACAATATACAACCCAAATGCTAACATTTATAATTTTATCACAAACAATACAAATAATACCTTACCAGACTCGAAGAGTATAATTATTTCTAATTATATTCAATCTCTTGTTTTTCACGCAAGTGAAAGACAAGTGCTTTAACTATTCACTAATAATTCTGCTTAGATGTTGTCCGTTCACGAACCAGAGTAAGAATGCCAGAAGATCTTGTTAGTGTGGCGGAGAGTCGATGTTAATACTCTTTTAAGCCCGGGAATCATGCATCGCGATCGATCACTCACTCGCTCACTCACTCATGACGAACACGCCCATAGGCATACGACACAAGTCCTGGGTCACACACACACACACACATATATATATATATATATATATATATATATATATATATATATATATAGTGCACTTTGAAGCACTTTTCGCGAAGGAACAATTCGATAGTCTCAACTATTCAGTACAGAACTACTCTGGACATTTTACAACAGCAGCCCTGCATGCCAGACCATGTCCTTGTTATGCCACCGTTAGATTCAGCAAACCAAATTAGAATGTAAAGTTCGTCTGAAACCCGTTTTCAATAATGTAGTAAGGGCAAGAACGTGATCGCATATAGTACGGCCATGCCTGAAACCTGTCTGTCCAACAATTATGATTATCGTAAAGTCTGGATCAATTCTTTTGAGAATCAGGCACTCCATTACCTTTAAACAGACTGAAAATTTGACGTTGGCCGATATTCGCCGCATCAGGGGGATCTTTACCAGGCTTATGGATTGCACTAATCTTTGCCTGGCACCAAAAGGTCGGAATCGCGCGATTTCCAAACATTCCGTGTGTAAAAATTGGTAAGCCTTTCCTTTGCCTTCGGGTCAAGATGCTGCACAACGTCAAGCTCGGATTTGTTTGATTTATCAGCCTATTTCCTTTTCTCTTTAGGTGAACACGCGAATCTTCAACATTTTTTGTTATAACAAATGCTAACTTTGTAACTGAAACTATATTTATCATAAGAATGTGTGCACCTTTTTAAAAAAGCATAGCTATGCATGATGCTTAATTCATGTCCACAATTGAATAGAACACGTCTTATTTTAGTATTTCATCTTGTTTGACATCTGATCGCGTGTTTCCTACATTCCCTTAAGGGCCACGCACATAATATGTTACAATAATTTATGTGAAAGAAAAAAAGTGAAAACATCAATGTTTGTAACATTAGCAAATAATGTATTTCTCTAAGCTAGAAAGTAAACATTTAAAGAGGACGTTGCCGTAGTCGAAATAATACTAAATGTTGTATCACAAATTCGAAAGATTACAATGTTCCGGACTAATTCCAATATCGACTGTGCTGATGTATTAATTGTCTTGAATGTGTTCATTTGCCTATATGCTACATATACGTCGATAGTATAATCTATAATGTCTTTCAATGAATTTACAATTATCCCATTGTAGCCTTTTAGTCCAGAAAACACAATGAATACGTTCTAATTTCACTGACAAATTGAAATAAATGAATCCATTTAAATTATGTTTGAACACAAGAATTCTCATAGAAGGCACTTAAAAGAGAATCCAATGACTTTGATGAACACATTTTTCATGTACGACTTTCACTTTCAAAATATCAGACTAAAATGTCTTTGTTCTGAGTCATTGTAATGGAATATTCGATCATATCGTAAACATCTTTGCTTGAAGAAGATTCATTCATAGTTCGTAAAAAAGGTTAGACCTAAAATTTAAATTGAAATAAGTATCTTTCTAAAATGGTAGTTGGAAACAAATGTGTTTCAATATTCTTTAACATTTTAGTCGAATATGTACATATTTTAAAATACAATTAAAATATGTAAATGAGCAGCAAAAATATACACATTTCTAAATCAAGGAAGGTACTATCATCGGAAAAACAGAAGAAATAATCTACACATTGCAAATTCAATACAATGGACAAACATTACTCCTTGAATATAAAATAATTTATCTGGCGCTTGTTTAATATTTTAAAAAAACAGCACATTGAAAGATTGACACCAGTTTTGCCTTCTTGAATAAACACTCCATCAACAGCTTACATTAGTAGACATTTTAAATAATGGACAGAACCTTTGGACTTGTATAACTAGGGGTTTTCTTAAGTATCGGCCCTCATATAATCCAAAGCCTCCTGAAATATGAGCCACATGCATCTTGATTTCGTACCTAATATAGTTGACAGGAGTTCAATAATTGTGGATATATGAGCAAACATTCCGATAATATCCAATTCATCTGACCAGTTACATGTTAGTGATAGGCAATGCGTATTCAGAGATAGCATTGACCATAACTGGTTTAACTTAACCGTATCTCGCATTATGACCCTAAAATGTAACAAAAGAACGGCAACACTCCTTTTTACTAAAATTAACATCTAATTGTCATTCAATGATTTGATCAAAGAGTTACTGAATGGTTTCCAAATTACCTGTCCGTTATAATCCTAGATGATGACGTCATCAATACACGCTTTTTCATACTAAGCAATAACACGTTATATTAATAAGCTTTGAATGAACTTGGAAATACCGAAATGTCTTTCCGTGAATATTCTTGCTAGAATTGTTTCAAATGCAAAAACATGCTAACATATTTAGCATTTCCATTTGCGTCCATCTGCACAGAATCACAAAACATGCATTTGTATTCTATAGTGAGTTCGTCCTGAGTATATGACTTTGAAATAAGAACCTAACAGCTCAATGTCCTCTCTAAAGTGATCTATATTTCCTCATATCATCTCTTCTTTATTACAAAAAACATAATCACTACAAATTGATATAGAACCTTCGACTACGTTTCATAATTGTACATCATGAAATCAGACTGGGCATTGTTTGACCCATCATCTAATGTATTGCTTTCATACCAAGAGTATTTGGAATACCGCTGTTTTTAGTTTGCTGTTTTATTTTTTGCTTTTGTTTTGGCGTTTGTTGTTTAACCGCAAAGGGTCAGAAATGTCATGCCGTTTTGTTTCTTTCATTACGCGTACATCGGTAGAGATACTAATATCTGGTTAGTCTTTTGAGACAGTAGAGTTCTCAACGTGGTAATAAATTCAGATATGGAGTGGTTCTCTTATGAGACTGAGATGATTGTTTTAAAAACTGTAAGAAAGGAAAATATATTTGCAAATGTACCTTTGAATCAAGGAATGATGATCATCAATACGAGCAGCATTATCAAACGTTTTCACCTTTTGATCATCAAGATTTGTCTTAAAATCTAGTTTAATTCAATTCATGAATTCGTCATTTAATATAAGCTATCTGAGCTTAGTATAATCTATATCAGCCTTCTATGCTAAAACTACTTAGCAAACACATTTTCCTCATTCCTTTACAAATTCAATATGAGTTTGTAAATTGGTTCTACAGTTTTTAAACTCTGTTACGGCTATTGGATTTAAATTATTTATTTTGTCAAATCCAAATTTGTCATTTAGGGTTTATTATTCATTAATTGGAAAATTATTCTGGAAAGTTCAGGCTGACCTAGACTCTAGCTGTAAACACAGATTGACCTTGGCTTGTTGACCTCATTTCTGACCCTTCTTTAGAGAGTGTAAACAAGCCTTGGAAATGATTGGCTAGATACAAAAATATCTTTTAATTTTTAGTAATTAGTGGCTTATTTTCTTTTAGATCATTTTATTAATACGTGACTTGGTGAAGGTAGCTTCTTTCTATGACCTTCCAGAATCACATGATTCCATTTTGTTTACGAGGGAATTATATATATATATATATATATATATATATATATATATATATATATATATATATATATATATATATATATATATATATATATATATAGCTGTGTTTTGGAAGCTAACATTAGTAGATGTTGGGCTTTTATGAAGCTAATAGCTGTGTTTTTCTGTTTGAGTTATAATTGTAATTACCTTGTACTGGATATTGTGTCATTTCGTCGTAGCAAGAGGAATTATTTGGAAAAGAACCTGTGTTCATAATTTCATTTGGATGATTATAAAACAAGAACTGCATTACCCGACATTGTCAGCCATTTTGGATTACATCGTCAAGATTCGAACCTTGAACTCTTTATTTATTTATCAGGACTCTTGCAATTCCATTAGTGAATTATTTTTGTGAATTCTATATTGGATTAATGTTGGATTTGATTCTCTAAAACCGTAAGTTTACTTATTTTATGAAAATAATTGTACTTAATAAATTCATTGTTCAAGTTATACAAGCTTGTTAGTTTTCACTCTTTCTGTGTTGCTGCTTATTCGAGCCTAAGCACGTAACAACTGTTACAACTCTGTAGTCTTCAACTATATTAAAATAAATAAATAAAACCAAGACGTGTTGTATAATTATAATTAATGATTTTTAAAATGCAAGTGAACGAATAGTAAAATAATGTATATTATGGTGAATGAATTCATAAACCCCTAAATGTTTTATTATTCAAATAGTTCCAAGTGATCCAAAATAAAGGAATTGTATTTTGAAAGATGTGATATCTTACTGTGCTAATTTATGCACAATACTGAACTATGATTTTAGAGCACTGTAATTCCAGCATATGATCATATAAACGAATGAACCAATCTTATAATATAGATCTTCCAAGACTAACAGTACTGTTAGGAATGTATAATTCTACGTTGTAAGTATATTATATGCAAAGCTAACACGGAATAGTGATAATCCAATAACAGGCTTTGAATGAATCATTATTGGTATTTCGAAATAACGGCTAATCTTGAAATTGGTCAGGAGGCATTTTTGGAAACATCTTGGCCTCCGTTCACAGGAATTCATGTTCGTGTTATTACGTGATGTCTGTCTGAATTACAGTAAAACATAAATCTTGGAACATTTTAAATAGAACAACTTACGCACTATACGTGACTGATATTTTGATGTCCAGACGACGATCATAAGAAATTAGCATTAAGATGTTTGTAACTAAATGTTGATATGCATTGGGTTTCAACCGATAACCCTTCCGTAACCACGTGGTCAAATAATCACATCACAATCAGTACTTTCTTGTGCCAGCAAGGAAGTTTAGACTTCAGGAGCTTTGATAATAACAACTAAGCAACGAAAGTGAAATACATCATTGGGTCAAGTAATAACGACACAGTGGTGATAACCCTTTTATTTTGTCACACTAGTGACATCACGTTTGCGGATAAGATGCTTTTTTTTCACGAACAAAAAATATCTTTATGTGTGCTTTTGGAACCTATTCCATAGATGTTTCTTTATGTATCTTTGCCCTTCTTCTGTTGATATTTAATATAAAGTTCACTCGCTATTTAGGTCTTAGGTCTACAATTACTATATATTCTGAAGTCATTCGCATTGTGACAAATTCTGTTTGATACATATAAAATACTGGAACACTATTAATTTTGTATTATATTAAAACCTAACACACCTGTTAGTGTATTGGAAGTGAAAGTGATGAGATCATTAGGTGTTTACATCTGATGTAACTTATGTTAATCATACTACAACGTATCATTACAGATTTAATATCCGTTACATTTAGCATTCTATCTCCTATTCGCTCACTCTTTTTAAAAGTTTGATATCTGTTTTCTATTTTGAGATAGACTTTCAAATTATCTTGTATATTTATTATTCATGTTACCATGTTTCTACTTTGGTTTTCTAGCGTTGAGTTCAATTGAACTATTTCGGAGAAGACATCACATATATTTTATCTATATTTGTAATATTGTAATATCCAAGTAGAGTATTTTTTTTAAAATTCCAGTATTTACCATCTCAACATAATAAAAACATTATTTGATGACTACTGTTGAAACTTCAACTGTAAAACGTTTTTGATGTTCCGCAAATTCCATTTAAACCATCAAAGGAACATGTTGCAATTCCTTCTATATTATATCTCATTTTATATCATATTTAAAAAGTATTTTGCCTTCATTTGTATTAGAACTACTATATTTTGCATTTCATATTCCTTTGTTTTTTAACTCTAGTTTGTCAATAATGTTAATGTATTTCCATTCGTTTTACTTCCACAGTATAATAGTTATCCTTTCAATAAATCACACAGATGCCATCGCAAATTATTTTTGAGTTCTTCTTTGTTTGTGCACCTCCATTACGTGAATATCAAGCAGATTATATTAATTTCTTTAAATTTCTAACTAATTTATTGTTGTAATTCGTTTTAATATTTAAATTGTTCTTTTATTTAAGCAGAGAAGATATAACCAATATTTTCAAGAATAACTATAATTACGCTAATAAGCATCAAAAAGTAATTGTAGCTCTCTTTATATAAATTACCAGATACGATATGGATATTAACTACATCAGTTGGATTTTCAAGTACTAGATGTCTAGTATATTTTACTTGTAATCGTATTCTTTGTATTGTCTATATTATCTTTTTTCCGGAATTCAGATTTTATCTTATTTAATAATATTCTATTTTGCTGCTATTTGCTATTTCCTGTTTTCCACTTCCCGCTAATATATATATATAAATGTTCAAATCTAATAAGAAAGCGATTTGAGTGTTTGATTATAATTACCAGAAGAGTATTATTGTCCCATAACTTAAAGGATATTTTATTTCGAAAACATTATTACTAAGCGTGAAGCTGGTATCGAATACATTTCTACAGTATTGATATAGTTATAACTTGATGCAAAGTCTAAACAAAACGTTTTTCTCGTCATTTCTAAACTCGGACTTTACTCTTAAATATTGCAAGTTAAGGGAGATAATTTCCAAATACATATGGATTATGACTGTAATCGGTGTCTCGAGCATGTCAACTCCGTATGACTAGACCTGTACTTAAGATCTTTTTGCCAGTATCCTGATCGGAAAACAACAGGTTTATATTGTGAAAGATACAACATTAATAACATTCTTGCCCCACTGCACAATTGCAAATAAGTGGTTTCGTTGTAATGTATGTTTAATTTGCATTTATTTTTTGTTTTTCGTTTGTGCTCTTTATTTTCATTATACATTATTAGTAATTGCATTTTAGACTTGTCCTGGTAATAAATCAAAATAATTACGTTTTTGACCTGTATCAATATTTTCTTCTTCTAGTAAACATATTTATTTAAGTCTAGAATGCTGACGTTTCCCAATGAAATGCGTGGTCTATCTGATGTTGAGTACGGTTTGTATTATACATTTAGAATAGACTTCTAATAATAACTAAAATTGTATCTTGTAAACATTTGGAGCCTTCCAGATGGAAACTTTCCAACAGGTGCTATTTGTGTGTTTTAGAAAATGCTAATTGTGACCTGTGGCAATGAAAAAGACTATATATTCTTGTTTTTCTATATATTTTATATCCCTGCTGTACGATTTTGAGGCAGAATCAGTTGTTTTATTGTGGTGTTGAGTAGTTCATTTGGGCGTAAATTGAATGTATTCAAATGTTTAATTCACTAGAAATAGAATAGCTACTCAAAAATTAAAACAATCTTTGAAATATACTTGAGTTTAAATTGATTGAATTATTGGATAATATTAATACAATCCACAAAAAACACTATGCGCACATCCTCTTTACCGGATTTACCACTGTCATATCAACGCATTCAGATTTTGATTTTATTTGGATTTCTAGACACCTTTACATTCTGACTTGTGTCTGTGATTCTATTGTTTTTTTGAGATTCTATTGTTTTTAGGGATTCAATTGGCAATTCCTTAAGTTCATGTGTTACATTTTCATTTTGTGTTCTACGGATATCAATGTTATGTTGCATTTTACAAACATTGTAACTTCTCACTATTTAATATTACCTATTGTAAGGCGATATGTATGTATGTATGTATGTATGTATGTATGTATGTATGTATGTATGTATGTATGTATGTATGTATGTATGTATGTATGTATGTATGTATGTATTTATGTATGTATGTATGTATGCATGCATGCATGCATGTAGGTAGGTAGGTAGGTATTTAGGTAGGTAGGTAGGTAGGTAGGTATGTGTGCATGTAGTTTTACAATAAAACCAATTTACATGCTGTATTACAATAAAACAATGTACATGTATTATTTTAATAAAACCATGTTACATGTAGTAGTACAATAAAAAAATTTTAAATGAAGTATTTCAATATAACTAGTTTGCGGGTAGTATAAAAAATCTTTACATGTAATTTTATATTAAAACCAATCTACATGTAGTATTACAATAAAACCAATCTACATGTAGTATTACAATAAAACCAATTTACATGTAGCATTATAAAAAAACTAATTTACAAGTAGTATTGCAATAAAACCAGTTCACATCTAGCATTACAATATAACCAATTTACTAGCAGTAGTAAAATAAAAACCAAGTGCCATGTAGTATTACACTAGAACCATTTTACATGTACTGTTTTAAAAAAACAATTTACGGCTATACAAATTTCAGTACATGTTGCCTGGTCATATATTTACACAAAAATGGCACAACATAATCAATGCGTTCTGACATCATTTTAAGACTACATTCATGGAGATATTAAACTCCACAGCTTCCTTTATTTATTATGTATTATATCTGGTGACATTAGGCATTTAACATGTTTTATTCGACTGTTATGCGTTTGTATTGCTTAGAGTTAGGAAATGTTTCTAATTATTTGGGAATAAAAGTATAATTACTGAATGCGCTGTGTAGTTATTTCGAGAAGTGAAACTGAATTTATTATTTAAGTTTTTGTCTCATTGGTTATATATCTTATATCTTACAGTAGAATATATCGGACACCGAAAATACATAATTTTATTCCGAAACTTAAACTGGAAGTCTCCAATCGTAAGTGTTAGAAATAAATTCTTTGAACGCCTCAGATAAACGCAAAGGGTAAGGCTCAGGTTCTCCTTATTGTTTGCGCGACAGTCTTATACTCAATGAATTTTAAAACAGGCTTCACAAAGTTTGACATTTAACCTTTAGTGACTTTAAGAACAGTTTGAAGCGCAAAGGTGGACATTAATTCGTAAAGCTTTTATTTTACAAGTTTTTCATTCGTTACGAATTCATCCTCTTCACAGAGATTTGTGAGGAAGAAGCACGAGCTGAACCTGCGAGTACCAATGCAATAAAGGGAATTGAGGGTAAATGACGAAGGACACGTATTACACCATATATAACAACAAATCTACCATAATATTGCATATATCACATTATTTATTCCATAGATAATATTAACGTTTTTTTAGATCAAAATTTCTCATTCATTTTTGGACAATCATATATGGAAGTTAATACGTCATTTATAGATACCTGTTGATCTTGACTTGATAACAGCTTCAAAGAAACGTCTAAGCATAACGAGTTTAATTAAATTAACTTACTAATATATGACAAATCATACAGACTTTTTTATTTTAGTGCTGTAAACGTTGTTGAAAAATATTTATCCAAGGTGGGAAATACTTTTACAATTTAAACTATTTATATACATAGATTGGCGATATCGCACTTGATGTAGTAGCTTATGATAAATTAAATGATAAAGTGACTTTTTCCTGAAGTAAACAAAAATTATTCAAAGATTATGTCTCAAAATTGAAGAACAAAAATCTTTGTATGTTTTGACAGAGAGTTTTAATGTAAATTTCTACACTGTTTTTGGCTATTACTAAACCTTTTGATTAATAGGGTACACAGACAATAGTTTCTTTTAATTTTATAAGCATTTCTTGTGTCGTCGACATTGTTTAAAAATATAATTTAAACGGACATGAGACCTTTGAAGCGTTTAGGGCTATATATTAACTTACTCGATGTGAAACTTGCCTTTGTTGTGTGTTACTTATAGACCAGCAGATGTACCTCTGTGCTTGTCCATTTTTTTAAAGACAAGTAGCGATCCAGAAAAGTAATAATTAGTGTAGCTATTTTATATACCTACTTCGTAGATAGAATCATAGCTATTGCCGACATTTAGATACGAATATACAAGACGCACACAGTTTTATTTAAATGTAAGATATCTCTACAACTAAACATACATTCACATAGTTATCAGTAAAATTTTGATGTACAACCAAATTTGGCGTATAAGGCAATACACAAATTGTCATTTCCAATACACAAAAAAACCTATTCACCCAAAACATGATAAAGGTACAATGCAAATCTGTAAAAGAGCATATCCTTTCTTAGAAATGATAAACATCGATGAAAACATTTGTTAATTATTATGGTTGCTCCAACTAAATTAGATTATACATAATTACATACTAGGAAAGTCGTTTATAAGTTGTTTTGTTCCAGCAAGTACAGTGTTTTGTACAAAGAGCAAATCAATACATCATTAGCTGTTCCCTCTATCCTTCAAAGTGCCATATGCATTATTCTGACATTGTTTTCCAAAATCAGTTGTTGTTTACTATGATCTTTTGATTTCCATATGCAATATATACATTGAAAGTTGTTCAACGGGGCTTTGTCAGTGCCATATGCATTATTGTTAAATTGTTTGCTTATATCAAATGTTTTTCGGTTGGGTTATTTTAGTGTAAAATGCATTATTCCATACATCGATAGTTGCTGAATAGGTTATTTTGGATGTCAAAGGAATTACCTTGACCTTGTTTGCCTACATCATTTGTTTTTCACTAGGGTTGTTTAAGCATCATATGCTTAACTTTGATATTGTTTGCATACATCACTGTTATTCATTAGAGTTTTTAGTTAAATATTCAATCTTTTGACATTGAAGTCGATTTGTTTTTCCTACAGGGTCTTTTGGAGCCATATGCATTACATTTAATTGATTTGCCTTCAAATACACCTAAAAAAGCTAAAGTTGTCCGCAGATGACTAATAAATGAATTTTTAAAACTTAATTTTATTTAAGTAAAACGATTAAAATTAAACATATTTCTTACAGAAAGTTGGAACAATTTAAGTAACAGCTAAATGTTTTGCTGTGAGAAGTATCATGTAACGTGAAATAAACGGTGATTTCAACGTAAATACGTTTTTTATTATCAACATATGATAATAAAGATGCATTTTGGTAAACCGTTTATTGTACATCATGTATGGATGTGTTAAAAACCTTACTGCTGGTATGTATTTGAGAGACAATAGCTCCTCTCCCTCATTCTCTCCCTCACTTGTTATGACATTTGTAAGTAAATTGTACTTACCTCATTAAAGCTACATGTTTATTACATCAATGATACTTGTTATGACACTAATACTACATATCTACCACACTAATAATATACCTTCACTACATTAATACTACATATCTACCACATTAATAATATACTTCACTACATTAATACTACATATCTACCACATTAATAATATACCTTCACTACATTAATACTACATATCTACCACATTAATAATATACCTTCACTACATTATTACTACATATCTACCACATTAATAATATACCTTCACTACATTATTACTACATGTAGTAATGTAATCAGAATATACTTGATAATTATATAGTCATATTTGATGTAAATTTTCGTTGTCTGAAGGGAACCAAATACATATCTTTATTATAAAATTAAGTATGAAATATAGAGACTTATTGACGAAAGAAAATTCATGCATATTTGTATTGCTGTTTTATGCATTGGTCTGGTGTCTCTCCGTCTCCATCATAAAAGGGACCCCTAGAGTCGAAATATTAATTGATGCTTTGTGCTTTTTTGGGTCCCCAAGGTATGTTTTCATGTTTTGTAACAATTCTACCATAATTTGCAATAATGTTTATGAAATGTGGAGCTAGGGTTTATTACAACTCCTTACACTAGTGAAATATTAGCGCTACCACACGAGCTGGTTTTCGAGCTATTATGAGTCACTGATCCATGCCAGGGATCTATGTTGTCCGGTGTATGCTATGTGCGTATGCTATATTGTATTGTGCGCTATCATTATTGACTGTTTGGACTGGCTTTATATTCTAATCATAATATAGTAGTTACTTTATTATAGAATAACATATCTAATAAAACTAACAATAATTGAGTCACCTACGGAGGTCCAGGGTTAGCATGCCCTAGCAATCACCACAGTAGCCAGTCCCTTCAATCCCATGCTGTGTTTCCATATCTAAATATGTTATGCCGGTAGTGCTGGTAGTAAATGTAAAAGAAAAATGAAAATAAAAATAAAGACGCAAGCAAATATAAAAAAGACTAAAAAGTATATTTGTTGCAGGTGTGTAAGGCATATTATACTACCTCGTAGTTTTATTAATGTGTAATTTTATCTCCAGTTTCTTTGTATCGTAATATTACATTGGCCTTCACTTTGGGGAAATCTGGTGTGACCCGTAGTACCTAGCGTTATATAAGACCTCCCATTATGACATATGACGCTTGATTGTGTGCGTCTGTTCAATATAGAATTCGAATCTGCCGATACTGTTTCTTAGATAAAAAGAAAATGGGGCACACTTATTTTCGTTAAACGTTTGTTGTAGCAATAAAAGTGACTGAAAAAAGTTTACTAACGACAATTGTATGTAATAATTATAACATATACATGGCGACAAAACACGACTTATCAATTAACAGCGGAGTTATACTATGACCCAATTAGCTTGAAACATAGCAGGAAACAAAAGGACATTTTAGGGAAATGTTCGACTTTCAAAGTACAGCTCAATTTTTGAGGACGTTTGATTCTCGTATATATTGTAAATACATTGATGGACGAACGCATTGCCTCACATCGCTTGACATGGATCTTATAATAGATTAATTGACATAAATGTTGTCGATTGGCATAAATACTGTAATATGTGGATTGACGTGAATATTGTACTACATTGATTGGAGTAGGTTTTATATTACATATAGCTTCTTGTCTTTCAGGTTTTTTTTATATCTGTTGTTGGTAGTTTAAATCCTTAAGCAGCAATTTGTTGTCAAGATAACAAATGCTTGTGGCATGTCCACTTACTATTAAATATTCTACACTGATTTACATATGCCATCCAATTCGTCCGACCCCGGACGTTAGTTGTCAGTGCAATAGATAGAACCCAGTGATATCCAGTCAAGAATAAATCCCATGTTTAAATATTTCATCATGGCAGTCTCTGAATCGGATGAAGCTAAATCCCATTTCGGTACTAATGTTATTATAGGCATCAAAACCGTACACACCCCTTTAAATATAAAAAAATCAAAACATCCATACAACGTTGCCTCCTCCGGGGCTACTTAAAAACTACATTAGGAACCTTCCCTAGACATTCATCTGAAATGCCATCGCACCACACACACACACACACACACACACACACACACACAAGAACACACACATATTCAAGATATCACTTTATATGGCCATAAGTTACATCGAGAAAATAAATTACCTGGAATCTTTTCACAAATATGTTTGATTTGACGTTTTCAGGAAGTCACATCGTGATTTTGTGATTACAATTTTGTAAGACCATTGAGCGAGAGTGAAAGTAACAGCTCTGAATGGTTGCCTTGAGACAACCTTAAGGTTTTCAAGATTGGAGTCGAGGTTTATTCAAGACACGCATGAACATTGTGATGTAAAGCTAACACCCGTCAAATCTTGATTGATATGTTGTATTATACACAGTTTGCATGTAATCTTCTTAACCCGGTCGTAATTTATTTTTCAAATCTCATATTCAACGAGAATATTTTCCAGGCAAGACATGGCGTTTTGCGAAATCCTTGTTTACAATCAATCTTTAAAATTGTCGATTTTTCAACATCCTCAAATGGACTTTATTCTATTAAATCGATCATCAAGCCTTCTAAACACCCTTCTTGTTTTAGACTTTATTTTATATAAAATATAGATAACAAACCAGACTTTTGATATACATCGAGCGACGATGAGGATGGTTGTAATTCTGCTCTTGTTTGTGATGCTGGTGATGCAGTCCTTATCTGTTTTAGTACTTGTAGTAGTATTATTAGTATTATTATTAGTAGTAGTAGTAGTAGTAGTAGTAGTAGTATCATTAGTATAATTATTATTAGTAGCAGTAGTATAAATCGTAATATTACTGCTCTAATTGATGTGCTAATGACAGAGACAATGATGCCGGCGACAATAATAATAATGATATGAACATCGAAGTCAAATGAGGATGATTCTATTGAAATTTCAACAATCAATCTCGTTTTGGGTGTTGGTTAAGCAACAGGGTTATACGGCAAAGCGATATCTGAGATTGCGATATTTACAATGCAATGGATGTGTACGGTATACCAACATCTGCTTGCTGCAGAAAACCAATACCTATCATTGATTCATTCCATGGATGGAAGCAATGAAGTAATTAAGTCATGTAAATGACGTTCTTGAATATGACATGTCCCGAGTTTGCTATTTACTTTCATCTCCAACATATGTTTGCTCCCAGATAAATCGGAGGAAACGGGATTAGTTTGCGATGAGCAAGATTATTTGTCACAGAAATGGACTTTAGAACGAAATGTGCTACAAATTAAAGAGGCCTTCTTGTTTGTGACAAGAAAAGGGGCGACATGTTTAATCAGTATTTTATCTCCAAATGCATCTGCTGATGCTATTTAAGATGCACTTCAAACCAAAAACGAATACGACAATTGATGCTTCTGGAAAAAATTCCCTCTTGTAGCTAACCCAAATATATGTCAAACGAATAAAAGGAAGATTATAAGAAAGAAAATAATATATGTTTCAGCAATTTATGATGCAAGCCCTTGTATTAATTATGCACATTACATGTCATAATCAATATTTCACTGTTTTTGTAGTAACATTGTTTGAGGGTATTTAGTCACTTCAATCGCTTATACGACGTTACATATATCGAGCCTATATACTATAGAATAAATAATATATTTCGAGTAAAATATATTAAGATACGTGAGATTGCTGAATAATTATAGAAGATAATTTAATTAAACCCATGAACCTATAGGTACCGAGTTACCGGCTAGTGACCTGGCAAAATGGTATACAGAACTGAGAAAATCTCGCCATCTACCAGTATTATCAAAAGATAAAGTAACAATACTATACAGATGATTCGCACATCATTATTCAATAGGTTTGTCTCCTATTCTGCTTAGACAACACTCCCCAATGTTGGCTTAAAGGAATTCAATATCCAGGATGAATACTTTAACACGAGTATAACACTATAACACAATTATCAACCATTTGCGTGAGGTAGCCTCAGTAATCGTTTAATAGAGCGTGATGCTCGTAATACAACGGTAGCTTGCTCGATAGCCAGTCTGCCACTTCTTTGTCCTTAGAAAAGACAACATGGCTTCCATTTCTTTGCTATTATAGAGTCAATAACGTGCTAAATATTCCGGAATGCATGCTATAATTCAAAATGCTATTATTGGGGGTTCACCAGCAAACACACATATCCATCAGGAAAATTTGAGAATGATTGTACGCTATGAGTGTTTGCTTTCTGTGTCTCAGGTCAAGCAAGCAGCATTTCGTTTCATGTTCATCTTGAGTTTCGGGTGGTCAAACTGTCCAAAGGAGGTCGCCTTTATTGACGTCTCGCACCTGTCTGGGTGGGCTCGAATCTCAGTGACGTCTAGAATGGGGTGTGAGAAAGATTGTCAGTGTTATACATATTTATTTAATTTTGAGTATTGAAATTTATAAATGATACAGAATATAATTTTGTGTGTACCAGGTTTTTTCATATTTGAAAGTTCTAAATAAACTCTATGTTGATGTTTGAGAGTTAACATTGATCTTGAATGTAACGTGTGACCCACAGCATTGTAATTCTAACGTGTCTTATGTTTTATATAGAATCGAACAAACTGGTGTCATTACAGTATTCATTTAATTTACAAAGTGAACTTTGACGTTTGGCATTAAGCCACTATTTTAAGATTATTCTTAACTCATCCAAATGGAGTTTGGATTTTACCATTGCATTTAATGTATCAACTTATTCAATATCAGCACATTCAATATTGTAATTCATTATGACCACTCTATATATTTGGGTTGGGATAGAACATTTATAATTGTTGGGATATAATTCACAAAACGTTAAGTCCCTCTCAAATTTTCACTTTATTACTTAGAGAAAGAAAGTATTTGCTATTGCATTAAACTCGCTTTTCTCGCTTCAATCTCTTTCTTAGTTATGAGCACAGTATCAGCCAATAGCTTCTCTTGGGTCAGTTGTATTTCAATATTCTCTATCGACCGAATAGACTGGTTGACATGTATATGCGTTGTGCTGAAAATGTCGTTAAACCAATGACAACAACAACAGCATGATTGGAATTAGCAAAAATATTATACAATCGGAATATTTTCAACGCGATATGTTATAGAAACAACCCATCTCGTTTTTATTTTCCAATTTCACTGTTAACACTCGTTTCCTTTAAGATTGTCTACAAACACAAATATTTCTCATATAATGTAATATATGTCACTAATGTTTCCCTGAAATAAACAAAGTGTCACGGATCTTAAACAGGGAGCTAATTTTATCCATGCTTTATTAATGTACCTTACATTCAATGAGATTCTTTCCAACTCTACTGCCATGATTAAAAGACTAAGACATTTTGGAGTCACTGCTTTCATAATTTGCGGTTTAAACCAAACTTGACAGGTCTATCATTTTATACATTATTGTCGTCACCATTTCTTTTAGATATGGATTACTCTATATCTCCCTTCCCACCATAAAATCATGCTTACTAAATGAACACTTGTTACCGTAAAATGAATGTTGAAGTTTATGATGAGGCTGTTTGAAATCGTCATGATTAAACCCTATAAATGAACAGAACATCACTTTAAAATATATCTAAATTGCCAGTTAAATGTGCCGACTGGTGTAAATTCATGCCAAAATGACAGTCAACTTCACAAGCTAAATTATGCCCTAATCCATGTTAACGCCTGTATTGATTATGCAAAATTGTGGTGCAGAGCTGTATTATCAATTACGCAGTTATATCGAATTTCTTTCATGCTATCCAGAATGTTATGTGTTTCAAATACAAACATAGTTTTATCAGTTTGTTATACAAATAACATACAGTGTTTGAAAATGCACTGATTTGATAATGATTTACCGGCTTGTTCAGGACAGCGTTGTAACGCATACTTCCTGTTCTTCAGGGAAGAACATACTGTATTATTTTCAGAAAGTTTAAGACAGTAATAAGAGTGGTTTGTCAATTACATCCCAAACCTTAACTGCAGAACGCCTTTATTACGACTCCGCAAATTAAGGCTAACTGAAACCTGACGTGACAAATTAAGATTTTGATAATTGAGCAATTACTGTTTAGTTTGATCGATTGATTTTTCTTGATAAATTAAATCCTAGGTTTATAGCTGGTTTATAGAACAGAACGTAGAGAATAATGTAGTATATATTTAGATGATCGCTCTACCTATTGTCCGGTTTGGTCAAAAGGTCCATTAATAGGCAAAACAGACAACGTGGTCTAGGAACATTTTACGGGGTTGTTTTACTAGGTAGTTGAATGTTCCTAGCGTGGTTTCGTAAAGTTTAAACGGTCTTATAACTAGTTCCATATTTCTGATATGGGCAAGCAACATTTTACATGTATTTTATCTAGTTTGTTGCATGTTTTTCTTACGTGGTCTTGGAACATTTCACAGGACCTTAAACTAGTTTGTTACATATTTTTTACGTAGTCTGGTGACATTTCACAGGAGCTTTAACTAGTTAGTTATATGTCATTAATGTTCTCAGATAACATTTTACATGCGTTTCAACTAGTTTCTTACATGTTTCTAAACTTGTCAGGGGACATTTAATTGTTAATGTTGAAATAGTTCGTTACATATTTCTGATATGGTCAAGTAATGTCTTACTAGCTAATGAATAGTTTCTGATGTGGTCAGGTAACATTTCATTGTTTTTAGAACTATTTACTTTCATGTTTGTCATGTTGTAAGGCGACATTTTACCTGTACTTTTGTAGTAGTTGTGACATATTTGTAAGATGATCAGATAACATCTTACAAGATTTTTAAACAGTTTACTGGATAATTTTTTTTTCTGGAAAGTATTTCACACATTCTATTCCTACCAATTTACATATCTCTGATGCGGTCCAAAGAAGACACATTAATAGAATTATACTTCTGATACGCTCCGAAATGTATACACTAATATATTTGTATTTTCTTTTATGAAATACCTAAACGCTTTCACTTGAATTGACATTGATTTTATAAAAAGAGAATACTGTATCAGGTAGAATATATAACTTTCAATACCCCAATTTATGAATTGAAGCTCACATCTAATGTTATCACTATTCCTAGTACTTGTAATGCTTATGCATGAATATCATTCTTAAATAAGGTATTATGGAAATTTACGAGGTTAGAATTATGGAAGTATGTAACGGTTTGTTGTGTGTGTTATATATATATATATATATATATATATATATATATATATATATATATATATATATATATATATATATATATATATGCACACATTAATAACATTGTACTGCATTACAGTTTGAAATAAGCATTAAACATATCTCTTATGTTCAAACAAAGCGCAGACATTTTAGTTTTAAAGAATATATTAAAGGTTTAATTTGACACACGTCTGCAACTTTCATGGCATTAACATCCTGTTTAATTTTCATAGCAGTATTATTATGTCACATTTGCATATAACATATCAGGACATTGATACGCTCGTGTATATATTTAGAATATATCGATTTAATTTTCGATGATTCACTGTTGTGTTCAGTTGACTATATTCTCGACATCAGTTTGCAAGTGGTTTTATCTTTGTTTTTTAGGAGAACAATAATGTAGAAATAACATATAACTGCAAGGAATTGATTTGTAGCTAAGGTAAGAACTCTACTTGATCGATGTGAGCATATACGAAAATATAGACAAAACATGTTATATTGGCTAATCGCCGGTTTAATTGCTTCGAGGTTTGCGTAGACACGAGGGGAAACAAATCGTCAATTAACTCGTGTAGATGCTAAATCCCAGAATGCGTGCTATTATGCCCAAAGAGACCCGATAATTCAAAAACCAGTATTATCTTAATTGTTTTATCGATTTAGACTTGCTGTCGCCGGTTTCAGAATACCCATTGGTTTATTCCTAGCAGTGACTGAATATGTGTCTGATTCCAATTCTAAAACACAGAGAGTTCCCTTACGACGGGCATGCAACATTGGATGATGGAAAATATGTAAAGCATTTAAAAGATTTTGACCTGCCTAAATACGAATTTAATCACGCTAATTGACATGCAGTTTCAGAAAACAGAGATCAATTTGTTCCGGGG